>JAGIQG010000023.1:5522942-6722942 GCA_024679065.1 Sphyrna mokarran | reverse complement strand
TTGTCCCAGTTTGAATTGTTCCAGCAGCAAACTTCTGAGTGTAAAAATAAAGATAGTTATTTATTGCAGAGTTGTCCAGAGATTAAAACCATGACGTATTTCTTGCAAATGCAGATGAGGAGAAAACTAGGTTTATAGTCTAGAGTTATTTCAGTTTTTGGCAGCAGACCTATGGTTTCTTGGATTAATTGATTAGCTGGTGTCAAAATCTTGTAAAAGCAGACTATTATCTCTAAGCTGCGAGACTTCTTGTATTTGGATTTCCAGGAGGTCAGTGTCCAGTTGAACTTGGAAGGTGAGATGAATGTTAAAGTTTACTTATTAGTTACTAGTAGACTTAGATTAATACTGCAATGAAGTTACTATGAAAATTCCCTGGTTACCACACTCTTGACAGCTGTGAGGGTACACTTATGGAGCGTTTAGCATGGCCACTGCATCTAATCAACACATTTTTTGGGGAAGCGGGAGCACTCAGAAGAACCTATGGAGAGAACATGCAGGCTCCACACAGGAACCTAACGTGGGGAATCTAATTTGCTCCCTGGAGCTGTGAGGTAGCACTGTCACCATGCTGCCCAGTGATGGTGCTTTGGCAATGTGCCTAGATTAATAATCCACAGCCCTAGGCTAATAGTCTGGCGACAAATCCCACCATGACTGTTTGTTTGTAGAATTTAGGTTCAATTAATAAATCTGGAATTGAAAGCTAATCACAGTAATGGGGTGGCACAGTGAAAGCACTGCTGCTGCACAGCGATAGTACTGCTGTTTTTCAGTGCCACAAACCTGGGTTTGGTTGCAGAATGTCAGCATGGAGTTTACACATTTTCTTGGCTGCGTGCATTTCCTTCAAATTCCCAAAGTCCAAAGATATGCAGGTTAGGGGGATTGGCTATATTAAATGTGTGGGGTTACAGGATTGGGCCGGGGTGGTAGAAGTGGATAAGATGGTCTTGCTTTTAAGGCATTGAGACCAATTCAGATATTTTCATTTGCTCCCCTATTGGGATATGCTACAGTTGCATTTTGTGCTAATAACCTCACCTTAGCCAAGACATGAAATAGCGAATATATTACATGGAAAAGAGATTAATGGAAGGAAATGGTTAAGGCTTTTGTTTGTTCCTTGTTTGAGGATGCTCGATCCGATTTCATAAAGCAGCTGTATCTGTTTTGAGCACGAGTCTGAGTCAGGCTGAATACAGTAAGTTGTTCAAAAAAAAGCTTAAATCCAAATTTATCAGATAGTACTTATCCCAGCGTATGGAAGAAAGTAGAAGGGAAATTTTACTATTGTTAAGGGACTTACTGAATGTTTCTAAGTTATGATGTGGAGATGCCGGCGTTGGACTGGGATAAACACTGTAAGAAGTCTGACAACACCAGGTTTAAATCCAACTGACTTATCTGATAGTAAACTCACAAGCTTTTGACCAATGGCCTTCGTCAAAAGCTTGAGTTTACTATCAAATAAATCGGTTGGATTTAAACTTAGTGTTGTCAGATTTCTTACTGTGTTTCTAAGTTAGCACTAGATTTGAAACAGGCTAATCTGGTGCTCAAATTCAGAAGGGATGACACAACTGACAGCAAATCTAGGCCCATAAATCTATCTTCAGTTTTGTGTAATTAATGGAACTGATTAAATAAAGCAATCTAAGTAAGTTGTACAATGGCATATCAGTAAACAACAATCAAACAGCTTCAGAACATGATCCTGCCTGACCATCTTTCTTGCAAGTGACATTCGCATGTCCTATGGTAAAACCTTTTCCCTACTGTACTTAAACTTTCCAAAAGACATTTTAAAAAGTTCTGTGTACAAAGACTACTAATTAAGCTTAAAACCATTGGAACTCTGTTTGAAACTTGTGAATGCTTAAGAAATTTATAGGAGGATGTAAAACGGAGGAGAGCAGCCATATCAATGTTGATGGAGGCAAGGTATCTTGGTGTTGGAACATTATTTAGTTGACAGTAATGACTTTGACTTGGAGGTCTTGTAGCTCAGTGGTAGCCGTTACATGCCCTTAACATCACCATCCCTCAGGCTTGAATGGGGATAAGGTGGTCCAAAAATAGACTAAATGTGTAAGTATGATGATGGCAAAGCACCCAATGACATCTTCATGCAAAGATGTATATTTATATTCCAATTCCCAGTGCAAACAAAATGCAAAATATATACCATGGAAAAGGGAAAAAATAAGATTATTTACATTCTACCACAAAGGTGTATTGATGGACCAAATTGACAGTTAACTGCCCCTTGTCCAAAACACACACATGCAATAAATGCTTCAAATAACATACATCATTATAATCACATGCAAGCTAACAATCTGGATTTTGATACACACAAAATGCAGAATAAATCTAAATATGAGTACAATGGCATCATAATTTAATAAAACACTTTGGAAAATACCCACAACCGTGGAATTTCCCAAGCACTGATATCTGAGCATGTGTGACTTTGGGAAGACACAATATAGTTAGCCCTAGTTGCCTTTAGTTGGCTTAGGTCCTCATGCAAGAAACGTGTAAGTAATGGACAGCACAAAAGTGAACAAGATAAACAAGCCAAGTGAAATAAAAAAGTGTCAGCTGTGAGCTTTTAATTCAGAGTATGGCAACAAGGAGCCCAAGCAAAAATGAAGTCAGTGGGAATGAGGAGAGGGTGGATCTCCCCGTAGTTTCAAGTCATACCTAATACAAAAGAAGATGCTGGTTGTTGGAGGTCAAACATCTCAGTACCAGGACATCACTGTAGGAATTCCTCCAAGTAGTATCCTATTCCCAATCATCTTCAGCTGTTTTATCAATGACCTTTCTTCCATCTTGTAGTTAGAAGTGGGTATTTTTGATGATCAGCATCATTCAGGACTTCTCAGATACTGAAACAGTCGATGCTCATATTCAGCAAGATGTGGACAACATTCAGCTTGCACTGATGAATGTCGGTAATGTTTGCTGTACATTCTCTGGTAATGACCAGCCTCAAAAAAGAGAATCTGGCCATCTCCCCATAACATTTAGTGGCATTACTATTGCTAAATTTTCCATTCTGAACATCCTAGGGTTGTCGCTGACCAGAAACTCAACTGAAACCAGCAATATAAATACTGTGGATATAAGAACAGGATGAAATCTGGGAATTCTGCAGCCTTGTAAGTCATAGAATCATAAAATCCCTAACATGTGGAAGGAGGCCATTTGGCCCAATTGGTCTGCACAGCTTTTGACATCTTGCCCAAGCCTTTTCCCTGTAACACCACATATTTACCATCTAACCTGCACGTTTTAAGACACGAAGGAGCCAATCCACCTAGCCTGCACATCTCTGGACTTGCCTCCCGACTCCCCAAAACCTGTTCGTCATCTCCAAGGCGTAAATGAATATAGCTCCAATGACAAGCGAAATTCAATATCAGTCAGACAAAACAGCGCAATTCATTGGCACTCCATCCATTATCTTCAAACTTTGCCGCTAATGCACAGTGGCAGTAGTGTGTACCATCAACATGATGTACTGCAGCAATTCACCATGGCTTGTTCGACAGCACCTTCCAGATCCATGACTGTCACCATCTGGAATAGCCGCAGGCGCGTGGAAACAATACCATCTACAAGTTCCCCTTCAAACCATACACCATCCTGAACTGACTTCAATATCATTAGGTCAAAATCCTGAAATCCTCTTCCCAATAGCACTGTGGACTGCAAAGGCTCAAAAAGCCACCTCTCAGGGACAGTTAGGGAGGGATAATAGATGCTGGCCTACCTGGTGATGTCCACATCCTTTGAAAGAATTTTTAAAAACTCTCTGCATCGCTCTGATTCGAATTCCACTTAGTTTTTGAACTTCAAATAGGTTGGTGATCAACTAAAATCCTTAGCTGCTTATAGGAGGCAGAAAGAGTGGAAGAGTCTTCTGATCAGGAATTGCAGAAGGTAATGGCAAATCATGATGGGCCAAATCACAGAAATCCTTTGCCAGCAATGTTTCTGAGGGCATGGTGCCTAAAGAGAGAGCAATAAAGAGAGAGCAATTAAGAGACTTGGACTTTGAAATTTAATGCAAATTGAAAAAAGAAATGTTGAATGCCCCATGAAGTATTACGTTTCAATGCAGCTGTTTTCTGCTGCAGGGATTTGACATCATTGATCAACTGTGCTGAATGAATCCAAGATGATTTTGTAAAATGGATATGTTTGGATTTTGGGGGTGAAAGATTTAATGCCAAAAAAAATTTCTAGTGTCAAAGATTTAGTGACATTCTCACATTCCATGAAAGGACAGAGTATAATAATTATCATTAATTTCATTTTCAGGAGGAATAAAACATGTTTGTTGATGGGTTTCTTTTTTAATTTAAATATGTGACAGCCGAATGGAATTTTTTTGTTAGATATTTTAAATCAGAGCGGACAGAAGATTTTTTAAAAAAAAGAAGTCCCTTAAGCAGTAAACTAAATATGAATTTAAATGATTGAAATATCTGACTAAAATATAAAATCACTTTTCCTTTGATTCCAAGTCTACTGAATGCTTCTTTTAAATTCTGCACTGACATACAAACCTCATACCATCCTTATTTTGCAATGTTAAAATATGTGCTGTAGCTATTTCTGTCAGCAGCCTTTACATCCATCTGTACAAAAGTCTAAGTAGTGCAGCTCCCGAGAGAGATGTTCCATACTGCAGGCTCTTGGTCTGAACCACTAAAGTGAAGCTGAATTTGACAGGGGAGTAGAACACAAGAGGAAGCTCAGAGAAATGTAGATGTTCAGCTCTGAGCATTAATCATTACAAAGCACTGCTGCTGTTGCCTTTAATGATGTGCAGGTTTTATAAAACAAATCAAATGCATTAAACATCAACCTTCATATTCATTTGAAGTTACAGGCCAACCCTTGAAGATAATAGATAAATCAAATTCAAAGCAGCTCCTGGTTCTATGTCATGCTAAGTGATATGTTTAAAGAATAGCGTAGATGCTCTCATGGGCAGCAAGAAGAGCAGTACACTGCCTTCCTGAAATTGATCTGCTCATCTCTGCAAAGAACCCTCCTCAGGAACTAGCAGGAGGTAGAAAAAGGACAAAGACAGAGGAAGTGAAAAGTGGCTTTTCAGTCAATAAGCCATGCCAGGCGATGAAGTGGTATCACCAACAACAGATCAGTTTCACCTGGATGCAGTCAATGTTCTTGTTTTTCACAGCAATACGGTAAAACCAGATTTCATGTGTATATTTTTAAACTTGTAGCTATTGCTGTAAATCTTGAAGAAGGAAAGTATATGTTGAGTTGTTGAATGAAACATTGAGAATTCAACTTGGTTTTTTATTTTGTGGTCCTCATGGCCATTTTCCCCACGCTAGTTTACACTACCCATAGTGTTGTAAAATGGAAAGGTATTTTTGACAAGCAGGCGTACAGAGCTTTACTATTTCTCTGCATGAGCAGTGGACGTGAAATGATGGTCAGATTCTCTCAGGCTGATCAACGGTTTAAAACAAAATCCAGGTCTAAGTGCACGTTGAAGGGTGTTGGCATAGACAAGAATCTGGGTAACCCATCAAAAAGAAGAGCCAGGATAATCCATCAAAAACCTTCTTCACTGAACCTGTTTGCTATCTGTTCCTAGCCTAAGCAGTGTGATTGTGATATTTGTCAAAGAATTATCTTTGAAACAATCTGTACATGAATTTCGAATTTGTAGGATCTTTTACATTAGCATGATTAAAAATTCAACATTCCAGTGCTCTGAAAATAATTGCAAACTGGATTTTTCTTTTTGGCAAAGAGGTGCAGGAAAACTGCTGACCTGGCATTTAACCCTCTTCTACTTTCACATTTTCTGAAGGCTGTTCTTTTTACCTGAAACATTTTATTTTTGTGCAGAGGGAAGGGATTGTTCACATTAGGACTTGTCTTGGAAAATTTGTTTACGGCTGGAAATAGAAGCTCTTGAACAGCAAAGACCAAGAGTAGAAATTACACTGATTATCTTTTATTGTGTGTGGATTTTCAAGGCTTTTGTGAATGATGGATGGACTTAAGGAAATGGATATATATTGTAACTACTATATAAAATCCAAATATTAATTAAAATATTGATTTAATATGTAATCAATATTAAATTCAGTAATTTAATATTGAAATTAAATGAGAATAAAGACCATTTATGCTCTGATAATAAGGCTGCATCTGAAACATGGTATGTCAATTGCGATATATATTTCACCTGTCAACGGAATGATGGGGGTTCAAGTATTCTGAAACATGTGTTCCATCAGAATTATTCTGACAAAAGGTTAAGCTGCTTGTTTTATCTTAGATTTGGTGTGTTTCTAGCACTTATTATTCCTTAGTAAGGTTGCCAGGTTTTCAGCTTTTCTTGTTCATTAGTTCCTAATATTCTACTTACTGTATATGAAACAGTTATCACTTTGTCTCAATCCTTTAAAAACAGGAACCAATGTACAGTCTAAGCAAATAATTAATTGCTGTTTAATGTGTCAGTTATAAAATGTTTTTCTTGGCGGTAATTTGTGCTTAACTGTGCAGTATGACACTGAAATTTGCAGAAGACCATGTTTCACTTCTGTGATCAGCTATTCCTGATCGGAAAATGTTGACTGGCCCATCAACTACTCTCAAAATTGAAATTGAAACATAATTAACTGAAAAATATCAATAAGGCTTCCATGCATTTTGACCAAGTGATTTTTTTTTTGTTAAATGAACTATTACACGTCACCACAAAGCTAGAGTAGATGAGGAATACAGAAAGAGACCAGATTTAACTCTTGTGTATTTTGAAACCAGTTTTGGAGGGACACAATTGAACTAATTTGATTGTAGGTTATAATGGGTGAGCAGATAATACATGGTTCCTATTCCAGGGCTTTATCCAATAATTCTTGCTACCTATGATGCTTTCTGTAATTGCATAATTAGTTGATACTTGGGTTTAGGCTCACAGTCAATGGTTGGCCATTTGGGCAAGATATCATGCTGGTGCAAGTGTCTACTGCATTAATGCTCAGCAAGGAATAAATAACTTCAGAAATGGGGAAAAGCTGTTCATTGTGTGTTTGTCTATACTACATTCATTGTATAATTAGAAGCTGTCTTAACAAGGGAAGAGCTGCAATAATTATTCAATGAACGAAGCCAGTAACTAATCTGGGCAGCTGGAAGCATTTAACCAGTCATACCCATCATGTGCTTTCTATTTAGCAGTTTCAGAAATGTGTATTTTTTTTTCCCTTTGCCTATCCTTCCCCCCCTCTGTGTTCACACAATTCTTACATTAAAAATTCAAGCAGTTCATTTTATGGGAATGTGGAATTTGAAACACAAAGAGCAGCCTTAATATCATTAAATGGTTGAGTAGGCTGGAGGGGCCAAATGGCCTACTTCTGCACCTATTTTGTATATTTGTATGTGTTACAGGTGCATCATGTTGGAGAAAAAACATTTATGCAGTATTTTATTACGTTTCTCTAACATTGCAGAGCATTTAATTAACAGTGAATTAGTTTGAAGAGCACTGATTATTAATTGAACAAATCAGGAAATTCCTTTACACAAAGAAAAATTTCTTAAACAACTAATATGAATGAATGTTTGTTTTGTAGTAGTAGCAGGCGAGCAAAGACAATCCTCCTGTTGCTCTTTCAGTAGTATTTTGGAATTTTTAAGACCCACTTGAACAGGTAAGCAAAAACTCAGTTTAACACTGGATAAAAGCAAATTACTGCGGATGCTGGAATCTGAAACCTAATGAGAAAACGCTGGAACATCTCAGCAGCTCTGGCAGCGTTTGTAAGGAGAGAAAAGAGCTGTCGCTTCGAGTCCATATGATTCTTTGTCAAAGCTCTTCTGCTTAACATCTCCATGGAAGTGACATTTCGAACAATTTTATCACTGCCTTGGTACTGCGCTGCTGACCAAGCTCAGGTTATAAGTTCAAACGCTGGGCAGGGTTTGAACCCACAAACTTCTGAACTGGAGGCATGAGTGGGTTAATCTGAGTTTAGCGCTCTCAAATAATACTTAGTGCAGTAATGAAGCTGTCAGCAATCCAGCTTGAAGTCCTGATATTTCATCCCCGGAAGAGTAGGGAGTTTTAGTTCAGTTGGGCAATGTATTCAGTGCAGGCTTGGGGAGCTGAATGGCCTTTCCTATTCTATAATTTTTTGTTCTGTTCATCCTCAATCCTCTGGCTCAAAACACACTTCATAAAAATATTTTTTAAAATTCATAACAAACTATACAAAGTTTTCTGCAAATAGCAAGGCTTTTGTGCTTTGCTTATGTTAGAATGTGAGGCCTCAAAGAAAGAGAAGGGCTTAGTCTAGAAGGGATTTAAATGCAAGGATGTAGGTTTTAAATTTAAGGCATTGGGTGTCCAGGAGTATGTATAGGCGGCAAGATGAGTTAGCTTGAGTGTGGGATAAGATATGTCAATGAAGATTTGAGTGAGCTGAAATTTTTCAAAGGTAAAAAATAGGTGGATGACCAGAAGTGAGTCAAAATGGCCCAATTTGGGGCAGGGATGAGGGTTTCAGAGTAAGCGGACGAGATAAGGGTATTTGCAGAAAATGTTACAAAGGTGTAAGTAGCTGCAACTTTGTATGGTGGAGAAAAATTTGGGTCAGATGCTTAGTACCAGGATGAATGGGATGCAAAAGTCGCCATCAGTCTGGTTCAGCCTGAGAAAATGGCTAGGGAGGGTGAGGGTGCAGAGTTGATCACCGTGCTGAAGATAATGGCTGATATCCTGATATTTAGCTGAAAAAAGTGAAGCCTGACCCAAAAATGGGTGTTAGAAACAAATTTTAAAGAAGTATTATTACTAACTTATACCAGGGCCTCTGGAAGGGGATGGAGCTGGGTATCATTACTACCACTGAAAGCTTAAATAGGTCAGTATTGCATACTTTTGTGCACAATCTTTTTAAAAAAAATTAGAAACATACTGCCTGCTCAACAATATGGTAAATTGTCCTTCCTCACCATCAATATGCTCGGATCTACATCTGACCAGCAACTCAGAGTCATTGAGTCATAGAGGTTGAAAACAGTCCCTTTGGCCCAACTTGTCCATGCTGCCCTTTTTTAATCCCAATTTCCCACATTTGGCCCATGAAACTCTACTACCACCTTTGGCAGCTTGTTCCAGACACCACCCTCTGTGTGAAAAAGTTGCTCCTCTGGACACTTTTTTGTATTTCTCCTCTCATCTTAAACCTATGTCCTCTAGTTTTAGACTCCCCTACCTTTGGGAGACAATATTGACTATCTGGCTGATATGTGCCACTCATTATTTTATAGACTTCTATAAGATCACCCCTTAGCCCTCTGCACTCCAGGGGAAAAATGTTCCAGTATATCCAGCCTCTCCTTATAATTCAAACCATCAAGTCCCAGCAGCATCCTAGTGAATCTCTTCTGTACTCTTTCTACTTTAATAATAATCTTTCTATAATAAGGTGACCAAAACTGTATACCGTATTCCAAATGTAGCCTTACCAATGTCTTGTACAACTTCAAGAACTTGACTGAATGAGAAGAATATTCTTTAGCCACAGCATTTATATCAGAGTTTGTGAATCCTGCAGGAAATAACTTGCCTTCTGACTCCCCAAAGCCCCTCTGTCTACAAGATACAAATCATGAGTATGAAGAAATACTCTGCATTTGCTTGGATGAGCCAAAAGTCAAAAAGCTCAACACGATCTTGGGCCAAGGTGTCTACTTGATCAGGACTTTAAACATTTACTGCCTCACAAGCAGTACACTGTACCATGTAAAAGATATTCTGCAGAAATCGATTAAGTCTCTATCGATAGCACTGTCCAAATCTGCAACCTGTACCATTCAGAAAAATAGGGCAGCAGACACTTGGGAACACTACCACCTGCAAACCACACACTATCCTGACTTGGAGCAATGATGCATGTCCCCTCGCTGTTGCTGAGCCAAAATCCTGGTAGTCCCTTCCTAGAAACACTTTAGATATACATATGTGAGGCGTACTAAAGCGATTCAAGAAGGCAGCTCACCACGACATGAACAAATGAGAAGAAGGCTGTCCTAAAGGTCTTGGACTTGGATATACCGGGGTATATTCAGCATCATTTAAACACTCGAATATATTACAAAGCACCTTCAAGACTATTGGTTTTACTTGTGGTTCACTATACTATGGACAATAGGAGAGTATCAGAGATATCGTCTTGCTTACAGAAATTTGCAGTGATTGCATCAGCTCCTCATGGTGCAACGTTTCTACATGAGAACACGGATGAATCCTCAGTATCCTGTCACTATCACAATAAGCAAAAGAAAAACATCCTTTCAAAGCACAGCATCAGTGTAAAGCGATACAGTAACATGAACCTTTTGAAGCCTTACCTTAGAGCTTGCATTAAAAAAAACTGTCCGCGCTGACAATACGAAGTTTGGTGATGCTTCAAGTTGTATAGGCCCAGTCAAAGTCTTATTACTTCATTTGCATAAAGTGGCACATGTTATGACACCAGTTGAAAGTCAGCAAAATAGAAGAGGAAACCACTTCTGATGCAACCACTGTTTGCATTTAACATGAATCATTTATCGAACTTGTGATCTGGATGTTAGGAAGTTCAACTAATTTCAGCTGTTTTTGTACAGCGTTCAGTGTGGTTTCCACCTCCTGCAATTTCATGTCAATTATTCGATTTCTCCTGTTATGTACGAGAAAAGATCTATACACTGTGGTTAAATAATTAGGTACGAGAAAGAAGCCGTTCTGACTTGAAGGGTGGATCTTACTCTATAATCAGTGATGCAGCTGTGGTGCATAGTATATTAATGCTGTGTCTTGAGCTATACTGACCAGTTCACCACCACTCCCCGATGATCTTGTGAGTATGTATACCACCAACTTTCTCTGATCATGAGGAAAAAGAAATTGCACGGCAAGAAACTGAAGGTACAGTAACTCTTGGTGCTGAATTCTCTGGGCGATGTAGGAACTGCCTGAGGATTACAGCAGCCTCTGCTGTTTCAGGAAACACTTGTGCTACAAGAATGCTCTCTTGGCATCTACTTTTCTACAACAATGCTACTTTTATTAGTTAGATTTAGAAATTTCTGTAAATTTTTAGGGCCTCTTTCAGTGCCTGGAAATTTCAACAGTTAGTTTTGCAAAATGTTTTTAAAGCACCCATTAAATCATGTAAGAGAATTTACATTCAATTGTGGAGATACTGAAATGAAAATTAATTAGTTGATCTCAACGCAAACATGTGTTTTTGAATGGAAAACAAAATGTGGTACTTGACAAAGTGCTGAAGAGTTCTTATATTTTTGTTTTTTTTGGTCTTGATATTTCATTCACATTATCAGTTTTAAATTGCATAAAATTCCTGGTTGGTAGATTTATATTCAGTTAGTCAGTGAAAATATAATTAGTTTTGATTGTGACACTTACAGTAAAACATTGCCTTGCCTGAGGCAGCGACCTGTTGTTAAAATAAAACTAAATTACTGCGGATGCTGGAATCTGAAACCAAAAGAGAAAATGCTGGAAAATCTCAGCAGGTCTGGCGGTATCTGTAAGAAGCGAAAAGTGCTGATGTTTTGAGTCCAGATGACCTTTTGTCAAAGCTTTTACCTGGAGGTAAACATTCATTTTTACCTATAGTGAACAGTCAGCTTTGACAAGGGTCGTCTGGACTCAAAATGTTAATTTTTTCCCCTCCTTACAGATGCTGAGACCTATTGTTGAAAGATTGCTGTAATGAAAATCATTTATGACAGACATGTAGTTTGGATATCTTAATCTAAATCTTCATCAAGGTGTTTTTATTCTGCCATGTTCCCAGCATATTGGGTTCACTCTGCTGGAACCATTTCCAAAGAGAAACTTATCTGTGATTTGTAATTTTTGTGTAAGCTTTGTGATCCAATTTTCTGAATTTGCCTATCCTATTTGTCACTGGTTGCCAGAACTCCTGAGATCTTTTGATCAGATTTGTGATTCCTGTGCCCATGTTATCAAGGCATGAATCTTTGGACTGTATGAATGTCAAATAATGAGTGTTTACTGATGACAAGTCAATTGTAGTGTCACAGCTGTTTGCTCCAATGCAGACCTGAGGCCACATAAAGACCAATGCTAATTTTGCAGAGACCAGAGAATGATGCACTTTTCTCATGACTTGCACTCCCATCTTTCAGGGGTATCAACTGATTTAGTTAGTACTGTACTTGTCCCTTTGAGTCACAGGATTGAATGAGTTCAAGTCCATTTTGTCCATTCTATGACAACAAAACTAACTTCAGTTTAGTGTGGAAGAAGTGGGTTTCAGTTTGTGAGGTGTAGGCATCAGTACAGGGGTGAGTGGGGATTATACCATTGGCCTGCATCTGAACCACGAGACCAGTGTTCTTGCAAACAACATTAATGGAGAAATAGAGAAGCCTTTAAATGAAATAGTGGGGGGATGGTTTTGAGGGGGAATACAGAGGCTTACAAAGCAAAAGGATATGGCAGTGTTGTAAAGCAGCTATTTGGGTAATGATATCCAGAGCCCTTATTCTTATCAAAGAATATTCTTTACCCAGAGGGTGGTTAGGGAGTGGAATGCCCTGCCTGCGGCAGTTGTAGATGTGCCAAGTTTGGTGGCGTTTAAGAAGTTAGTTGATAAGTTTATGGAAGAGAAGGGAATGGTTTAGTTTGGAGGGCCATTGCTTTTTTATAATGGTCGGCGCAGCATCGAAGGCCGAAGGGCCTGTTCTGCGCTGTTATGTTCTATGTTCTATGTTCTATTTCTGGATTCTGAGGCTTAAGAAAATCAGGACTAGCACTCAGTGCATCATTTCTACAGTAATGTACCAGTCAGCAGGTGCTGACAGATTAGTCATCAATGTGAGACCCCACTTGTTCCGTAGGTGAATGTAAAAGATCCCATAGCTTTATTCTGAAGAGAAGCAGGGAGTTGTCCCTGGTGTACAAGCTGATATTTATTTCTTGGTCAACATCACTGAAACAGATCATTGCCGTATTGCTATTTGTGCAAATGGGTTGCCATGTTTCCTACGGAATGACATTGACTACGTTTCAAAAAGCTTTTCATTGGCTGTAAAATGCTTTGCGAGGTCCAGTAGTTGTGAAAGGTGCTGTATATATTCAAGTTTTATTTTGTTTTTACCATATTTCATCCAGTTAAATGTTTTGTACAGTTAGAATGCTACATTTTTGTTACCATTTTTCTCCCATTAGCTTAGACAAAAAATGTTTTGCTGTCAAGTCAGTTGAGAGGCAAGCAATGATATTTTTTCCAACTGCTCTGCAATTGCTCACATAAAAATATATATTACTCCTGTTAATTTCAAATGAGTAAAGTTGCCAGAGTGTGGTCCAAGTTTTCTTTCTCCCTCTTGTTGGTCACTGTTTCTGAAGCATCATTCCATGCCATTAGTAATTTCCGGCACTTTGACCAAATGATCATTCTGTATTCTCATGATAAGGCCACGATTGACCACAAGCATTTCAAGAGACTTGTCCTATCCACTGGTGTATTTTCTAAAAGGAGTCACTGGGCAGTGACCATCAGTGGAAATGCTGGATTCCCCTCATTACCCAATTGTCCCCATTGCTAATGTATATGAGATTTGGCAACTAGATGTATTGCTAGTGGAGAACAGAATCCTGGGATATGTAAAGAAGAGGTTAATAAAGTTGAAGTGAAGCAAAAATAGCTTTTGAGCTGACTGGCCTTTTCCTGTTCCAAAGTGCTATTTTTTTTTGTTTTATTTTAAGTTTTTGAGGGTTAGCATTCCTTTTGAAAATATAATTTAGATTCGTTTTTCTTAAACGAAAAACAAATGCCTGTTTATGACTCAACAATGTTGCGTACATTTCTTAGCCTGATTTTAATAAAAACACTTGATTTGTACCATCAAAATTGAGTACCTGGTTGTTCATTTGCTGTTGGGACCTTTGTGTAAACTGGCTGTGCATTCGCCTGAAAGATAGCTGCCTTTTAAAACTTATTTATTGGTTGTGCTGTGGTCAGGAGTCCTGAGGGCACAATAGTAAGTTTCAATGTAAATGCAAGTTACTTCTGTCTTTAGACATTGTATCTTAGGCCCTCTAACTTATCTTGAATTTGCCTCATCTGAAAGCCACAGCCGAAATTTTAAGAGTACATGGCTTATTCTTCTCTGAGGGAAAAGTACTGGCATTCCTCTTAGTAGCAATATAAAAGGAACAGTATAATGCTGAGCTTAATTTACCACTGACTCTATAGCCCACCACAAGATGAGTGATCCAACACAGCAGTCAAGCTTTCAGATCAGAATTTGAATAGTGCAGGATTGTCATGAGGAAATGTTATAAAAATCTGATCTGTTCAATCTTGCATGCATTCAAATGAGAAGGGATCTCCAGAGGATATATAAACAAAGACAAGGAGGAAGAGGAACTATTGATGTCGAGCACTATTTGGAGTTAAACTGTTGACTGCAGGATGTAATGACGTGCAAATTGGTAAAAAGTCAAAATCAGGACTAATGTTAGGGAACAACTCTTTACACAGAATTAAATGAAATCTAAAGCATCGCAACGTACTATTCAGCTCAGCTCGTCAATGTTGGTATTTATGCTTCACACAAGTATCCTCCCACCAAACTTCGTCTAACTCCAACACATATATTTTGATTCCTTTATCAGTTGCTAATCTGACTTCCTGTTCAATGCCTCTATGCTATTCACCTAAACCATTCCATGTGGTAGCTACTTCCACATTCTTGCTGTATTCTGGGCAAAGAAATTTCCCCTGAATTCCTTATTTGATTTATTAATGACTGGGGTGTTGGTAGTGGAGGTTGGAAGAAGGGAAAAAAAAACACATGATTTGACTGTCATGTAATCGGGGTACATAAAAGTGAAGTGGCAGCAAAAAAAATTATAGATTGATATGACCTGTAGGTTTCCTTCACAGGTTGAAGTTGCAATGTGTTTGTGCATAACTTGAAAATTCTGCAAGTCCCTGAATGTCAAGCTTGGCAAACCATTTGCAAGGGGTTTTTCTAAGATTTGTTAATCAGGTTGAAACATTTCAATTTGTGAGAATTATCGAGATAAGAATACAGAAAGAAATGTCGGCCTAAATGCCGGCTTCTTGAGCCTAATTCTCCCATCAATGAGATCATGACTGACCTGTGAACTAATTGCATAGCCCAATCCTTATACCTTAATCTTTAGTTGATAAAATCCTTGTACTTTAGTTGATAGAAGTCTGTCAATCTCAGATTTTAAAATGAACAGAGACCCAGATCAGCTGCCGTTCGTGGAATATTTCCAAACTTGTTCTGATCTTTTGCATATAGCAGCGTTTCCTAACGTTGCTGAAAGGCCTGAATTTTCGGCTTGTCTCAGTTTTAGAATCTCCAATCAGCTGAAATAATTTAAGTCTAACCACCCCATCAGTTCCCGTTACTATCTTGAAAACTTTGAAGTCTTATGTTACTGTTGTAATTCTGAAGGAATACAACCGTAGTTTGTATAATCTTTCCTTGTATTTCAAACTTTGGAGTATGGCTATCATTCTGATCAATCTATATTGCATTCCTTCCAAGGTCAGTTACTTCTTTCTCAAGTATGGTGCCCAGAATTGAACATAATAACAGAAGTAGTCGAAACAGGAGTAGGCAATTCAGCCTCTCATGCCTGCTCTGCCGTTGAATAGGACCGTGGATGATTTTGTCTTGGCCTCAACTTCACTGTTCTCCATAACCCTTCAACTCATTACTAATTAAAAATGGTTATTTGCTCAAATTTACTCAATGCCCCGGCATTCTCCAGAATCTTGGATAGTGAATTCCATAGATTTACGACCCTTTGAGAGAAGTAGTTTCTTCTCATCTGTTTTAAATCTGCTACCTCTTAGCCGAAGACTGATCTCTTGTTCAAGATTACCCGTGAGAAGAAGCTCGTGTTCTGTGTCTACTTTGTAACTCCTTTTTTCATCATATAAATTTCAATTAATTCTCCTCTTATTTTTCTAAACTCCAAAAAGCATAGGCCTAATCTGTTCAATCACTTCATAAGACAAACCCTTCATTTCTGGAATCAACCTAGTAAATCTCCTTTGAACTGCTTCTAATGCTACTGCATCCTTTCTTAAATAAGGAGACCAAAACTAGGAGACCATAGTACTCCAGGTGTGGTCTCAGCAATGGCTTGTGTAGTTGCAGCAACATATCCTGACTTTTATACTCCTTATACCTTCAGATATAAATGCCAAAGTTCCATTTGCTTTCTTCATTACCTGCTGTATCTGCAGACCAGTTTTGTGTGACCCATGCACAAGGACACCCAGATCCTTTTGCATCAAAGCACACTGAAGTCTCTCTCCATTTAGATAAATTGCCTTACCATTTTTTTAAACCAAAATGGATAACCTCACTTATCCACGTTTTGGCCCACTCACCTAACTTATCCCTGTCCATTTATAAATTTCATATTTCCTCATTGGAATTTATTTCACACCTATGTACATGTCATCTGCAAATTTGGCAATGATACCTTCTATTCCTCTATACAAGTCGATGTAGGTTGTAAATCGTTGAACCCAAGGACTGAACCCTGTGGCACCCCATTAGGTCACCTTGCCAAACAGAAAAAGACCCATTTATCCTGAGTCTCCACTTTCTATCCATTAGCCAGTCTTCTGATCAAGATGTGATCTAACTCTAGGCTACATATTGATGTGGCAGGACTTTGTATTCTAACCCATTCTATTAGTACTTTAGATTTTTTAACCTCTTTTTAACATTTCAGTCATCGATGTCCTCTTTGGAGCGTCACTGATTCTAGCTTTTTATCATTTTCCCTGCTCCATCCTTTCGAAGACCACAATAGATAACCTCATGCTTACTAACATTGCAATCCTTTGCCTGCTTTGTCCACTCAATCTATTAATATTTCTTTAGCTTTGTTTCTATATATATTGGCATTCACTTTTGCCTTTTGTCATCACAAAAGTCACAGGGTCAGTCCTTAATTTGAACTAAAACAGCAATGAGAAGATATTGCAGTTGACTTAGTGGGGGTGAAATTGATGTTCATTAGTGATGTATGACAGTTTCATAGTGAATTGTCTTCCTACTGTATGCTTTAAACAATAAAAAAAATTGGATGTGGCGTAAATGAAAACTCTACCAAATTACTGACAATCCATTTTGTGCTACTGGCAGAGATCAGTTTCAGCACAATCGTTTGTGGGGACCAAACACAATCTGGATTCCTGCTCTTGATTGCAGTTCAGTGACCCCTGCTGGAAAATGTTTGTATGGACACCCAACATGCAGCAAGCGTCAGTCTTGCCCCTGCTGTTCACTTCCCTGCTGATACTCAATATAGTAGGCTCACAATTGAATAGCAGTGGTAGCTGGCTAAGCTGCTGGAGCCTGAGGAGTTGTACTCTGCCATGAGTCAGTACTTTCAAGAGAAGACTAGAGGGATTTGTAGGAGGAAAAGAATGCTTATGTTATAAGTTGCATTAATAAAGTTTACTTTCTCTACATTTTTCAGCTTGAAAAGGGAGATGTGAGTACACTTACTTTGCCAGCGAACACCAGCCATGGGGGCTCAGACTCCAACATCAGCCTTGATGTGCCTGATGGGACCCCAGATCCTCATAAGACAAAAGCCGCCATAGACCACCTTCACCAGAAGATCTTGAAAATCACAGAGCAAATAAAAATTGAGCAAACTGCACGGGACGATAATGTAGCAGAATATTTGAAGCTGGCTAACAATGCAGACAAACAGCAAGCTTCCCGTATCAAGCAGGTCTTTGAGAAGAAAAACCAGAAGTCGGCACAAACAATCGCACAGCTGCACAAGAAGCTAGAGCACTACCACAGAAAACTAAAAGGTAACATTGAGAACTGGAATTGTCAGTAATGGTAATATATTCTGCTTAGAGCCACTATGTGGGGGTGGGGGAGGTGCAAGGGTAACTATTCACTTAAATATGGGCATGTTGTCAATTTTTAAACTTTAAATGGGAAACTTTGTTATAATTAGTCCATTTACATTTTTGCCCTATCAATTCCCTCACTTGCTATACTGAAAATGTGATTCACATTTACAATACAATTGTCCTAGTGCTCACTGAAATAGTAATTCTTCATCTGTGGGCCCAAGCAGTAAATGTCAGCGGGCTTTCCCTGATGTCTGGGACAATACTGATTAGCCAAATACGTCCTTTCCCTAAGTTTGCATACGTGGACTTGCCGGAATGAGCACTAATCAATGTAAAGGACGTGACTAAGTCTACCGTAGCTAGTTTAGTTTGACTTTTAACACGGAAAGATAATTGAGAGAGAAATATCATTTTTAATTTGGGTAGCAATGGTGGGACATTAATTCATCAGTTCTGTATCGTAGACTGCCCAGACTGATGACCTCACTATCTTAGCAAGTACCTGGGAAATTGGTTCAAGGACCAAGTATGAGTAAGAACACTAACTCCAGTTTGCTCAGCAACTCCCATACTGAATACTGGGTTCTGATTTACTTGCAGTTGTAAGTAAATGTTTTTCCAAAGATAATTGGTGATGGAAATGGATCATTCAGGCTTTTCTGACTAATCTAAGTTCAGGATTTTAGGAGGTTTTATCAAGAAAGATCAATTTATTCTGGACCATCTGAACCACCTCCATCTGAGTAAAGATGAGCAAAACACAATTGGTTTTGGAAATTGGAGCTAACAACTCAAAGTGCTGAAACTTATTCCAGAATTTTCTGCCTGTTACGTCTGAATAACATTGTTTTATAATTTTTTTTCTTCCTTTTTCATTTTGAATAAAGATGCTAACTCAAGCTGGGGTATTTTTGTGTCTTGCTGATTTCTGATGTCTTGCTCAAATGGCAACTCTTTATATGTTGACCTTTGCAGTGAGTATTGGCTATTTGTTTGAACATGGAAGATTGTGAACTGTGTTTAAAGTAGTCCTCGCTCCATGTTTGTACAGGTAAACATTCCTCAAAGGGTCATGTTAGCAAGTCGGAATGGGAACCTGAGCTGATTTTAACTGCCATTCACCTCTCGGGTACCAAAGCTGTTGCACCTAATGTACGTTGAGCAAGATCACCAACTCAGCATAGACCAGAAATCCAAGTGATCTAAGGGCATTCTGATTTCAAGGGCTTTATTGGACCAGCTGGTTTCTGTGAAGGTCCGATTGCCTGTGCGATTATTCTCATCTGTTGGGTACAAACAACTGATGCAGCTGCATGCAATTCTTTGTTTGCAGTCTTTTTATGTGCTGTGCTGAAGACATGGTGACAAGAAAACATATCCTTCCAACCCAGAAGCCTACTTGGTACAAGAACTGGAATTCAGATTAATGGGATGGACCAGTTTTGCTCAAAATCATTTTCAGCCATGTTTTGTTTTTGTCACACTAATTTCTTTCGATTTCTATTTCCACAAAGTTGTGGGTGCTGATGAATTCCCCTACCCAAAATAAAAAATGAAATGGAGAAATGGAAACTTGGGTTATGAATTTATTGGAATTGGAGAGTTTTAAACTTTCTGAAAATCTTCTATTTAGAGTAGATAGAAAAAAAATTTGGTTCTCTTTGGACTAACAGCCCCAACAATACTTCATTTCCGAAATGTTAGTTAATTGCTTCAGAAATGTAACTCAAAATTAGAGTAAGTATTTTTGATGTCGTTTGGAAGAACAAATGGTTCCCACCCCTGCTGGAAAAAGAATGAGCAGCATGATAACTACAGAGATCAGTAGAAGAGATTTGAATAATCTAAATGCAAAAGTCAAATTTCAGATATGTGGCATGATTATTTTTGGAGATCAAGAAGCACTTATCCCTCCATGTTCTGTAGGCATAGATGGAGTCTCTCGTCTGGCCAGGTCATTATCTATGCAGAGTCTGCATGTTCTCCCTGTGTCCACGTAGGTTTTCTCCAGATGCTCCCGTTTCCTCCCACAGTCTGAAAGATGTTCTGGTTAGGTGCATTGGCCATGCTAAATTCTCCCCCAGTGTACCCGAACAGGCATAAGAATGTGGTGCCTCGGGGCTTTTCACAGTAACTTTAATGCAGTATTAATGTAAGCCAACTTGTGACAAAGAAATAAACTTAAATTTAAATTGCTTTCCTTCTAGAGATTAGACATTCAATGGGGCCCATTAACTTTGACTTGCAGAACTCTGATTGTACTGATTGAGTTTGACAGAAAAATACTTTTGTCCCTGACATGTTCACCATTAATATTTAAGGCTTAAATCATTTGAAATCTAATGGCTGCTTAAATTTAAGTAAGTATGTTGAAGGTGGGAGGCATTAAGTTTGAAAGCCTGAAATTCATTTGAACAATTTTGTTGATGAGAAACAAGCTGTATGTTATTCATGTAATCTGCAATCTTAAGGTATGTGAACCTTCTGCTCTAGAAACTGAAAGGATAAATCCCACTTTGGTCTCATGGGAGAATGGCACAAGGCACAGAAGGTTTGAGTTTTAATCCTCAAGTCTATTTTGAATTAGGGTTCAAGCTGCAGCTGGGGCATCACTGTTTGCATCATTTAAAGGCAGAGGATTCTGTTCCCAGTTGAATGTATTGATCCTTATGGCAGAGACCCTATATGCAATTGTCAGCAGAAAGCAACAAAATAGTTTTACAATCTAATCTTGTACATGAAGTGGCCACTTGAACAAGTAGTTAGCCGTATGCTGAGCACCCCCTCGCAACTGTCTGTGGAATTGCAATGTAGATGCAAGAATTGCAACCAGGCATCAGCCACAGATTTAAAAAGATATGGGAGATAAAGAAAAGTGAAAACTAAATGAGCAGATAACTTTTTGGCTTCATATGTGCCAAGTTCTTTTTGTATTATTTGTCTCATTTAAAATGGAATGTTACCTGTGGTTTTGTTTACTATGATCCTGGATTACCTTTGATTTGACTTATTATTGTCACATGTATTAGTATACAGTGAAAAGTTTTTTTTGTGCTATACAGTCAAAAGTATACTGTTCATAGAGAAGGAAAGGACAGTGTGCAGAATGTAGTGTTGTTGTTGTAGCTATGGTGTAGAGAAAGATCAATTTAATGCACGTAGGTACATTCAAAAGTCTGGCAGCAGGGAAGAATGATTTTCAGATATGATTCTGATATCTAATGAGAGAGGCAGTTGTGAAAATTTACAAAGTTAAATGCCAGCAGTAAGTGCATGCAGAATGAGATTATTGAATGTCAGGGAGCAGGGGTATGTCTCTTCGCTTGTAGTAGAATATGTGAGGATCTAAAAGAGGACAAGGGAGCATACATGAGTCATTGTGTATTTAAAAAATTGAAAAGGCTAGATTGTGCAATCATTTTTTATTCATAATTTTTTGATGAACTTTTACAGAGATTGAACAAAATGGTCTTTCGAGACAGCCGAAGGATGTTCTACGGGACATGCAGCAAGGTCTGAAGGATGTGGGTGCCAATGTCCGAGCTGGCATCAGTGGATTTGGTGGAGGTGTGGTGGAAGGTGTGAAGGGAGGCCTATCTGGCCTCTCTCAAGTCACTCACACAGCAGTAGTTTCCAAACCTCGGGAGTTTGCCAGTCTGATACGAAACAAGTTTGGCAGCGCTGACAACATTGCTCACTTGAAAGATACGCTGGATGAGTCACATCAGGAAGAGACTACTAGGACTCTGAGCGGGAGTGCTACACTAGTGTCAAGCCCCAAGTATGGAAGTGAGGATGAATGCTCCAGTGCAACATCTGGTTCTGCAGGTGGGAGTAACTCTGGGGCGGGGGCTGGAGGCATGGGGAGCCCTAAATCGAATACACTGGACAGCCATCATAACAATTTCGATACTATCCTGGATGAACTTCGTGAAATTAAAGATAGCCAATCACATCTGGAGGATGCAATGGAAGACTTGAAAGGGCAGCTACAAAGAGACTATGCTTACATGACGCAGTGTTTGCAAGAAGAACGATACAGGTATCTAGCTTCTTAAAGTTGATGTATTTTGGCTTGACAAACAAGGAAATGGATATCAGATAGTCATGAATTTCAAATGCCCCAGCAAACTTTTTCTTCCCTTCCCTTTTATTTATCTAAATTCCCATAGCATGCATGTTGCATTTAAGAGAAAAACGATTTACATGTTACAGTAGCCATGTCAGCATATTTGATCTCATTCCTAAGACAACAGCATTGATGTGTTCAGGCTTCACTGATAGTTGTGAAATGTTGTAGGCCCTGATGAATGATTTGCCTCAAGGTCAGTAAGCACCCTTTCCCAGGGCAATCTTTGTCCAATTGCAGTTTAGATGATATCTGACTTTCAGCTATTGTGGTTGTTTCATTGTGTTGTCAACGTGTAGGTTCACTAATTTAAAGAGAAAGCCCCTTTCGCTCCATAATGAGTGAGTCACAACAACAGGCTCTTCAGTAAAATTCCTTCAAAGATATACCAGGTGTCTCTGGGGCTATATCTCAGCTGCAGATGGTATGCACTAGATTTGAAATAGCACTAAACTAGAGAGAGGGGAATTATAATTTGGACGTCTCGTCCTAATCATGACCTAGTGATCCCTGCAAAATTGTGCCTGTGGATGGAAGTCAGCTGTCGACAAGATTGAGTGACAATTCCCGCATTGCTCACATAGTCATATAGAGAAGTCATCTCTATTATCATTAGCATCTAACAGCTGCCTTGCATAAATGAGAGCCTTCTGGAGGAAGAAGGGAGACAAGTTGAGCTGAAGTTTATTTGGGATTCAGCAGTCTGATGATTTGATGTATGCATATTTAGTCAGGTTAGATTACTAATGTTATAGCATGGAATAGTAGCACAGTTCCTGAGCTGACAAGTACACTGATGTCAGCACCTGAGATTGTGTGGAAGGAAACCAATTTAAGTATAATTTGGACTTCATCTAAACTGCTACTACCACCCATAACCTAACAAAGGAATGACATTGGTCCTTCAAAATGTTAAAACATGGCAAACTGTACAAATGCTCACTATGGTGGCATAGTGACACAGTAGTTAGCACTGCTGCCTCACAGTATCAGGGACCCAAGTTCAATTCCCTGCTTGGGGGTATGTTCCCCCTGTCTCTTTGTGGGTTTCCTTTGGGTTCTCTAGTTTCCTTATACAATCTGAATGACATTTTGATTATGTGCATTGACCTAAACAGGCACCAGACTGTGGTGACTAGGGGAATTTCATAATAAATTCATTGTAGTATTAATGTAAACTTTACTTGTGACTGATAAATAAACTTTTACTTTGTGTACGTATTAGAACTATATAACTGTGACCTGGACTAATATTAGCTCTGTTCGGTTGAATTTTAACACAGTTTGGCAGACACAAAGTTCCAGAATCATATTAATGCTACCTGCTGAGAAATAACATCCAAATTAATAAGTAGATTTGAAACAAATGTGCTTTAAACAGTTACGCCATTCCCCAATAGAAATTGGGGAACAGAACAGAGGATGAAAAAACAAAACAGTAAATTTGAAATGACAGAGAAGAAGCCTCAACTTCACAGGACCAACTGGTGGTCAGCTGAGGGCTGACACAGGTTGTCCGTAGAGCAGGGTGTGTCCATCCAAACTTGGTTGAGAAGGTTCTCTGCTATAAAAGGCTTGGACATGTTGGATTAAGGGTTGCAGAGGGTTCATGAGAAAAGAATGTGAAGAGTGCAAAGGGGAGCAATAATTGATTTAATCACCAGTGTTGTAGTATCTTGGAATGCCTGGTGGTGGTGCTGCTGCCTACCAAAGATTTCCACAAGTGACTTGGATCCACCAACCATTTCAATATTATGCACTTGTTGGCAATGTACATCAGAAATGCGTAATATCTTTCACATTTGTTTATAGTAATGCTCTAATAAAGCAAATTGTAACCTTTGTGAGGAAAAGTAACACTGATGCAGTCAATCATTTTCGGTTTCAAAGAAAAAAGCGCGTTCACTTTGCCTCTTACAAGCTTTTTGTTTAAGCATTGCCATATTGAAACTTTTCAGCCAAGTATATTGGCACTAATGAAAATTAAGTTAATCTAAAAATTCCAGTTAGTATGTTACTAAACTTCACCTTCCATGTCCTTCCACACACTTAATATTATTCCCTCCTACCTTATAGTCATACAATCATAAAGATTTACAGTATGGAAACAGGCCCTTCGGCCCAACTAGTCCATGCTGCCTGTTCTTTTTTAAAACCTCTAAGCTAATCCCAATTGCCCACATTTGGCTCATATCCTTCTATACACATCGTAACTATCTAAATGTTTTTAAAAGACAAAATTGTACCTGCCTCTATTCCCAGCTCTGGCACTTTGTTCAC
The DNA here is from genome assembly GCA_024679065.1 of Sphyrna mokarran. Taxonomy (NCBI): domain Eukaryota; kingdom Metazoa; phylum Chordata; class Chondrichthyes; order Carcharhiniformes; family Carcharhinidae; genus Sphyrna; species Sphyrna mokarran. Next base: position 6,698,531 of record JAGIQG010000023.1, on the reverse strand, counting down.
CATCTTCTGTGAAAAAATCATCCCTCTGTGCAATTTTGTATATCTATCCTCTCATCTTAAACCTTTTCTGATTTATGCAGGACCCAGAATCCTGTGTGTTACTGTTTTCTGTAGTCTTTCTCCATTTAAATAGTATTCAACTCTGTTATTCTTCCTATTGTAAGAAGTCCAACAGGTTTATTTGGTAGCAAAAGCCATTAGCTTTCAGAGTGCTATCCCTTCATCAGGTGAGTGAGAGAATAGAATGCCCACGCATCTAATAAAGGGGCAGTACTCCAAAAGCTAGTGGCTTTCGCTACTGAATAAACCTGTTAGCCTTTAACCTAGTGTTGTGAGGCTTCTTATTATGTTTACCCCAGTCCAACGTGGACATTTCCACAGCATTCATTCTATCAACTTGCATAATTTCACTTTTTCTTAAGTTATAAGATACTATCCCCAACACCATGGGCTCTTATCTAATTAAGTAACCTTTTATGTGGTACATTATCTGGCACTTTTCAATATGCTTGGAAATCCAAGTATGTTGTGAAAGGATACATTGGCCTTGGAGGGAGTACAGAGAAGGTTCACCAGGCTGATATCGGAGATGAGGGGGGTTAGCCTATGAAGAGAGATTAAATAGACAGGGCCTGTACTCGTTGGTTTAGAAGGCTGAGGGGGGATTTGTAGAGAATTACAAGATAATGAAGGGGTAGATAGGGTAGAAGTAGAGAGATTCTTTCTACTTAGAAAGGAAACCAGAACTAGTGGGCACAGCCACAAAATAAGGAGTGAGGGGGGCAGTTTAGGACACCGTTGAGGATGAACTTCTTCTCTCAGAGGGTAGTGGATCTCTGGAATTCTCTACCCATTGAAGTGGTAGAGGCTACCTCGTTAAATATGTTTCAGTCATGGATGGATCGATTTCTGATAGATAAGGGAATTAAAGGCTATGGGGAGCAAATGGGGAAATGGAACTGATCCACTTCAGATCAGCCATGATCTTACTGAATGGCAGGCAGGCTCGAAGGGCTAGATGGCCTTCTCCTGCTCCTATTTCTTATGTTCTTATGTTCCATCTGCCAAGTGTTTGCCCACTCACTTAACCTGTCTATATCCCTTTGTTGACCCCATGTCACCCTCGCCATTTTCCTTCCCACCTATTTTTGTGTCATCCACAAACTTGGCAATAGTATATTCACTTCCCTTGTCCATTTATTAACACTTTGTAAATTGCAGCCTTGGCATTTATCTCTTTGGCACTCCTAGTTATGGATTGCCAATTAAAAATGCCCATCTTATGCCAACTGTCTTCTATCTATACCCAATCCTGTATCTATGCTAAGATACCACACACACACACACACACACACACACACACACACACACGTTCCTATCTAATTAAGTATCTTTTATGTGGTACATTGCCTAGCACTTTTCAATGTACTTGGAAATCCAAGTATGTTACATCAACTGATTTCCTCTTTATCTATCCTGCTCATTACTATCTCAAAGAATTCTCAAGTTTGTCAAGATTTTCCCTTATCCTGGCTCTGCTTGATTATATTCTGTATTTCTAAATATTTATGTCCAAGCTTTTACCAATGACATGTTAAGCTAACTGACCTATAGTTGCCTATTTTGTCTCCCTCCTTTTCTGAATAAGGTTGGAAGATTATTCCTATGCATCCATATCTCTCTAGCTTCTTAGATTTCATCCTAGGATAATAAAACTATCAGGTCTCGGGGACTTATTGGCCTTTAGTTCCATTAGTTTCTCTAGTATTTTTTCTTTATGATGATTATTCTATTTATTTCCCCTTCTCTTTCTACCCAACACCTCCCTTTTGTCCCTTAATTATTTAGTATTTTTTGTCACGTTATTAGTGCCTTCACTATGAAGACTGATGCAAAGTACTTATTAAATTCCTTTGCCATTTTCTGCTTCCCCATTATTATTTCTTCAGTCTCATCCTCTAAGGTATCAATGTTCACGTTGGTGTCTTTTTTTATCCTTTTGTTACCCATTATTATATCACTTGCTAGTTTACACTCCTAGCTTATCATCATCCTCTTAATTTTGGTCATCTTTTGGTTTTTAAAAGTTGCCCAATCCTCTGGCTTACTGGTAATCTTTGCCACATTTTTTTTCTTTTTTGGTTAATGCTACCCTTGTGTGGTTAACTATGGTTGATTTATCTTCTTCTTGGAGTGTTTGTTCCTCATGGGTTTTATTTGTTCTGAGTCATGAACTATTTTCGTTAAATATCGGGCATTGCTGATCAATAGTCCTTTCTATTAAATCCCTTTCCCAGTCTATTCCAGCCAGCTGCCCTTCCTTTATACTTTTATTTAAGTTTAGCACAGTTGACCCATCCCATTTCTGATGTCTTCCAGTCCTGGTAAAAGATCATTGTTCTGAAATGTTCATTCATGTTTCTCTCTACATAGATGTTGCTGGCCTGCTGATTTATAATGAATATTTTCTGTAATTATATTTTAATACTCTTGCATTTCTTCCATATAATGCATCCATCTTTTAATGCCTAACAGTTTCTTGTCTGATGCAGCATCAAACCTATCTGTCACACTTCATTTCAGACAAATGTGTTATTCAGACAAAATACCTTCCAGCTTATTAGCTTGTTTAAATTCTAAATGTTCATAAAATACCACAATAAGCAATGTTATATATGGTTTCATACTCTTAAAAAATGCCTTGGGCATTAACCCAATCAGTTCCTCTGCTACTTTACCTCCAGGCCTCACTAAACCCCTTCTCCATTTTCTAGATTTCCTGTCTTCTCTTCCATCCAAATTTAATGATCCACTTGCCCACCACCCAGACTTCAACCTCTCCTCCTTTGCTCAATCTGTCACATCTTCTCCTGAACCTAACCTTACCTGCATGTCACTTCCACATTTCAAGCTTCCCACATTCCAGCTCCAAATCCTCTTCTGCCCAGCTTCATTGAGTGCCCAGTAATGGGGAAAACCACATCACCTAAAAATTCCCAAAACCGATGTGTACATACTCTCTCCTTGAGTACCTCACTTGCAATTAAATGGAATGCCTAGATTTGCCAAAGACTGAAAATCAAGCATACTATAGCTCCTACAATTTATTTAATATTGGACTGGGGACGAATTTTGCAGCAAATTGGCCATGCGTCAGGCTCTGATGGAAAATTGGTGTTTGTCCAGAGAAACAGTCAGCTTTTCCTCACCAGATCTTGTATTTTGGAAGCATTGTTTATGCTGTTATCTTAATGGATGGTGTCTGATAGAATCTGTAATTCTGGCTTCACGGAGATTGAGACACCATTTTTAAAGGACACCTCAATCTCAAAGTAAAGTTAAAGGCCTCCCATGGATATCAAGACCTCCCACTGGCAGACAAGGGGAACACTGAATCCCCAATTGCAGAGGGACAATCACCCGCTCTCATCACTTAATGATCCAGGCACCCTACAGAGGCATTAGGGTGACCTAAGCACTTCCCCGCTTTCCCCAAATGGGGCTCCTCAGAGAGCCATCCCCCAGCAGTGTTAGCAGTTGGCTTTGCTAGGTTGGGACTTACCAAGCCATGTCCCTCGCCACCATCTGGTTCACTGATGTCCTTTAGGGAAGGAAATCTGCCGTCCTTACCTGGTTTGGCCAGTGCTGTGGCTCTGGAGTCATAATGTGGTTGACTCTCAGCAGCCCTCCAAGAACAACTAGGGATTGTCAATAAATGCTGGCCAGCCAGTGATACCTATGTCCCACAAATGAATAAAAGAAAAAAACAGGTGGCTATACTCCCCTTTTGCACCACTGGCACGGCCATCATGACTGGTTTTTATTTTCAAACAGCAAATTAATATAATTAAAAATGCTTCAGTCCTATCCCAGCAGCAAGTAATCCGATCACTATAAATACTGTCATGGGCAATTTGGGGTGTATGTACTATACGTCCATTATATTCTAACTCTCATACCTCTTCAGGTCGACAACAATTTTCATTTTAATTAAAAGAGAATATTGGACCTGGGCTGGCCATCCCAGCTGAGCTGGGACTTATTTCACCATTTAGTTTAGATGAAGCTTGATCTGTATCTCAACTCCATTTTGCTAACTTTTATGGTATTAATCTGGAGGCTGAAATTAATCTTCTAATCTGCGATACAATCTAACATCATGTTTCTATTTGCTCGTAATTAGACTTTGTAGTATTAAACGGTGAAATGGCAATGGCCCAGATCAATTCATGGACTGGACTGGCGTATCTTCCAACATTAATGGAATTGCATTAATTTTCCAAATGTAGGCAGAATAACCTGTACTTGGCAATTAATGAAATTTTAATTACTTTGTGAATAAATGCTTCCTAAAATCAGTTTTGAACTCATCCTATCCCAGTTATTTCTTTGGGCTTCTTTCCCAACAGTTTAATGTGCTGCTCAAGGTTAACTTTTTTCTACCCCACTTCATAATGTAGCTCACCTCTGCTTAATTTCCTTCCAATGCTGAAGAATCCAGTTTTTTTTTTGTTGCTTTTCCTCAGCCTTCTTGCCATTGAGGATGCCATCTTTAGTTGATTTTCAAAGCCAACAGTATCTGCGTAGCAGTGTCCTTTTTGAGTTCATTGATTATGTGTATGTTGGCTACAGACAGTGCAGGTGACAAATGCATAAACTTGGGAGTTTACACTTGTGCATTGTCTGTATAAGTCGAACATTTGAGTATGCAGGAATCAGGCGCTGAAACCACTGTAAACTGAATTCCTTTTCCACTCCTTGTATGATTCAGCCAACACCAAGGGACAGGTAGGGTGCAATTAAAGAATGTAAGAGCCAAATATTACAGAAACAGAATATGCTAGTTGTTCAGTTAGTCTGGAGGCATCTGCAGGGAGAGAAATGGTCTTTTACATCAGTTAATTTCTGATATGTAAATTGAAGTTCTCTTTCCACAGATGCTGCCTAACTATTGAGTATTTTTAGCATTGTCTGATTTTTATACTGACTTAAGCTGCTGTCAGCGGGAAGCACTGTTAATTGTTTCAATGGTTTTGTAATTCTCTACATAGATACGAACGCCTGGAGGAGCAGCTGAATGACCTCACGGAGCTTCATCAAAATGAAATGTCTAATTTGAAGCAGGAGCTTGCCAGCATGGAGGAAAAAGTGGCATACCAGTCAGATGAGAGGGCCAGAGATATCCAGGTAAACAGTCCATTAAGTAAACTACTTTGGTTGGTGAACATGCCTGCACATTTCCAAGGTGCATGTTTCAACTGTGCTTCCAAGAGAATGAGGTACCTTCATGATGGGAGTGAAGTTCGCACCGTTCGATGCATAGTCCTAGACTGTTCTGGTTCCTTCCCACAGTCCAAGGATTAGTGGTTTGGGTTGATTGGCCAATGCTCAATTGTCCCTTAATGTCAGGGAGATTAGCAGGGTAAATAATGGAATTATAGGGAAAAGCCCTGGATGGGATTGTTGTTGGTGCAGGCTTGATGAGCCAAATGGCTTCTTTCTGCAATGCTGGGATTCTAGATTCTTCATAACCTTGCTCAAATAACCAACCATTCAGTAATTTTTGAGTTCTCTTTGGGATATGGATGTCACTGCCAGTGCCATTAACTATTGCCCATCTTTAATTGCTCTTGAAATGGTGGTGGTGACCAACCTTGAACAGCTGCAGTCTATCTGCTGTTTATAGTTATACGTACACTGCTGTTGGGGAGTGAGTTCAGGGATTTTGACCCAGCAGCAGAGAAAGAACAGCAATATATTTCCACGTCAAGATGATGTATGACTTGTAGGGGTCTTGTGGATAATGGGCATTTCAATATGCCTGCTGCCCTTATTTTAAGTGATATCAGCCATTTTTTTGCAAGATGATTCAAAGCATAATGGATGTTACCAAACTGTTTGACTATTGGAGCATCATAGTTGCATCTATTCCCAGTGTCACTCGTGTATCGAGGTGTGCTGTCTGGTACGAATCACAGAATAATGATTATAAGCAGAGATGTGATTGTTTTTTGCCTTACTATTGCCTTGGCTGAGATTTAATCTGCACGGATCAGGAGCTGAATCTGGAAATAATTAACACATATCTGGAGGTAAAAAGCCTAAATTATGATGACAGGTTACACAGACTAGGCCTATATTCCCTTCAGTAAAGAAGATGGAGGGGTGATCTAATTGTGATATTTAAAATGCTTCAAGGAGTTGATAAAGTACGTGAGGAAAAATCAGTCCCTTTGTTGGGAAAGCCTAGAATAATGGTGGGTGACCTGAAAATTAGAGCTGGAAAGTTCAGTACTGATACTGGGCAGATTTCTTCACCCAAAGAGTAATGGCAAAGGAATGCATCCAAAGCACTACTGAGGCCAGGTCAGTTGAAAAAATGTGAAAACTGAAATTGACATTTTCAGTCTATTCAAACCTCTATCAGCTCCCCCCTCATCCTCCAACACTCTAATGAAAAAAATTCAAGTTTGTTCAACCTTTTATCGTAGCTCATATCGTCCAAACCAGGCAACATCTTGGTAAACTGTTGCTGATGTTGACAAAGTTGAGGATCAGTTGAGGGAAATAAGGATTACGAGGAAAGAGGTGTTGGGGCTGTTAGGCAGCTTAAAGACATATAAAGCTCCGGGGCCTGATGGCATTTACCCCAGGCTGCTAAGGGAGTTGAGGGAAGACCTAGCTGGGCCTCTGACGCAAATCTTTGTCTCTTCCTTGGACACAGGTGAGGTCCCAGAGGACTGGAGGATAGCAAATGTAGTACCGTTGTTTAAAAAAGGTCAGAGGGATAACCCAGGGAACTATAGGCCGGTGAGCTTGACTTCAGTTATAGGTAAGCTAATGGAGAGGATCCTCAGGGACAGGATGTATGAGCATCTGGAGCGCTGCAATCTGATCAGGGATACGCAGCATGGCTTTGTCAAGGGGAAGTCTTGTCTTACAAATCTAGTGGAATTTTTTGAAGAAGTGACAAAAACAGTTGATGAAGGACAGGCTGTTGATGTCGTCTACATGGATTTCAGTAAGGCGTTTGACAAGGTTCCTCATGGTAGACTGATAGAGAAGGTGAAGGCGCATGGGATACAGGGTCGGGTATGTAGATGGGTCGAGAACTGGCTCGGGAGGAGGAGACAGAGGGTAGTAGTGGAAGGCTCTTTTTCCGGCTGGAAGCCTGTCACTAGTGGAGTGCCACAAGGCTCAGTACTAGGTCCTCTTCTATTTGTGGTCTACATAAACGACTTGGAAGTTGGGGTAGGTGGTGAGATCAGCAAATTTGCTGATGACACCAAGATGCTTGGATTGGCGGGTACAGAGGAGCAGTGTCAGGCAATACAACAGGACATAGACAGGTTGGTAGACTGGGCAGATAGATGGCAAATGGAATTTAATCCGGATAAATGCGAGGTGATGCATTTTGGCCGGAAAAATGTAGAGGAGAGTTATAGGATAAAAGGTAAAACTATACGGAGCATAGAGACGCAGAGAGACTTGGGGGTGCAGGTTCACAAGTCTCTGAAGGTGTCCTCACAGGTGGAGAAGGTGATAAAGAAGGCGTATAGTATGTTAGCTTTCATAGAAAAGGGTATAGAATACAAGAGTAGGAGTTTGATGTTGCAGTTGTATAGAACGTTGGTTAGGCCTCACTTGGAATACTGCGTCCAGTTCTGGTCGCCGTACTATCGGAAGGATGTAGAGTCCTTGGAGAGAGTGCAGAGGAGGTTTACCAGGATGCTGCCTGGTATGGAAGGACTGTCTTATGAGGAACGATTAAATAGACTGGGGTTGTTTTCCCTTGAAAGATGTCGGCTCGGCTTAGAGGGGATCTCATAGAGGTGTATAAGATTATAAGGGGTATAGATAGAGTAAATGGAGGTAAACTTTTTCCACTTTCAGAAGTGGATAGGACGAGGGGTCATGGCCTTAGGGTGAGGGGGGCTATGTATAAGACGAATATTAGAGGGCAGTTTTTCACACAAAGGGTAGTGGGGGTGTGGAATGCACTGCCGAGTAAGGTGGTGGGAGCAGGCACGCTAGGGCTGTTTAAGGGTCTCTTGGACAGCCACATGAGCGGTATGCAGATAGAGGGATATAGTAGGACTGTTTAACTACGGCTTTTTCCACAGGTAATTCGGTCCATACTTGACCAACAATGAGCATGCATTCGGCAGGTGGTGCGGGTACAGCTCTTGGATGTTGATTCATGGGTTGCCTGGTACCTCATGTCGTAAATGAGTGCTTTATGTGGACCATCTGAAGGGCACCATGACAGCTCAGAGACTATCGATGTGGCTGTGCAGACACTTGGAATTGGGCCGGTGTCTGCGGGAGTTTGCGCGTTCTCCCCGTGGTTGCGTGGGTTTTCTCCGGGCGCTCCGGTTTCCTCCCACAACCCAAAAATTCGCTCTTAGGCTGATTGGGAAACAAATTGTCCCTATAGTGAGAGTCTTCCATATTAGGAATAACCTAATTTTATATTATGATAATGGAATTGCTACTATATAGTTATGACGGCGGTGCAGGCTCGTTGGGCCAAAGGGCCTGTTTCCTGTGCTGTGTTGCTCTAAAAAAAAGATAAATCTCTTCTGCACTTTTCCAATGTATCAACATCCTTCCTAATAGTATGGTGACCTATTGTGCTGTGGACTCTGAAGATACAGATTCCCATTTATTCCCTCAGTGGTAAATTCTTGATGGTAGTTATGCCTGTTGCAAAAGAGAAGAGTGCAAGAATAATTGCTCATCTGTTATGTACTTTGCATTGCAACTTGCAGCTTGTCATTGACAGGGAAGTGCAAACAAAGAAAGATCCTGATCAGGATGTGGTATACGTGGCAATTCAGCATGAAAAAAAGGCCAAAAAAAAACGTTCTTGGAGCTGAGGAATGCATGTGGTTTCTAAATGTGGGGGTGTCTGAGAGGTTCATGATGCTCTCCCTATCAATCTTTGCTTTGATACGGTATATCCAAGATAATCTCTCACTATTAAATGTATTGTTCAGAGAAGGATGTTACGGATAAGTTCAAGAGTGCCTGAGCAGACACATTCCTGAACTGTCTGATCCTGTTCTGACTCATTTACAGCCACTGTGTTGTCTGCTGACCACGCAACACTCCAGCTGCAATGCCATTTGTTCAGTGATGCTTAATCTTTAAAGGGACTGACGGTCCTTTTGTTTAATCCCACATGTGTAACAGCTGTAAAAGTAATTTTCCCCTTTTTACTTTCTCCACTCTTCGGTATCCGTTTTCACCTCTGCTTAACCCTAGTTTGGGTTTACTGTCAGTTTCTCCTGAAATACACACATCACAGTTTTTCATTGCAAATTTCCTATCAGTCAGCGTCTTCATATTTTTGTAAACTTTGAGAAATGAAACTAAAATAACGTTAATTTGAATAAACTAAAAATTTGCCACAGTAATCTGCCTCATTGGCTTCCAGCTGCATGAATATTATAAAACTTGTTTTTATTTATATGTTCATGAAATGACTGTTATGAAACTTTTCTTTAAAGTTGGGGATCAAAAGATGAAGTTTGAAAGTTAGAGAAGAGAACATCTAATATTCTTATTAATAATCTTAAAGCAAAGGAGGTTAAGGGACTAAGTTTTTCCAAGTCATGAAGGCTTTAATTTAGAGTACATGGGAAAAACTGTTTCTACTTGCAGAAGGAACAGTTGTCTGTGTAGCATCAAGAAACAGTACTTTTCATTATATACTGATACATGTGACAATAAATCAGATTTAAAAAAAATCATAGGATGCACTAAACATAAATTGACAAATGGAACAGATGGAAGATGGAGATTTTTTTTTAGTTGGTAGTAATGATGATCTGGAATGCACTTACCAACAAGGCAAAGGAAGCAAATTTAGTTGCAACTTTCCAGAGACTTGAAGGAATATCTCAGGACTGTGAAGAAGGAGCAAGGCACTGAGAATAATTGCATGGCACTTTTAAAGAGTTTGTGGATTCATTTGGGCTGAATGGGTGCCTGCTGTCCTGTATAAATTGTATGTAAGCATACCATGTAATGATGCATTCTGTATGATTCTATATAATCATGAATGGAGAGTGTTGGGTGGGTTGATTGTCATTGTTTTTTAATTTTATCTTATTTCCTTGATATAACAGTTTGGTAGAGTTAGGTCATACTTCAGCAACTTAACCAGGGTTAATTGTTAGGCCAAAATGTCTCCAAGGGATATGAGATGAATCTGTCGGTGCAGGTGGTCATGTGGTTGTCAGCAACATATTGTCACCAAGGCAGGACTTCAGTATATGTGTTAATGAGCAAAAACCTGCATACCACACCACCCTCTGCCCCAGTCTTCATCCACTGTGTCCAAGATAATGTTTTTTGCCATTTGAGGGATGGTAAGTGCTTAAGATAAAATGCTTTCATTCAGCATTCTTAAGACAAGTACAGCATAGTTGTGTGTTTGTTCTATCTGCCCTGGTGGTTAGGTTAGATGTACTGATCCAAATAGGTGCCAGAATGTGGTGACTCAGGGAATTTCATAGTAACTTCATTGCAGTGTTAATGTAAGCCTTACTTGTGACTAATAAATAAACATTTCTTGGTGATCTATTTTGGGTCTAATTTTAGAATGCCCCATAGAGCAACCATCTTCTCCTGATTGGGTTTGCTCGTCCAGGGTCTGTTACCGACTGACTGACTGTTTTATCAAATAGTCAGCCTGACACTAACCTTGTGTTGGCTTTGAGGACCAGTATGTTGCAAGGAATTTTTTGCCTCTCTCATTGGTCCCTCTTTTTTGTTCACTCCTTACAGGAAGCACTGGAATCGTGTCTCACCCGGATTACCAAACTGGAGCTTCAGCAGCAACAGCAGCAGGTGGTGCAACTGGAGGGGGTGGAGAATGCTAATGCAAGGGCGCTGCTGGGCAAATTCATCAATGTTATCTTGGCACTCATGGCTGTCATATTGGTCTTTGTTTCCACCATAGCCAACTTCATCACTCCTCTCATGAAGACACGGTTCCGGGTGCTCAGCACACTGCTGCTGGTGCTGTTTCTGGTCTCCCTCTGGAAGCAATGGGACAATATTATGTACTTCTCAGAACAGATCCAGTTACCCAGCTGATCTGGACATTTTTGATAGCTGACAGATCGGCGTGCTTTTATAAAACAAAAACAAGGATTCCTAACCAATTGTTTTTTTCTCCTCCTCTCTCACCCCACCACCTCACGTCGATATCAGTGACATTGTTGATTTGGCGGCTGCGTATGGCAATGTGACTCACGATGCAATGAGGCCTGATAGAAGGAAGAACTGAGGGAATTATGTTGCTGTTCTAAAAGATCTTAACTGAACAGTCTGTGAGAAACTTGTTGCATGCCGACTGAAGCAAGCAATGAAAGAAGGCATTTTGAGGAAGACACTTCATAACGAATTGTACCATTTCAGTATTTTTTTTTTGTTTCCTTGTTAACTTATAACAAATATTTAAAAGTTTTTGTGGGGATCAGGGAGAGAATCGATATTATTTGTGTGACTGCTTATATATTTATTTATAACTAATATACATTCGATATAGCACAAATGGTTTGCAAGATCCCCTAAGCTTAATCACATTGCACATTCCGATTTATGTGAATACAGTTCTTGCAAGAAGTAGGGATTAGTTCTCTCAAGGCACTGGGAGAAGTTGAAGATATTTTGTTGGACTGCTTGAGCAGGTGGTGAAGGAAATTTTCCTTTACCCAGTGGGAATATTTATAATTGAAGAAATGGGTGGAGCACTGGAAGGAAAATTGCAGATGCTTTTGGCGAAGGAAGATTGCCGCCACACTGGACCACATTTTTAGAAGAATTTTATTTTAATTTTCCTGATCTTGCGTCTTTTGCGCTGGCTTGATTTGCTGCTATAGCTGCCAGCATCAGTAAATGAGCAAACTGTTGCGGTCATGTGTTGGCTAGCAACTGCAGACATTGAAATGGCAAGAGATGGCATGGTCACTGAGATAATGCTGGATTGTGATACACAACCTGTAGTGGGGTTGGAGGGGAAAAGTACTTTGAGTCATAGTAGGATCCCTTAGTACAGTAGAAAATAAGAGACATTACCTGTTCAAAAATTCAGTTGACAAATTTGCTAGGAGTTAAGACCATCATGATATGTGTTACTAAGTAGGTTTTCTATAGTTTTTTTAATGTAGTTAAGCACTTCGGGTTATTCTACTTTGCTCTTCCCTCCATACTTTGCAATCACTTGACCTGCTAACCAGGCAATGGACACATCTCTGATGGGGAAAGAGAGTTTTGGGTCTACATGTTGGATTTGGTGTGAAGGTTTTGAAAGCTGTTTAAAATTAAATGAGTTCATTTTCCCCAGCATGTGTGGCAAGGTATGTATCAGCTTTGTGTGGGTAAGTAATGATTGAAATAAGTTTGCCTCATCAGGATGCAGTAGCTTTTTGTGGTGCATTTTTTGAATTTTTTTTTTACAATTATAATTTTTATTTATAAGGACTACTTGGTGAAAAAATATTTTTCATCCAGGTCCCAGGTAAATAATACTTGGTAGATCAGGAGATTAGGTGCACATTTCCCCTTTTGCTTTCTCTCCTCTTCTTTCACCTGCAGCACCCCTTTCTTATTCAGTTGCAAAGAATTATGAGCTAATGAAGAGTTCATTCTTACTGGAAAGAGCAAATTGGATGTTTAGCTGTCAGCAGATGTGAAGTAAGCAATGTAGTGCAATAGCAGAGGGATTGTGACAATAGCCCAAACTGCTAGCAGAATTCACAATGTGCTTAAGATGTGAAGGCATGAAATGGACCACACACACCAAGCAATTGTATAATCTGCTGAAGAGATGTTTCTTGTAAAACCAAAATTCCCACCCGTGCCATGGATTCAGATGAGGAAAGCCTTTTAGCCTATTTGAACTTGTCTATCCAGACCACGCCAACCATATGTATGTCCCACTTCTAAACACTATTTTTGCCTTATTTAATTTCCTGCATTAACTATCTGGAGGCAGTTTGTGCTTTCATTGTCTCTTATATTTATTGCAGGCTGTAGTAAATTTGCAATTCCAATTCAGTCCAAGCAAATACAGATTAAATTCTGAATTCTGAGGGGTGGAAATTGTAGCAATAAAAAGCTCTGTCAAACAGAAGTGATTTCAGATAGAATACAAGAGACTTGGAGTAGAGAGAATACCAGTAGAGACATTCCTGAAGAGAACAATATGTTCAATTTTTTTCCCCTGTTTGTTCTACAAACTTGCTTTGTAGTCTTGTCTACAAAGATTCTCCTGTCCTGCCAGTGATTGCGCTGCTATGTCGCCACCAGTGAGTGGGTACAGTTGTAAGGTGGCAGGTTTACAATTGATGTCTCTTGGTGCCCAATATTTTTGGAAACATTTAGCACCTCAGAAGTATTGTTAGACTGATAAGTAGTGGTTTGACAAATCTGTGTGCAATTAAATGGGTTCAGAGTTGGTGAAGTCTACTCTTAGAAGAAAACTTTCCCATCAGTGGCCCGAAAACAGCTTGCAGTTTTATGGAGTTTTGCTAGGACCGTGATTTATAATTGACTTGATGAGTGAATGCATTAAATAGTGAGCCAAATCAACTGGAAGGTTTCAGGTTTGCACTGAATTGGTAGGCTTGTGCACCTAGGAGTAATTGCTTGAATATAGAGAGAAACTGTACCACAGGTCTTTGGAAAAGGGAAGGGGGAGCATTTGAAAAGAAGAAAAATAATAAAGATTATACTGTGGTTACTCAAGTTAGTTGAGAGTTAAATAATCCAAGTCCAGTTGTACTGCGAAAACCTAGACACAGGACATGTGGGGTTAACACAATATCATGCAAGGATGTGGTGTCAGTGGGGCTATTCTAACACATCAATAATACATTAGTGTGTGTGTAACAGGAAGGGCGATAATGCAAGGTAACATGCTGTTAACGCAATGGAAATTCTCATCATGTAGGAAGGGATGTGCTTTCCTGTATAGGTGCAGCATGAGGAAAAAGGAGTGTACAGTTTGAAGGTCAGTTTGTAATCTTCAGTTTAACAGAATTTTATATAAAACATTTTTGGTTAAATCTTATTTTCTTAAGTATTTTTTCCTCTGTTTCCAAAACTTGAACCGTAGCCTTTGTAGCAAACTTCCTTGGATGGTCGGAATTATAAATCTAGAGCTTTATGAAGATTGATGACAGAGCATTACGGTCCTGATCTATTTGATACAGGAATTTAATATTTTAAAAATCAAAAATCTGTGTGCTTCCTATTTTAGTTTTCCAATGTAAATTCAAGTCCAAATTTATAACTGAAACTTGCTTTGTAGACTGGTCTACAAAGGTACTCCTGTGCTAGCAGTGATGACACTGCTATGTCTCCACCAGTGAATGGGTACAATTGTAAGGTGGCAGTTTTACATTGATGTTTCTATTGATGAAATGGATGTAGGAATTTGAAGTGGAAATGCAAGGATGAATTTAAAAATGAAGATTGAATTGGGTTTGCATACCTGGTACACTTATCCCCACCTTCTACTCTGGTTTCACTGATTTTGACTCTGTATAATATCGATGTGTTCAACAAGCCATTCAAAATAATGTTTGAAGGATTCCTGGAATTTGGACAATTTCAGAAGAGGTAATTGAATATCTGGTACAATGCTGACCACTGTTCCACTTGATCCAGTGATATCAATGATTACTAATTCCTATAGGTCTTAGCAATCAGTTCCTAGCCCAAATACTTAAGGGTGGTATAGTGGTTAGGGACTCGGGTTGGATTTCAGGCTTGGGCCACTATCTGTGTTCAGTTTGCACATTTTTCCTGTGTCTGTGTGGGTTTCCTCTGAGTGCTCCAGTTTCCTTCAGTAGTTCAAAGATCTGTGGGATAAGTTGATTGGCCATACTAAATTGACTCTTAGTGTTAGGGTGATTAACAGGGTAAATATGTGCTGTTACAGGGATAGGGCTCTGGGTGGAATTATTGTTGGTGCATGCTGGATGAGCCGAATGACCTTTTGCTGCACTGTTGGGATTGTTTGATCCTATCCTATGACTTGCTGGATTTTGTTAGAATTGTATAACATGTCTTTTTTCCCACTGATCCCAGTATTTCTCTATCTGTAGCCCGCCACATGGCATCCGTTATGATTGCACTTGCATCAGTCAGTCAATTTTGTGGGTAATAACTGAATTTGATATGCTGAGAGTCTAAAACAGGAACATCAAGAAACAGAGCAGGCCAGGCAACATCTGTGATGGGAATGGAAAAAGTAAAAGATGAGCAGGCATATTAATAAATCAGAAAAAGGCAAAGGAGAAACAAAACACACAGGCAAATCTAAGAATTCATGATTGGGATGGTGAAACATATGTGTTTTATCATTTAGTCATGATTTCTGTGTGGGCATTTGTATGTTCTTCCCTTTCTCTGAATGCATTCTTATGCCATTATGTTTCTTGTATTTCAGTTTAGAGGATCTACATCCCAAACGTGAACTTCTCTGTTCCTTCCATAAATACTGATTAGCTGCTGGGTATTTTAAGCATTTTTTTGATTTTGATTCAGCTCATTGTATGGTTTGGATTTCACTCTTGATTCCTGGTTAAGCCTTGGGCAGATGGATTTGTGTTTGTTTTTTTAAACAGGCAGCAATGACTCTAGTGAATTAACCCCTCCCCCCTCAAAACACACACACACACACACACACACACACACACACACTCTTGCTATCTGGGTATATTTGTTTTGCACAAAAAAGGCCCAGCTGGAAGTGGATGTACCAGTTCCTGAACATCTACATTAAAGCAACTCATTAACCACCACAAATTTGTTTGCCTGAGTTATGGCCATGAAACTACCTGACAGAAGTGCAAGAGACAAAAAAAAGCATGTTCCAAACCATACAAATTTAACAAGCTATCGTTTGGATCTTATTTTCACAACTTTGGATTTATCACTTTGACACAAACATTATTTCACAGATATTGAGTCATACAATAGTGAAGTTGATTGAACACTAAATAAAGACCAAATGAAGTTTTCATACTGGGATTATCCATATTGGGAAAACTGCTCTCCACAGTAAAATCAAAGAATATTTATTGCATAATTTGACAATTTCATTGCAAGTAATTGGATTCATTCCTCGTGTGTCAGCTAAACAGTTGAATTGATATTTTCCTTTTCCAATTTAACAGTATTGTACTTTGAAGATTTACTGCCACTTCCCAGTCAGAGCTCTCCCTGGGGATTTTGCAGTTCTTGCAGCATCAAGCACTTTATGTAGGCACAATAGACCTTTACAGTGAGGCAGTCAAAAGGCACATTTATCTTCATGCTTAAGTACAAGAGGTAACAGATCCTGTTCTGGAGTGTTATCATGCTGTGCTGAACTGTATTACTTTAGATGCACATGACATTGCTGTGAGAAATAGGGACTGAGAGAACGAATGCACAGGGTCATGTGTTTCCCCATTTGCTTTACTAAAACAGGCAGTCTTAATTTGGTGGCAGATTTGTGGACTCTGTTTTGGGGGTGGGGGGGTGTGGCGAGGGGTGCAGTCCATGGTACTGTTGGTTCCCTGAGGATCAGGTTACTTGTATCCAAGATTGTCATGACAGCAGAAGAGCAGCATGTTTGCCATTGGCTATATTGTTGTATATTAAAATAAACTAATATATGTAATATACATATATATGTATGTGTATGTATAGAGTAAGTCATGAAAAGCAATAAGGTGTGGGAAGCATTTAAATATCCAATTAGTGCAAAGACCTGATAACTCTCCAATGATGCTTGAGTGTTTGAAGAACATTCAAAGAACTGACAAGGATGCCTTCCTATTTAACATATGTTCCAAGTCTTACTTGACTTCTACATGATACCTATTGTCACGTGGTGTGAACTAGTTGTTTCCCTTTTCCTCCCAACATGGCAAACTGCTACTTTAAAGTCCTCTTAAGTGGCATTAAAGGGCAAGTTCAGTTTGGTTATGTTCCATTTTCTGTTTAAAGATGGGTTTATTTTGTGGGGAAGTATGACAGGCTAGTTCTCAATCCCCACCAATGTGCTGTACACTGAGATTGGATTGTGCCTGATAAGTTCTTTGGTCTAATTAAATAGAGATACTGTCAAATATATCTGTCATGAGGAACAAGATCTGCTCAACACCTCTGTCGCCAAAAAAGTTAATGTCCAAAGTTTTAAAAATCTTCAATTCATGTGTTTTAGTCACCATCTCTCTCCTCAATATACCTTCTGCTGTAAGTGCTTAACTTGTGTTTTCAAACTCTGTTACATTGGTTTACCAAATGGGGGAAGGCAACAGTGTGAAAATTGATTCCATGCAGAGTACGTATTTTTATTTTGAAAATAGTGTCCTGTCTGCATAGATTTCTACAAAGTGGCCCTTTCCATTCCGATTCATAAAACTGGGCACTGTTGCTCTAAAGTGCTTTGAATCAGCAGATTGCAGCTGTAATTTATCGTTTCATCTCCTCCATGCTATGTGAAATATTTTCCTGATTTTGGATTCTTGAGAGCTCAAAGATGCAAAAGAAGTTAGAGCTAGTGGGCATTCAAGAGAACACAGCAATTGAATCAAGCATGCAACATGATCCAACAGCCTGTGCCAGGCTAATTGTAATGTTGTATAAATAATCATCTCTGGTTATGTTCTCTTTAATAGAAAACATGTGTAAAACACTCCTTTAATAGCACATACTGTATGGAGCCCAAAGACAACCTTACTGATTAGAGAGAATGATCTATTGTGATACAGTAGAGAATGTAAAATCCCCTGCATTACAGATTCCAAGCTCGTCTGCACCATAAGTCCTCCAATTGCTGTTAAGAATGTAAACTACTGCAATCCTTTTTTACATGCAAGGTCCAAAGTTTCTTTTATCAAGTTATTTAAAGAGATACCTGAAGTTAAGTTATGATATGTTTTTATTATTGATTGAATTATTTAAGTTGCTATTGTTGCAGACACTCCAATAACATGCCTTCCTGACTGATGCCTTTTTCTCTCTATTTATGGACATCAGGTCAGTTGTATTGCTGCACCAGCTCCTGGGGAATAACTTTGTACAATTCATGGGTTGTTCCTGTAGCAGTTCTAGGCAGTGTGAATGTTTGTTATTTGCAGTTTCATTATTTCAAAATTGTTCATGTTTTAATTTTTCTTTATTTTTGCCTTCATGTTGCAATATATTTATTATCCAATAGCAATTAGCTTTTTACAGATTTTTTTCCACAAGAACTATAATGAAGGGCATCTATTTGCAGTTGGAAAATATGTCCATTGCTTTTTTAAAAGGAAAAGGCATTCCTGTCCTGCAAGATCTGATTGAAAGAAAGTTGTGCTTATTTTTAAATGTGCACTTCTGTTCCACCATGCCTACAAGATGAGAATGGCCATTTACTTCACTGAAAGTTCATTCCACATTCTTGTGTG
The DNA here is from genome assembly GCA_024679065.1 of Sphyrna mokarran. Lineage (NCBI taxonomy): Eukaryota > Metazoa > Chordata > Chondrichthyes > Carcharhiniformes > Carcharhinidae > Sphyrna > Sphyrna mokarran. Next base: position 6,680,070 of record JAGIQG010000023.1, on the reverse strand, counting down.
AAGAAAATATTCCCGTTCTCAGCCCTGAAATTACCCTATAATTGTTGAATCTGTCACTAATTGAATGTGTCCAACCTATGATGTATTAGATATCGGGAAATTAACAACCCCCTACCTCAGCATTTCAAAATCTGTTTTCCCCAATGAATCAGATTTGTTAATGCACTTCCATTCCAGTGCGTTCACGAACAGGCTATTTGCCTGTGCCTTTAAGAGTTGAGCATTACTTGGAACTGCATTTGGAGCACCGTACTTGGGAAGGGACAATTAGGTTAAGTTCCCACTTCTAAACTGCTCTTCATTGCCGATGCGAAGTGTGCATGTGTGTGGCTGTCGGGCACAAGTGTGACTGTATATATAGCGAATGGAAGGAGGACTACTGACTCCCTTGGCATTATCACAAGAGGAGACTGTAATTAGAAACAATATTAAGAGAGGGTTGGGATGGCTGGTGAGGGAGAAAAATTAAAACCTCATTCTGGCAAGTTCTGCTAACATTTGGATTCCACTGGGACCTTAGCAAGCTATGTAGTTGGTTTGTTCAAATCTCAAATATCAATGTCTGTTTCTTTGGCCCTTGAGGTGCTTAATTAACCACGTGGCTAAACTCGTTTGCCATGCAAAACGCACCGCCATGCCAAAGAACTTGATACTGGGTCTGTGTCATTGAAATGTTTATTCAGGTAGAATCATGGAAAGAGTTATAAGTTATTTGGGTGGGTTGGGGGTGGGGGGGAATAAATCATTTGGCAATGTTATCAGATTAACATTGTCCTGTATAAAAGGCAAGGATGAGAAGTTACATGCTTACTTTTAGCCACTAAACCCTTGGGGAACTTCACCTGCCAGTGTTCCTCATTATCTACATGTGCTCAGCATAAAGATCTGAGTGCAAGAGCTTTCAAGGATATACTTTATATTGGAATCTCCCATCATCCCTTCATGGTGTTTTATTTTCTAGACGAATAAATGTTCGAGTTAAATGTACACTTCTGCATACAACTGAAACAAAAATCTGAAATAAAATTGTCAAAAAAATAAACGGATTTTTCAATAAATTTATTCAACAGTTTTAAGTGTTTTTGATTCCTACAGGATGCTGGAGGTCCTTTGGTTTACTTGGTTGCAGTTTGACTCGTCAATCTTGATGTCCCCTTGATTTTATCATTTCATTGGTCCCAATCTGTTCAAGAGGTTCTTGAGATGGAAATCCTAAAATGATCATTTGGTGATGTGGGCTTTTTGTCCATTCTTTTCACTGATTGCTGGTAAACTATATTGATCATCCACTAGGTGTTACTTTGTGAAGTAAACAGCTGTGCTGATCCATTATTAACCATTTAAATTCACCCCCACTCCCCTCCCACGACCACTCGCATGTTCTCCAGAATAGTCACTGGATAGCGACAGCAGTTTGCATTGATATAATGCCTTCAAAGTATTAAACTGTTCCACGGTGTTTCGTGGAAACATTACCAGAGATAAGCACTGACCACCATAGTGGGAGTGGGATCTAAAGCAATGATGACACAGAGAATCTGATGAACTGGTGCGGCAGCAATAATCTCTTCCTCAATATCAACAAAATGAAAGATTTTCATCGACTTCAGGAAGCGTAAAGGAGAACATGCCTCTGTCTACGTCAGTGGGGATGAAGTAGGAAATAGCAAGAGCTTCCAAATTTTTAGATGTCCAGACCACCACCAACCTGTCCTTGTCCCCCTACACTGACACTATAGTTAAGAAAATCCACCCACACCTCTACTTTCTTAGAAGACTAAGGAAATTTGGCATGTCAGTTATGACACTCAGCAACTTTTACAGATGCACCATAAAAAGTATTCTTTGCTTGGCATATCTCCTGTTGTGACCGCAAGGAAACACAAAAGATCGCGAATATTGCAAATGCATCATGCAAACCATCCTTCCATTCATTGACTCTATCTTCATTTCCTGGAAAAGCAGCCAGCATAGTTAAAGACTCCATGCACCTTGTCATTCTCACTTTGACCTTCTTCGGGAAAAAGATATAGAAGTCTGAAGTCATATACCAACTGACTCAAGAATAGTTTCTTACCTGCAACTGACAGACTTTTAAATGGACTTCCTTTGCATTAAGTTGACCTTTCTCTGGATCCTAGCCATAACTGCATTCCTCACTCTCGTGTTTGCTTCCCTATGAATGGTATGTTTTGTTTGTATAACATGCAAGAAACAATTTTCTTCACTATATTAATATATCTGACAATAATAAATCAAATCAAAATGTGAGACATTAAGATTGGTAACCAAAAGCTTGGTCAGTGGTAAGTTTTGAGGTGTTTTAAAGGAAGAGAGGCAGAGGTTTAGAGGTGAAATTCCAGACCTTTGGGCTGAGGCATGCCCACTAATGAAGGAAAAAGATCAGGGATACATAAGAGCCACAATCGACATATAGATGTGTGAAGTTTGTAAGCTGGGGAAAGTTGCAGACATGTATGATTGGAGTTGTGAATACTTTGATGTATTTGAAAACGAGGATGAAGTTTTTTAACATCAGAAGGGAGAAGCCTGGCTGTTTTGTGCACATCACCTCTTCCCAAGCTCAGTGGCAATGAAATTCCTTCCTGTTGCTATTTTCAGAGATAGGGGATTTGACCAAACCCTTTTCAGCCAGTAGAAATCAGACTGTGTTAATGACGGTGTCTGCCGAGCAAGCCAGGAATACGCCCAGGCTACAGGAAGTCACAGACACTTTGGAAGATATGGAACAAGTGCAGGCCTTTGCTTCAGCTGTGCTGTGCAGAGGCCACACTTTGCAAACAGTCCAGGGTGGGTCTTCTCCGTTTCCCACAGTTTCCAAGGGTCACAGCTGCAAAATTTTATTTTCGCAAGTCAAGTTTCCATGACACACAACATTAAACAGTCTGCAGTACAGCTGCAATCAAAGAGTATAATTTGTTCTAAAGGATTTTAGCCAAGAATTCTACTGGATCTAGCTACCAGCTGTTAGTACTCCTAACACAATAACCAAGATATAGTGCCATCAGTACTAATAGTCCTTAAGTAGAGACTCCTAACGCAGTAACTGAGAAATGGTGCCACCGATATTAGTAGATCTTCAGTATCTTGCACACAACCATTTTTATGTTGCATATGGTTCAGATTAGGGGAGACCAATGTTTCCTCAAGTTTAGGTGCTGAAATGGAGTGCTTCAGATTTCTAGGTGTTGATATGATCTACAATCTGGTCCCTCCATGCTGACACTATTGTTAAGAAAGCCCACCAAAGCCCTTATTTTCTCTGAAGGTTAAGGAAATTTAATGTGTCCTCTACAACATTCTCCAATCTTACAGATGCACTGTGGAAAGCCGGATATGGTATGGCTTGGTATAGCTCCTGCTCTGACAAAAACCGCAGGAAACCAAAGATTTGGGAACGTAGCCCAGTCTCATCACACAAACCAGCCTCCCATCCATTGACTCCATCTACACTTCTTGCTGTTTCAGGAAAGCAGCCAACATAATCAAGGACCCCACATACCCTGGATTTATTCTCATCTTTTTGCATCAGGAAAAAGATACAGAAGTCTGAAAACACATACCAACCAACTGAAGAACAGCATCTTCTCTGCTGTTATCATACTTTAGAATGGTCCTATTATATCTTAAACTGATCTTTCTCTTCACCCTGTCTGTAACTGCAACCCTATATTCTGTATCTTTTCCTCACCGCCCTCCCTACCCCCCACATGCTCCAGTACTTTATAAGCGGTATGTTTTGTCCATGTAGCATGCAAGAAACAATACTTTTCCTTGTACCCCAGTAAGTGTGTCAAGTAAATGAAATAATGGAATTCCCTTGTCATAGCAAAAGAATTATAGTTCCTTGTTTGTTTTGGATCTATAATTCTGCTACTAAGGTGAGTAGGCATTGCGTGAACCTTAATTAAATGGCAATGTGGCATGATGACCAAACCTTGTGGAAGGCATTCAAGATAATCTACTTGCAGATTCTGTGGAAGAAGATAATTCAAACTATTGTTAAAAATGCTAGTCCTCGATTTTAAGTATCTTGGTGTATTTCCCTGACTTCTCAACTTCCTCAAGCCTTAGGTCTCCTTTCACAGCAATCTGAATCTCTAATTCTCATCTAATTTTAAGGTTGGACTTGTTTGTTCTCAGGTTCCAATGTCAGGGGCAATAATTTAAGTCTTTTTAACATTTTAAACACCTCAATGAAAACATCTGTCAAACTCCAATTCTCTAACACAGGAGAAGCAAAGTGAAAACAAAATAGAAATATGGAATACACATAGCATGCACAAATCTAATTTTGGGATTCGAGTAAAATATTTACCATTTTACAGGGAGATGTTTTTTGCAAAAGCACAGCAGGAGGTTATTTAGTCCGTTGCATGTGTGCCTGTGGAAAAATTATATCCTGTCTAATCCCACTTTCCAATTTCTCCATTCCCAAAACATTCATAATTCTTCCGATCTCCCCTCAAATGGAATCCCTTATCCCAAGAAACATCCTTGTAAACCTCCTCTCTATTTTATCCCGGCCTTTAGACCTATCCAGCAGTATAGAGTCTAGCATTGCCTAAATACTCCAGTTAAAGCTTAACTAGGGGTTTATAAAATTCCAGCATAATCTCAGCAAAAAAAATCAATCCCTCAAATCCTAAACAGTAGCCCCCTATTATTCCATTTTCCCCTCTTTCTCTTCATCCACCCTTTCCATTTTTTCTTTGCCTTTCCCCTCTACAATCAAGTTGGTATTCCTGTGGTTTGATTTTGATTTGATTCATTATTGTCACGTGACAACAAAGGACCAACAGTGAGTCAGAGAACTAATAAATTACCCCAGTGATAACACAAATTATATCTGTCTATTGATAGGCAATGGATTTCCTGAAGATTCTGTTTCTTTGGGGTGGCACAGTGATTAGCATTGCTGCCTCACAGTGCCAGGGATCTGGTTCAATTCCCAGCTTGGGTCACTGTGTAAGTTTGCATATTCTTCCCATGTCTGTGTGGGTTTCCTCCCAGTGCTCTGGTTTCCTCCCACAGTCCAAAAATGTGTGTAAGTTAATTAGCCATGTTAAAATTGCTCCTTGTGTTGGGGGATGTCAGAGGCTTTAGTAGTGTATATACCATAGAAAGTATTCTTTCTGGTTGTATCACAGCTTGGTATGGTTCCTGCTCTGCCCAAAACTGCAAGGAACTACAAAAGGTCTGAATATTGCCCAATCCTTGACACAAATCAGTTTCCTATTCATTGACTCTGTCTACACTAACCGCTGCCTCAGCAAAGCAGCCAACATAATTAAGAACCCCAAGCAACCTGTACGTGCTCTGTTCCACTTTTCTCCAGGAAAAAGGTACAAAAGTCTAAGGTTACGTACCAATCGACTCAAGAACAGCTTCTTCCGTGCTGCTGTTAGAGTTTTGAATGGGACTTACCTGGCATTAAGTTGATCTTTCTCTATGCCCTAGCTATAACTGTAACACTATATTCTGCACTCTTTCGTTTCCTTCTTTTGCCTCTATAGCATGCAAGGAACAATACTTTTCACTGTATGTTGATACATGTGACAATAATAAATCAAATATGTGGGTTATGGGGATAGGACTTAGATGGCTTTGTTGTTGGTGCAAACTTGATGGGCTGAATTACCTTCTGCACTGTAGGTACACTATAATTCTGGATACTTTCAGAAAGATGTGAAGAATTTTGGAGAAGGTAGAGAGGTGGGATTTACTCAAAACAGCTCCAAGGATGAGGAACTATGATTACATGGATAAATTTGAGACACTATTTTGGCTAAGATAGTGGAGTTTTGGCATTCTGCATTTGGCTGAAGTCATGAGGTTACTCTGAGGCTTCATTTGAAGAAATTTTTTAAGGTGGCATCTAGGCCTTTTGACTAAGATGCAAATAAAGATCAAGCCATAGAGAAGGTGCAATACCTGCTCCAAACAGCTTGTATCATGTAGATCAAACCTAGGATAGAAAGTGGGATGTCTGTCTTGTCAGCTTGCATCTAGAAGTCTCACTTATGGAGACTTTAAAATGGACTTTGATTGGATTGAACTGGATATAAACATGAAGAAATTTAAGAGTATTGTACTCCAGAGCAAAGTAAGTTGACATGAATTGTTCAGGCTTGAAGGGTTTTGATACAGCCCATAGAGCAAAATTTTTTCCATGGGGAAATCAAGATAATTAAGATAATTGACAAATGAACCAGGAGAGAGATGGACTTTGAATGCAGCAAGTTATGATCCTGAATCCACTGCATGAAATGGTGACATAAGTAGTCTCATGTGAGGTTAAAGTCCAACACATTTATTTGGAAGCACAAACTTTCCAACTGTTGCTCCTTCATCAAGTACTTGCTGGCAACTCCACAACATGAAGTGGTGATGACAGCAGATTCAGCAGTACCCTTCAAAAATGTAAACTGGATTTATATATGGAGAAATGGAAATTTGAAGGGGCCCGGAGGGCCCTAACTGGATAGTTCTTTCAAAGAATCAGCATGGGCACAATGAATCAAACGGTCTCCTTTTTTTTAACTATATAATTACTGAGACCCAGAACTTCCAATCTGGATTGGCACCCCATCAGACAAAAAGTTACCCCCTCCTTGTCTACCTATGATTTCTTGGGCTCGTCTTCTGTTGGAGATTCCTTCAAAACTCTGTTAGTGCAGCAACCTCTGTAGGAAGCAGTGGAGTGCATCACACGAGAAGACGCACTGTTTATTTTATGGTGCTAGCTGTCATACTCTGGTAAGAGTTTAAATGTTCCCTGAAGCCACTTTGAGAAGCTGTGCGTTACAAGGAAAGTAACCAAAAGACAAAATGCTGGAAAATCTCAGCAGGTCTGGTAGCATCAGTAAGAAAAGAGATGATGTTTTGAGTCCAGACAACCCTTTGTCAAAGCTCTGCAGTCAGAACCATCCAAAGTCTTCAATTTTAGCTCAGTTGGAGACATAATCAGAGGGTTCTGGATACAGGAGAATTGCCTGTTTGGTGTAAAAAAAACCTCCTGGGCAATTCCCATACAGTTAGCACATCAGAACTTCTAAGGAATCTGGTAGCACAACTTGGTAGCAACTTTGAGCTATAGAACCTAACTTCTGATCCTAAAATGGAAGTTCCTTAGCCCAATTATGAGTTAATCAGATGGGTGGTGCTGACAATAACTCCACTCAGTTTGATTCCCTCAGCCAGAGCAACAACTGGGAAAATGAAGTTAATCTCACCCTGAGGCATGGACAGGGAATATAAACCAAGAGACCTAATCTGAACTGCTGTTTATCTGGTCGTTCGATAACATTAAACTGGACCTTCACACCCAACTCATAAGACACAATTAATCAAATAATAAATAACACAAATAAGCACAATTAATCAAATAATAAATAGCACAAATAGACACAATTTCTCAGGCTAATATTTTCTGTGGTCCACTAATGAAAATTTTTTTTGTTCATGGGGATGTTGCTGTTAAGCCCGACATACATTGCCCATTCCAATTTGCTCTTGAGGTAGAGGTGCTGAGCCACAGTCTCGAACTGTTGCAGTCCTTTGGGTGTGGTTGCACCAAAAATCATGTAGAGGAGGGAGTTTTAAAGTTTGTTTGTTCATGTCACAAGTAGGCTTACATTAACACTGCAAAGAAGTTACTGTCCTAGCAGCCACATTCTGATCCTGTTTGGATACACTGAGGGAGTTTTTAACATGCTTAATCCACCAAACCAGCCTGTCTTTCAGACTGTTGGAGGAAACCCATGCAGGTACGAGGAGAATGTGTAAACTCCACACAGACAGTGAGCCAAGCTGGGAATTGAACTCTGATCCCTGGCGCTATGAGGCAGCAGTGCTAATCATTGTGCTGCCTGTGCCAAGATTTTGAGCCATTGGCGCTGGAGGAACGGTGATATAGTTTGATTTGACTTATTATTGTCACATGTATCAGCATACAGTGAAAAGTATTGTTTCTTGTGTGCTATACAGACAAAGCATACTGTATGTAGACGAATAGGGGAGAAGGAAAGGATAGGGTACAGAATATAATGTTCTTTTTACAGATAGGGTGAAGAGAAAAATGAGTTTAATATATGATAGGGCATTCAAAAGGCTCATGACAACAAGGAAGAAGCTGTTCTTGAGTCGGTTGGTACGTGTTTTTAGACCATGTATCTTTTTCCTGGTGGAAGAGAAAATGTCCTAGGTGCATGGGGTCCTTGATTATACAGGCTGAGGCAGCAGGAAATGTAGATGGAGTCACTGAATGGGAGGCTGGTTTGCGTGATGGACTGGGCTATGTTCATGACCCTTAGTAATTTCTTGCAGTCTTGGACAGCGCAAGAGCCATATTAAGCTGTGATACAGCTGGAACGGCTACTTTCTGTAAAAATTGGTGAGAGTTGTACTGGCCATGCCAAATTTCCTTGCCCTTCTGAGAAAGTAGAGGCATTAATGGGCTTTCTTAACTAGAGTTGGCATGGGGGTCCAAGGCAGCTTGTTGGTGATCTGGACACCTAGAAACTTGAAGATCTTACCATTTCCACTTCATCACTATTGATGTGGACAGGAGCATGTTCTTTGCTATGTATCCTGAAGTTGATGACAATTTCTTTAGTTTTACTGACATTGAGGGAGATATTATTGTCATTATACCAGTTCGCCAGATGCTCTATTTCTTTCCTATACTCCATTTCATTCATCATTGTTAGAGATCTGATCAAGTAGTGGTGTTATCAACAAACTTGAAAGTGGAGTTGGAGTGGAATCTGGCCACGCAGTCATAAGTGTATAGTTTCAAGTTTATTTATTAGTGTCACAAGTTGGCTTACATTAACACAGCCAGATATTACTGTGAAAATCCCATAGCTGCCACGCTCCAGCAACTGTTCAGGTTCACAGGTGGACAATTTAGTATGGCTAATGCATCTAACCACATCTTTCAGATTGTGGGAGGAAACTGGAGCATGTGAAGGAAACCCATGGGGTGAACATGCAGATGCCACACAGATAGTGACCCAAGCCAGGAGTCAAACTCGAGTCCCTGGCACTGTAAGGCACTAGGGTTAACCACTGTAAGGGCTGAGGACACAGCCTTGCAGGACACTGACATTGAGGATGATTGTGGAGATGTTGTTTTTATCTGTCCTTATTAATTGCAATGTGTGGGTTAGGAAGTCTAAGATCCAGCTACAGAGGGAACTGAGGCTTAGGCCACGGAGTTTGGGGATGAGTTTTGTTGTGATAATAGTGTTGAAGGCTGAGCTATTGTCCATAATTAGGAGTCTGACATAAATGTCCTTGTTATCCGGGTCAATGCCACTGAACTAATCTGCAGTGTCATGTCTAGATGCTGTGTGGCTTGGAACTTGTAGTGATACTGTTCGCGTGTGGTTGCTGCCCTTGTCTTGCTAATGGGTGTAAGCCATATGTTTGGAATCTGCTGTTGAAGTAATCCTGGTAAGTTGATGCAGCTTTTCTAGTATCTGGCATACACTATTGCAACTATAGGCTGGTGGTGGTGAGCGTGCACTATACATGGTACTGTATATTCTCAAAAATCAGCTATGGAAGCCATGCATTCTTGTAAATTATTTCCCTTATGTAGCTGTGAATTTTAACCCTTTACAGTTGAAGTCTTAGAGCTCTGATTGAAATGAATAATTGTAAGAGTTTGAGTAATCTCAGTGATTGTGCAACAATAATGCAAAATCATCGAGCTATAACTATCCAAATTGCAGACATTTCAAACTATTTCAGTGATGCAATTTTTCCAAGTAAAGTTCTCCTGGAACATAGGGCAAGTTACCCAACATCAATATTCTGACACGGAATGTGTGGTCTGGCCTTCAATACTATGTACTCCAAGAATTTTAAACAAAGTTTTTATCCAATGATTTTCCTTTCTTTACCGTGTTACGGGAATGTGCTGTCAACCATGGGTCAGTGGCATTCCCGCCTGAGTGGAAAGATTGAGAGTTTAAACCCAATCCAAGTTTGAGCACGGGAGTTCAGGCTGCTCAACTCCAGGCAGTAGTGAGGGAGAGTTGCTCTGTTGGTCAGTGCTATCCTTCAGATGGGACATTAAACCTACATTGATGCATGTTCTCAAGATCATATCTGTGGCACCACTAGCGGAAGGGCAGAGGTGATTTGTCTTCATGAGGCCTTGCTCAGTATCTATCCCTTAACCAATGTGTAAAATGGGATTGCAAAACCAAAATGCTGGAACTCTGAATAACAACAGAACTCTGAATGAGAGGTCAGAGACCTGCTTGTTTCTCCTGTTGCTCCCTTTGCAAACACTGCCTGACCTGAGAGTGCATTTACTGTTTCCATTACCTGAAACAAACTATTGAGTCATTGTCTCATTACTGTATGTGGGAGGCAGTGGTCGAGTGGCATTACTGCTAGATTATTATTGTAGAAGCTCAGCTCATGTTCTGGGGATCTGGGTTTGAATCCCGCCACGGCAGCTGGTGGAGTTTAAATTCAATAAAAAATATGTAATTAAGAATCTACTGATGTCCGTGAAATCATTGTTGAAGTCAGAAAAACTCATCTGGTTCACTAATGTCCTTTAGGGAAGGAAATGTGCCATCCTTACTTGGTCTGGCCTATATGTGACTCCAGATCCACAGCACTTAACTGCCCTCCAAGAGCAACTAGGGATGGGCAATAAAGGCTGGCCCAGCCAGTGATGCGCATGTTCCACAAATAAAACATGCGCATTGCTTTCTCAATGTTGCCATTGAACTGTCTCAACCACTTTTTCTGGCAGCTCATTGCGTACACACACTACCCTCTGCATGAAAAAGTTGCCTCTCAGGCCCCTTTGAAATTTTTCCTCTCTCACCCATATATAAAATCATATAACTCAGCTGAATGCCTTTTCTTACATATTCTCCTTCCCTCCCATCTCCCATTTCATTGTCTCTTGCACCTCTTTGAACTCCACTGTTTCAAGATATTAAAATCGTCCACTTTTGACCATAATTGCTGCCTCCCACTTTGGGTCAAACAAAGTTTACTAAGTTCCCCTCGTTGCTGATGAAACCTTTCGAAGTTATAAGAATCTTTTTTTTTCCTTCCCCTCGTGCAGTACGCTGGCACAGTGGTTAGCACTGCTGTCTCATAGAGTCATGGAGGTTTACAGCATAGAAACAGGTACTTTGGCCCAACTTGTCCATGCTGCCCTTTTTTTCAAATCCCTAAACTAATCCCAATTACCTGCATTTGAGCCATATCCCTCTTTACCTATCTTACTCCTGTAACTGTCTAAATGCTTTTGAAAAGACAAAATTGTACCCACCTCTACTACTACCTCTGGCAGCTTGTTCCAACACTCATCACCCTTGTGTGAAAAGATTGCCCCTCTGGACACTTTTGTATCTCTCCCCTCTCACCTTAAACCTTTGCCCTCTAGTTTTAGACTCCTCTACCTTTGGGAAAAGATTTATGTATATCAGCAAATCAACAATAAGTTCTCTGCTCTGGGGAAATCTGTTTGCACACCCTGACCCATTTTTAATTAACGTCTTCTGCAACCTTTCCCAAGCCTTAACATCCTTCAATGAGACTTATTCCCAAACTTGGCTATGATATTCCTACAGCTGATACTTAAACTGTAACAGTGACTCTAAGCCTGCATAGCTCTCCAATACCACTTGGAGTCACTGTCTGCAGGCTTTAAAAAGCACACTTGTGTCCACAGAAGGTACAATTTAACTCAAACTGAGGAATGTTTATTCTCTCTGTAAAATTAACGGCCTGGTAATAAAGTTGCTTCAAGACTGTTACTTTGAAGTTTTGCATTCCTGTCATTCTGCGAGTGGGTTAATTATAGAAGAAAACCTCCTGCTTTTCGTTAACAGCGGAATTTTGTGACCTTAATTGTTGAAAATGTTTCAAGATCAAGTCATAATCATTTGTTAGGAACAGTTCCCGAACGGAAAGTCGCATTGCGTGTATGACATTGGCAATCCTGAACAGAAACTTCTCAAAGGAATGTTGAATGGAACTCAGCCTCAAACCTGGACTATGAGCTGTAGTAAAGAGGATCATCAGGAGGAAACTGTTCCACCCCTCAAGCCTGCTTCATGTTCCTTAATACTTTTTTACCCATCAAAAATCTATCAATCTTGAACTCCAATTGCCCCCAACATCTAAGCCTTTTGGATTTTTACTACCCTTTGGGTGAGGGAGTGCTTTGTGATTTCCTTCCTAAATTTTTGATTTAGTATTGTCACATGCATTAATATGCAGTGAAAAGAATATTTTCTTGTACGCTATAGAGAAAAAACCCCTTACTCTACTTCTTATCCCCTTATGACTTTATGAACAAATTATGCTCCAACTTGATTTTCCAATTTGCTGATGACACCGCCGGAGTCGGTTGGATCTCAAACAATAATAAAACAGAGCACAGGAAAGAGATGGAGAATTGGTGAACTCGTGTGACGATAATAATCCCTTTCTCAATGTCAGTAAAACAAAGGAGATAGTTATCAACTTCAGGAAGCATAGCGGAGAACATTTCCCTGTCTACATCAGTGAGGATAAAGCGGAAATGACCAATAGCTTCAGGTTTCTAGGTGTCCAGATCATTAACAACCCGTCCTGATCCCTCCATGTGGACACTATAATTAAGAAAGCCCATCAATGCCTCTACTTTCTCAGGAGGCAAAGGAAATTTGGCATGTCCGCAGTGACTTTCTTCAGTTTTTATACTTGCACTATAGAAAGCATCCCTTCTGGATGTGTCACAGTTTGATATGGCTCCTGTTGTGTCCAAGACTTCAAGAAAGTACAACAGGGTGAGATCTAATTTTAAGGTTATGTTCTTAAGCTGGTGGGGGATTTATCTCAATCTACCCCATTGGGGCGTTTCAATCAGATCAATCCCCTGTACTCAGTGAAACACAAATCAGAGTATATTTAACAAATTGTTGCAGATTTTGAAAAGGTAACAGAGAGGGTTATGAGAGCAATGCTGTTGATGTGGTGTACGTGGACTTCAGAAAGGCATTTGAGATGGAACCACAAAACAGACTTGTGCACAAAGTTATAGCTGGTGGAGTAAGAGACAACATGGGTATTAATGAGTGACAGAAAACAGAATGGTTAAGAGGGGATGTGAAGAAAACCTTTTTTTACCAGTGGGTGCTGAGAATCTGGACTTCACTGCCTATAAGAGTGCTGGAGGCAGGGACCCTCATACCATTTAAGAATTATTTAGATGTGGACTTGCAACGCCAAGGCACACAAGGCTATGGAATGTTTAGGTTCCATAGATTAGTGTGCATTAGCATTGCAGAGTGCTGGAAAATGGGATTAGAATACTTGGTTGATCTGTCTTTGGCAATGACTTGATGGACTGAAGGGCCTTTCTCTGTGGCCAATTGGCCCAATGACTCTGGCCTATTGTCCAACAAAGCACCTTATCCATTTCTACCCAAAGACCAGAACCTGGGAATTGTGGACCTCTGTGTTGTAGGGACCCAAGGAGATTGTGAGATAAGGAAATGTGAGGCCTCTAGAGTGTTAAACGCAATGATCAAATAATCTAAACATCCGTGTAAATCACTAAAAGCTAGTGTGCAGGTAAAGAAAGCAATCAAAAAGTAGCAATGGAATGTTGACCCTCAACTCAAGAGATTTGGAGTTCAAAAATGGAGAATTATGAACAAACAAAATTAGAGAAGTAGACCATTCAGCCCTTCAAACTTACTCTGCTATTTGTTATGGTCATGACGTCTTTGCACTGAGTTCCACATCCCCCTCTACACCCGATAACCTTTGATTCCCTTACCTAGCAAGAACTTATCTACTTCAAAGATTCAAACACTCAATGACCCCTCCCCCCCACCTCCACTGTCTTCTGCAACCGACAGTTCCGAAGCTACGCAACCCTCTGACAAAAACAATTCTTGTTGTCTCTGTCTGATAAGGGTGACCCTTAATTTTAAAACAATGCCCACTAATTCTGGACAAGAACATCCTTTCAGCGTCCACCTTGTCGAGACAATGCAGGATCTTGTACACTTTAATCAAGTCGTCCCTCATCCTTCCAAACTTCAGTGGAGACAAGCCCGATCTGTCCAATCTTTCTTTATAAGACAACACGCTCATTCCAAGTTACCAATCTAGTAAACCTCCATTGAACCGCCTCCAATGCAGTTATATCCTTCATTAAATAAGGAGATCAAACTTGCACAAACTATTTGAGAAGCAGTCTCACCAGTGTCCTGAATAACTGAAGCATAACACTCTTACTTTCTTGGGGAAACTCTAACTACTGATAGATACAGAAAATGTAGATACACTGTAGGTGCAGATAGTCATCAACTTCAGGAGAAGCCTTGCTGGAGAACATGCCCCCATTTACATCAATGGGGATGAAGTAGAAATAGAATATAGAACACAGAACATTACAGCGCAGTACAGGCCTTTGGCCCTCAGTGTTGTGTTGACCCATGAAACCAATCTAAAGCCCATCTAACCTACACTATTCCAATATCGTGTTTATCCAATGACCATTTAAATACCCTTAATGATGCAGCCAGGGCATTCCATGCCCTTAATACTCTCTGAGTAAAGAATCTACCACTGACATCTCTCCTATATCTATCACCCTTCAATTTAAAGCTATGCCCCCTCATGCTAGCCATCTCTATCCAAGGAGAAAGGGTGGACAATGAGAGCCTATCTAACCATCTGATCATCTTATACGCCTCTATTATGTCACCTCTTAACCTTCTTCTCTCTAATGAAAACAGCCTCAAGTCCTTCAGTGTATCCTCATAAGACCTTCCCACCATACCAGGCAACATTCTGGTAAATGTCCTCTGCACCCTTTCCAATGCTTCGACATCTATCCTATAATGCGGCAACCAGGACTGTATGCAATACTCCAAGTGCGTCCATACCAGAGTTTTGTACAGTTGCAACATGACCTCATGGCTCCGAAACTCAATCCCTCTACCAATAAAAGCTAACATACTGTACGCCTTCTTAATAACTTTATCAACCTGGGTGCCAACTTTCAGGAATCTATGCACATGCATCAGGGATGGTCGAGAGCTTCACATTTTTAAGTGTCCAGATCACCAACAACCTGTGTTGGTCCCCCCATGCTGACACCATAGTTATGAAAGCTCAGAAGACTAAGGAAATTTGGCAAGTCAGCTATGACTTGCAACAACTTTAACATTTGCACAATAGAAAGCATTCTTTCTCGTTGTATCACAGTTTGGTATGGCTCCTGCTTTGCACAAGACCATAAGAGAAAGGTCATGAATGTAGCCCAATCCATCACACAAACCAACCTCCTGCCCATAAACTCTGTCTACACATTCTGTTGTCTTGAAAAATTAAGGACCCCATGCGCCCCGGACATTCTTCTATCATCTTCCATTGGGAAGAAAATGCAAAAGTCTGAGGTCACGTACTAACTGACTTAAAAACAGCTTCTTCCCTGCTGCTGTCAGACTTTTGAATGGACCTTCCTTGCACTAAGCTGATTTTTCTCTACACCCTAACTATGACTGTAACATTAAAATCTACAGTTTATATATTAGTCACAAACAAGGTTTACATTAACACTGCAATGAAGTTACTAGTCGCCACACTCCGGCAACTAGTTTGGGTCAATGCAGCTAACCAGCACGCCTTTCAGATTGTGGGAGGAAGCCAGAATACCCAGAGGAAACCCACGCAGAAACGGGGAGAACATGCAAACTCCACACAGATAGTGACCCAAGCTGGGAATCGAACCTGGGTAACTGGCGCTGTGAGGCAGTAGTGTTAACCACTATGCCACCCTATATTCTGCATGCTTTCCTTCTCTATGAATGGTATGCTTTGTCTGTATAGCATGAAAGAAACAATACTTTTCACTGACTCCCAATATACGTGACACTAATAAATCAAATCAAATTAGATAATGTACTGTAGTTATTCAAATACTTTGCTTTGAGTTTTGTATTTCTCCACCCCTCCCCCCCCACCCCCGGTGCCTGCAGAAGTGCTTGTACAGAGTTGTACAGAGCTTTGGTCCGACGCCATCTGTGATATTACCTTTCATTTTAGAAAGATGTATAGACCTTGAAAGATGTTCAGATTCACCAAAATGACACCAGGGCATTGAGGTTAAATGATGCAGACATTTGCCATTAATGTTGCTTGTATTCCATTAAGTTTAGACTATAGAATGAGGGTGATCTAATCAAGGTGTTTAAATGAGTGTGGAATTTGACAAATTAGATACAGGAATTTGCTCTGGTGGGGATACCTAGAACAAGTCGGCATAATCTTAAAACTGGAAATAGGTCAGCTCAGACTGAAAACATAAGAATTATTTCACATGAAGAGTTCTTTCACGGGGGTGGCGTGTGGGTGGCACAGTGGTCAGCACTGCTGCATCACAGTGCCTGGGACTCCAAGGTTTGATTCCCGGCTTGGGTCACTGTCTCTGTGGAGTTTGCAAGTTCTCCCCGATTCTGCATGGGTTTTCTCTGAGTGCTTCTGTTTCCTTCCCCAGTCTGAAAATTGTTAGATTCATTGACCCAAATAGGTGCAGAGTGTGGTGACTAGGGGAATTGCACAGTAACTTCATTGCAGTGTTAATGTAAGCCTTCCTTGTGACTAATAAATAAACTTTAACTTTAACATGAAGCGTAATGAAAATTTGAAATTCTCTCCCTCAAAATATGGTGAAAAGGAGAGATTAATTGAGATTTCCAAGATTGATATTTTGATGGGAAAGGATATTAGATCATATGAAACAAAAACAAAGCGATAGAAACTGAACTGAACTAACCATAATAATACCATGGCTACAAGAGCAGGTCAGCGAGTAACTCACCTCCTGTCTCCCCTGGTGCCTGTCCACCAGGCTACAGATCTAATGGAAGGATCTGACAGGCTGAGGAGACAATTAGCCTCCCCGCCCCCCTTATTCTACGCAGTACGTTCAAGAGACAGAATGACCTCTTCCTGCTCCTAAATGTTCTTATTGCTCTTGGGAAAACACAACGACTCACAGATGCCAATAACTCACTGAAATCATTCAAATACATTAGCTTTAAACTCTGGAGCTCCCTCCTCATTTCCTAAACATTGACCAGTTGTATTTTGCAACACACCCTCTTCGCATTATCGAGACTGCAACTCCCAGTGTCTCTTGGGGGTTCAGTATCTAAGGAGTCGCGAATGCGGCTGAACATTGTGTAATCATTGGCGCACATCCCCATTTCTGACCTTATGATAGAGCGAAGGTCATTGATGAAGGTGCTGCTGGGCCTAGGACTGGACTCAGGAACTCCTGCAGAGATGTCCTGGATTGACATCCAACAACCATAACCACCTTGCTTCAGATATCACTCTAGCAGAGAGAATTCCATTTGATTCCCGTTGGCTCCCGTTTAGCCGGGATTCCTTGATGCCACACTTTGTCAAACATGGTCTCAGTGTCAGGGGCAGTCACTCAAACCTCACCTCTGGCATTCAACTCATTTTGTCCATGGTTGAACTAAGGCTGGGCATAAGCCCCCCTCTACCATTACCATCCCAGGCCTGGTGGTGACGATGGAGTGCGGGGTATGCCAGGGCCATGTGGTTACAGTTTTGCTGCTGATGGCCCACAGTATCTCACTGTCGCCCAGTTTTGATTTGCTAGATCTATCCTATTTAGGAAGGTGCTGGTGCCACATGATATGATGGAGAATATTCTCAGTACGTAGGCAGGACTTCACCTCCACAAGGACTGGGCGGTGACCATTCCTCCCAATACTGTCATGATGGATACATCTGCGGCAGGCTGGTCAGGGAGGATGAGGATGAAGTTGTGTATTTTCCTTCCCCCTTTGTGTTGCTTCCCTCACACCTGCCGCAGTCCCAGTCTAGAAGCGATACCCTTTAGAATCCAACCAACACGGTCTGCAGTGGTGCTTCCAAGACACTCTTGGTGATTGGACATTGAAGTTTCTCACATGAGTAAATCCTACCTCCCTGCCAACCTCAGTGCTTCCTCCAGGTGGTGTTCAACATGGAGGATTCATCAGCTGCCAGGGGTGTGGGTGTGGGGAGCGTGAAAGAATGGGGTGGGGGAGCAAGGTGGGAGTAGGGGGATGATTGCCAAACATGGTAATCAATAGGCGGTTTCCTTGCTCATGTTTGACCTGATGCCATGAGACTTCACAGGGTCAGAAGTCGATATTGAAGACTCCCAAGGCAACTCCCTCCCAGCTATGTACCACTGAGCCACCATGGGTGGGTTCTTCATGTTTGGTACAAGGCATGACCAGATATAGTGGTGTGCAATCATAATCACGAAATCATATCTTATGGACAATGTCAAGCTTGCTGAGTCTGTGCTACAGCTCTTCCAGTTTTGACATTTACCAAAAGTAAGGAGGACTTTCCTCAGCCATTGCTTTTTCAGTGGCTCGGTCGAATTTGGGTGATCCATCCAGTTTCATTCCTTTGAGGTTTGGATTGGTATAATTGAATGGCTAGGCTATTTCAAGGAGTATGCACTGCGGGCCTGGAGTCATGTATAAGTGACGTATAAGTACAGTAAATTAGTGAACCGGTTGGGTTTTTATAACAATGGTTTGGTAGTCATACTCCTAATTCCGTCTGCCATAGTGGGATTTGGGTTTTCAGCATATTATCCCAGGGTCTATCTGGTGACATCCCGTATGCCACCTCTCCACATTAGCTGTGAAGCATCTTCAGATGTCCTGAGATTGTGAAAAGTACTAAATACAACTTCTCCCTTTAATTTAAAAGTCTACTATCATGTACAATGAATTGTCAGCATTAATATCACCAAACTGATATCAATAGTACATCACAGTGATTGGTGTTCAGACATGGTTAGCACTGGGCGGCATTGTGGCACAATGGTTAGCACTGATGCCTCGCAATGCCAGGGACCTGGGTTCAATACCAGCCTTGAGTCACTGTCTGTATGGAATTTGCACATTCTCCTCCTATCTGCATAGGTTTCCTCTGAGTGCTCTGGTTTCCTCCTACAATCCAAAGATGTGCAGGTTAGGTGGATTGGTCATGCTAATTGCCCCCCTTAGTGTCCAAAGCTATGTAAATTAGGGGGATTGGCTCTGCTAAATTGTCCTTTGCTGTCCTAAAATACATAAGTTAGGGGGAATTAATAGGGATGGGGTGGGCTTAGTGGTCTGCTGAAGAGATGGTGCAGACTCGATGACCCAAATGAACTCTTTTTGCATTGTGAAGGAATCCTAGAGTAGCTAAATAAGGCACTGTTTCTGGGTTTTGTGATGCCTTCCAGTGTTGAACAGCCTGCCGATGCTTAGCATCCAGATTTTCAGGTGGAAAATGACCAGATGGGTGCATCAAGTGGCAACCATCACTACCAAGGCAGGTGTAGCCCAGTATCATTCAGAGCCAATGGGAGAATAAAAGATCTAGTTGGGAATAAAAGTATCTGAAGATTGCGAATGATTGACCTTTGATGGGTTGAGGGTATCGAGTTGACGAGGATGAACGGAGTTGAGTACCTGACTGAATGGCTTGAGGAGTGAATGGTCAAGGTTGCGAAGGTGGAATGTGGGTGAGATGTTTGTCTTTGGAAAATGAGCCTCATCTGAAAGATTTTTCCAATTGTGTATAAATAGTTCCAACAGTCAGAGAGTTGGTGGAAAAGAATTTTAAATATTCGAATAAACAATAAGCTGTAAAGGCCAATGTGGATTCCGCTACCTGATTTTGGAACAGAGAGGAAGTGATGCACTTGGGAAGAAAGTATTTTTGAAGGACAAAAACACCGACATTTTTCAATAAAGAATTGGCCGCATTGCTGAATTCCCCTGCAATTAATGCTCAGCAGGAAGCCAGAACAGCCAACGGGACAGACTGTCCTAGATAATGTGTGAGAGGCTGTATAGCAATAATTCATTGCCATGTTCTGGAAGCTAAATATGGCCATGCTTAAAATATACATGCTCAGGGCATCCTGCAGAGAAACAGTGTGTATTAATGGATTGTGACAGGTTTATCAGCCCCATCTCTTCCAAAGGAGATGGTGTGTAAGCATCCGGCTTTCAAAGCACACTCTTGCTCAGGCAAAAAACAGCAACTTGCCTTCATAAAGTGTTTGTAACACAGTAGAACATCCCTAGGTGCCTGGGTCAATACTCAATGGAATTTAGAAGGATGAGTGGAGGGAATCTCATTGAAACTTACAGAAGAGTGAGAAGCCTGAGAGGTAGAGTGGCGAGGCTGTGAGAGGGACTAGAACCTGAGGGCACAACCTCAGAGTGAAAGGAGATGAGGAGGGATTTCTTCGGCCAGAGAGTGGTGAATCTGTGGAACTCTTTGCCGCAGAAGAAGGTCATTGAATGTCTTTAAGACAAGAGATAGATAGGTTCTTGATCAATAAGGGGATGAAGGGTTACGGGGAAAAAGCTGAAGAATGGGGATGAGAGTCATATCAGCCTTGATCGAATAATGGAGCAGACTAGGCTGGTTAGGCTGAATGCCCTAATCCTGCTCCTATATCTTGTGGTCTTAACAGGATTATTATTGAATACAGTTTGATTCCAATGCAACATACAGGATATTAATGCAGGTAACTGGTCACAGAAATAGATGAAAATCAAGATCAAGTCCTTCTGCTCCAAGGAGATTTCTATCATCCCTGATCTTGCCTTAGGACACTGTGTTACAGTGCGACAATGTATCACCCCAGTCAAACTCCCCACCTGCCACTGTCTGCAGTATTGGGGCAACAAGGTGGCACAGTGGTTTGCACAGCGTCAGGGATCTGGGTTTGATTCCCCACTCGGGTCACTGCCTGTGCTGAGTTTGTGTGTTCTCACCGCGTCTTCATGAGTTTCCTCTGGGTGTTCTAGTTATCCCCCATTCCAAAAATGTGCAGGCTATATGGAATGGCCATGCTAAATTGCCCCTTAGTATCAGGGGGATTGGCTAGCGTAAAGGCATGGGTTAGGGCCTGGGTTGGTACCGGCTCAATGGGCCATATAGCCTCCTTCTGCGCTGATTCTAAGTAGCTGTTGAGAAGCACCTCAAGAGGTGATGGTAATGTAGTGGTAATGCCACTGGTCCAGTAATCCAGAGGGCCAGGCTAATGTTCTGGTGACATGGGTTCAAATCCCACCCTGGCAGCTGGTGGAATTTAGATTCAATTAATAACATCCCTGGAATTAAAATCCTGGACTGATTATTAAAAACAATGGGCTCATTGTTCCCATCAGGGAAGGAATTCCCTCAGGGAAGGAAATCTTCCATCCTTACCTGGCCTCGTCTGCATGTGACCCCCAGACTCACAGCAATGTAGTTGGCTTTTCACTGTTCTCAGTTCAAGGGCAATTAGGCAGGAGCAAGAAATGCTGACCTAACTGGAGATGCCCACATCCCATGAAAGAAATTTTAAATGAGGGGTAGTGATGCAGGGAGGTCTCGGGAGGGAATTAGGAGTCGGGAATGCAGGTAGCAGGAGGTGTGACCATCCACAATGGAAAACAGGAATCAGAGCTGGAGGAGCACTGAGATCTGGGACGGGCTGCAAGGCTGGGGGAGCTCAAAGAGATAGGGAAGAGTGAGGCAACATAAAGAATCAAACCCAAATCATGGCATCGCCAGATAGGGAGCCAGGATAGGTCAGCGAGCACCATCAGAGCTGATGATTGAATGGGAAGGATAGGTTGGCCTGTCCTGTAGTTAAACTGGGATTGCTTGATGCTGAGCCAGATATTGGGAAAATATCCTATCCCTGACCAAAACAGTTACCAACTTTTGCACCTTCTTAGATCATAGAATCCCTACAGTGCAGAAGGAGACCATTCAGCCCATCGAGTCTCACCGATACAATCCCACCCAGGCCATAATTCCATGCATTTACCCTCGCTAGCCCCCCCTGACGCTAAGGAGCAATTTAGCTTGGCCAATCCACCTGATCCGTACATCTTCGGATTGTGGGAGAAAACAGGAACATCCGGTGGAAACCCAAACAGACAGACAAAGGGAGAACGTGCAAACTCCACGCAGACAGTGACCCAAGGCCGGGAATTGAACCCAGGTAGCTGGCGCTGTGAGGCAGCGGTGCTAACCACTGTGCCACCATCCGCCACCTGCCAGCCACTCACTAACAAGTAAGCTTTTTTTCTCCTGGTATTGGCTAATAATCGACAATGCAAGTTCGCCACAAAGTGCCCATGAAGCACGGAGGAAATGATATGGCGCAATTACAAATTAACACTGCCACTTAAAAATTTTCCAATGGAATGCCTACGTATGAAACATAGTTTACCAGAAGCTTCTGTGGAAATCTATTCCAGTAAAAGATAGTAATGAATCAGAGCTGTGATATACTGACCAAGAGAATCACTGCCTGCACCTCATTATGAAGTGTATGTATTTGTTTGGGATAAAATTCATTTCATTTTTTAATGATGGATCTCTTCAAGTGTTAACGGGACTCAAATAAACATCTCTTTCAATGGCAAATAAATGTACAAGATTTGCATTTATATAGCGCCTCAGGGCATTCCAAAGTGCTTTCCATCCAGCTTTGAAGTATAACTAATGCTATCATGTAAGAATAGGCAGTGTGTGCACAGTGAGATCCCACCATTGTATCTCCCAGCCCATTGAAGGAGAAATACTGAGTTAGTGTTACATCATCATATGCACTACCTTTCACAGGCCTCACCCCTTCTTTCAGGTGGTTCACTAACGTCCTTTGGGGAAGGAAATCTGCCATCTTTACCTGGTCTGGCCTACCTGACATTCCATACCCATGGTAATGTGGTTGACGCTTAAATGTCTTCAGGGATGAGCAATGAACACTGGCTCAGCCAGCGACACCACATTCCATGTACAAATATATAAAAAAAACCCCATTAAAATACCACAGCACCATTCACACGGGAGGTAAAGAGTTCTGTCTGGTGACCCAGCCAACAACACCCTGAAATCCAATATCTAAAATGGACACTGCAGTCACGTATTTTGTTGCTGTCTGTGGGAGTTTCTCTCTCTGCTCTGTGAGGATTCCTTGCTGTCTGAAGATCGTGGATAATGCCATAAGGTCACTAGTGGGCAACGTGAGAAGGCAGTCTCCCAGAACTACCACAGCCATTTCGGAGATGAATGGGCCCTTTGGTGTTCCGCACTCCAGGAGTCAGGACTGATGATTGCTGCATTGATTGCCAAGACGCAAGTTGAGAATGAAGTCAATTCATCCTAGAATCCCTACAGTGTAGAAAGAGTCATTTAGCCCATTGAGTCTGCACTGACTCTCCAACAGAGCATCTTAACTAGGCCGACACACCTGCCTTTTCCCTGTAACCCCCAGACATTTACCGTGGTTAATCCCCAAACCTACACACCTTGGGACATCCAGGGGGCAGTTTAACATGGCCAATCCACCTAACCAAAGCATTTTTCGACACTAAGGGGCAATTTAGCATAGCCAATCCACCGAACCTGCACATTTTTGTTCATCCTCTAGGGTAATCACTGAACATGGACATGTTTGTGGTGTTGGGGTTGTGCTTTCGATGCCTGAATCAATCTCTGGCTGTTCTGGATTGTAATCCTATAATTCAGGGGGGAGGGGGGGTGGGGGGGGGGTGGGGGGGTGCTGGCTGGCCAGCATCTATTGCCCATCTCTTAGTTGCCCTTGAGAAGATGGTGACGAGCCGCCTGCTTCAATCGCTACAGTCCACCTGCTGTAAATTGCCCCACAATACTGTTAGAGAGGAAATGTTGGAGTCAGTAATAATTGATTATATTTGATTAGAACCCTGGTGATATACCTACCGTATTTTGTATTACAGGCTCAGAGCTTTGGGAGCAATTCCACTGCTCCTCCTCAAAATAGCGGCAATGGGATCTTTTATATTCATCAGTGGGAGAGGTTGTTGGTGGGGGGGTGCGGGCGGGGAGTGGAGGCCCTTGGCCAAATGCATCATTTGAAAGATGGCACCTCTGACAGTTCAACACTCCCTCAGTATTGGCACCCAGAATGTCAGCTTATGTCAATGGCAGTACAGTGGCACAGCGGTTAGCACTGTTACCTCACAGTGCCAAGGACTCGAGTTCAATTCCCGGCTTGGGTCGCTGTCTGTGCAGAGTTTGCACATTCTCCCTGTGTCTGTGTAGGTTTCCTCCGGGTGCTCCGGTTTCTTCCCACAGTCTGAAAGATGTGCGCATTAGGTTGATTGGCCATACTAAAATTGCCCCTTAGTATCAGGGGGACTAGCTAGGGTAAATTCATGGAGTTACAGGGATAGGGTCTGGGTGGGATTGTGGTTGGTGCAGACTTGATGGGCTGAATGGCTTGCTTCTGCACTGCAGGAATTCTATGATTCTAAGCAAAATGTTACATTTCTGATGACTATGTGACTACCTTAGTCTTCCTATCAATAAGCTCAGTTATCCAGCCGGTAAATCTATACCAATTAACTCAAACTCAAATTTTTCCACGAATATTTGTTTTGATAAGGTTACCCGCCCTGTTAGTAACAGATAACCTTAAAATCATTCAGAGAGTTTGCAGCATGGAAACAGACCCTTCGGCCCAATTTGTTCATGCCGCCCTTTTTTTAACCACTAAACTAGTCCCAATTGCCCGCATTTGGCCCATATCGCTCTACACCCATCTTAACCATGTAACTATCTAAATGCTTTTGAAGAAATTGTGCCTGCTTCTACTATTGCCCCTGGCACCTTGTTCCAGACACTCACCACCCTCTTTGTGAAAAAAATTGCCTCTCTGGACCTTTTGTATCTCTCCCCTCTCACCTCAAACCTATGCCTCTAATTTTAGACTCCCCTATCTTTGGGAAAAGATGTTGACTACCTTATCTATGCCCCTCATTATTTCATAGACCTCTTTAAGTTCATTCTATGCTCTAGGGAAATAAGGCCCCAGTCTATCCAATCTCTCCTTATAACTCAAACCATAAAGTGCTGGTGGCATTATAGTAAATTTTTCTGTTGTTTCCCTTCCTCTGGTTCAGATGAAAACAGTTTGCAAAGTAACTCTTCAAATATTCAGGGTCTGTCTCAGAAAATCTTTACCAGCCTTGAGTGGGAGGAGTCTTCCAGGAAACTGTTTATCAGTGTCTGTCCGATGCACTATTCTTGACACTTCCTCTTGCTAGAATTACGTTCGCTCCCTGTGAGGTTAACAAATCTTCCAAGGCACGTAGCACGAGCCAAATCTTCCTTAAAGGGTAAAACATGCTTTGTGTGTGAGAGGGAAAGAGACGAGAGATATGAATGAGCCAGGTGACTTTTTATAATGGTGAAGGTGAATACTGTAATGAAACGGTTAAATATCACAAAGCTGCTTCAAGCTCCCAGCACAAACCCTCCCTGCCAGATCATAATGTTCATGTGCTTTTTACATTCTTTCATCTCTGAAGCACACCGCGCATGGGGCGGCATGGTGGCACAATGATTAGCTTCACAGTGCCAGGGGCCTGAGTTCGATTCCCGGCTTGGGTCACTGTCTCTGTGGAGGTTGCACGTTAAACCGTATCTGTGTGGATTTCCTCCCACAATCTGAAAGATCAAGTGGATTGGCCATGCTAAATTGCCCTTAGTGTCAGGGCGACTAGCTAGGGTAAATGCATGGGGATAGGGCCTGGATGAGTGATCAGTGCAGACTCAATGGGCTGAATGGCCTCCTCCTGCATTATAAGGGTTCTATGATGCTAAGCAAAATGTTGCAATGAATCGCTAATACAGACGATTGAAGGTGAGAAATCTGCTCTATCCCTGGTGCTGCTGAGATTGGTTACTGATGCTGGGGGTCTGTTCTTTCCTCCACTTATCCCCAATCTCCATCTTTAAGAGCGGACAATAAGCATTGGAAGACTATCCAAAGTTGGAATAGCGTCGTATCAATCATTCTGCCAAATATGGATCCCTCCGTTCAATTATGCAGAATGCGGCTTGTGGTGTGACTGTCTCATTTCCACTCACGTTATCAGTCAGTGGCATGAGTCATCAACTCAGCAGCAAAATAGCAAAGCTGTGTAACTGTGTGCGATTGGTTACTGAGGCTCTTTCCTGTGGGATTGAGACGTGAACGCGTGTCCTACTTGCTGTTTTTGAATGCTCGACTCAAATTCCTTTGTAAAAAGACTGCCTTGAACGGAAGCTCATTTTGTATCCAGTGCCCAGCTCTTAATTCCTGACCCAGGAATTCTTACATGGAGGTTTCCTGCCAACCTGGTGGGACTGTATTTGCCTAATCATTGAATTACAGACAGGAAATGGATTTACATTCAATGTGTGAGTCCGAGAAGGACTATGTTGCACTCCTCTCACAGCGGAGTCAGCCACGATTCATAGAGTTTCTACAATGCAGAAGGAGGCAATTCGGCCCATCGAGTCTATACCATCAAACAATGCCAACCTACCCCTGTAATCCCATATATTTACCCTTCTAATCCTCCTGACACTAGAGTCAATTTCGCATGGCCAATCAACTTAACCTGCATGTCTTTGGACTGTGGAGGAAACTGGAGCACCTGGAGGAAACCCATACAAACACAGGGAGGAGTTACATCTGCACAGGCAGTGACCCAAGGTATTGAAACCCGGGTCCCTGGCGCTGTGAGGCAGCAGTGTTAACCATTGTGCCACCATGCCATCCATCTAACCAAACAGACATCCTTTGAAACAGAGATTCCCGCTACATATATGGGGGAATACCTCTTTTAAATCTCCCCCTCTGACAATCCACCTCACTATCTGCTACACTGCCATTTTTTTATCATCTGCAAATTTACTAATTAGACCACCTACATTTTCCCCCATGTACGGTACACACCATTTAGGAAGTTTGCTGGAGCAATAGAATGACTGGAAAGAAATCAGCAAGAGATCCAAGAAACATTCCTAGGAATTATTTGTGTGTGAGTGTTGGGTATGGGTAACACTGAGGCTGTAGGTCACTGGAGGTCTTGTGATGCTGTGTATAGACTTCCTATTTCTGAGCCGGAAGATCCAGGTTCAATTCCCACCGCCAGGAGCTGATGGGCAAGGAAAGTTTATTTGTATGGCAGTCAAACAGGTTGAATATCTCCTTGCAAATCCTTCCAACATATGCCAATATTCAATGTGGGAGAGATTCCTGGTCAGCTATGTGTTGGAAAGAAGTTAGAGCCTCGGCCATCACTTTAGAATATTGTGTACAATTCTGGCTGTCACACTACTGGAAGGATGTGGAAGATTTGGAGAGATTATAAAAGTGGTTTACCAGGATATTGCCTGGTTTGGAGGGTAATAGATATGAGAAGAGGTTGGATAAACTCGATTTGTTCTCACTAGAACGATGGAGGTTGAGGGGTGACTCGATTGAGGTCGACAAGGTTATGAGTGGCTTGGGCACAATGGATAGTCGGATGGGCACAGTGAAAAGTCAAGTACCGGGGACACAGGTTTAAGTTGAGTGGGGAGAAGTTTAGAAGAGATATGCAAGGCAAGGTTTTCAACAAAGAAGGTGGTGAATATCTGGAACACGCTGCCGGGGAGGTGGTGGGTGCAGGTACGATAGCAGCATTTAAGGGGCAACTCGCCAAATATATGAATAGGACGGGAATGAAAGGATATGGACTCTGTTAGTATGTACGGTTTCAGTTTAGGCAGGCATCATGATTGGTGCAGGCTTGGAGGGCCAAAGAGCCTATTCCTGTGCTGTACTGCTCTTTGTTCTTTCTATCCATAGCTCCAACATTTACGTAGAAGATCGTGTTGCCTCAGTGCCTGGTTCTCTGAGTGCTCTGTAACCCATCTCTGGGTATAGGGGCTGCTGACTCTCTGCCTTCAAGTGGGAGCTGGACTGTCTCCTGACTGGAGCAGAGATAGCATCGTAAGGTTGGCCCCTTTATAGACAAACCTGGTCCATGTGATCTCATGCATCAGTTGCGATCATCAGACAGAGTTGTAGAGAAATTTATTTCTTACTGTTTTTCCCATTTCCAAAGCTGTGATTGGGGTGTTGGGGTTGGAGGTGAGATGGGGAATGGGTGGAATCTATCCAGTCCTGATGCTCATGTTACCTTAGTGAGGGTCAGTGATCTAATCTCACCCCTCAATTTGGTGTTTAATTAATCACCTCATTTGACATGGTTCCTGAATACAGGAACAGAAATAGGCTACTCAGCCCCTCGAGCCTGTACTATCATTCAATAAGATAGAGCCATAGAATCATAGAGGTTTACAGCATGGAAGCAGGCCCTTCAGCCCAAGTTGTCCATGCCAGTCCTTTTTTTTATCATTAAGCCAGTTCCAATTGCCCACGTTTGGCCCATATCCCTTTATACTCATGTTGCCCATGTAACTGTCTAAATGCTTTTTAAAAGACAAAATTAAATTCTGCCTCTACTACTACCTCTGGCAGCTCATTCCAGATACTGATCGCCCTCTGTATGAAAAAACTGCCTCTCTGGATCCTTTTATATCCTTTTATATAGCTTTCTTAACTATAGTGTCGGCATAGGGGTCCAGGACAGGTTGTTGCTGATCTGGACACTTAAAAACTTGAAGCTCTTGACCCTTTCTATTTTTTCCTTGTTGATGTAGACAGGGGCATATCTCTGCTCAAATCTTACATCAGGAATTGAACATACAACTTTGTGACTCCAAGATAACTTTGTGACTCTCATCGAGCTAGCACTGACAAAACCTATACCCTCTAGTTTTAGACTCCCCTACCTTAGGGGAAAGATGTTGACTAACTACCTTATCTATGTCCCTCATTATTTTATAGACCTCCATAAGATTACCCCTCAGCCTCCAGAGAAAAACATTCCAGTCTATCCAGCATCTTCTTATAACTCAAACCATCAAGTCTGGATGAGCATCCTAGTAAATCATTTCTGTACTCTTTTTAGTTTACTAATAACCTTTCTATAATCAGGTAACCAGATCTGTACACAGTATTCCAAGATCATAGCTGAATTTTTACTTCAACTCTGCACAAGAAGGACCATTGGACATATTTTGTCTGCCCCTCCCAATTAATGTGAAATCTTGGACATCATTCTTTTATCCCCAAAGGGAAAAGTCCTTGGCCAATTCAGGAAAAATTCTTAGGGAAACTCCCTTCCCACAACTTGCATTTTTATGGGGCTTTTCACAATGTTGAGAGTTCTGAAACTCTGCAGCTAATGAAATACATTTGCATTGTGGCCAATATTGCAATGCAGAAAATGCAGCAAACCAATTTGTGCACAGCAAGCTTTCACAAACAGCAATGTGATAATGACTAGATAGCTGGTTTCTGTGATGTTGATTAGGGAACAAATATTGGTTAGGACCCCCAAAGATAAATTTCCTCAACCCAATGTCAAGCAAACTTCCATATCCACCTGAGAAGCTGGTGCAGTCTCAGTCTAAATTCTTATCCTAACGGCAACATATCCAACAAAGCAGTATTCTCTCAGCACTTCAATGGCACTGTTAGCTTTCACATTTTGATTTGATTTGATTTCATTTATTATTGTCACATGTATTAACACACAGTGAAAAGTATTGTTTCTTGTGCGCTATACAGACAAAGCATACTGTTCATAGAGAAGGAATCGAGAAATTGCAAATTATAGTATTACAGTCGTAGCTAGGGTGTAGAGAAAGGTCAACTTAATGTGAGGTAGGTCCATTCAAAAATCTGATGGCAGCAGGGAAGAAGCTGCTCTTGAGGTTAGTACATGACCTCAGACTTTTGTGTTTTTTACCCAAAGGAAAAAAGTGGAAGAGAGAATGTCTGGGATACATAGGGTCTTTAATTATGCTGGCTGCTTTGCCAAGGCAGTGAAAAGTATAGACAGAGTCAATGGATGGGACGCTGGTTTGCATGATGGGTTGGGCTACATTCATGACCCTTTGTAGTTCCTTTGACCTAGAGCAGAGCAGGAAACATACCAACTGCGATACAACCAGAAAGAATGCTTTCCATGGTGTGTCTGTAAAAGTTGGTGAGTGTCATAACTGATATGCTAAATTTCCTTGGTCTCCTGAGAAAATAGATATATTGGTGGGCTTTCTTAACTATAGTGTCGGCATAGGGGTCCAGGACAGGTTGTTGCTGATCTGGACACTTAAAAACTTGAAGCTCTTGACCCTTTGTAATTTTTCCTTGTTGATGTAGACAGGGGCATATCTCTGCTCAAATCTTACATCAGGAATTGAACATGCAACTTTGTGACTCCAAGATAAGTATTCCGCTAAGCCACAGCTAACCCATCCTCCAAAGCCATCATCACTAACTCACTCCTACTCTCAGCAATTGGCAATGCTTTTGTCTTTCTTTCCTTATCCATGGACAGACTTGAATGTAATTGTGTGAAATTTCTATCTATACAGACTCTATTTCATAGAATCTCTATAGTGAAGAAGGAGGCCATTTGGCCCATCGAGCTAGCACTGACAACAATTCTACCCAAGCTCTATCCCCATAACCCCATAAATTTACCCTGCTGATCCCTTTGATATTAATGGGCAGTTTGGCATGGCCAATCCACATAACCGGCACATCTTTGGAGTTTTGGAGGAAGCCAGAGCACCCAGAGGGAACCCACGCAGATACAGGGAGAAAGTGCAAAGTCAACATAGACAATGACCCGAGGCTGGAATTGAACCCAGATCCTTGGCGCTGCAAGACAGCAGTGCCAACCACTGTGCTGCCCAAACTATGCTTCTACCATAGTTGCCCCACTTCGGTGTCTGTTCAGGTCAATGCACCCAACCAGGATGTCTTTCAGACTGTGGGATGAAACCGGAGCATCCAGAGGAAACCCACGCAGACGTGGGGAAAATGTGCAAACTCCACACAGACAGTGACCCACGCCTGGAATCGAACCCAGGATCCCTGGCGCTGTGAAGCTAGCCACTGTGCCTTCGTACTGCCCCAGCTAATTCAGTGGCAGCATTTTCCCTGTTTGAGTTCAGTGGGTTAATACCTCTCCTGAAACAGCCGTGGGAAGAACTTCAGATGGATATGTTGAGCTCTGGGCTGTGTGCATTCCACAACTTTATCCCCAGACCTTGAAATCTTTAGCTGATGACAAACAAGGCAGAGGATGAGGGAGATTCCGTGTGTTCCAGAATTGCGGTTTTCAGGCTACATAATGGACCAGGTGCAGAGGTAACCTCTCCCTAATCTCCTGCAACAGCACACACTCTCCTTCACCCCCGACATCAGGACATTCTCTTCAGCGCACAGGCATCCCAGATCCATTTAGCACAATCTGCAAATTGGGTTCACTTATGGGCAAGGACGCACCTGCTGGGAATGGTGCACTGCCCCAGGCTCCATGAGGTCTTGGGGAGGTCCTTAATCACCTGAGCGCACAGCAAGACTCCATTCCATTAGCCTGACCTTGGCCGAACTCAGGCCTCCGAGTGGAAGGAATACTGATACCATCACTCAGGCCTCTGCTAGTCGGTAATTACCGACCATTTTCTGTTGTAAAGTGGATAATGTCAAAATAGCTCATTTCCTGTTGCAGCTAATGATAGCTTTTCATAAAGTAAACACTGTGTGATTATAATATCATTGCCTTGGGCTCCAGTAAAATATTTCCAGAAACTATATTTTAGCTAGGAATGTGCTGTTAAGCTCCAGCTTAAAAACATTCCAACACTGCTAAGCTGCACTAAAATGGTGATAGATGCTTTTCTCTTGAGTTGCCAGCTGTGATTAAATATATTCCTGGAAATTACATGACTTGTCTCCACGTTGTAGTTATTAATCAGCTGACTCCTGACCATCCTTGTGATACACTTGCTTCCTACACCAATTGGAAAGCAAAAAGACTCATTACTAAAAGATGTGATTGACTATCCATCAAAGAGGCAGTTTCAAATCCTCACAGCTCCCCCCACTTTGCAGCATGTTCAACAATTTTATATCCAGCAAAGAGAACTGTTTAAAGAAAATTAAAAGAAACATTTTTTTTAATGTCCCGATAGTTTTTCTCCAGGCTGGCACACAACAGTTTCCAGGATCTTCAATTGCTGGAGATTCCAGGCTGATCCCTTCAATCTGAGAAATCACCCCCTCAATCCATGAAATCACTCCCTCAATCTGTGAAATCACCCACTCAATTCAAGAAATCATCCCCTCAATTTGAGAAATCATTCCCTCAATCCATGGAATCATACCCTCAATCTGAGACATCAGCCCCTCAATATGAGAAATCATTGCCTCAATTTGAGAAATCACCCCTCAATCTGAGAAATAACTCTCTCAATCCATGAAATCACAGCCTCAATCTGAGATATCACCATCTCAACCTGAGAAATCACCTCCTCAATCCATAAAATCACTCCCTCAACCTGAGAAGTCACACTCTCAAACTGAGGATTATTCCCTCAATCTGAGAAATCACTCCCTCAATTCGAGAAATCATTCACTCAATCCAAAATATTACCCCCTGAACCTGAGAAATCATAGAACATAGAACATAGAACATTACAGCACAGAACAGGCCCTTCGGCCTTCGATGTTGCGCCGACCAATATAAAAAGCAATGCCCCTCCAAACTAAACCATTCCCTTCTCTTCCATATACTTATCAACTAACCTCTTAAACGCCACTACCTGAATTTGAGAAATCACCCCCTGAATTTGAGAAACCACCTCCTCAATCTGAGAAATCACTCTCTCAATTTGAGAAATCATCTCATCAATATGAGAAATCACCTTTCAATCTGAAAAATCATCCCATCAATCTGAGAAATCACCCCTTCCATCTGAAAAATCATTCCCTTAATCTGAAATATCACCGCCTCAATCTGAAATCATTCAACTGAAGAATCACTCCCTCCTCAATCAAGATGGCACCAGAGTGAGGTGAACTCTTGTGATCAGACCCCAGCATACCCTCTAATTCCATCTTTTATTCTTGTCCTGTGCCCCTAAAACATAACTCTATCTCCTGCAAACTTTCTATCTTCTGCACCTTCTCTTTTCCTTCTTCCCTATGTACTCTATGAACGGTAGACATTGTCTGTATAATGCACAAGAAACAATACTTTTCACTGTGTCCCAATACATTTGACAATAATAGATCAAATCAAATCAATCCTAGTCAGTGTGCTGGTAATGAGAGGACAGAAAATCATGGTGGTGAACTAATGACGACATCTCTTTCCTCAGGTGGGACTTGCTGACATTCTCTCTTGAGGGAGTGTTGCACTATCAGAGAATTATAGATATTTACATTAGGGTGGCAAGTGTCTGGAACAAGCTGTCAGCGGCAGTAGTAGAGGCGGGTACAATTTTGTCTTTTAAAAAGCATCTTGACAGTTACATGGGTAGGAATGGTATAGAGGGATATGGGTCAAACACAGGCAATAGGGACTAGCTTAGTGGCTAATAAAGGGCAGCACCGACAAGTTGGGCTGAAGGACCTGTTTCCATGCTGTAAATTTCTATGACTCTAGTAAAGGCCATTTGGCTAATTATATCTCCCTAGAAAGAAGGATCCAGCTTAATCCTACTTTGCATCTCTTGGGTCCATAATCTTCTGGGTTACAGGACACCAAGTGCATGTCCAGTTATTTTTTAAAATGTGATGTGGATTTTTGCCCAGACCCTCACCACCCTCTGGGTGAAAAAGATTCTCTTTAACATCTCTTCAATCTTCATATCAATTGCTTTAAATCTGTATGCCATGTTTATTGACCTCTCTGCTGTTAGAGACAGGTCCTTCCTTTCCACTTTATTAAGCCCTCATTCATAATTAAATACACCTCAATTAAATCTCCTCTTAGCTTCTTCTGGTCTTGTGGCTCAGTGGGTAGCGTCCATCTTCTGAGCCAGAAGCTCTGGATTCGAGTCCCACCCCAGGACGTGCCAAACAGATTGAGTGCCAACCTGTAAATCCTTCCAAATACGCCAATGGCTGCCAGTAAGAACTGGAGAGACTCCTGGTCAGTCACGCTTGATGTGGAATGACACCCCTCAAGCTACAAGCGACAGACTAGAAACCTGTTCCAGGTATTATTGTCAATGGAGAAGGACAAAAGTCTGCCTTAGTGTGTCACTGAGTGTGGAAAATAAATTGGAATTTGCTTCCCCTTTTCCAATGAAAGCAGCATCCAGTTTCTCCAATCACTCTTCATAATTAAACCTTTCAAGTCTTGGCACCATCCTCTTTAATCTCCTTTGCACTCTCTCCACTGAGATCACTTCCTTCCTGTAATGCAGTGACCAGAACTCTTTGCAGTATTCTCACTGCAGATCTTTGAGTTTTTTAACATTTATTCAGGAGCTGTGCCATCACTGGCTAGGCTGGCATTCATTGTCCCTCCCTAATTGCCCCTGATTTGATTTGATTTATTATTGTCACATAGCACAGTGGTTAGCATTCACAGTGTCAGGGGCCCAGGTTCGATTCCTGGCTTGGGTCATTGTCTGTGTGGAGTCTGTCATGTTTTCCCCATGTCTGCGCGAATTTTCTCTGGATGCTCTGGTTTCTTCCCTCATTCTGAAAGATGTGCCAGTTAGGTGCATTGGACATGTTAAATTTTCCCAGGGTAGAAGTGTTAATTTCTGGGGGATGCTGGTTCAAGGTGAAAGGTGGAAAGTGTAAAGGAGATGTAAAAGGCAAATTTTTACATAGACTGTGGTAAGTGTTTGGTACTTGCTGCCAGAGAGGTGGGGGAAGCAGATTAATAACAATATTTAAGAAGCATCTTGATAAATACATGAATAGACAGTGAATAGAGGGATATGGACCATGTAGAGGCAAAAGGTCTTTAATTTAGAAAAACATCATGTGTTGGCACAATCTTGGTGGGCCGAAGGGCCTGTACTGTTCTTTGTTCTTTGCTCGTTAGAAGCATGATGGGTGAACAGGGTTTTTTTCACATTGTTTCATTCCAAAGATTTGACAGCCTATGACAAGGTCTCTTATCTCCCCTGAAGTTCTAACATTGAATGACGTTACCATCAACAATTGCAGAAGATCCCAGAAGCTACAGGCAGAATGAACTACTCATTGGGAAATGGTTTGGGTGCACGGCCTGTGATTTTCCAATCACCAGCGTAATGCGTGTATAGTAGCTGGTCCCGGCATGCCAGCACCTGGAATCTCAGGCGTCCCTGACCAGTATTGCCTTTGGAACCAGGCGCCATTCACCCATCACCCCCTGCTGGGCTCCATCAGTTTAAAAATCCGCATCTTCTTTTCCAATCCCTTATTTGTCTCGCCCCTCCCTATATCCATAACCACTTTCTGCACTGAAACTCTGAGAGATCACCAGTTCCGGTTTTTTGTGCATATCCGAGTTTAATCTCTCTGCCATTGACAGCTGTGCCTTGACTGGCTTGGCTCTGACTTCTGGAATTCCATCCCTGAATTTCCCCATTTTCCCTCCTTTAAAACCCTCCTTAAACTCTACTTCTGACCAAACTTCCATTCTCTTTGTTCTAACTACCCGAAGAATGTGGCAGCTTTGGAGAGGGTACAGAAAGGATTTACCAGGATGTTGCCTGGTATGGAGGACATTAGCTATGAGCAGAGGTTGGAGAAACTTGATTTCTTCTCACTGGAATGGTGGAGATTGAGCAGAGACCTGATAGAAGATTATGAGGGGCATGGACAGAGTGGATAGTCAGAAGCTTTCTCCCAGGGTGGAAGAGTCAATTACTAGGGGGCACAGGTTTAAGGTGTGAGGGGCAAAGTTTAAACAAGATGTACGTGGCAAGTTTTTTTACACAGAGGGTGGTGGGTGCCTGGAACTTGCTGCTGGGAGAGGTAATGGAAGCAGATATGATAGTGACTTCTAAGGGGCATCTTGACAAATATATCAACAGGATGGGAATAAAGGGATATGGTCCCTGGAAGGGTAGGGGGTTTTAGTTCATGCGGGCAACATGGTCGATGCAGGTTCACTAATGTTGTTTAGAGAAGGAAATCTGTTGCCCTTACCCAGTCTGGCCTATATGTGACTACAGCAATGTCTTTGACTCTCAGCTGCTCTCAGGCAATTAGGGATGGGCAATAAATGCTGGCCAGCCAGCGACGCCCGTGTCCCATGGATGAATAATTAATGATGGGCTGATGGGCCAATTCCTGTGCTGTAATTTTCCTTGTTCTTTGTTCTAACAACTCAAATTGGGTTTGCCTTCCAAACTCAGATCAGAGAGTACTCCTGTGAAGCACTTTGGGACTGTCTGACTATGTTAAAAGTGCTATATAAATGCAAGTTGTTGTTATTTGTGGGCAAGGTGGGAGGTGGAGATGGGGGAAGATGGGCAGGGCCTTAAGCTTAGAGCAGCACAAAAGAAAAGTTAGCAGCTGTGGTTCTAGTCCCGGGAAAGGTGTTCAGCCGCACAGGACATCAAATATTAAAGGAGATACTTCACCTCAGTAATGTTGCGAGGGAAATTTCTTTATTCTGCTATAATGCTGACATGGTGAATATTTATACAGAAGTGTTACTGTCTGACATGCCAGGCAATAGCAATGGATTTCAACAATTACTCCAGCCAGCCTAACTTGCCCGAAAATGTTTTAATCAGAATCCCAAAACAGGATTCGATTTCGGGAATATCAGTGTGTCTCAGCCCAGAGAGAGACAGAGAGAGACAAGCTGAGTGAAGTGATGACGTTAAGTCACAGCCAGCCTTTTCCCACTTTGAAGAATTTCTCAGCCCCACGCCGCGAACCTTTATCTGCAGGCAAGGAGACACTGTCAGCCCCAGTCTCATTCGGGCTCTTTGAAAGGAATTTGATCACAATTTTCTGGTATTTTAGCCTTTATAGTCTCACCCTTGACCTCTCCTCCCCTTTCCCCTTTCTTTGCCGCGTTCTTCCCATGTGTATTAATTACAAGAATTGCCTCCAGGCAGCCTTTGTGCCAGTTAGACATGGCCTGATGAGTGTGGGAATGTGGACAGTTGCCTTTCTCATTCATCTTTCAAGCAGGTAGGAGTTGTTTGTCTCAGAGAGGCTTTATATTGCTATAATGGACTGGAGAGGTGTGTGGCTCTCATTATCAACTGTATCCTTCAGTACTCTGTACATCTAAAACTCTACAGCCCACCCCAAGGAACTACCAAAGGTTGTGAATATAGCCCAATCCGTCATGCAAACCAGCCTCCCATCCATTGACTCTGTCTATACTTCTCACTGCCTCGGCAAAGCAGCCAGCATAATTAAAGACC
Source organism: Sphyrna mokarran (assembly GCA_024679065.1). Taxonomy (NCBI): domain Eukaryota; kingdom Metazoa; phylum Chordata; class Chondrichthyes; order Carcharhiniformes; family Carcharhinidae; genus Sphyrna; species Sphyrna mokarran. Next base: position 6,642,849 of record JAGIQG010000023.1, on the reverse strand, counting down.
CCATGTTCCCTGGACGTTCTCTCTTTCAGCTTCCGTCAGGAAAGAATTACAAAAGGTCACAGACCAACCAACTCAGGAACAGCTTCTTCCCTGCTGCCGTCAGACTTTTGAATGGACTTGCCTTACATTAAGTTGATCTTTCTCTACACCCTTGCTATGACTGTAACATTACATTCTGCATCTCTCCTTTCCTTCTCTATGAATGGTATGCTTTGTATAGTGCGCGAGAAACAATACTTTTTACTGTATGTTAATACAAGTGACAATAATAAATCAAATCAAGCCAAATCACCACTAAATTTGCTCTCCTACAATAAAAAAGCAAGGCTCTGAAAAAAACAGAAAATGCTGGAAAATCTCAGCAGGTTTGGCAGCGACTATGGAGAGAGAAAAACAGAATCAACGTTATGAGTTGAACTTCTTCCAAACTGGAGTTGCCTTTTTCCTTGTCTGGTCAATGATGTGCTGTCTTTTGACTGAAAAGAGATCCTATCTCCCTTTCAGGTGGATATACAAGAACCCTTGTCCATTCTTTTGTAGGCGAGAGCAGAGTTCTCCCTGCTGACCTGGTTGATCTTTATCCCTCACACAACACCTAAGTTGGTGACGCAGTTTGAATTGATTTATTATTGTCACACGTACTGGGATACGGTGAAAAGTATTGCTTCTTGCACGCTATACAGACAAAACATACTGTTCAGAGAATACATAGGGGAGAAGGAAACGAGAGAGTACAGAATGTAGTGTTACAGTCAAAGCTAGGGTGTAGAGAAAGATCAGCTTGATACAAGGTAGGTCCATTCAAAAGTCTGACAGCAGCAGGGAAAAAGCTGTTCTTGAGTCAGTTGGTACATGACCTCACATGGTAACACAGTGGTTAGCACTGCTGCCTCACAGCACCAGCGACCCTGGTTCAATTCCTAGCTTTGGTCAGTGTCTTTGTGGAGTTTTCACATTCTCCCCATGTCTACATGGGTTTCTACTGGGTGCTCCTGTTTCCTCCCACAGACTGAAAGATATACTGGTTAGATGCATTGGCCATGCTAAATTCTCCCACAGTAGTACCAAAACAGGTACTGGAGTGTGGCAACCAGGGAATTTTCACAGTAATTTCATTGCAGTGTTAATATAAATCTACTTGTGACACTAATAAATAAACTTTAAACTTTAAATCAGATGATCTCCTACTGATCGTGATGTTGTTTCTGGGATCTTGCTGTGCACAAGTTGTCTCCTGTGTTTCCCGCAGTCACCAATCTTCACTGGCTGCAAAATATTCTGGGTCATTCTGAGGTCAAGGGGTGGGTTCCCTGACACTGGGATGGACGAGCCACGCAGAAATGCCGTAGATATCTGCGGAAGTGGAAGGGGGCGGTGGGGAATCAGGATATCGAATTTGATGACCTGCCATGACCATAATGAGAGTCAGAGCAGGCTCGAAGGGCCGAATGGCCTATTCCTGCTTCTAGTCTCCATGCTTCTATGCTACCGGCAGCCACTGGAAAACAAGCCACGCAGGGTTGGGGAATTGAGGGTGGGGGAGAGAGTGGCCGCAGAAATCCCCACCCTATATAAATGCAAAAGCTATTAAGGTGGGTGAGGAGGGGACAAGTGAACCCAGACAATAGCGACTCGAGCTTGTTACTTTTATTTAAATTATCTTTTACATTGATTTAAATAACATTCAGCCGTGTGCCTTTTCCAGTTGCGAAGCTGATTGTGCCGGATGCTGGTAAGTTCACTAGAGGCAAAAAAATCGGACGCAAACTTAACTTGTTGTCTCTCTCACCATCTTAGCGGCCTGTCTGCCTGCAGGATGCATCAGTAAGATTGGTCCTGTAGTCTTTCAAATGAGAATTTAAGTAGAGTTTCCCATTCTGGTGATTAGAGCATTTAATATCCAAATGTGTACATATAAATACTTTTTATATCCAAAGATGCGTGGGTTAGGTAGATTGACCATGCTAAGTTAACCTGAGTGTCAGGGGGATTAACAGGGTAAATGTGTGAGCTAACAGGAATAAGGCCTGGGTGGGATTGTGGTCGGTACAGACTCGATGGGCCAAATGGCCTTCTTCTGCACTGCAGGGATCCTATGATTCTATGAATATTATTTGAAGAAGAACAAGAGGCGTTGTTATCCTGGCTGTTATTCAGCCTTGAAGCAATAACAGCAAAACAGATTAACTGATCAATCTTCTGATTAAATAAGATCAGAACATCCAAGAAATGCTGTAAACACATCAGGCAGCAGCTGTGAAGCTGGAGTTAGTGCTTTGAAAGCCCTTCACCACAATGGAAAAAAAATGAGAGATTTAACAGATTTTAAGCAAATATCGAGGTGGCAAAAAGGGGGAGGAAGGATTAGATCAAAAAGAAAAGCCTGCAATTGGGCAGAAGGAGTTCAGAGTTGAGATGTTTTGAATAAATAAGATGAATAAAGAGAAACTATTTCCACAGGAGGGCCAGTGACTAGGGAAGACACACTGAGGATCATTGGCCAAAGAACTGAGGTTGCAGGGACGAGGATAATGAGAATTATTTGTTTTACACGATGAGTTAAGATCTTGACTGCATTATACACGAAGGTGGAGAAGGGTAACTTAATCATAAAATTCAAAATAAACACTTGGAAATAAAGATATGATTGGATTATGGAAGAGAAAAGGGGAATAGAGCAAAGCAGAAAATGCTGGAAAATCTCAACAGGTTTGACAGCATCTGTGGAGAGGGAATCATAGAATCCCTGCAATGCAGAAGGAGGCCATTCAGCCCATTGAGTCAGCCCATTCAGCACCAAAAACAATCCTACCTGTCTAACCCCACGTAATCCCCCCAATATTAAGGGGAAATCACATTCAGACCTTTTCCCTATAACCCCAAGTATTTACCCTGCTAATTCTCCTAACTTTACATATCTTGGGACACTAAGGTGCAATTTAGCATGGCCAATCCACCTAACCTGCACATCTTTGGAGTGTGGGAGGCAATTGGAGCACCCGGAGGAAACCCACGCAGACATGGGGAAAACTTGGAAAGTCCTCAGAGATGGTGACCCGAGGCTGGAATCGAATCTGGGTCCCTGGCATTGTGAGGCACCAGTGCTAACCACTGTGCCGCTGTGCAGCCCTATAGAACAGAACCAACGTTGGAGGAGAATGTGGTTAATTGACTAGCTCTTTCAAAGAGCCAGTACTGGAACGATGGGTCGAATGGACTCCCTTTGGTGCTTTATAATTCTACTCAGAATGACTAAACACCTAAAGGGATGGTGGTGCAAAACAAAAGAAGATTTAAATGCAACAAAAGAAGGGTATAGAAGAGGTGTGGATGGCAGCGAAAGAATCATCGCCAACAGTTGCTGTTGGGAGCAATGGGTCTGATCCGAAATTGTTAAACTGAGTTGAGTGTGAAGGTTGTAAAGCGTTGTTCTTCGAGGTGACATAGAGCTTCCCATTATTGCTTTTGGAACCTTGCTGCTTCATTTCCCTTCATAACCGTCACCCTAAAGAAAGGTATTTCATCGAGTGAAACTCAGGTATTTTGAAAATGTGATTAAAAACCTTCTATTAATAACTGCTTTTCACTCGTCAACCGGATTCCTGTCGCATGTTGACAGTTCAGGATTTTGGACCCATATAACTGGCGGTCAGATAACACCGGGTTGCCTAAGTTTGACGCTATCTGCAGAATCTTTCCAAAACAGTTTTCAGCGTGACATGAGGACTTGGCAGGAAGACGGTAAACACCACACTTGAGTGGGTGCACGTACTCCAAGTACCTGCTCCCACATGTACTTCCCAAGAGAAACGCGGATCAGCCCATGAGTGGGGCCAGATGTCACATATAGCCTCCGACGCTCACACATGGCGGGGAGCAGGAGGGTGGGGGGAAGAGAGGCAGCTGTGAGATTCCAATCTGTCACACTCGGATAAACATGGCTACACCTCATTCCGAACCCGGCGCTGGGGATAAACATTCCTTTCACTCCTGAAGCCGTGAAATTGCATTGGCAACGGGCTCAGTACCGACAGGAATAAGTCAAAACATCTCGCTACTGCGGCCTTGACTGACACACCTGGAGATGGATTAAGCAGATTACACGGAGCAGGCTTATAAAAATCAACACTGAAAACAGACAGGGAAAGGGCCATTCTGCAGCAACTTTGGCAAGCTAGTCATAGGTCAAAAACCTTAAACCTCATGAAGTAAGACATGTTGTCGTTGTTGTAAAATAGGAAACTCGGCAGCCATTTTGTGCCTAGAAAGCTCCCCAGCACAGCAATGAGATAAAGCCAGATTACTTGTATTCCAGCGATTTGGCTAAGGGATCATTATTGGCCCAACTTTGGAGCATCTCCTACCCAGGCTCAGCCATGGTTATTCCAAAATCCTGGAGCTCTCTCCTGAACAGCAATGTGAGTGTACCTATACCACATTAAAGTTTTAAAGTTTATTTATTAATGTCACAGCAGGCTTACATTAACACTGCAATGAAGTTATTGTTAAAATCCCCTGGTTGTCACACTCTGGCGCCTGTTCGGGTACACTGAGGGAGAAGTTAGTGTGGCTAATGAACCTAACCAGCACATGTTTCAGATTATGGAAGGAAATTGGAGTACCCAGAGGAAACCCACTTAGACATGGGGAGAAGGTGCAGAGTTCACACAGCCAGTGACTCAGAGCAGGATTGAACCCGGGTCTCTAGCGCTGTGAGGCAACGGTGCTAACCACTGTGCCACCATGGACTGCAGCAATTCAAGAAGGTGACTCACCACCACCTTTTCAAGGGCAATTAGGTTTGGAAATCATGTCATTCCAACCAATGGCACCCACATCCCATGAAAGAATAAATAAGTAAAAATTGCCAGTTGCACAGGGCAAGAAAGTGCTGGAGACATAGCTACAGTGTTGGGGTTACAAGGATAGGGCTTGGGTGGGATTGTTCTTGGTGTAGGCTCAATGGGTTGAATGGTCTCCTTCTGCACTGTTGGGATTCTATGATTATAAAAGGATTATCTGGTCGCTATTTCACTGTTGTTTGTAGAAGCTTGCTGTGCGTAAGTTAACTGCCGTATTTCAAAGAACAGAGATCAGTACAGCAAAGGAAACTTTGATCAGGTTGCCCCTCAGCTCTCGATGATCAAGCGAAACCAAACCAAGTTTGTCCACTTTCTCCTCATAACTAATACCCTCCAAACCAGGCAATATCCTAGTAAACTTTTTCTGTCCCTTCCAAAGGATACTTCTTTCTGGTAGTTTGGTGACCAGAACTGTACGCAATATTCTAAATGTGGCTTAACTGAAGTTCTATACACCTGCAACATGACTTGCCAATTTTTATACCAAGTGCCCACGTTTGGGCAGTTTACAGCTCAGGGATGCTCTTTATATTCAATTTGAAAAGGCAAAATAAATTGTTCCTTGTGCAGGGAGTTTTGATGGAATATAAGTTGAGGCAATCGTAAAAAATGAAATAAAATGCTGGATAAAGTCATCACAAACCATTCCAGTAAATAACCCGTGTTTGAGTGGTTCTGTTTGTCAGTAAGCTTGCTGGAGTTCATATCGACCTGTTCTCATGCCCCTGTTGTGGATGGATGGCTGACTCTGTGAATGATGCTGAATCCAGATAGAAGCAAACACACGGGCAGCTGTTACCAAACTCTGTTCTCCTCCCCATGATCAGGTTACAGGTAAACCTGGCTCTCCCGACCCCTCTCTGAAGAAGCTGCAAAGGTGTTATATAAGAGAAATTAATCCAAAGTGTGGATTTGTGCATAATTGTGGTGTCTGCTCTGAACTTACATAGAAACTTAGAGGATAGGAGCAGGAGGAGGCCATTCAGCCCCTCGAGCCTGCTCCGCCATTCATTACAGTCATGGCTGATCATCCAACACAATAGCCTAATCCTACTTTTTCCCCATAACCTTTGATCCTGTTAGCCCCAAGTGCTATATCCAGCCACCTCTTGAATACATTCCCAATATTTCCCCAATTTTCACACCTTTCCTTTCTTTCCATATTTATTGAATCATAGAATGACACAGCGTTGAAGGAGGCCATTCACCCATTCGCCTGGGATCTAATGGATCCCAGAGTTCCATTATGTCTGATTTCTTCTGCAGCCATTCACGTGTGCAGAATAATGGCTTCACCCTGACCATTGATCCCATTGGCTGGTATTCTTCCCTGGAATTGCAGTGTCAGGACTTTGATGAGATGGGGTCAGATTATCTGCCGCATGTTTTGTGATTGCTGAATGACAATTTTGGAAAGGCACAAGTGCCAAAGTATTGCCCCTTGCTGGTGGCATGGGATGATCCCTGGTGATGGTGTGTTTGCAAGGCTGGCATTGGCATTGGATCTTAAAGTTTATTTATTAGTCGCAAGTATGCTTACGTTAACATTGCAAGAAAGTTACTGTGAAAATCCCTCAGTCACAGAGTCCAGTGCCTGTTCGGGTACACTGAAGGAGAATTTAGCATGGCCAATGCCCCTAACCTGCACATCTTTCAGACTGTGAGAAGAAACCGGAGCACTCGGAGGGAACATGCAGACACAGGGAGAACGTGCAGACTCTGCACAGACAGTCACCCAAGCCAGGGATCGAACCTGGGTCCCTGGCGCTGTGAGGCAGCAGTGTTAACCGCTGTGCCATCGTGCTGCCTTATCTTCTGAAACCATTTATTGCCTTGTTGGTGTCAGGTTCTTGCAGCTGGTGTCACATGATTGAATGGCCCACTGGTGACTGAGGTTGCAGTTTTCATGACTAATTTAACAGCATCCTTGAAGCAGAACTTTGTGGACCCTGATGGTTCCTTGGCACTGGCTACCTCCAGTTAGCCTCAGACGTACTAATGGCCAAGTTTCAGACAAAAATGCTGGGAGATGTTCTGGCCGGATGTTTACTGTCCATCTTGCTACGGGAATTTGAGCAGGTGAGGGACAGGAGATGGGAAGGTCCAGGGACCTTGGAGAGATTTTACAGTTTCAGGACTAGCGAAGCCATAAAATCCTGCCCTCTATTTCTGATGTCCGACGCAATGAGCTTTTTCACAAGGGTGTGGTTCACTCGACACAAACCTTTAAACCATTTGTCAACATTCTTCAGAAAGATGTCTGGCATCAGTGAACACATAGACAATAGCTATCAGCTACTGATCAGCAAACATTGTTCCAATGCTTGGAATAGAGGGTGATTTTCACGCTCACAGACTTTGTTAAGAACACAAAGGGTATTAACAAGGGAAAACCATACAGAGATTGGCAGCCCCTTGGCTGCACTAGAACAGCCCACTGTCTGTCCTAGTCCCTACATATCTTCAAGATGTCTTCTGCCTAAGAGAGGACACCACCAATTGGGGTGATTACCCACTGTCAGTCCCAGTTGGTTCCTCCAGTCAGGTTACCCTTTTTGCTGTGTTACCCTGGAAAGGACAGTCTTCACCGTGACATAGGGATAATCCAGAGGCCCCAGACTAATGATCTGGCAATGCAGGTCAAATCCTACCAGAGCAACTGGTCCAATTTAAATTCAATTAATAAAACTGAAATTGAAAGTTTGCCTCAATAGTGGTGACCCCGAAACTACAATTGATTGCTGTAAAAACCCATCTGGTTCACTAATGTCCTTTAGGGAGGGAAATCTGTTCACCTTACCCGGTCTGGCCCACATTTAACTCCAGAGACCAGACAAGTGAATCCAGCGCTCTGAAAGCTCGTGATTCCAAATAAACCTGCTGGGCTTTAACCTGGTGTTGTGAGACTTCTTACTGTGGCCACCCCAGGCCAACACTGGCATCTCTACATCAAACCTCACAGCACCAGGGACCTGGTTTCAATTCCAGCCTTGGGTCACTGTCTGTATGGAATTTGCACGTTCTCCCCGTGTCTGCATGGGTTTCCTCTGGATGCTCCAGTTTCTTCCCACAGTCCAAATAAGATTGAATCATAGAAACCTTACAGTGCAGAAGGAGGCCATTCGACCCATTGAGTCTGCACCAACCACTATCCTATTCCGTAACCCACACATGTATACTCTGCTAATTCCCTTGACACTAAGGAGCAATTTAACATAGCCAATCAACCTAATATAGATATCTTTGGGTGGGTTAGGTGGATTGGCCATGCTAAATTGGCCCTTAGTGTCAGGCAGATTAGCAAGGTAAATGCATAGGATTATGGGGATAGGGCCTGGTGCAAGCTCGATGGGCCAAATAGCCTCTAACTTCACTGAAGGGGTTCTATTTTCTATATTTTCCACATTGTAAGTACTCCACTGGTGTGAAGCTCTCTGAGACATCCTGAAATTGTGAAATATGTACAATAAATGCCATTCTTCCAGCTAAAGTTTTAATTTGGACAAACAAATCACCCACTTTGCCAAATGTTTCCTTTTGCAAGGGATGTTGAGCATTGGGATCTGTTGGCCACTGAGGCATAATATGACCTGGCTGACTCAGATCAGCCTTTCATCAGTGAACAGAACTCTTCCTTTTGTGAAATAAACAGAGAAGGTGCTGGAATATCTCAGAGAAACCGAGTTAGCATTCCAGGTCGAAGTGACCTTTTATCAGAATGTTTCACTCTGATGAATCATTTGGACAGAAACAGCTTCGACCTTTTCCTCCACGGTTGCTGCCAGACTTGCTGAGTATTTTCAACATTTGCTGCTTTCCGGGGCCTGCGGTGTTTTGCTTTGTAACCCTTTCCATCCTGATTATCTTAATGGGCTGATACATCCGGCCTGACAGGCAATTAGAACCGATCAACGTGCTCGAACCACTTCCCTCCCCACAATCACACCCACGTCAACTCATGCACAATGTGTATCATGAGAACCTGGGGAAAAGGGGGGATGGAGTTTTCTGGTTCAATCGATGTGCTCAACCACCGGCACACATACATTCACACACACAGGATATATACATACTGACACATGCAAAATACACACACACACATACGTTCACACGCACAGGATACATACATACTGACACATGCAAAATACACACACACAGATACATTCACACGCACAGGATATACACATACTGACACATGCAAAATACACACACACACATATGTTCACACGCACAGGATATATACAAAGAACAACACAACACAGGAAACAGGCCCTTCGGCCCAATGAGCCCACGCCACCATTTTAACATTGTGAGTGCTCTCTTCTACCTATGATCTTTGTCTATGCCTATTGGACACCACAATAAAAGAAATTATAACCAGATTGAGGGATACCTAATTTAGGGACAATTTGTTAACACCAATGAGCCTAAGAGCTTGTTTTTGGGTTGTGGGAGGAAACTGGAGCACCCGGAGAAAACACACGCAAGCGCGGGGAGATTGCGCAGACTCCCACAGACACCGGCCCAAATCCATGTATCTGCTCAGCACAGCGATAGTCACTGAGCTGTCGTGTTGCCCATCGGATGGTCCAGTTTAAGCGTGCACTAACAATGTGAAGCACTAAGCAACTCTCGAAGAACATCCAACAGCAACCCTCACACGACCCACTGTGTGTATGCTCCTTGTTCGACAACAAGGCAGACCAAATCACCTGTGGGTTAAAAAAGACATCAATCACCATGCACAACTTAAACAGACATTCGCGGAATCTCCAGAAGCTCAAACCTAAGACAAGTGAGCCATAAAATATGTTGAATGGTCCATAGAAATCTACTGATTCCCAGGAATGTCCTAAGGCTCTTGATCCTTATTTAGGACAATCTTTTGTATCCTTCCATCTGTAGTCCACTCATATGCCTATCTAAGTAAGCCTTAAACAATTCAAGTGTGCCTGCCTTCACCACCCTACTTGGCAGTGCATTCCAGGCTTCCACCACCTTCTGTGTGAAAAACCTCCCTCGAACATCCGAATTATACCTCGCCTCTCTCACCTTAAGCCTGTGGCCCCTCGTAATTTTCGTATCTAAACTGGGAAAAAGCTTACTCCTGTTCACTCTATCTATACCCTTCATAATCTTATACACCTGTATTAGATCTCCCCTCACACTGACACACACATGCACACACACACACAAACACACACACACACACCCACCCACAAATGCATACATGCACTCACACATGAATCCGAGCATATATACAAATATGCACTCTCACGAACAGACATACAGATTCACACATACACATGCACAATTGCACACACACACACGCACGCACACACACACATGCACGCACACACACACATGCATATGTGCAAATACATACACATTTTTTTCATATTCATTCATGGGACATGGGTGTTACTGGCTGACCAGCATTTATTGCCCATCCCTAGTTACCCTTGAACTGAGTGGCTTGCTTGGCAATTTCAGAGGGCAGTTAAGGGGCAACTACGTTGCTGTGAGTCTGGAGTCACATGTAGGCCAGACCGGATAAGGATGACAGTTTTCCCTCCCTAAGGGACTTTAGTGAACTACATGGGTTTTTCCAACAATCGACAATGGTTTCATGGTCATCAGTAAATTCTTAATTCCAGATTTTTTAAAAAATTCAGCTCAAATTCCAACATCTGCTATGTCAGGATTTAAACCCGAGACCCCTGAAGCACTAACTGAATTTCTGGATTGATAGCCTAGTGATAATACCATTAGTCTGTTACCTCCCCTGAGCTAAGTCTAACATCTATCCAATTTAGTGACTTTGTGCAAACACTCACATCTACACACGCACTCTCATATGCCAGCAAATTTTGTATGAATTTTTTAATGTTGATCAATATTCTAATGGTTATGCATCTTGGATGAGCTGGGAAATTTGGTGATAAACGTTTCCTAAGAACAACTCACTTCCCATTGTTGAAAAAATGATAGAACTCACTAATTAGAATGTTTGAGTCTCAGGGACAACATAAATAAATATCTACATTCAAAAAAATGTACAAATTTTTACATGGGTTTGAAAGAATGTAACAGTGTCAATCTGAACTCAGACACAATGTCAAATCCTAGCAGAAACTCAAATTATTCCCCAAATTAGTGTTGTTTTACCAGGGTATAGATATTCACTTTTACTCCACCCTTATTCATCTCTCACATCCAAATAACCCTTCATTTCAAACAACTTGTACCATAGTGTGAGAGCAGAGAATGGACAACACAGAATGTTTTGATTTTCATTTGTTGACCTTACTGCAAGTTTGAACAGGATTGGTATTCATTATATATTGTGAACAAGTTGGGTTAGGCTCTAGAAATCACTATTTTTATAGCTGAACTGGTTCTATTGATCCATGTCTCAAATCTGCCCACACCCAACTCAAACAGAAGGGCAATGTTCACAGACACTAAAACACTGCCAAATGTGGATACATATACACCATTTCCCTCTATCAATAGATAGGACTCCCATCCCCTACCTACGGACAAATAGGTTCACACAGTCTCTCTGTCACACAATACACACAAACACAGATTCTAATGCACACACACACTAGACAGCACACATGCACAAGCATACACATGCACATACTCACACAAACACACATTCCTGCACAAGAACACGTACACACATGCACACACATACATGCGCACTCTTACATACACACATGCATATAAGTTCATGTTCACATACATACACACACACATGCACATAAATGCACGTACACATACATGCACACACACACATGTACACACATACTTGCACACATACACCTAAACATACAGATGTATACACACACACATATACCCACACATAAACACACTCTTACTCACACACACACACATACTCACACAGATAAAGGCACACACACCCACACATACAAACACATGCATAAACACACACAGACACACACGGTATGGATGGTTTAATAAAATCTTCTCTCTGAAAATCCTCTGCAATTCACTGTGGAACTTTCCCAAAGGTATCACCTCTGACTCCAGCCTACGAGGAATTTGATTAATCCTCTGAAGGCTTGTCTTGAAGAATTAGCTTTTCCCCTGAGTCTTAAGACAGACACAGAAGGAGAAAATTTCCATTTCCATTCAGAAGCTCCATCGAGGGTGGTTAAAAATTGGTCTGGGGACTTTTTAAAACTTTACTTAAAAGGTTTATTGCTCTTTTATTGCTCATCCCTAACTGTCCTTTATCTCAGAGTCAACTACATTGCAGTGGATCTGGAGGCCAGACCAGGTAAGGATGGCACATTTCCTTCCTTGAAGGATCTTCGTGAACCAGATGGATTTTAGGCATTAGACTCATTTTCTGTTGAATTCAGATGTCACCATCTGCTGTGCTGGGATTCAAACTCAGTTCCCCAGATATTGCCTTGGGTTTGTGGATTACTAGTCTAATGGCAATACCATCATCTTCCCTAAGATGCAGAGTAACCTAGAGATCAGACAGGGTACAGAGGTTTTCCCTCCTAAAGGGCATGAGTGAACCAATTGGATTTTTAAGCCCACCATTGGCCAGTGATGGAATATTCTGAGCCTGCCATTGAAAATGGGGTTTCCCATTCAATCTACCAGGAGCCCCGTGAGGGGGGTGCACTGTCAGTAGGATCGGGAGATGCTGTCATAATGAGTGGCTGGAAAATTCTAGCCAATGTTCCAGGTCATTCCTGTATCTGCAGTATTTTTACTTTTGTTTAATCCTGGAATCATAGAATCCCATCAGTGCAGAAGGAAGCCATTTGGCCCATCAAGTCTGCACCAATCACAATCCTATCCCCATAATCCCATGCATTTACCTTAGTTAGTCCCCTTGACACTGTGGGACAACTTAGCATAGCCAATGCACTTAATCCGTACATCTTTAAGAGAGTGAGAAGAAACCGGAGCACTCAGAAGAAACCCACGCAGACATGGGGAGAATGCGCAAACTCCACACACAGTGACCGAAGCTGGGAATCGAACTCGGATCTCTGATGCTGTGAGGCAGCAACGCGAACCACTGTGCCACCCTGCTGCCTTGATGTCACTTTTACTATTTTCTATTTCATGATTTTTGAAATTGATTTCAGCTTCTCAGATTGCAGTGGTTGAATTTTGATTTGTTTTCTTAAGATGATAAAATAAAACAGAGAGATTGAAAATCAAAACTGAGAGCAGAAAATGTTGGTGAAACCCTGCCAGGCATTCAGTTGCTGTAAAGATGTCAAAAACCAGTCATAGCTCTTCTGGTGAGTATCCTCTGTCAGAAGTGTCCTGATTAAGAACAGTACCCTCTATCTTTCTTCAGGTACAGAAACTTTGAACAGTGCAGGAAGGAGAAACATGTTGCTGAAACTTTTCATCTTACATTCATCAGGACCATCACAAGAATGCCAAATTTCATACAGAGAACTACAGGCTCCCCAAGCATGGAGGTAAGTCAAAAAATGTGCAAGGCTTGAATGTATTTGATGGGATTTTACGGCCTCGCCCATCCCAAAACCAAGAAATCCCATCCCAGGTCAACAAGCTTCCCATTAGCTGCCCTTCATCTGCTCCAATTCCCGTGGAGGATGAGGCGGTAAAATTCTGGCCATTAATTTAGTCTGGAGAGAATGATTCTCAGTGTATGAATATATGTAATTCTAGCAAGCATAAAAAAACACATTAGAGCTCGGCTGATTGCCTTGAATGCTCGTTAGTGTGGCTATTAGTGCACAAGAATTTTTTGTTATGTTGGTGCTCACAGAGCTATTCTTTCTTCATTGTTATCGCTATACCAATGTCAGATTCGACTTGCTAATCGACCCTCACCCTTTTCTCGTGTGGTGTAAATTGTTGTGATTGTTTAAAATTTTGCACTCTTGTGTTTGTCCTGATGAGTGCGAGATGAAAAGTTTCAGCAACATGCTTCTTTTTCAACAATACTGAGCAATATTCAAAGTTCTGTGCTTGCATGTGTGCTCACACAGATTGAAGAAGAAAACGGTCTCAGTCAGTTGCATTTGGTTCCACTCTGTCTGGTCAGAATGGAAATGATACAATAATTCCCCCATCAATCATACTTGGGCAGGGGTGGGGGAGACACTCCTATAAATGACTAGGATTGATTTTAAGCAAAGCATACACAATGTTCAGCTACCATCCATTCACTGCATTCTTACGAATAAATCACCCTGCTCTTACCAGGAGGTGTTGCTGTAGTTTTAGTTATTAGCTCTGTTTGCTGTAGCTCATAGAGATTCTGATTATGTTATGATCTTGTTAGGGGCCACTAATTTCTTGTTTAAAGTAGACAGATTTAGAAATTCCAGCTACCCCCTTGGAGAATATAACCACAAGATGCCACCCTTTTAAACAAATTAAACATTATGACACAATGTCAGTAAAGTAAAACAATCAATAATATCTATCTTACACTCTGACATTTGGAATTAAAAAGAGGTAAATATGAATTAGCATGAAAACTGTGGTCAAATGCATCACATTAATTGGCAAGTGCAACTCAGATAGACAGTCATGGAGTTCTTAGTAAGTCACCAGATGTCAGTGACCACAATGAGTCACAATAATTGTTAAAACTCCCTGCCAAGAGGTTTCAATTCTTCACTTGTGAACATCTAGCCTCTGAATTATTTGTAGTGTATATTCATAGAATCCCTACAATGCAGAAGGCCATTTGACTGATCAGGTATGCAATGACCCTCCAAGGGAGTGTCTAACCCAAGCCCTTTTCCTGTAACTCCACGTATTTACTGCACTAATCCCTCTAACTTACACATCTTGAGACAGTGAGTGACAAGTTATCATGGCCAATCCACTTATCCGGCACAGCCTTGGACTGCAGGAGAACACCAGAGCAACTCCATGGGGAGAAAGTGCCATCTCTACACAGTCACCCGAGGCTGGAATCGAACCTGGGTTCCTACTGCTGGGTCTCTAATGCTAACAGCTGTACAACCGTGCCACCCACAAATTCGCTCAGTAGCCCCCCCCAACTCAATGATGCCTTCCTCCCAATGGCTCTTCCATCTTCTTCCGATGGGAAAAAGATACAAAATTCTGAGACCACATACCAACCAACGCAAGAACAACTTCTTCCCTGCTGCCATCAGACTTTTGAATGGACCTACCTTGCATTCCCCTGAGAATATTTTCTATGGGAGTCACAAACTGCAGTCACACCTTTAATTGTTGGCATTATTGCAACTCTTTTGCAGATCAATGGTTTCACTAAATTGGCACTATGCCTGGGTTTTTCCGAATTCCAGTCTCCTGTATGTGCCAAGCTATAAATGGCCCCCAGCGACCAAGCTGCCAGGGGCCAGCTAACAGCAATTTTTTTTGGTGCAGAGCCTTTTCTCCTGCTGCAGGACACTTGGATAAATCAAGTTTATCCAACTTGAGAACTGACTTAAGCTCTACTCGTCTCCATGGACAATGTAGCCTTTTAGGGTTCATTGAATGTTTTTCATCAGCTTTTACAGATGCACCATAGAAAGCATTCTTTCTGGTTGTATCATAGCTTGGTATGACTCCTGCTCTGCCCAAGACCACAAGAAACTACAAAAGGTTATGAATGTAGCCCAATTCATCAGGCAAACCAGCCTATCATCCATTGACTCTGTCTACACTTCCCACTGCCTTGGCAAAGCAACCTGCATAATTAAAGACCCCACGTATCTCGAACATTCCATCAACTTCTGGCAGGAAAAAGATACAAAATCTTTGAGATTACGTACCAACCGACTCAAGAACAACTTCTTCCCTGCTGCCATCAGACTTTTGAGTGGACCTACCTTGATCTTTCTCTGCAACCTAGTTGTGACTGTAACACTACGTTCTGTAATCTCTCGTTCCTTTCTCTATGAATGGTATGCTTTGTCTGTATAGTGTGCAAGAAACAATACTTTTCACCATATACTAATATATGTGACAATAATAAATGAAATCTAAGTTAACTTAGCTCTAATTCAAAAAAAAAAATCTGGAATGCACACCTTTCATAGAACGATAGAATCCCTACAGTGCAGAAGGAGGCCATTCAGTCCATTTTTTGCACCGACCATAATCCCACTCAGGTCCTATTTCCATAAATCCACATATTTACCTTATTTAGTCCCCTTGACACTAAGCGCAATTTAGCATGGCCAATCCAACTAACGCGCACATCTTTGGAGTGTAGGAGGAAACCGGAGCACCTGGAGGAAACTTACTCAGAGACAGGGATAACATGTGAACTCCACACAGATGGTGACTCAAACCAGGATTTGAATTGAGGTCACTGGTGCTATGAAGCCGCAACACTAACCATTCTGCCGCTGTGCTACCTCCTGCAAGTAGTGCAGACATCAGGGGAGGAATTCTCTGGCCGTTCATGCTGTACCATCACTGCAAAGAGGATGGAGAATTTGGTGCTCAGCCAAATCTCCGTTCACTGTCGCTGGACCAGAGAACCCTGTTGATGTGAACATTCATCCATTGACACTGTTTTCCTCTGCCAACTAACTTCCAGACTTGATACTCACCTATCTCAGCATCGCCAAGATGCTTCCTGCAATGGCTTCTTCTCCCTTTGTTCCTTAGACTTTTAATGTTCTTTGTACATCCCTCATCCATCTGTACACCCTTGACTGGCAGCATTGCTTCTGTCTCATGGAATTTCGCCAAAGCAATTTCTTGTGATTTTCCATATATATTAAAGCTTTCCCAGGAAATGAATGGTGAAATGGGATCTGACATGAACTGATAAGGTGTGTTCTTTCACATCTTGTAGAGCAATCATTTTGATTAGACTCACTGAATTTACATAGCACAACTTAAATATCTGATATGTGTTGGCGAATTCTGACCCATATCTCCAGTTCTCCAGTTCTGTAAGCCACCCGGATTTTTATGGCACTATTTCTTCTATTCTGACTCCATAAAGAAAACCATGGTTAACCTTCTGAATTTGATTAACTAGAATTACAGAGAATTTACAGCACAGAAACAGGCCAGTAGGCCCATTTAGCCTATGCCAGTATTTAAATTGTGCTATGTAAATTCAATTAATCTAACAAGAATGATTGCTCTACAAGATGTGAAGGAACACATCTTATCAGTACATGTCAGATCCCATCTCACCATTTATTTTCTTGGCGAGCTATAATATATATATATATGGAAGATACAAGAAGATGCTTTTGCTATATCCCATGAGATAGCCAGCAATCTTGCCAGTCAAGGGTGTAGAGATGGATGTGGAATGTACAAAGAACATCAAAGTCTAAGGAGCAAAGGGAAGAGAAGCAATTGCAAGAGGCATCTTGGCGATGCTGAGATAGGTGGGTGGTTAAATCTAGAAGTTAGTTGGCAGAAGAGAACAGTGTTGTTGGATGAATGTTCAGTTGTGTGATTCATTATAAGGAGTCTGAGATAAACAAGGAGTGAAAGAACATGCCACACTTGCATTCACTCTCCCTCTCTAATCCTTCACATATTAAGAAGTCTCATAACACCAGGTTAAAGTCCAACATGCTTTTGGACCTTTCGTCAGGCTACCAGATAAACCCGTTGGACTTTTCTGTTGGAAGTTGGAAGTTGGAAGTCTTATGAGACTTCTTAACGTGCCCACCTCAGTCCAACACCGGCATCTCCACATCATGACCTTCACATATTGCGAATTTGTACACTTCAGTGCAGTAGTGAGGGAATGCTACACTGTCAGAGATACCAAATTTCAGATGATCCTTTAAACTAAGACCTTGTCTGCCCTCTCGGGTGGATATATAAAGAAAATCCAATAATTCAAAATCTATCCTTCACCCAACATTGCTGAAAACAGATGATGTGAACAATATCAAATGTCGATCGATGGGGCATTGCCAGCTGGTTCTCAATCCTTCTGCCAATGGGAGGAGTTTATGTCTTTGCCATCTGTCTGCCCTGTTTCCCCACAGCAGTGACTAAGTTCAAAAAGTACAGTGTTGGCGCGTTGGGACGTCCTGAGGTTGCGAAAGGCGTGGCAGAAGCATCAATCAGAGAATGCAGAGAATGAAGTGTGTTACTTGTTTATTGACTTGTGTATAAATTGGTAGCCATAGTATCTTGAACTTTTCCTGAGCTCTTGGATAGAGAGTTCTTGCCAACTGCGATCAGTCACAAATAATGGTTATTTATAATTACATAACACAAAGCATGGGGTTGTTCCAGATATTGAGTTTCAAATCAGCGAAAGTATTTGATCGGTTTAGTATTCCGTTCTTGTTGGTTGCAACATGGTGATTACAGTCCACCTGGTCCTCTTCCTGTCTCAACTTTGGTTAAATAATCATCTGCTTAGATACCTTTTGTCTGCGAGCTCCGTGCTATAATCGGGACCCACACTTTGAGGAAACGATCACTGGATGATGTGACTATTGTCACTACTAATTTATTACAGGTGATTGCCAAGTCATTATGTGAAGGAATTAAAGGGAGACTGTGCGGTACAGCCCCTCCTGTTAATACGCTAATGAATGGCCCATTAAATTCCCTTTGGTTGTTTTACATTTTTCCTCCCTCTGCACAAAGCCCCCTCCCCTCCTCCCACTGCTGCCACCACTCCCCAACTATGTCTCCCTTCTTCAGAGCAGTTGATTAGTGATCATGCCCTACATTTCTGCGGCCCCCAATGCCACATAGTCATTCTTGAAACACAATCTCAGAGCAGTCTGCATCAGGAGAGGGACTTTAGATGTTAAAAGCAGTTAAAGAATCATTGAGTAGAATCATCGAATCCCTACAGTGCAGAAGGAGGCCATTTAGCCCATCAAGTCTGCACTGACCACAATCCCACCCAGGCCCTATTCCTGTAACCCCGCTTTATTTACCTTCGCTAGTCCCTCTGACACAAAGGGACAATTTAGCATGGCCAATCCACCTAACCCACAGACTGTGGGAGGAAACTGGAGCACCCGGAGGAAACCCGTGCAGGCACGGGGAGATCATGCAGTCTCTGCACAGACAGTGACCGGAGGCCGGAGTTGAACCCGGGCCCCTGGCGCTGCGAGGCAGCGGTGCTAACCACTGTGCCACCATGCCACCCACAAGAGGGTTTACTGGGACTGAGACCTGCAAATGAATCTGATCGGGACCAGCTGTAATGAAGGAGAAGTGTCACGAGGAAAGGTTGGGCAAGATTGGACCTACATCCATTGGAGTTTAAAGGACTGTGATCTTATTGAAAGTCTGCTAATCTGGCACCTTTAATGGTGGAGTGGGGGGGAGGGACACACGATCGGGCTGGACTGTATGGAGAGGCAGCTTGGGAAGCCAAGCTGATCTGGAGCAAGGGTGTGCGTCCTGGATTGGGGAGGAACTTGAGTTGGAGGCTGGGAGGAGACAAGACTGTGTTGTAATTCTGTCAGACCCTTGTTTAGATATATATATAAATATTGCAGATAAACTGTTTACAACTGGAAGGCGCAATGAGTCACTTCCTAAGTTATGACAGAAATATATTAGATTCTGAGGGGGACGTGACAGGATGGATACTGAAAGGATGTTTTCCCCTTGTGGAGAGACTGGAACGAGGGGACACAGTTTAAAAATAAGGAGCCCCCCCCTTTCAGATTGAGATGAGAAGAATTTATTTCCCCCAGAATCTTATCGGTGTGTTCAACTCTCTTCCCCAGAGAAGGTAAAGTAATTCTGTTCCCAAAAGTGGGGGAGTTCAAAACTAGAGGGCATTGGATTGAGGTGAGAGGGATAGATACAAAAATATCCAGAGCGGCAATTTTTTCACACAAAGGGTAGAGAGTGTCTGGAACAAGCTGCCAGAGGTAGTATTAGAGGTGGGTACAAGTTTGCCTTTTAAAAGGCATTTAGACAGTTAGATGGGTATGATGGGTATTGAGGGATATGGGCCAAATGCGGGCAACTGGGACTAGCTGAGTGGTTTAAAAAAAATGAGCGCCATGGACAAGTTGGGCTGAAGGGTCTGTTTCCATGCTGTAAACCTCTGTAACTCTAATTGAATATGTGTAAGGCAGAGTTAGAAAGACTTCACTAACAAGGGTATCGGGCTGGGCAGGAATGTGGTGTTGAGGCCACAATCAGATCAGCCATCACCTTATTGGCTAGCAGCAGACTGGATGGCTACTTCTTGCTCCAAATCCGTATGTTGGCATAAGGAGATATTTTCCTTTATTAGCTGAATTATTAAATGAAAGGCAAAGGAAGCTATGCTGGAGCTTTGTAAAACGTTAGTTATATCACAGCTGGAGTAAAGTTTGGTTCTGGTCAGTGCAATGCAGGAAGGATGTGATCACACTGGAGGGGATGCAGAGGAAATCTAAGAGGATGTTCCCGAGATTGGGGAGTTTTAGCTATGAGGACGGACTGGGGTTATTTTCTTTAGAATAGAGGAGGCTGGGGGACATTTACATGCTGTGGGGGGGTGGATGGGTGGAGGGGTTGAATGGACAGAAAAGTCCTATTCCTATTAGCTGCGGGTCCAATAAACAATTGTCAGATTTAGAGCGATTGTTTGTAGGGTCACAGGGCAATTGAGTCATGACTTGGGAATCCGGGGCTCCCTGCCTGGAAGTGTGGTAGAGACAAAAACACTTGACATTTAACAAATACATCAACTTAACCTGCAGGGTCGCAGATCAGGAGCTGGAGAATGGAAATAGACTGGATAGCTGTTTCTCGTTTAGCACCCGATCCTGATGGACTGAATGGACGCTCCTGTGAAGTACATTTGATGCATTTCTAGACTCCTTCAATGTTTTAAAGTCGCCTGTGAACCTGGATGTGAATCAATTGAGTGGTTTACAATACTATGGAATTTTGGGTTTGAGAGAGTTACCTCGGTCTCTACAGGAAGTCTCCTGGATCTTTCCTGACTGTTTAAATCCCCCCATTGTCCCTGGGATTTCTTGGGAGGGGAAATCACAGACTTTCAGATGCAGGTCATCTCCCTTCTCGTAACTGCAATGTTTTGAGCATTTATTTAAATAATTTGTCCTTGTTGAGAATAGTTCCTGTGACTTTGAATGCCTTGTTCATTGTATTAATTTCAAGTCACATAAAAAATGAAAACGTTTAATTGATTTTAGCTCTTTAATCGCATTGTGCCTGAATTGTGGTTCAATGACTTTCAATGTTACGACTCCAAGAATGTGCTAAGGGCCAGCTTTTAGTGATGTTGACAGAGTGTTAAGTATTGTCCGGTATAGCAAAGAAGATTTCTTCTGTTCTTACAAATAGCACCGTGGAATTCACTATGTTCATTCAAGATGGCAGATGGACCTTTAGACTGTGTGTATAATTTTCTTTCCTCTTTCTAAAGTCACAAGGAGGTGTGGTCCCCACATCCCATTTGTTTGTGAAACAAATCCTGCACTCACCTGATGAAGGAGCTCCAAAAGCTCGTGCTACCTGTTTGACCTTAGCCTGGTGTTGTGCAACTACTTACTGTCCCATGAATGAACAAAGGAAAAAAAAGTTTGCCAATATCTGTGACACCTTTGTAATTTTATGCTTCCATCACCAGATATTTTGTGACACTAACAATCAGCATGTACTGGATATGGAACTTTCTAATGCCTCAGGCTGAGGACACAGTGCCCAGCACATTCATCTACCACACCGTCGGGGCAGCTATTTCCCCATCTTTGAGAGATTCCCCAGTGACCAAGCATCAACCTCCTGCTCAGTGAGATACATGCTGACAGACCCCCAGGTGAAGGAGGACGGAGAGATCATGACAGAGGAGAGAGAGTGGAAGAGAAAGAAAGGAAACAGAGGCAAGAGTGAAAGCAGCGACGGGAGACATGGTCGATTGGCCATGCTAAAAGTGTTCTCTGATGTCCTGAGATGCTTAGGTTAGAGGAAATAGCAGGTAAATGTGTGGGATAAGGGGGTAGGGTCTGGTTGGGATTGTGATCGGTACAGACTTGATGGGCCAGATGGCCTGTTTCAGCACCGTAGGGATTCTATGATTTGGAAAAGAGAGCAGAGCATGTTTTCTGAGTTGATTTTTGGTCTCACATCTCTAATATAAATATAATGCAAAATGTAGAACGTAACAGTCAGGAAATTATCTTTCAGCGTTACTCAAAATCCTTTGCATTTCTTTTTTTTTCACATGTTTCTATAAAGAACTGTTTAAGTCTTTAATTGCGCTGTCACATTCCCAGACAGTGGGAGCGCCTATTGACAGCAATGTCTGTACGAGTGACCTCAGCCGTATTCCTGTAATCAGAAAACAGAAGAAGAAATCCTAATGAGCCTGCTAGGGGATGGAGAGGTAGAGGGAAGGTTTACAGAACCACTCAACTGTGCACAACGCTGTCTATGGGGCCCACACATAATCTCTGTTTATGGCACTGTGTACAATCCTTTCCCATTCAAGTGGGCTATTTGCCTACAATACAATGGAGAGGATGCCTTAAATTCCACAAAGCTTCCTGAGCGATGTGGTGTTTTGGAATCAATCCGTTGACAACATTGTGGTAATTGCCACGCTCCGGACTGCCCCGTCACTTGAGATCAAGTTCCTGGGCTTTATTTCGAGGTGTTCTTCTCAGGTGAGCTTGACGTCACAGCTCATGCGATACCCTTTTGTATAGTGCTGGAATAGATGACTCAGCCAGTGTAAACAGCGTTACTGGTCCCCATGGAGATGTCGACTGCTGGGGCTACCCAGCTGTCCTCAACTATCGCAGGCGAGAGTTTGCCTCGCTCCTTGGAGAACAATTATCCTGGCCTTGTCGTCTTTGTCACTGACAGTGAGCTCCCAGGACCCAGTGAAGATCCATCTCCTGCTTTAGCTCGCTAGGTGTTTTGTTGGCCCTGGGATGTTTTCCCCTCCATGTTGATGCTCCATAAATACAAAGAAAGAGTTTACAGGATATTCCAAAATACTTTATAGCCAATGAGGCCCAGAAGTCAATAAGGTAGTCAAGAAGGCAAATGGCATGCTTGCCTTCATTGGTCAGGGCATTGAGTATAAAACATGGCAAGTCATGTTGCGGCTGTATAGAACTTTAAAATAAAGTTTATTTATTAGTCACAAGTAGGCTTACATTAACACTGCAATGAAGGTGCTGTGAAAATACCCTAGTCGCCACACTCCGGTGCCTATTCCGGTAGTTAGGCCACACATTTCCAGTCACTAAACTACCAAAAGGATGTACCCTTTGGAGAGGGACAGGAAAGGTTTACCAGGATGTTGCTTGGTTTAGAGAGTGTTAGTTATGAGGAGAGAGGAGACAAACTTGGTTTGGTTTCAATTGAAGGCTGAGCAGTGACCCGATCGAAGTTTTCTTTGCTGTACTGTTTTCTAGTTCTTTGAAATATGGCAGTCAACTTACACACAGCAAACTTCTACAAACAGAAGTGTGATAGCGACCAGATAATCATTATTGTAATCATTGAATTATAGAATCCCTACATTGTAAAAGGAAGCCATTCAGCCCATCGATTTTGCACCGACAACAATCCCACCTGGCACTATCCCTATAACCCCATATATTTGTCCTACTAATCTCCCTGATGCTACGGGGCAACTTAGCACGGCCAATCAACCTAACCTGTTTATCTTTGGAGTGTGGGAGGAAACTGGAGAACCCAGAGGATACCCATGCAGATACGGAGAGAACGTGCAAACTCCATAGAGACTGCGGCCCAAGCCTGGAATCGAACCCAGGTTCCTGGCATGGTGAGGCAGTAGTGCTAACCACTGTGCCGCCATGTTGATTGAGGGATCAGTAATTGGAGAGGAAATCAGAAATAACCCCCTTGCCTTTCTTCAATATCATGCCTCTGAGGGGGCAAATGGGGCCTGGGTTCAACACTGCATCCAAAAGTATGTACCTCCAACAGTGCAGCACTCCCTCAGTGCGACACTTGGAGAATCAGCTTAAATTTTTGTGCTCAGCCCTAGACACCCTAATCCAATGACCTCTTATGCAAAGGCAGAAGTGCTTTCCACTGAGCCACAGCTGACAAGAATTGCTGGTGTTGGACTGAATTCAAAACTAGGACTTGTAAATCAAAGCATGAAGTTCAAATTACTTGAATCCCGCCTCTTAGCAATCCATCTTCTTTTTAAACAGATATGACTGCCTCTCATTCATATTGTTTTTAAAAAGGACACTTGTAATCATTCTTTTTGTCACCTGCCCATTGGCACAAACCTTTCCATTGCTTTCCAATAAACCATCCACTTTTGTGTCAAAATTACTCGCTGCCTCACTCTCAACATCCTGAATGGATTGTCATAGAGGTTTACAGCATGGAAACAGGCCCTTCAGCTCAACTTGTCCATGCTGCCTCTTTTTTAACCACTAAACTAGTCCAAGTTGGCTGCATTTGGCTCATATCCCTCTATACCCATCAGACCTTGGATTGTGCTAGCTATATTGCTTCATGATTGTACCTTCAGGCATTGAGTCACCAAAGGCCTAAACTTACTTCTTCCACTAGAGTAAACATTAAACTATTAATCCAGAAACTTAGTGAATGACCTGGGACCAGGGTTCGAATCCCACCACAGCAGCGGGTGGAGTTTGAATTCAACAAAAATATTGATTGTTGGGAAAACCCTTCTATTTCACTAATGTCTTTTGGGAAAGACTAATGTCTTTTGAGGGAGATAGATAGAATGGACGTGCAGAGACTATTTCCTCGGTTGGATGTTGCTGTTACTAGGAGGCATAACTATAAGGTTCATAGTGGGAGATATAAGAGGGATGTCCAAGGTAGATTTTTTACTCAGACAGTGATTGGGGTGTGGAATGCACTTCCTGCTGTGATAGTGGAGTCGGACACTTTAGGAACTTTCAAGCAGTTATTGGATAGGCACATGGAACACATCAGAATGATAGGGAGTGGGACAGCTTGATCTTGGGTTTGGACATAGCTCGGCACAACATCGAGGTCCAAAGGGAATGATAAAATTAGCAATGTAGGAGAAATGAGAATTTGAGGAGTGCAGATTCCTCGGAGAGTTTCAGGGTGGAGGCAGTGACAGGAAGAGGGAGGGATTTGAACATAAGAATGGGAATTTTAAAATCGGAGCACTGCTGGACTGGGAGAAGATGGGAAGGGCACTCACTTTGTTAAGATAAGAGCAGCACACCAGGATTTCTATATGGGAGCTTTTTCAGTTGTTTGCGCTGTCGACGTGCAGTGCAAATTAAAATCAATTGATTGTGATTTTAAACCAAATATCTGTTCTCAAAGTACACTCTGTTATGTGAAGGATTTAACAGGTTTGCAGTGCATTAGGACAGCTGATATCTTTATACTCCAACCTTGGAGATTAGAGGAAGTGCCCACCGGTTGAATTAATGAGCTCTGACATGAAAAATAACACTTTCCATGGCCCTAACCATCTCTATGTCAACTTATTTGAGCTGAGGGAATGTTGGCACAATAGGAGCTGACTGGGTGGTTGGTCCAATTTGGGCTGATTGGCAGTGGGGGCAGGGGGGTACATATGGCAGGATACATTTGCGCCACACAAATGCCAGGCAATGACCATCACCAACAGGAGACATTCTAACCATTCCCCTCCTCCCATCCTTGACATTCAATGATGTAACCATCACTGAATCCCCCATTGTCAACATCCTTAGGGTTACCATTGACTAGAAACTCAACTGGACTCCCCACATAAACACAGTGGCTACAAGAGGCTAGGAATACTGTGGCGAGTAACTCAGCTCCTGACTCCCCAGACTCTGTCCATCTTCTACAAGGCACAAGTCAAGAGTGTGATGGAATACTCCCCACTCGTCTGGGTGGGTGCAGCTCCAACAGCACTCAAGAAGCTTGATACCATCCAGGACAAAGTAGCTTACTTGATTGGCACCACATCTACAAACATTCAAATCCCTCCGCCACCGATGTTCAGTGGCAGCAGTGTGTACTATCTGCACTGCAGCAATTCAAGAAAGATCCTTAGACAGCACTTTTCAAATCCACGACCACTTCCATCTTGAAGTACAAGGGCGGTAGACACATGGGAACACCACCACCTGCAAGTTCCCCTCCAAGCCACTCACTGTCCTGATTTGGAAATATATCACTGTTCCTTTGCAGTCAGTGGGTCAAAATCTGGAATTACTTTCTTAACAGTGTTATGGATTAATCCACAGAACACGAAGTGCAGCAATTCAAGAAAGCAGCTCACCACCACCTTCTCAAGGGCAACTAAGGATGGGCAATAAATACTGGCCTAGCCAGCGAAGCCCATGAATGAATAAAATATATTAAAAAAGAGGATTTAATGAGCTTTCTGACCCAGACAGTGAGAGACATTAGAATACAAAAAAACTTGCTCTTTAATATCATTTTTCTAAACATGGACATCTATAGTCATATAACACAGAAAAAGCCCTTTAACCCATCAAATCTGCACCGACAAAGCTAATAACGTTTTCCTGCACTTGTCCCAAATTCTTGAATGTTATGACGTTTCAAGTGCTCATCCAAATACTTTTTAAAGGTTGTAAGGTTTCCGGCCTCCATTTCCTTCCCAGGCAGTGCATTCCAGATTCCCACGCCCTCTGAGTGAAAGAATCTTTTCTCAAATCCCCTCTGAATCTCCTGCCCCTAACACTGCCCTCTTATGATTGACACCTCAACCAAGGAGAATTGCCGTTCTCTATTCACCCTGTCCATACCCTTCAAAGTCTCAAAGTGGGATGTCTACAAGTCAGTGGAGAACTATTTGAAACACAGTCACTGCTATAATGTAGGAAATGCAGCAGCCAATTTACACACAGCAAGATCCCATGAACTGCAATGTTGATGGTGATCAGATATGGGTAATCTGCATTGTTGCAATGTTGATTGAAGAATAACTAATGACCAGGACACTGGGATAATTCCCTGGGAATTCTTTGAAAGAGCAGCAGGGGAACTTTTAGAAAACCCTTCCTCCCGGCCCCAAAGCAGACAGAGGGAGCATCAGCTGACATCGCACCCAGCACATTCAACAGCACAGCACTCCCGCAGTGCTGCACTGGAGTGTCCGCCTTGATTTCGTGCTTCAGTCCTGGAGAGGGACTTGAATCCTGAATCTTGTGAGTCGAGAGAAGAGAGGGCTACCAAGAGGGCCATGGCTGGCGCTGAAATATTAGAGGATTAATTTTCACTCTCTGAGGCTGAGGGCAACAGGGTTCAAGCCCTGTACCTTTCATCATGTACATGTTGAAAGCTGGAATCCTGTAATCCGGAATAAGTTGAGAAGTGGGCGTGGAAGCAGGAGGGATTCCCACGATAGGTGGATGGCTTACTGCGTACTGTCTTGTGCTGTTCATCCCATTACTTATTCATGCACAAGGAACTAATTGAATGTCATAGTGGGGAGGGGATTGGATAGAAAGTCTCTGTCTCCTTTTTTATTCATTCATTGGACATAGTTGTCGCTGGCTGACCATCATTTATTGTCCATTCCTACTTGCCCTTGGAGGACAGTTGAGAGTCAACCACATTGCTGTGGCTCTGGGGTCACATGTAGGCCAGACTAGGTAAGGATGGCAGATTTCCTTCCCTAAAGGACATGAATGAACCAGTTGGGTTTTTCTGACAATGGGTTTCATGATCATCAGTAGATTCTTAATTTGAGATATATTTTATTAAATCCAAATATCATCAGTTGCCATGGCAGGATTTGAACCTGGGTCTCCAGAGCTTTCACTGAGTCTCTGGATTAATAGCCTAGTGATAATACCACTAGTCATCGTCTCTGCTTTTACCTCTTGTGAAAAGGCTGTTGTATCCCAAAGGCACCCTGACTGATATTCATCACCAGAGCCCAGGAGCTCCCTATTCTCCATCAACCAGAATAGAATGTTGCAGAGAAGATAACAACGCGTGGTCCCACTCTTTGCAAAACCTTATCATAGAGTCCTCTCCAGGCCATCCAGAATGTGAACACTCTTAATATATTCAAGATGGATTTTCACAGACATTGATGAAGGCCTTTGCTCTCTGAATGTTTTGAATTGATTTGGGGAGATGGTAACATAGTGTTAATGTTACTGGACTAATAATCCAAAAGTCCAGGCTAATATGTTGGAAAGTCAGTGCAGACTTCATGTGCTGAATGACCTCCTTCTGTACTGTAGGGATTCTATGGTTCTATAAACTCAAATCTCACAGCACAGCTGATGGAATGAGAAACTGAATTTAAAATCTGGAAATGAAAGCTAATCTCAGTCATGGGACCTATGGAAATGTTGCTGACTGCTGTAAAAACCCATCTGGTTCACTCATGTCCTTTAGGGAAGGAAATCTGCCGTCCTTACCTGGTCTGGCCTACATGTGACTCCAGAGCCCCAGCAATGTGGTTGAATCTTCAATGTTCTCTGAAATGACCCAGCAAGCTACTCATTTCAAGGGCAATTAGGGATGATCTGATTTGATTTATTATTGTCCCATGTATTAGTATACAGTGAAAAGTATTGTTTCTTGCACACTGCACAGACAAGATGAGGAGATGCCGGTGTTGGACTGGGGTGGGCACAGTAAGAAGTTTCACAACACCAGGTTAAAGTCCAGCAGGTTTATTTGGTAGCACGAGCTTTCAGAGCACTGCTTCTTCCTCAGGTGCTCACCTGATGAAGGAACCTGATGAAGGAGCAGTGCTCTGAACACTCGGGATATCAAATAAACCTGTTGGACTTTAAATAGGTGTTATGAGACTTCTTACTATACACACAAAACACAATGTTCATAGAGGAGGAAAGGAAAAAGTGCAGAATGTGTGTTACAGTTATAGCTAGGATGGAGAGAAAGATCAAGTGAGTGCGAGGTAGGTCCAAGGGAGGATGGGCAATAAATGCTGGTCTGGTCAATGCACCCAAATCCCATTCAAAATATAAATTTCCATATTAATTTTCTCCCCTTTCTCAACTTGCACAAGTGTGAACACTGGGAGTGGGCTAATTGATCATGGGAAGATTTGTAGTGGAGACAGGCCATGCATTCACCAGCTACCTGCACAGTTCCAAGGCGGGGATTGCTTTGGGGGACAATACTCTCCTCCAAGCCAGTGTTGCTGAGACTGATTGTCAAAGCTGCCTGAAAGAAAATGGGGACAGGATTTGGTGCCTTCTTTATTCACCACACCTGTAGATGCTCTTAATAGAACATCTGTCAATCTTAACTGAATCTTTTAAATGGGGTATGGGGTTGGAGATGATTTTTTGATTTGATTTATTATTATGACATGTATTGCTGTACTGTTAAAAGTATTGTCTCTTGCACACTATACAGATAAAGCATACTGTTCATAGAGTACGTAGAGGAGAAGGAAAGGAGAGAATGCAGAATGGAATGTTACTGTCATAACTAGGGTGTAGAGAAAGATTAGCTCAATATATGGCAGGTCCATTTAAAAGCCTGTTAGCAGTAGCGGAGAAGATGTTCTTCAGTTGGTTGGTACGGGTCCTCAGACTTTTGTGTCTTTTTCTTGATGGAAGAAAGTGGAAGAGAGAATGTCTGGGGTGTGTGGGGTCCTTGATTATGCTGGCTGCTTTTCTGAGGCAATGGGAAATGTAGACAGAGTCAATGGATAAGAAGCTGTTTTGCGTAATGGACTGGGCTTTGTTCATGACCTTTCCTAGTTTCTTGTGGTGTTGGTCACAGCAGGAACCATCCCCAGCTGTGATGCAACCAGAAAGAATGCTTTCTATGGTGCATCTGTAAAAGTTGGTTAGAGTCGTAGCTGACATGCCAAATTTTCACATCTGTCAGCCTTAGCTGAATCTTTTAAGTGGGGCATGGTTTGATCTGATTTGATTTAATTTATTATTGGCACATATATTGGAATATAGTGAAAAGTATTATTTTTTGCGCACTATACAGACAAAGCATACCATTCATAGAGTACATCGGAGAGAAGGAATGGAGAGGGTGCAGAAGGTAGTGTTACAGTCATAGCTAGGGTGTAGAGAAAAATCAACTTAACGCAAAGTAAGTCCATTCAAAAGTCTGACAGCAGCAGGGAAGAAGCTGTTGTTGGTACTTAATTTCAGACTCCTGTATTTTTTTCCCGAAAGAAGAAGGTGGAAGAAAGAATTTTTCGGGGGTGTGTGGGGTCCTTGATTATGCTGGCTGCTTTTCTGAGGCAGTGGGAAAAGTAGACAGTGTCAATGGGTGAGAGGCTGGTTTCGTGATGGACTGGGCTACATTCACAACCCTTTGTAGTTTCTTGCAGTCTTGGGAAGAGCGGGAGACATACCAAGCTGCGATACAATCAGAAAGGATGGGCAGTGGGGAGGAGGATCTATGGTGATAATAATTTAATCATGGATATCCCCTTCCCCCTCTCCCAACCCTAAGAATGGCAGACAGGGGCAGTGCATCACCTCCAGGTTAATGAGGTGTTAAATCAAATCAAAAGACAAAAATATTTTGGATTCTTGCCCATCTCCTGGCAGGAGCTTTGCGTGTGTTTGTATAAAGCACCTGCATAGCCAGCAAGAACCACACAAAAGCGACTTCTGAAAAACAGACACATTCCTAAGGCCTTGGGTGGCTCAGCATTCAGTGTTCTGAGGGATCTTTGACATTCCTCAATGTTTCTGAAGTCTCAT
The DNA here is from genome assembly GCA_024679065.1 of Sphyrna mokarran. Classification (NCBI taxonomy): domain Eukaryota; kingdom Metazoa; phylum Chordata; class Chondrichthyes; order Carcharhiniformes; family Carcharhinidae; genus Sphyrna; species Sphyrna mokarran. The sequence continues at coordinate 6,612,353 of JAGIQG010000023.1, read as the reverse complement.
TGAACGGTTGCCACGGTTAGTCACAGCTCTGACTTTGGGCTGGTGTTGGAGCAGGAGCTGAGGACAGCTGGCAAAGCGAAGTCTGACTTCATGCTCACAGCATCCCCTGCCTGTCTGAACCACTGTCCCAGTAATTACTCGCTCAGAGCCAGGTTTCTGCTTGCCAGTGATCTTGGCTTCCTTTCATCTGTTTTCACTCTCTCTCTCTCTCTCTTTTGATTCAATTTGATTTATTATTGTCACATGTATTAACATTCACTGAAAAGTATTGTTTCTCACGTGCTATACAGACAAAGCATACCGTTTGTAGAGAAGGAAAGGGAGAGTGCAGAATGTAATGTAGTCGTAGGTGTAGATGTAGAGGTGTGCATATATAGGTGTAGAGAAAGATCAACTTCATGCGGAGTAGGTCCATTCAAAAGTCTGACAGCAGCAGAGAAGAAGCTGCTCTTGAGCCGGTTGGTACGAGATCTCAGGCTTTTGTATCTTTTTCCCAATGGAAGAAGATGGAAGAGAGAATGTCCGGGGTGCATGGGGTCCTTAATTATGCTGGCTGCTTTGCTGAGGCAGCGGGAAGTGTAGACAGAGTCAATGGATGAGAGGCTGGTTTGCGTGATGGATTGGGCTACATTGGGCTACAATGTGAATGTAGTTCCTACAAAAGGAACTACAAGGACCTTTTGTAGTTCCTTGTGGACTTGGGCAGAACAGGAGCCCATACCAAGCTGTAATATAACCAGAAAAATGCTATCTATGGTGCACCTGTAAAAATGGGTAAGAGTCATAGCTGACATGCCAAATTTCCTTAGTCTTCTGAGAAAGTAGAGGCATTAGTGGGCTTTCTTAACTATGCATCAGCATTGGGGGATTAGGATAAGTTGAGGGCAACTCACCCTCACTCTCTCTGGCTGGCTTCTGTGAGGCATGATCCCACAAGAGAAAAAATATCACAAAGCACCTTGCATCACCTCAAGACATTCCAAAGCCTTTTACAGCTAATGAAAGGTGGCATGGTGGCACACTGCTTCCTTGTAGTGCCAGAGACATGGGTTCAACTCAGGCCATGGGTCACTATCTCTGTGGAGTTTGCGCATTCTCCTCATGTCTGCTTGGGTTTCCTCCACGTGCTCCAGTTTCCAAAGGTGTGCAGATTAGGATGATTGGGTGTGATAAATTAATCCTCATGCTAGGGGAATTAGCAGGATAAATATGAGGGGTTACATGAACAGGGCTTGGGTGGAATTGTAGTCGGTGCAGACTTGATGGGCTGAATGGTAAATTCTATGATTCTATTCAAAGGTATATGGGTTAGATTGATTAACTGTGCTAAATTGTCCCTTAGTGTCAGGAAGATTAGCAGAGTAAATATGAAGGGTTATAGGGATACCTCATTGGGATTATTGTTGGCTTCCTTCTGTAGGGATTTGATTCTATTTAAGGGTGGTCACCGCTATAATATGAAGTGGAACAAGGCAGCTCATTTTGCACACAGCAAGATCCCACACACAACAATGGGAAGCACAGAACAATGAGAGATAGGGACTAACTGCCCCACACACCTGAGATTGTACATCAGAACAAATAAACTTGTCGCCCATGCCTTCCTCAGAGAGATAAAAGTAAAAGAAGCAGGCTAATCTTTGGGGTCAGGGTTCCTCTCTGATCCCTTAATCATTGAGACTTGTTCAGGGAGATGTGTGAGAATCCAAAATATTTTTACCTTTGATCTAATATCTCATTAACCTGGACATGAGGCATTGCCCTTCTCTCTAGTTCCCTAGAGTGCAGGAGGAACTACAATTACCTCCATCAAGGGTCCCCCCCACCTCACCATTTAAAAACTCAAATAAGTCCTAGAAATGTCTTAGTGAGTAATTACAAGTCTGTAATTACAAGACCTGCCTCCCCAGGAATCAGCCTGGTAAACCTTCACTCCCTTTATAACAAGGACATCCTTCCTCAGATAAGGACACCAAAACTGCACATAATACTCGAGGTGTGGCCTACACAATTGCGACAAAATATCCCTATCTCTACACTCAAATCCTCTCACTATGAAAGCCAACATGCTATTTGCCTTCTTTACTGCCTGCTATACGTGCGCATTTACTTTCAACAACTGAAGCATGAGGGCTCCAAGGTTTCACTGAGTATTCACCTCTCTCAATTTACATTATTCAATAACAATCTGTCTTCCTATTATTGCTACCAAAGTGGATAACTTCACATTTATCCACATTACACTGCATCTACCCTGCAGATGCTCACACACTCTGCCTGTCCAAATCACACTGAAGCATCTCTGCATCCTCTCTACAGCTCACTCTCGCCCTCAAATTTGTATAATCTGCAAATCTGAAGATAAGAAATTTAGTTCCCTCTTCCAAATCATTAATATATAATCTGAACAGTTGAGGGCCTCAAGGCTTGATGTGGGACATGAAACCAAAAACTTGTGACTGATAAATGAGTGTGCTTCTATAGAAGAATAGAATAGAGTACTCCAGTGCAGAAGGAGGCCATTCAGCCCATTAAGTTTGTACTGACCACAATTCCATCCTATCCCCATAACCCCATGCATTTACTCCAGCTAGTCCCCCTCACACTAAGGGGCAATTTAGCATGGCCAATCTATCCATCCTGTACATTGATTCCTGGCTTGGGTCACTGTCTGTGTGGAGTTTGCACATTCTCCCCATGTCTGCATGGGTTTCTTCCAGTTGCTCTGCTTTCCTCCCACAGTCCAAAGATGTGTAGGTTAGGTGGAGTGGATTGGCCATGCTAAATTGCCTCTCAGTGTTAGGGGCACAAGTTAGGGTAAACGCATAGGGTTAGGGGAATGGGGTCTGAGTGGGATTGTAGTAGGTGCAGACTTGATGAGCTGAATGACCTCTTTCTGCACTGTAAGGATTCTATTCTATTCTATCTTTGGACTGAGCCACAACAAATGGCAAATGTCTTTTAAAAGGAAGTGCATTTTTTTAAACAATAACCAGAAAATTCGTCAGTCCAATCACAAACTACGTAAAGAAAATGTTCCAACTTGCGTTTTTATTGAATTTCCCTTCACCCTCTCACTGGCCAGTGGAAATAATCTATTAATATTTATCTTATCATAATCCTTTGAGCCTGGGCCTCAGCAGAAGAGGAAATATCACGCTGGCTCTAATAGTTATCCCTCAGTTCTATCAACAGCTACATCCCAGGAAAATATTGAGGGGAGAATTGGAAAGATGGAACAACATCACCTACTTAATTACCATGACAACTGTCTCACTCTTTCCCTGAACCTCAAGGGTAATGTATTGCAGCTGTACAAACCCCTGGTTAGACTGCAGCTGAAGAGCTGTGTACTGTACCTTTGCCGGAATATATTGGTCTTGGACCGAGTACAGTGCATATTCACCAGAGTGTTGTCAGGGCTCCAAGGCCTAGATTGTGAGGCAAGATTACATTAATTGAGCTTGTCTTCCCTGGAATGTTAGCAGCTGATTTGACTGTGGGATTTTAGGAATTTGAAAGGCATTGATAGAGTAGATAGGGAGATGTTTTCCCTGATGGGGGAGAGGGGGGAGGAATCTAAGACAAGGGGGCATAACCTTAAAATCAAACCCACCCAGTTCAAGAAACACCTCTCCATGAAAAACAACCTATGGACTTGAAACATTATCTCTGTTTCACTCTCCTCAGATGCTGCGAGACATGCTGGATTTTACAGATGATACAGTGGTTAGCACTGCTGCCTCACAGCGCCAGGGACCCGAGTTCAAATTCCGGCTTTGGGTGGCTGTGTGGAGATTCACCTTCTCCCCATGTCAGCGTGGGTTTCCACCGGGCGCTCCAGTTTCCTCCAAAGATGTGCAGATTAGGTGGATTGGCCATGTTAAATTGCTCCTAAGTGTCTCAAGGTTAGGGTGGGAGAAAGGGCCCAGCGTAAGACACTCTGTCAGAGAGTCAGTGCAGACTTGATGGGCCAAATGACCTCTTTCTGCGGTATCGAGATTCTATGATTTCCAGCATATTCTGTGTTTATTTCATATTTCCAGCATCCGGATTAATTCATGTTTATTTAAGGGCATTACTGGATTTGACTTAGGGTTGCCGATCCTCCAGGATTGGCCTGGAGTCTCTGGGAATTGGAGAACAGTCTCTAAGACATGGCTATATGCAACCATGGAGAAAAAAGATCATTAGGACAATAAAAATATTGTTTTTTTTTTATTTTCCTTGCACTTTTCTTTTTACGAGATATAAAAATATTAAAAAGTGGGGGGGAAAAGGCGGGTTTGCCAACAGTCAAATATCATTGGGTGAGTAGACTTTTTGCTTTCCGGTTGGTGTGGGAAGGCAAGGAGTCTGGAGCATGGAGGCAAGTCATGTGACAAAACTTCCAGGAATACAAAGAACAAAGAAAATTCCAGCACAGGAACAGGCCCTTTGGCCCTCCAAGCCTGCACCGACCATGCTGCCCGACTGAACTAAAACCCCCTATTCCTTCCGGGGACCCATATCCCTCTATTTCCATCCTATTCATATATTTGTCCAGATGCTCCTTAAAAGTCACTATTGTATCTAAATATACTTAATCACAGATGGCAACCCAAATGTGGAACCGTTAAGCTTAAGATTATTTATTAGTGTCACTAGTCGGCTTAATTAACACTGCAATGAAGTTACTGTGAAAATCTCCTAATTGCATACTCTGGCACCTTTTCGGGTATACCGAGGGAGAATTTAACATGGCCAATGCACCTAACCAGCATGTCTTTCGTACTGAGTGAGAAAACTGGAGCATCCAGAGGAAAGCCACGCAGACACGGGGAGAATAATAAGAAGCCTCACAGCACCAGGTTAGATTCCAAGAGGTTTATTTGGTAAACCTGTTGGACTTTAACCTGGTGTTGTGAGACTTCTTAGTGTGCCCACCCCAAAATCTCCACATCACAAGGAGAATTTGCAAACACCACGCAGATAGTGACCCAATCTAGGAATCATAGAATTCCTACAGTGCAGAAAGCGGCACTTCGGCCCATCGAGTCTGCACTGAATACAATCCCACCCAGGCCTTATCCCTCCATATCCCTAACTATTATACCCACTAATCCCTCTAACTTCTGCTACCCTGGACACTAAGGGACAATTTCTTAGCATAACCAATCAATCTAACCCGCACATCTTTGGCCTGTGGGAGGAAACCAGAGCTCCTGGAGGAATTCCATGCAGACATGAAGAGAACGTGCAAACTCCACACAGACAGTGACCCAAGCCGAGAATCAAACCCAGAACTCTGGAGCTGTGAAGCAGCAGTGCTAACCACTGTGCTACCATGCCGCCTACTGGGAATCAAACCTGGGTCCCTGACATAGTGAGGCAGCAGTGCTAATCACTTTGTCACGCAATTAATACTGCTTAATAATAAAAGAGTATTTACTGTACTCCATCTCTTATCATTCCACCCATCCCGTCTCAGCACACCCATCATCATTTATTTATTATGCATAATGGGGGCAACCAGATATATTGCAGTAACTTTGTGATAAATCCGTTATTAGTTCAAAGGTTATCCTTTAAGTCCGTGGTTGGGATTGACCCATCAGCGTATTGGGACTGTTTGCAGTTTGTGATACGTTGTAGAACCCAGCAGGGCAGGGCCGGGGGATATCATCACTGAAGGGAGAGAGGTGGCTGGCGACAGAAGGTGTGATTGTGAGGAGTTGTGACAAACAGATTGAGGTGATTGCCTTCCTGTGTTGGGAGACAGACGCTGACTCTCCTGGGAATAGTGGGAGACAATTCGTTCTGTAGCAAGATGAAGCAAAGTAAAAAATGGGCCTTTGTATTCCCTTAATTCTCACGGAACAAAATATCTGGGGCCTATCAGTGATCACACTTTCCTTATCTTTATGATTTAACTGTCCTCGGATTTAACGTCTTGCTCCAAACTTTATTTCCTTCAGGAAACAATGAGAATACTTTTAAAAAATTTATTGGAGAAAGCTGAGGGGAAAGGTCAAAGTGCAGGGTCAGGGAGAGTGAAGGAGAGGTAGAAAATCCTGATTAAATAAAATGAAACTTATATTTTGAAAGCAGATAGGTTATATGCTCAAGATGGTTTGGGATTTCTGTGGCATAGATTCCTTCTTTCTGGATCTTGTTTTAGGAGACTGCAGTATACCATACAGCCTCTTGAAAACTCCGACATAGCAAGGGTTCATTTTTTGATTTTTTAAGGGGTGTAAGTATTGCTGTTATTTATTGCTTATCTCTAATTGCCATTGAGAAGGTGGCAGCAGTGAGCCATCTTCTTAAACCACTCCATGGAGTCATACACGTTTACAGCATGGAAACAGACTCTTTAACAAAACTTGTCCATGCTGCCCATTTTTAAAATCACTAAGCTAGTCCCAATTGCTCGTTTATGGCCCATATTCCTCTATAGCTATCTTACTCATCTTAACTATCTAAACGCTTTTTAAAGAACAAAATTTACCCACCTCTACTACTGCCTCTGGCAGCTTGTTCCAGACACTCTGTGTGAAAAAACTTATCCTTTGGACCTTAAGGACCTCACCTTAAACCCAAGCCTTCTGATTTTAGACTCCTACACCTTTGGGAAAAGATGTTGACTATCTCACTGATCTAAGCCCCTTACTATTTTATAGATCTCTATAAGATCACCCTTAAGCCTCCTGCGTTCCAGAGAAAAAGGTCCCAAATCTATCAAGCTTCTTCTTGTAACTTAAACCATTAACTCCCAGGGTATCTTATTAAATCTTTTCTGCACTCTTTCTAGTTTAATAATATCTTTTCTATAAAAAAGTGACCAGAACTGTACACATACTGTGCTCCATGTGATGCAGGTGAATCCACAGATGTGCTTTGACACAAATGAGTGTCTCCAACCATCTCAGAGGGCAGTTAAGAATTAGCCATATTGCTGTGGGTCTCGAGTCACATATAAGCCAGGTTTCCTCCTCTGCAACCAGCTGGGTATCACAACAACCTGATAGTTCCATAGTCGCCTTAATGAACTTTCTATTTGAGTTTATTAATTAATTGAATTAGATTCCCCATCTGTCGTGGAGGGATTTGAGCTCTGGAAATTTGTCCAGGCCTCTGGATTATTAGTCCAGTAACAATACCATTTCCCTACAGCTCCTTCACAAAGTGCTGCCACTGTGTGCATTTTCAAATAAAGTTATGGCACACATTTCATTCACAATCTTCTCACCCTCACATTTCACTCATACTCCTCTCATACACTTTCGCAATAAATTTACAGTTCTACTCCTGCTATATGTTTGATTTTTGATTTGATTTATTATTGTCACATGTATTAGCACGTGGGGAGGGATGGACAGAGTGGAGCAGGGTGGAATGGAGGGAGAGCAATGGGGTGACTGGATGGAGGGAGTGCAGTGAGTGGGATGGAGAGATTGTAGTGGAGTGAATGTAGTGAAGTGGAGTGCGGTGGGGTAGCTGGAGGATGGCAGAGTGGGATGGAGGGAGTGTGCAGGGGTGGCAGAGGATGGCAGGGCAGGATTAATGCCATCACACTCCATCCATCCGCCACACTCAGACAACCATTGCCGCATTTGTTGGGAAAGCACTTAGAAGTCGTAGACCACAGAAAAGGAAGATATTTTGATCACAACTGACTGATCAGGTGAACAAATGATTGTCACAATTCTCACATCTGTAAGTCCAATCAGTATCACTGCTGCTGTCTTCGTTCAGAGTAAGATGGTTTTGAACGCAAGCATCAATAGTTAATGAGGAAAATGTGAGGAAATTCTGGGATAGTGTAATCATGTACATATCACAGATGTACAAATTACTGCAACCTCGTCCTTCACATATTTACCTTCCATCCAGATTACTTAAGTCCCTAGTACAAAATACTACAGGAAACTCAATCCTGCACGGTCTTGTCTGAAGTGGCTTTTTGCATGCTGTAATAGAGAACGGCCTCGCATCTACAGAATTCCAATATACCAGCCAGCATCTTCAGCCAACTCAAAAAAAACACACTCTGCATCATTACATTAAATGCAGCAAGACCTGGACAATAATCAGGCTCGGGCTGACAAGTGGTAAGTAACATTCACGCCACACAAGTGCCTGGCAGTGTTCGTCGCTAACAAGGGAGAATCTGACTGTCTCCTGTTTGCATTACCATTGATCTATCCCATGCTACCAACATCTTCTTTAACCTGTGATTATCCCTCTCTCCACTCACACTGTCTGTAGCAGCAAAGACTCACATTCCAACAATTACCTTGCAATTGTATCTCTGTCTATACATGCTGTGTTTGTGAACTCACCTCTCCACTCACCTGATAAAGGAACAGCGCTCCGAAAGCTCCTGATTCCAAATAAACTTGGACTTCAAGCTGGTGTTGTGAGATTTCTTACTGTGAACATCCTGGAGGTTATCATTGACCAGAGTCTGAGTTGGACTAGTCATGTAAACACTTTGACTACAGGAGCAGGTCAAAGGCTAGGAATCCTACTGCAAGTAACTCACACTTTGTCTCCCCAAAGTCTGTCCAACATCTACAAGGTATGGATGTGACGGAGTGTGATGGAATACTCTCACTTGCCTGGATGCATCCCGTATACAAACTAACACTCAGCAGCAGCAGTGTGTACCATCTACAAGATGCAGAAATTCACCAAGGTTTGTTAGACAGCACCTTCCAAACCCACAACCATGACCATCTGGAAGGATAAGAGCGGCAAATACCTGGGAATACAACATCCCTCTAAGCCTCTCACTCTCCTGTCTTGGAAACATATTGTTAATCTTTCACTGTCACTGGGTCACTGAAACTCCCTCCTTAACAGCACTACCTACACTACACAGATTCCGGAAGGAAGCTCACCACCACCTTCTTAAGGCAATTAGAGATGGGCAACACATCCCATAAATTTTTAAAAATCAATTTGATCCTTGGACCCAAGCTGGCGATTTATGAGGCCTGTGTCCTTAGCGCTGATGATTAACAGCTACCAAGAAAAGAAGCTCAATGATTTTCACCTTCACATTGCGTCTATATCCCGTCAGTGGTCAAATGTCACAAGTGTGGCAATCCTCTGTCTTTGAGTTCCCAGGTTTGTCAGTAAACTGAGGCAACTTCATTGGCTCAGGCACATCCAGGGCATGGAAGATTGGAAGTCAACGTTGTAGGATGCTCTGTGTGGTGAGGTAGCCAGGGCTAGATGGGCAGTAGGAAACCTAAGTTTCCACTTCAGGGATGCTTGCTAGCGAGACACAAAAGCCCTAAACATTGATCATTGCACCTGGGAGTCACCACCTGACAATAGGGGAACACGGCAGCATCTCTTATGGGCTGGCATGCATCACCACAGCAACCAATGTCTTGGCAACCAACACCAAAACAGTAGCCTACAACAACACACAATCGCTTCATATCTGGGACTTGTGACAGAACCTGCCTCTCAACAATTGGTCCCTTCTGCCATCAGTCCTCTTCCCTGCAAGCCCCCTCCTTACTAACCCTAATGGATTATTTGCAGTGGATTCATTATCTTTTGTATTTGGAAGTGAGCAACAACGAGGGCAAAGAACAAAGAAAGGTACAAGACAGGAACAGGCCCTTCGGCCCTCCAAGCCTATGCCGATCACGATGACCTAACTAAAAAAACTTTCTGCCTTTTCTCCAAATCCCTCTATTCCCTCCCTATTCATATACCAACCAGATGCCTCTTAAATGTTGCTAATATGCCTGCTTTCACAACCTCCTCTGGCAGCGTTCTACGCACTCATCACACTCTGCTGTGAGAAACTTATCCCGCATATCTCTCTTAAATTTTTCCCTCTCATCTGGAATCTGTGCCTCCTTGTAATTAATGCTTCCACCCTGGGAAATGCCTCTGACTTTCCACCCTGTCTATGCTTCTTATAATTTTGTAGACCTCCCCACATGCTGTCTTTTCAGTGAAAATAACCCTCTCCTCATAGTCAACACTCTCGAGACCAAGACAACATCCTGGTGAACCTTCTTTGCATTCTCTCCAAAGCTTTCACGTGCTTGTGAGTTCTCTCAGCTTGCCCACCCGCTGCTGCTGCCAGAAAGAAAAGCTAATTTGGCGCTCAGCCAAATCTTCATTAAGAGCAGTGGGTCCAGATAATCCCAGGTGCGGGCAAGGTGGGAGAACTCCGGCCAATGTGTAGAGTCTTGTTTTTGCTCGCCTAGTCATCTCCAACTGTGTTCACATATTCCCTCTGTGAGTGGGGTAGAAATCTAGCCCCCTTTCTCACAGAGCTACATGAATGAGGCCTCGATCTCTGACTGCAGGAGTTAGCAGGATTGTTAAATGGGTGGCATGGTGGTTAGCGCTGCTGCCTCACAGTGCCTGGGACCCGGATTCAATTCCGGCCTCGGGTCGCTGTCTGTGTGGAGTTTGCACATTCTCCCCGTGTCTACATGGGTTTCCTCCAGATGCTCCAGTTTCCTCCCACGCTCCAAAAATGTGCGGGTTAGGTGGATTGGCTGTGCTAAATTGGCCGTTTGTGTCCCAAGGTATGTAGGTTAGGGGGATTAGCAAAGTAAATACTCGGGGTTAGCTGGAACAGGCCTGGGTGGGATTACCTCTTAGTGTCAGGCTGATTATGTGCGGTTATAAGGATCGGGCCTGGGTGAGATTGTTATTGGTGTAGACTCAATGGGCTGAATGGCCTTCTTTTGCACTATAGGCATTCTGTGATTCTATGATTATACTTGGCTATGACCCACAAGGAGAACAAAAAACAAAGAAAATTACAACATAGGAACAAGCCCTTTGGCTCTCCAAGCCTGCACTGACCATGCTGCCCGATTTAACTAAAACTCCCTATCCTTCCGGAGACCATATCCCTCTATTTCCATCCTATTCATGTATTCTTCAAGACGCCCCTTAAAACTCATTATCGTATCCACTTCTACTACCTCCTCCAGCAACGAGTTGCAGGCACTCACCATCCTCTGTGTAAAAAACTTGCCTCGTACATCTCTTTTAAACCTTGCCCTTCGCACCTCAAATCTGTGCCCTCTAGTAATTGATTCTTCCACTCTGGGAAAAAGCTTCTGACTCTCCACTCTGTCAGCTGCGGTGCTGGAAGCAGGCACATGAGCAACATTTAAGAGGCATGTGGACGGGTATGTGAATTGGAAGCGAGTAGACAGCTTTGGATGGAGTAAAGGCAGAAAGAACTGCCTCTATGGTGTTTGACATTTATTTCCTCCTGGACTGCTTGCGACAGTTAATAATTAATCAGCAGGCATTTCAGGACAATAAAGGGAGCGCTGACAACCCTAGATATGGACAACTGTAGCCCAGGAACTAAATAAAGGAAAATGTGGAGCACCTGGAAACAAAATGCTGCCTATCTCTCTGTGAATGCTTGTAACTGGACCCTTTATAGCGTGCCATTCCAGACATAACAAGGTGCCCTGTATCAGACTGAAATACTGCATTACTAATAAATATAATCCAGTTTGTGAACTCCAGATTCTTTGGTTTTCTGATCAAAGGGGAGAGGCATTGGCATGCGTGTGTCTCAAACTGATAAAAGCCAATTCAGACAGAGGGGGTGGGACAGAACCGAAATACCACATGTCTGTTTCTGTAACGAGAACGGATTAAGTTGATCAAAGGTATTCAGCTTCCACTCAAAGCCTTGTATTCTTGTAATGTGCTTGACCCCGGGAAGGTCCTGGATGATGGGCAGGAGGGGTTGTGAAGGAATGCTCAGGTTGTTCCCCTTTCGTGATCCAGAGTGAAAGCAGCCTTTGTCTGACATTTTATCCCATCACATTTAAAAGGCCGTTCGCTGCCTCCTTCACCGCTCTCATCACCGGTTCGATGATTATGAGGTTGTCTTTGTCACTTGCGTGTAAACTCTCACCCTGTGGATAGACGGGTGTGACTACAAGTCCCAGTCTGGGCAGTTCCTCAAGAATAAGATAGGTCAACACTCCTGCGCAGAGCTGCATTAGAATCATAGAATCCTAACAGTGCAGAAGGAGGCCATTTGGCCCATCAAGTCTGCACTGTCCACAACCCCATCCAGTCCCTATTCCTGTAACCCCACATATTTACCCTGCTAATCCCCCTGATAATAAGGGGCAATTTAACATGCCCAATTAACTTAATCTGCACATCTTTGGACTGTGGGAGGAAACTGGAGCATCTGGAGGAAGCCCATGCAGACACAGAGAGAATGTGCAAACTCCACACAGACAGTGACTCGAAGCTGGAATTGAACTCGGGACCCTGGTGCTGTGAGGCAGCAGTGCTAACCACTGTGCCATTAGTTACCTAGCTTTTCCTTCCCTCACAACGCTGAGGGTGTATCTACACCATCGGGATTGCCACGGCTCAAGAAAGTAGCTCACCATCACTTTCTCAAGGGGCAATTAAGGTTGGGCAACAAATACTCTAAATGAATTTAAAAATAGTTACATTTAGAGCAAGTGATCCCATGCTACTATTTTGTAGAAAAGCAGGGGACTCTGCTGGTTTCTTGGTCGATAAACACCCATAAGGATCTTAAAATTTTCAATCAAGTCACTTCTCACTCTTCTAAATTCTGGTAGAGGCAAGCCCAGTTTATTCATTGCCAGGAATTGAACCCAGGCCCCTAGAGTTGTGAGACAGCAATTCTTACCCCTGTGCCACTGTGTTACTGGGGAGAATCCACAGTAAGGACACATAATCTTAAAATTCAGAAGGAGGGAAACATTTTTTCAGACTGAGCGTCACAGGAATTTGGAGCTCTTATTTCTGCACAGTGGTGGAGCAATTAGAATTTTTAAAACTGAACTTGATAGATTTTTATTAGGGCGACCAAAGTATCAATAGATGTGGAGCTAAAATCAGCAAAAGGTGTCAAGATATTGATCATTCAGGATCTTAACTCTGAGCAGAAAACAGTCTGTACTTGTTCTATTCATTCATCAGATGTGAGGGAATGTGAATTCACTCAAAAAATTTCAGGGCAGCTCAGTGGATAGCACTGCTGCCTCACAATGCCAGGGATCCAAGTTCAATTCCAGCCTCGGGTCACTGTCTGTGTGGAGTTTGCACATTCTCCCCATGTCTATGTGGGTTTTCTTCAGGTGCTCCAGTTTTCTCCCACACTCCAAAGATGTGCAGCTTGGATGAATTAGCCATGGTAAATGTGTAGGGTTACGGGGATAGGATGAGGAATAGTACCTGGCTAAGATACTCTGTCAGAGAATTAGTGCTGACCCGATCATAAGACATAGGAGCAGAATTAGGCCACTCAGCCCATTGAGTCTGCTCCACCATGCAATCATTCTTCTACCTTTTCTCCATAACCCCTGATCCTCTTATTAATTAAGAGCCCATCTATCTCTGCCTTAAAGATACTCAATAATCTGGCCTCCACAGCCTTCTGCGCAAAGAATTTCACAAATACACACCCACTGGCTGTTCTAAAGGATCACCCCTTTAACCTGAGGTTGTGCCTGATGGGCCAAAGAGCCTCTTCTGTACTATAGGGATTCTGTGATTCAGTGATGTAGCATTCCTGACTAAACCTGCATTCATTGCTCATCCGTAATTGTTCTCAAACAGGTGGTGGGGAGCCACCTTTTTGAATGCAACTGAATGGTTTTGCCCTATGTCAGAGTGCTGTGGACCTGGCATCACATGTACGCCAGACCAGGTAAGGACAGCAGATTCCATTCCCTAAAAAGGAACCAGATGGGGTTTTATGAAAATCCAATAATTTCATGGTCACCATTGCAGGATTTTTGTTTAACCAATTGAATTTAAATTCCTTGGCTACACTGGTGAAATTTGAACTCATGTTCTCCACATCATAGTCCAATAACATAATCACCTTGATATTGCTTCCTGTGCTTCTCTGTAACCTAACCCTGTCATCGATAGCACAGTGGTTAGCACTGTTGCCCTACATTGCCAGGACCTGGGTTCAATTCTAGCCTCGAGTCACTGTCTGTGTGGAGTTTACACATCCTTCCTGTGTCTGTATAGATTTTTCTCTAAGTGTTTCGGTTTCCTCGCACAGTCCAAAGATGTTAGGTTAGGTGGATTGGCCATTTTAAATTCTTCTTAATGTCCTAAGATACCTAGGTTAGGGGGAGTAGCTGGATAAATACGTGGGGTTACGGTTATGGTAACAGGGAATTGTTGGCAAGTTGGTGCAGACCTGATGGGCTGAATGGCCTCCTTCTGAACTGTAGGGATTCTACAATTCTATGAATTGATATAACGACATAGTGTGTCAGTCTGGGGTAATGTTGGACAAACTCAACAAGTATGGCAGCATCTTTGGAGAGAAAAAGCATTAATGTTGGGGTCTAAATGACCCACTGTAAAGAATTTTATAGTTGGAAACAAGGAAACAAGGTGAGGTGGGCAGAAGAAAAGAACAGAGAACATAGAGCATTACAGCGCAGAACAGGCCCTTTGGCCTTTGATGTTGCGCTGACCAATTATGAAAAAAGCAATGACCCTCGAAACTAAACCATTCCCTTCTCTTCCATAAACTTATCAACTAACCTCTTAAACGCCACCAAACTTGGCGCATCTACAACTGCTGCAGGCAGGGCATTCCACTCCCGAACCACCCTTTGGGTAAAGAACCTACCTCTGATATCCGTCCTATAACTATCACCCCTTAATTTAAAGCTGTGTCCCCTCGTGCTAGCTTTCTCCATCCTAGGAAAAAGGCTATCACTGTCCACCCTATCTAAACCTCTAATCATCTTATATGTTTCGATTAGGTCCCCTCTTAGCCGCCTCCTTTCTAACGAAAACAACCTCAAATCCCTCAGCCTCTCTTCATAAGACCTGCCCTCCATACCAGGCAACATCCTGGTAAACCTCCTCTGTACCCTCTCCAATGCCTCCACATCTTTCTTATAATGTGGGGACCAGAACTGCACACAATACTCCAAGTGCGGCCGCACTAGAGTTTTGTACAGTTGCAACATGACGTTGCGGCTCCGAAATTCAATCCCCCTACCAATAAAAGCTAAGACTCCGTATGCCTTCTTAACAGCCTTATCAACTTGACTGCCTACTTTCAGGGATAAAGAACAGGATTTGACCAGTGCCAATGACCAGTGCCAATCAGGTTTGGATTTGACCAGTGCCAATGAGAGATTGTCAAAGGTCTTGGACATAAAATAAGGGTCCACTAAGGGATAAGGAGTGTTAATAGTGATAAAAAGTAAGATAGCAGAATGTATTGATGGAAGCGACTGAACAGCCAAGGACAGGTGGCCAGACGGGGATGGATGAGTTGCACTGGGGCAGATCAGGGAGCTGGAAAACAGCAAGTTACAAACTATGAAAGGGGAAGTTCACAGTCTAAGGTTGTTGAACTTAATGTTGTGTCCAGAAGGCTGTAATGTGCTAAATCTGAAGATGAAGTGTTCTCCCTCCAGTTTGCACTGGGCTTCTCTGGAGCAGTGATAAGGCTGGACCTGTGGGATTAAGAACGAGATATTGTGTTGAAATGTCAAGTGACTGAAAGATTGGGGTCAGGCTTACTGACGGAGTGAAGATGTTCCGCAAAGTAGTCATCATCAATCTGGGACCTTGGCAGTTATTTTGTTGCGTGAATGATTAGCAGATGGTTTCTAATGCACATTGTTTGAGCTAAAATGGAACGTCAGAAAACTTCATAGTTGGGTGTGGGGCTAATAAGTCCCTTGGTCCATGGTGTGGATCCAGTGGTCTGGACAAGCATAAAAATGATCTTGATAAATTGGAGAGCTCCAGAGATGCCATTGCTGCATTCCAGAGTCACTCGGAGCGCTGTGACACATTTTACAATGGATGTTCCCTATGCTGAATAGTCATCTCCAGTGGAGAAACTCGCTTATCACTTTTGCATTTGTATGACAATATATTTACAGCACAGAAGCTGGCTATTTGGCCCAACTGGTCCATGCTGGTGTTTATTCTCATCATGAGTTTCCTCCCTTCAGCAAACCCACTGGCAAATCCTTCCATTCCTTTCTCTCTCATGTGCTTATCCAGCTTTCCCTTAAATAAATGCATTTTTGCAATTCACCTCGAATACTCCCAATAGATATCAGGTTCCACATTCTCACTGCTGTCTGAATGAAGGAGTTTCTCCTGGATTCATTAGTAACCATCTTAAATGTACAGCCCCTAGCTCTGGCCTCACTATTGTTATGGATTGTATAGTTTTCTATGGGGTAGCATCCACCAATTAATTCCCCCAGTACAAAGATTCACATAACAAGAGCACTTTTGTAATTTGGGTTTAGAAATCAGGCATGTCTCAAGCCATTTTCTATCCATTGTGCTAAGCAATAGCAGACCGTGTTTTCAGCTGCCTAACCCTCATCTCTGACATCCTCCCCCCACTCCCAACACCCACCCAAATCTCTCAGTCTCTCCAACACTATATCCTTCTTCAAGATACTCTATAAAACCTACCCCATTAACCATTTGGTCCTAATATCTCCTTTCTAAGCTGAGTATTAACTATTTTTGTTCGCTACTGCTCCCAAGAGTTACCTTGGGATGTTTCACATTGATAGAGATGAGGTATAAATATAAGTTGTTGTTAATATCTCACTGCGTCAAATAAAAAAAAGACTCTAAAATCAATTCCAGCAAATTGCTGGATGCAGAAGAGGAACATCGGGCTGAGGGAGAACTAAATTCCTCGTGTTTTTGAGCAGCGAGGTTTTTGTTCTTGTGCAGATAAGGGAGTGCTGGGAATGGCTGTTCCCTTTCCTCCACCCAATGTTACTCCCAGATTAAATGGTCTCAGATTTGACACAGTGACTACAGGCTCTGTTCCCACAATTGTGCTGAAACCACGCTGTGTGACACTAGTCAACAAAGGCACTAATCAGTTCTGAAGAAACATGACTGAAACCATTCAATTGATTTAAAATAATCTGTTCATGTGTTCATTGGGAAAGGAAGAAATTGCAATTTTATAGCCCCTTTCAGCACTTCAGGACATCCCAAAGTGCATTCCAGCCAATTAAATGCATTGCAGTTACTTTTTGTAAATACTTTCTGAAGTGCTGTAATGTAATTACTAATTGGATCAACTCATGATAATTCGAGGCTGCTTTCTGTACTAAAATTTCGAATTCCTCAACAAGGCAGATTAAGTGACAGAAAGCATAGAATCCTACAGTACAGAACGAGGCCATTCAGCCCATCGAGTCTGCATTGGCCACAATCCCACCAGGCCTATCCCCATAACCCCATGCAGTTACCCTAGCTAGTCCCCCTCATAGTAAGGGGCAATTTAGCATGGCCAATCCACCTAACCCACACATTTGTGGACTGTGAAAGGCAACCGGAGTACCCAGAGGAAACCCAGGGAATACCCAGGGAATACCCAGGGAATACCGGAGTACCCAGGGAACCGGAGTACCCAGAGGAACGTGCAAACTCCACATAAACAGCGACCCACGTCAGGAATTGAACCTACGTCCCCGGCACTATAAGGCAGCAGTGCTAACAACTTCCATTGTGCCAAAGTGCCGCTCACTCAAATGTCACAGCAAAGTGGGAATTTGGCACTAAAGAAAAATTGATTTGTCAGGTAATTCCAAAGAATTAACTCTGATCATCACTTGACAGTCCACAGCTTGAGTATTGATGAAAAAGAATACCATTTTCCGAAGCTTTCTGGCTTGCATTTTTCAGGACAATTGCAAGAGTACAAATGCCAGGGGAGACAACAACTTTATGAGAAGAGAGTGCTGATTGGTTAGTAAGTGAACTCTGATTGATGGAGGCATTGCCATGGAGATGGCACCAGTGAATGATCACTGAGAGTTAACCGCCAAGCATTGTTTAGAATTGGTCAAGGCATTGCCCTGAAGAATAAGCCAGCGAATGGCTATCACTTTCTTTGTTTAGCTGAAACAAGCACAATGTGTGTAGATATTCTTTCCATCTGCAAAGAGTAAATCCCTATGTGTTGCTATATGTAGCTTCCAGTACACATAAATGTGTCTGTGGAAATCTGAAACTCGCTCTCCCGAAAGATACTTTCTGATGAAGGGTTGTTCGATACGTGTATCAAGCAATGGTGAGGGGTGGGTGAATAAAACATGCAAACATATGAGGTAGGAGCACAAGTAAGCCATTCGGCCCTTTAAGCCCTCGCTGCCATTCAATAAAATCATGGCTGACCTGTTTGTGTTCCGAATTCCATAATTCCCTTTTACCCATCATAACCAAGAATCTCGCTACCTGTGCCTTAAAAATATTCAGTAACCCTGCTTCCATTTGCCGACAGAGACAAAAGGGTGAGTTTTCCCATTCCACCCACCAAGGGAATTGGAACGGGATGTGGAGTGGATCCTGGAAAGGTCTGTTAACCTCGGTGGGATCTTTTGGTTTTGGAGCAAGCACGGTTGGAAAGCCCTACCCAGAGAGCTTGAAAGTGGCACATCCCTCTGAGACGAAAGAAGCAATTCTTCTCATCTCTGCCCTGAAAGGATGATCTATAATTTAAAAACAGTCCCCTTAGTCCTGGACTCACCCATAAAAGGAAACATCCTTTCCATGTTTACCTTGTCAAGGCCATTCAGGATCTTATAGACTTCAATCAAATCACTTTTTCCACTCTTAATACTTCACTGGAAACAAGTCCAGACTGCCTAATCTATCCTCATAAAACAATCCATTTATTCCAGGTATCAGTCAAATAAAACTCCTTTGAACCTCTTCCAACACATTTACACTCTTCCTTACATGTGGTTGGCTCTCAATTGGCTTCCAAGTGCAATCAGGGATGGGCAATAAATGCTGGCCAGTGACGCCCATATCCCATGAATAAATAGAATAAAAAATAAGGACACTAAAACTACACGCAATATCTGAGATGTGGTCTCATCAATGACCTGGATAACTAAAACATTAATTTTACGTTCAATGTAATGATTTAACGTTTTTTAAACTTTATTTATTTAATGTCACAAGTAGGCTTACATTAACACTGCAATGAAGTTGCTATGAAAATCTTCTAGTCACCACACTCCCAGCACCTGAGGGAGAGTTTTGCATGGCCAATGCACCTCATCAGCATGTCTTTCAGACTGTGGGAGGAAATCCACGCAGACACGAGGCGAACATGCAAACTCCACACAGACAGTGACGCAAGCTGGGAATCAAACCTAGGTCCTTGGCGCTGTGAGGCAGCAGCGCTAACCACTTTGCCACTGTGCCACTCACAGAGGCCAATGATATGGGCCTCTTGGTATATGAACTCCCAGATTAAAACAGTAATGGCTTGTCCAATCAGGAAGTTGCCTGTATATATAATGTGGAGTGTCAGGATTACTGTCACTCAGGGTTTATACTCTGTAAGAGGAAATGCCTGTCTGAGTGTTGCTGATTGTGTAAATAAATCTAAATTTGGTGAAAGGACACTGGTTTTGGAGGAGTTATTTCATTCAATCCCTCTCATAATAAACAATAGCGTTTCATTAGGCTTCTTAATTACTTGCTGTACCTGCATACTAACTTTTTGTTGCTCATGCACTAGAACACCCAGGTCCCTCTGCACTTCAGAATTCTGCAGCTGTTCTCCATTGAAGGAATACACTGCTTTTCTATTTCTTCCTGCCAACGCTGGAATTGTAGTATAGACCGGCATGATGTATTTGAATATTGGAGCAGTCCCGAGAAGAACTAAAGAGCCTATGTCCGCTCTGAATGTTCCTGCGTAATGTTTGAACTCTGTGTGCAGAGTTAGAGAGAAATAGAGAAACAGGCCATTCATCCTAACTGCCTTGTGCCAGTGCTTATATTCCACATAAACCCTGATTTCAAGATCAGCTTCTTCCCTGCTGCCATCAGACTTTTAAATGAACCTATCTCACTCAAAGTTGATCTTTCTCCATACTTAGCTGTGAATGTAACACTAATTTCTGCACTCTCTCCTTTCCTTCTCTATGAACGGTATGCTTTGTCTGTGTAGTGCGCAAGAAACAATACTTTTCGCTGTGTACTAATACATGTGACAACAATAAATTAAATCACCTCAACAAAACCAAAAGCCTATTATTGTCATTAGATATGGAGATACTAATATTGGACTGGGGTAAACACAGTAAGAAATCTCACAACACCAGGTTAAAGTCCAACAGGTTTATTTGGTAGTAAATGCCACAAGCTTTTGGAACGCTGTTCCTTTGTCAGGTGAGCGGAGAGTAGTGAATAGTGGATAACTCTCCACTCACGTGACGAAGGAACAGTGCTCTGAAAGCTTGTGGCATTTACTACCAAATAAACCTGCTGGACTTTAACCTGGTATTGTGAGACTTCTTACTTTCATTAGATGCATCAGCCATGCTTAGTTCTCCCTCAGTGTACCTGAACAGGCACCGGAATGTGGCGACTACGGGAATTTCACAATAACTTCACTGCAGTGTTAATGTAAACCTAGCTGTGACACTGACATATAAACTTAAAACTTAAACTTAATTGTCACTGAAATCCCCCATAGCAATGTGCAGCCTTACGAAGATGGATTTCTCTATTTCCTGCTCACTGAATCTATAAGCCAGGAGGGGAACCCGGTCACAGAGCAGTCAGACAGTGATACCATTCCAGATTGCTGTTATTTATATTCAGATCTCTGGGAAAGATGTGTCTGTGAGTCATCAGCTGACATCAGGAATGGGTTTACCCTCCAGGCAGTCTGGCACCTCTTTGTGGTTCGATAAGGGGAGTGGGATCTGATTGGACTAAATAGCAGCAGAATGGCTGTGTGGAGTGAGAGAAGGGTGATGGAGTCAGATTCAATCCCTTGTTTTCAAAAGGGAATTGAATAAACACCTGCAGGGGGGTGTGGTGGGACGGGTGGTAATGATAGAGTTATGGGACATGGAGATGGGATGGAATTGCTCTTTCAAAGCTGAATGGCTTTCTTCTGTGCTGCAGTAATTCTATAATTTTATTTTATCAATAGAATCCTATAGTGTAGAAGGAGGCCATTCGGCCCATCGAGCCTGCATCAACCACAATCCCACCCAGACTCTATTCCTGTAACCCCACATATTTACCCTGCTTATTCCCCTGTAATTTAGCACAGCCAATCAACCTAACTCACACATCTTTGGACTGTGGGTGGAAATTGGAGTACCCGAATGAAACCCACCCAGACATGGGGGGAACGTGCAAACTCCACACAGATTGTGATCCAAATTGGGAATTGAAACCTGGTCCCTGTGCGGCAGCAGTGCTAACCATTGTATAAAATATTGGCATAAAGTAGGTTGGTCTGAAATCCCATTTCTATGCTGTAAAATTCAATGCAATTTTATATCCATAGCTGAACAAACACAGAAGTAAAATTACCCTGAAACAAGTGGGTGTTGGCCTTGGTAACGTTCGGAGGGAACAGCAGATGGGGGCCGATTCTCTCTTTATCTCTTTCACAATCTTTAACAAGGGCCACCCAATGAGATTGCACAATTTATTGACAGGGGTGGGGGAGGATACGAGTAATGGGGGTTGGGTTACAATCTACCCTCAACAATGGGTCGATTGTCAGTGAGAGACAAAAGCAACCTTACACTCGGGCTCAGCGCATGGCCTTAACAATTAAATATTTATGGGAAGCGATGCCCTTTCTCTCGCTGACTCTCAGCCAGGGCAAACTGACTGCGAGAGGCAGTGGCAGCTTGATTGGAATATAAAGTGAGCACCTGCTCCATTCTCTTTCCACACCAGTGCATTCACAGCTAGACTGGGGGTCTGTCAGCCATTAACTCGCCTTAATCCCACTTCGATTCTGCGGTTGAACGGCCCCACGGCAAAAACAGCTGTAGCTTGAATCTAACACCCCCTAACCCCGACTTCCCTCACTAATTCCACCTAGATGTTACAGAGAAGCAGGCCATTCAGCCCAGCTCTACACAAGCCTTCTCCCAATTCTATTTATTTAATAGCAGTATATTGGTTAGCACTGCTGCCTAACAGTCCCTGAATGGCAACTATACTATCCACCGCAATGCTACTCAAGTTCCATGTTCTAACCACTCTCTTTTCATTTCCCTGTGCACCCCAGACATTCTCTCTTCCACTTTCTTCCGTCGGGAAGAAAAAAGTCTGTGGTCACGTACCAACCGACTCAAGAACAGCTTCTTCCCTGCTGCCATCAGACTTTTGAATGGACTTGCCTTGCATTAAGTTGATCTTTCTCTACACCCTAGCTATGACTGTAACACTACATTCTGCATCTCTCTTTTCCTTCTCTATGTATGTTATGCTTTGTCTGCACAGCATGCAAGAAACAATATTTTTCACTGTATAATAATACATGCAACAATAATAAATCAAATTAAATCAAATCAAATCACTATGTTAAGACCTTTTAGTTTTGAACCCCTCCCATTAGTGGAAGCATTTTTTGTACATTTATATTATCAGTATTTCCCATCATTTTAAAGGCCTCTATCAGGCCAACCCCTTATTGGTTCATGCTGGGATAGAGTACCATAAACTCTTGAGGCCTCATGCTGCATTGTCCGTGAACCTGGGCAGCGAGTGTCAGCAAATTCCTTCTGGGAGTCAGTCTTGCCTCAGGGGAACTCACGCCCTCTGAGTCAAAAGGCCACAGGGTTAAATCCCACTCCGAGGACCTGAGAGAGCAACTGAGATTGACACTCCAGAGCAGTGCTGCAGGAATGCTACGCTGTCAGAGTCGTCTTGTTTCAGATAGGTGTTAAAGTCCCTTCTGCTGTCTCAGGTGATTGCTAAAGGTCTCACGGCAGTAATTGGAAGAAGAGCAGGTGGGTTCTCCCTGACCAATATTCATCCCTCAGGTACCATCAGGGATACAGATTATCTGATGATTGTCACATTGCTGCATGTGGGATTTTGCTGTGTGAAAATTGACGGTTGATTTCCTACATTACAAAAGTGACTACCCATCAAAAATTCAATGGCTAAAACCACCTGTAAAGGAATAGCCTAAGACCATGAAGTGTGTTATATAAGTGAAAGTCCTTCATCTTACATCAGAGTCTGATCCTGCCCTAAACCTATATTCTGGTGTGTGTGTGTGTGTGTTTGTGTGTGCTGTGTGTGCATGTCATGGGGCCCCTGCTGTTTGTAATTTTTATAAATGATCTGGATGAGGGTATTGAAGGATGGATTAGTAAATTTGCAGATGACACTAAAGTCGGTGGAGTGGTAGATAG
Source organism: Sphyrna mokarran (assembly GCA_024679065.1). Taxonomy (NCBI): domain Eukaryota; kingdom Metazoa; phylum Chordata; class Chondrichthyes; order Carcharhiniformes; family Carcharhinidae; genus Sphyrna; species Sphyrna mokarran. Next base: position 6,589,134 of record JAGIQG010000023.1, on the reverse strand, counting down.
TGAAGAGGGGTGTTATAGTTTGCAGAGGGACTTGGACAAGTTGCAGAGCTGGGCCGAGAGGTGGCAAATGGAGTTTAATGTGGAAAAGTGTGAGGTAATGCACTTTGGCAGGAATAATAAATGTGTAGAGTATAGGGCTAATGGTAGGATTCTTAATAGTGTTGATGAACAGAGGGATCTTGGTGTATATGTGCATAGATCCCTGAAAGTAGGCAGTCAAGTCGATAAGGTTGTTAAGAAGGCATATGGAGTCTTAGCTTTTATTGGTAGGGGGATTGAATTTCGGAGCCGCAACGTCATGTTGCAACTGTACAAAACTCTAGTGCGGCCGCACTTGGAGTATTGTGTGCAGTTCTGGTCCCCACATTATAAGAAAGATGTGGAGGCATTGGAGAGGGTACAGAGGAGGTTTACCAGGATGTTGCCTGGTATGGAGGGCAGGTCTTATGAAGAGAGGCTGAGGGATTTGAGGTTGTTTTCGTTAGAAAGGAGGCGGCTAAGAGGGGACCTAATCGAAACATATAAGATGATTAGAGGTTTAGATAGGGTGGACAGTGATAGCCTTTTTCCTAGGATGGAGAAAGCTAGCACGAGGGGACACAGCTTTAAATTAAGGGGTGATAGTTATAGGACGGATATCAGAGGTAGGTTCTTTACCCAAAGGGTGGTTCGGGAGAGGAATGCCCTGCCTGCAGCAGTTGTAGATGCGCCAAGTTTGGTGGCGTTTAAGAGGTTAGTTGATAAGTATATGGAAGAGAAGGGAATGGTTTAGTTTGGAGGGGCATTGCTTTTTATATTGGTCGGCGCAACATCAAAGGCCGAAGGGCCTGTTCTGTGCTGTAATGTTCTATGCTCTATGTGTGTGCATGTGTATGTGTGCTTGTGTGTGTGTGCGTGTGCGTGTGTGTGTGTGGTATGTGTGTGTGTACACAAGTGTGTGTATGTTGCATGTGTTTGTGTGTGTGTGTGTGTGTATGTGTGCTTGTGTGTGTGTGCGTGTGTGTGTGTAGAAGAGTGCAGGAGGGTGGGGGTGAGGGGTAGGGAAGGTGTGGTGCAACAGGGGCAGCTGGGTTCCTGGACAGTGGACAGGAGCAGAAAAGCTACCTGATATTGAGTTTTGTTGCAGAATGATACTGGGTCCAATTGATTCCTGTTCCGTATTGAGACTGGATAACTCAGTTAAAACAAAGATCATGTCTGGGATCTTACTGATCTTTACAGCTTGATTGTCACCAACCAGGTACAGTTTCCACCCATAACTGGCAACATCAATGAACTTCTCCTTAACTTAATCACGAACGGCTACCCCCCAGGAGATTTGCAGCACTATGTTTACTATTCTACTTAAAGTGTCTAATTTCTGTTTAAGATGTTTCATGTCACACACCAGCCTTATAACTAATATCCCTTCCCACCCTCAGGCTATAACACTGCAATTTCAGTCACTCAATGCACACAAAGACTTTAATTTCCCATTGAGAATCAGGAGAATAAATGCTGAATAAAACACATTTTTCAAAATTCTTTTATAGGGTGTGGGTGTCACTGGCTGGGCTAGCATTTCTTCCCCATCCCTACTGGCCCTTGGAGGGCAATTGACAGTCAACCATATTGCTGTGAGCTGGAGTCACATGTAGACCAGATGGGGTAAGGATGGGAGATTTCCTTCCCTCAAGGACATCAGTGAACCAGATGACTTTTTCCAATAACTGACAATGGTTTTATGGCCAATAATAGGTTCTTAATTTTAGATTTTTAAAAAAAAATTGAATTAAAATTCCACCATCTGCCGTGGCAGAATTTGAATTCATGTCCCCAGAAGATCAGCTAGGTTTCTGGACAAGAATCCAGTGATTATACCACTAAGCCATTGCCTCCCCAGTGCCAGTGCCTGAAAGGATCCATCAGTGTATGTGTGATCAGACCCATTATTACATGTATGACCAACCTCATCAATACATGTGTGATTAGATCCATTCCCATAGAATGAAAAAGCACAGACATTATTTGAGGAGTTAAATTGACAGCCCATGATCCATAATGTGGCAATTTATCAAAATTAAAATGAATAGGAGAGAAAATGGGATAAATGAGAAAAGAGTAATTGGATCAGATCTAAACGTGTCTTACAAAACCCACAGGCTGTAAGATTGAGAGAGGTCGCCCATCTCACATTGTTAAAGTCCAAAGGAAGGGTTAATTATACCAGGTTGTGACTGTGGGAATATACACAGAAGAAGAGTATGAAAGGAAACAGAATTGGATTGAGAGAGATGGCACAAGCATAATGGGCAGAATGGTCTTCTTCCCTGTTGGATCAGTACATTGTTTTTAAGGATGGCTTCCATTATGTTACATGGGCCAAGGAAGCTTCACAAATTGTCCTCAAATGCTACTGGTACTTGCAAGATTGGAGATGCTGGCATTGGACTGGGGTAAACATAATAAGAAATCTCACAACACCAGGTTAAAGTCCAATAGGTTTATTTGTAGCAAACGCCACTAGCTAGTGGTGTTTGCTACAAATAAACCTGTTGGACTTTAACCTGTGTTGTGAGACTTCTTACAGTGCTTACAAGCCCAGTGGTCTTTGATATCATTATGGTCACTTGATCTCTATTGGAATATTTGCGTGTTTTAGTTGCAAAATTCTCATACAATTTGTAAATATGCGGATTTGACTTATTCAAATGGGTTATGAATCCTTAAAACCTTCGGATGTGAGAGAATCAAAGGAAGGAAACAAGATCCATCTTAAACTCATGAAACAAGACTTAATTATTTCTATATCCTGTAGGGACGCCCAGGTTATGAAACGGAGCCAAATAGTCCAAAAATCATCAAGGTTATAAAGGGCAGAAAAGAAGTTGAAATAAATTAGGAAGTAGAACTTAGGTAAAACCAACTTGAGTATTAAAAACACATGGGAAGAAGCTTCTGATTTATTATTAGTATATAGTAAAAAGTATTGTTTCTTGCGCACTGTACAGATAAAGCATGCCATTCGTAGAGAGGAAAGAATAGAGTGCATAATGTAGTGTTACAGTCATAGCTAGGGTGTAAAGAAAGATCAAATTAATGCAAGGTAAGTCCATTCAAAAATCTGAAAGCAGTAGGGAAGAAGCTGTTCTTGAGTGAGTTGGTATGTTGGTATTGTTTTCCTGATAGAAGAAGGTGGAAGAGAGAACGTCGGGGGTGTGTGAGGTCCTTAATTATACTGGCTGCTTTGTCGAGGCAGCGGGAAGTGTGGACAGAGTCAATGGATAAGAGTCTGGTTTGTGTGATGGATTGGGCTGCATTCACAACCTTTTGTAATTTGTTGCGGTCTTAGGCAGAATGGAGCCATACCAAGCTGTAATACAACCAGGAAGGATGCTTTCTATGGTGCATCTGTAAAAGTTGGGGAGAGTCATGGAGGACATGCCAAACTTCCTTCATCTCCTGAGAAAGTAAAGGTGTTGGTGGACTTTCTTAACTATAAGTGTTGGCATGGGAGGGACCAGGGCAGGTTATTGGTGATCTCTACACCAAAAAACTTGTGGACAGAGAAGTGGCCACAGTCCACTTGACAAAGGGGCATCTGGATTCGAAACGTCCGTTCTTTTCTATCCTAACATACGCTCCCAGACTGCTGAGATCTTCCATTATTTTTGCTTTTGGTGTCTGATTCTAGCATCCGCAGTAATTTGGTTTTATTGAATTTAAATTCCACCAGCTGCCGTGGGGGGGATTTGAATCCATGTCCCCAAATCATTAGCTGGGGTGCCTAGGTAACTGCTCCATTGGCATCTCCCTAAGCCAGATAGGATAGGGTGGCACGGTGGCACAGTGGTTAGCACTGTTGTCTCACAGCACCAGGGATCCAGGTTCAATCTAGCCTCAGGTCACTGTCTGTGTGGAGTTCGCATATTCTCCCCGGATCTGTGTAGGTTTCCTCCAGATGCTCTGGTTTCCTCCCACAGTCCAAAAATATACAAGCTAGGTGGATTGGCCATGCTAAATTATCCTTTAGTGTCTGGGGAACTAGCAGGGTAAGTAAGTGGGGTAAAGGGGATCGGACCTGGATGGGATTGTGGTCAGTGCAGACTCGATGGGCCAAATGGCTTCCTTCTACAATGTAGAGATTCTGTGATTTTACAGCAATAGATGATGGTTGTCATGGTTACTGTCACTGAGTCTGGTTTTCAATTCCAGATTTTCTTAATTGAATTTTAAATTCCACCAGCAGCGTGGCGGTAGAGTGGTTAGCTCTGCTGCCTCACAATGCCACGGACCCGGGTTCAATTCCCACTTTGGGTCATAGTCTGTGTGGAGTTTGCACGTTCTCTCCTGTTTCCTCCAGATGCTCCAGTTTCCTCCCACACTCCAAAGGTGATCTAGAGATGCCGGCGTTGGACTGGGGTGGCCACATTACGTAGTCTCACAACACCAGGTTAACAGGTTTATTTGGCAGCATGAGTTTTTGGCTCCCCCTTCATCAGATGATGCACATGATGAAGAAGCACTGCTCCAAAATCTCATGCTACCAAATAAACCTGTTGGACTTTAACCTAGTGTTGTGAGACCACTTATTGTGCCTACAAAGATGTGCAAGTTAGATGCATTGGACAAGTTAAGTTGCCCCGTAGTGTCCCAAAATGTGTAGGTTATGGGGGTAAATACATGGGTTACAGGGATAGCTCCTGGGTAAGCTGTTCTGATGAACTGTTGGTGCAGGTCCAATGGCTTCCTTCTGCACTGTAGGGATTCAATGATTCATAGTTGCCATGGTAGGGTTTGAACCAGTGTCCCCAGACTATTAGCCAGAGTTTCTAATCCAGTGACATTACCACTGTGCCATCGTCTTCCCCAGTCATCACCTTCCAGGATGCAAAGTCAACCTCAGCAACTTGTAGTCACCTATTTGTAAGATTAGCCTGACCTGCATCTCTGAACATGTGGTGCATGGGTGGCAAGTCCACTCACTCAGTCCTCGATGCTGCTACCCTTTGGTTTATGTGGTGGGCTTATGAGCTTTATCCTCAGGGTTTTAATTCATGTGTTTTATCTGAAGCAACAGGTCTCTTTTGTTCAGTCTCCTTTCTGATCAACTGTTGTGTAAAGAAGCAGTGAGTTTATCTGGATTTAGAGATGGTGATCTGAGCTCAATATAAAACTTCAGGGTTTTAGACAAAGGCACAGAGTAAAATACTAAGATTCCATCTCGGAGGAGGGAATCATTTTGCATGCTAATGCACTGAGATTTCAAAATCTTCCTCTCTCTGCTGTGTGATTGCGACCCCAACCCTACCTTCAATTCCTACACTGTTAAAGTTAATTTGGGTTCAGTAACAAGCACTTTGCAGTTGATGTAGTTCATTCAGTTATGCAGAAAAGCCTCAACAATTTGCCTTAGCGTCAGTCACAGAACAGCACATCACTATCACTCCTTTTCCTTTCTGTTTCACACTCCAGTGAATAATAGAATCAATTTGTACTAAATTGTGTCTAGTTTTGAACAAGTGAAAATTCATTCACGGGGGATGCCATTGAAATCTCCAAAGTCTGTTGAGCCAATGTTTTGCATGAAGGTTGGAAGTTGTAGATAGATCTTGGACCTCACATCCCAAAGACTGCCAAAACCACTTCATAGTCAAAGAGTTGCCATTGTTGATTTGAAGGCAGATATGCAGTGATGAATTTGTTTACAGTAAGTTCTTACAAGCTCCAATACCTCCTAATCCAGCAATGCCATCAATGTTAACAGTTGAAGTGTTGTGTTCCCAAAGACTGGGGACCAAGGACTTAGAACAAGCAATAGATTATTCACCAGCCTGGGCAGCTATTACATGCTTGTATTCTTCCTGCACTCCAGGGAGAACTCCCAAATTTCTGTCTTGTAACCCCTTAAGTAATTGTGCCATCATGTCATCATCCAGTCTACATTAACACTCCATCACTGCTTTCAAATTCCCTCCCTGGTTTCTATTCATGCCATCTTCTTCAGGTCTATAATCACAGAAATTGGAGCAGGGGGAGGCCCTTCAGCTCTTCCAGTAATTTTCATGTTTCTCCATTTTTGACTTCACCATTGCTCCATTTCCATTACTCCGTCATTGGTGGCTGTACCTTCTGCTGCCTGGGCCCTAACCTTTGCAATTTCCTCTGTGAACCTCTCTACATTTCTCTCATTGCTTAAAATGCTCCTTAAAAGTTGAAAACTTGTGGAAGACACGATAAAATGCAAATCTTTCCTCGTTAGAGAAAAGGTGACATCATCAGAATAGGGAGAAAGAAAATAATCTGTTCTGTCATAAAATTGGTGGATGATATTCAGAACTGAGCTGATTAAAGTGAAACTGAGTCATTTTCCATTGTATGTAGCTTACCAAGCATTACAGAGCAGCATGATACCACAGTGGTTAGCACTGCCAGGGACCCGGGTTGCATTCCAGCCTCGGGTCACTGGCTGTGTGGAGTTTCTACAGGGCAGCACAGTGGCACAGTGGTTAGCACTGCCACTTCACAACTCTAGGGTCCTGGATTCGATTCTCTGCTCGGGTCATCGTCTGTGTGGAGTTTGCACGTTCTTCTCGTGTCTGCGTAGGATTCCTCCGGGTACTCCGGTTTCCTCCCATAGTCCGAAGATGTGTGGGTTAGATTGATTGGCCATACTAAGAAATTGTCCCTTAGTATCCAGGATAATGGAGGTTAGAGGGATTAGTGGGTATAATATATAGGTTTGGGGGTAGGGCCTGGGAGGGATTGTATTCGGTGCAGACTCAATGGGCAAAAGGACCTCTTTCTGCACTGTACGGTTCTATGTCCTATGTTCTAAATGCTTCTGTGTGGGTTTCCTCCCATACTCCAAAGAGGTTAGAATGATTGGCTGTGTTAAAATTGACCCTAATGTCAAGGGATTAACAGGTTAAATATGTGGGATTACAGAGATAGGGCCTGGGTGGGATTATGGTCGGTGTACACTTGATGGGGCCGAATGGCTTCCTTCTGCACTGTACGATTGTGATAACAGGGTGGTCCGAAACATAACCTGCTCAGCAGAAGGCAGAGGAAAGGTGGAAAAGATTGCGTCGACACACGTCAGCTGTGATTCCAAGATTACATTGTGCCACCCACTCTGGTATTTCAAAAGACACATTCATCAAGTTGACTTGTTTGTTTTTTTGAAAGGTTTCATCTGAATCCATGACGTGACCTACAGGAATCAGCTTGGCAATGAGCCTTCAAGTCAATGTGTCTTCAATGTGCGAAGCCTGTTTTTTTCAATGTATGCAACCTTTTAAGCTTGTTTTATTCGCAATCATGCAAATGCTTTATTTATCACAACTGTTGCGCTGCCTAGTCTGTGGCGGATTGCAGCACTGCCTTGCATACATCCAACTATATAGCAATATTGCTTCCATTCCCCCAGTGAATCAGTCACAACAGAGACGGCAATGTGAAAATGCAGCAAGAAGAAACCAATCGTATTCTTACAGCGGCCTTCACAACCTCAGAACACCTTGTAGCCAATGACAGACTTGTGAAACTGGGTTCAAATCCCACCACAGCAGATGGTGGAATCTGAATTTAATAAAAATAAAACCTGGAATTATCATAGAATCCCTACAGCGGAGAAAGAGGCCATTCAGCCCATCAAATCTGCACCAACCATAATCTCTCCCTGGCCCTATCCCCATAACCACATGCACTTACTAGCCCCCTGACACAAAGGGCCAATTTAGCATGGTCAATTCACCTAACCCGCACATCTTTGGATTGTGTGAGGAAGCCGGAGCACCTGGAGGAAACACACCCAGAGACAGGGAGAATGTGCAAACTCCGCGCAGATAGTGGTCCAAGCCGGGGAAATTGAACCTGGGTCCCTCACACCATGAGCCAGCAGTGTTAACCACTGTGCCACCTTGAATCTACTGATGACCATGAAACCATTGTCAATTATCAGAAAAACTCATGTGGTTCACTGATGTTCTTTAGGGAAGGAAATCTGCTGTCCTTACTGAGTCTGACCTACATGACTCCAGAGTCAGGGCAGTGTGGTTGACTCTCAATTGCACTCAGGCGACTAGGGATGGGCAATAAATGCTGGCCAGCCAGTGATGCTCATGTCCCACGAACAAATAAAAAGTGTAGCCTTTGTTGTAATGCAAGGGAAGGTGGCAACTAATTTGTGCACAGCAAGCTCCCACAACAAAATTTACCAGGTAATCTATTTCAATGATTTTTGTTGAGACATCAATATTGGCCAGGATGTTGGAGATAATTCCCAAGGTTTCTTTGAGCATGCAATCTTATATGGAAACTTGTAAAGATGCACAGGTTTCACTATTGAATACAAGAAGATTTATTAATAAGAATTGTTCAGCAGCCTCATGGATGTATTTCACTCCCTATATGTCTATTGTCTAAGAGGACTCCATGTTGCCTCACAGTGCTAGGAACCTGAGTATGATTCTCAGCTTGGGACACTGTTTATATGTTCTCCCCATGTCTGCGTGGGTTTCCTCCGGGTGATCCGGTTTCCTCCCACAATCCAAAAGACGTGCTGGTTAGGTGCATTGCCCAAGGTAAATTCTCTCTCAGTGTACCCGAACAGGCACCGAATGTGGTGACCAGAGGATTTTCATAAAACTTTGTTACAGTGTTAATATAAGTCTATTTGTGATTAATAAATAAACTTTAACTCCATCTGGGATGATTCCCTATCCTGAACCCCAATTGATCACCCAAACCAGGATGGCACAGTGGTTAGTACAGCTGCCTCACAGTGCCAGGGACGTTTGTTTGATTCCCGGCTTTGGGTCGTTGTCTGTGTGGGGTTTGCACATCCTCCCTGTGTCTGCGTGGGTTTCCTCCAGGTACTCCAGTTTCCTTCCACAGTCTGAAAGACGTGCTGGTTAGGTGCATTGGCTATGTTAAATTCTCCCTCAGTGTCCCCGAGCAGGCACTGGAGTGTGGCGACTAGGGGATTTTCACAGTAACTTCATTGCAGTGTTAATGTAAGCCTTTCTCCTGACTCTATTGAATAAACTCAAGCTATTAGAGGCTGCAAGTAACCAGCTAGAACCCTCCACTGAGAAAGCAGAGCCAAGTTCTGACTCAAAGAATCCACACAGACAGAATCCCAGCCCTATTTTGTTGGCATGTAGATGTAATTTTTTATAGTAAAACTATGGATCTTTTAGGGATCAAACAGCAATAAAGGTAGCAACCCTCACTAACTATGAATGACACCCTGGTATCTTCCCTCCAGGCTGGAAGCTTGTGAGATGTAAGAGAATGAATGAGGAAAGGAAATAAACACAATGTACAGAGGGAGAGGCAAAGATCACTGCAATATTGATACAATAAACGGGGATATCTGATATCTCACATGAGACTGCAGTTCCTCATAACAAAGTGATATCTAAGCGCCATCAGCTCACACATGTATTACCAGCAGCAGTAAATTCCAGGAAAGTACCCAGGTTTCATTGCATCCTGTGATCAGTGAACTCTACCTGTTTATTAACCTCAGCCTTTTGAGCAACAGTATGAAAATTTGGCTTCCTGATGTGCAGGGTTATGGAGACAAGGTGGGGAAGACGGGGTGGGAAAGGCACTCTGTCGGAGAGTCGGTGCAGACTTGAATGGCCTCCTTCTTCACTGTGGGGATTCTGTAATTCTGTGCCTGAATACTGCACCATATTGCTGCTGCCAGACTTTTGAATGGACCTAGCTTGCACTGCGTTGATCTTTCTCTACACCCTAACTGTGACTGTAACACTACATTCTGCACTCTCTCCTTTCCTTCCCTGTGAACGGTGTGTTTGGTCTGTATAATGCGCAACAAACAATACTTTTAGCTGCATACTAATACACATGGCAATGATAAATCAAATCAAATCAGCAAGTATTTATGCAATTTTTTTTTGAGGAAGAACAGCTTAACTGAGAAGGTGGCAGATCTTCAAGCTATTGGTGGATTTGTGAATTTATGATTCCCCACCCTTTGTCTATTCCAACACTCGGACTGTGCCAGGCACAGTAATGAAAACAAGACCCCAGTCAAGTGCATTCTAAGAATCCTGGGACTGGCTCCATTCATTTTCCTTTTTCTATTTCAGAACTATCCATCATTGAAAAATTGAGGAGAAAGATATTTATTGCACTCGGCAATGAAACAAGAAAAGCGTTGTGTTTTGACAGATTAAAAATCTTGCAGTTCAAAACAGAACTCTCAGGCTGATGCCAAAACCGCACCAAATATTGAAAATACCAGAATCCAAATAGATGTGGGCCTGTGGGCAGGCACTGACAGCAGGAATTCAACAAACAGAAATTCACAGCCATGACATTAGATGGAAGAAGGCAGGAACATGTGAACAAGATCATAAGACATGGGAGCACGAGTAGGCCATTTGGCCTCTCAAATCTACCCTGCCATTCAATAAGATCATATCTCATAGAGTCCTAGAGGTTTACAGTATGGAAACAGGCCATTCAGCCCAACTTGCCTTTGCTGCCCTTAAGATCTCATCTGATCTGACCTAAATGGGGGCTTCCCTTCATTTTCCTACCTATCCTGGAAAGCTTAACTTCTTTGTCAACCAAAAATCTGTTTAACTTGGAATGAGCCATCCCTACTCACTTGGGAATAGAATTCAGGAAGAAATTCCAATTCCCCTCTTCCTGTGACTTCAGGTCCAGCTCCAGAGATTGAGGAGGACGGCACTGCCACTCAGCATGATCCCGAAGGCAGGCCGGAGTCCTCGAGGCCTCAGACCTGCAGTGGTCATCACAGCCAACAGGGCGTGGCAGGCAGTAGGCTGTCTCCACCTCCGCTGTGAATGTTGGTGATGCACCAAGATAGAGCAGCAAGGTTAGAAAGGTTAAGAAGGCCTGGTTGCACATTGTGAACATGCGAGTCAAGAACTTGTGCATAGCGTTCACATCTTGAATGAACTCTCACTAGTTGCATCCTCGCTACTTCTTCTTGTTCCGATGAGCTGTGTTCCTGTGTTCCCAATCGGAAAACTATCCTCTTCTCGCTCCTCATAAAAATAGTAAGAAGTCTGACAAAACCGTGACTGTTATATGTACTGTCTGAGGCCAGAACTCTTCATTCACCTGACGAAGAGGGGAACCTCGATAGCTTGTGAGTTTACTAGCAAATAAATTGGTTGGACTTAAACCTGGTGTTCTCAGACTTCTTACTGTGTTTCCCCCAGTCCAACACCAGCATCTCCACATCCTCATAAAAATGCCAGAACGTTCCTTTCTTTTAGCTTGCGGCGTTGTGAAGGCATCTTGAAAGTTCACTTGTGTTTGTTTATTTTAGGAAACTAATTTAAAAAAAAGCTCAAGTATTTATTAAGTGGAATGCGTTTCCAGTGTTTCTCATTCCCAGGGCAGCTGTGCACCTGTGATACATTTGGAATGAATTCCATTTGATCCTGGGAAACTGGCTGTGTGGGACGGAGAGAGGAGCCATTCGGGATATTTCTGCCTTCAGTATTCCACTCCCATTGTACGAAATGTGTTGACCGATGTTGATGTGATGATGTACACACCCGTGCTCCACTTAACACAGCGAACAGAGATCATAAATCAGATTTATCCCCACTGAGAATACTTAAGAATGTATTTCGTGACCCTCGTTTACAAGATATTACGTTACAAGGTGATAAAACTCGATCGGTGGCTTTGTTCAATTTTAGATCAGGTTTCCCTTATCTGCCCTGGGATGAAGCTCGATTGGAAATTGGGATGTGAAAATTGGACTCAGCATCCCATGAGTTACAGGGCAAGGCCGAGTCAGTCAGTCTTTCCCCTGCTGATTTAGTTTGGATTTGAAGCTTGAGTCAGAAAGAGCTGGTGAGTGAGGGAGGGGAGAAGGTATGAGTTCAGGGTTAGGGTATGAGGAAAGGGAGATGTAGCAGGCTCAGATGAACTGATGGCTTCAATTGCAGTTACCAAGAAATCCATCTCTTTGCATTTGTATGAGGTGAGAGTGGAGAGTGGGTAAGTGGAGGGTGTTACAAGGTTTTTGATAGTCGAGGATTCAGGGATTTTAATGCAAGATTCTCTTAAGGCTAACGTGCAGGTTCAGTCAGCAGTTAGGAAGGCAAATGCAATGTTAGTGTTCATGTCGAGAGAGCTAGAATACAAGAGCAGGGATGTATTTCTGAGACTGTATAAGGCTCTGATCAGACTCTTTTTGGAGTATTGTGAGCAGTTTTGGACCCCATATCTAAGGAAGGATGTGCTGGCCTTAGAAAGGGTCTAGAGGAGGTTCATAAGAATGATCCCTGGAATGAAGAGCTTATCGTATGAGGAATGGCAGAGATAGCTAGGTTCTTGATTAATAAGGGGATCAGGGGTTATGGGAAAAAGGCAGGGGAATGGGGATGAGAAAAATATCAGCCATGATTGAATGGTGGAGCAGACTTCATGGGCTGAGTGGCCTAATTCTGCTCTAAAATCTTATGGTCTTATAGTCAATTCCAGCCTCGGGTCACTGTCTGTGTGAAGTTTGCAAATTCTGCTTGGGTTCTCTTCCCACACTTCAAAGATGTGCAGGTTAGGTGGATTGGCCATGCTAAATTTCCCCTTAGTGTTCCAAGATGTATACCTTCGGGAGATTAGTGGTAACTATGTGGAGTTACAAGGATAGGGCCAGGGTGGGATTCTTGTCGGTGCAAGGTCTATGGACCGAATGGACTCCTTCTGCACTGCAGTGATTCCATGGATCCATTTATTCCCACTCCTTTGCTCTTTCCCCGCAAATTCCTCCTTTTCTAGTGTACATGCCCAATCAAGTCACCCTTGAGTCAGCTGCCTCCGCCCTTGAGAGAACCACATTCCAGTTCACAACAATTTACTGTATAAAACAGAGCTGTGATCCCAGCTGAGGGACGTCTCTGAATTTTGATCACCTGACCCTTAATCTTTGGCTTTTACCGCCTCTTTAGTGCGGATCTAGTTGATGTACGGGGTTTTCATTGAAAAAAATACGACAGCAACACCCCCTGATTTCCAAAAAATTACCCGACAGGATAAACTGAGAATCCAAAAATAAATCCAGGCCTTAGCCCGGCCCGTGTGGAATGAGAGTGCGCTGTCTTGTTACAACTTGCCTCAGTGGATGTCTGCATCAGCTTGGCAACTCAACTGCAAAAAAACAGGAAGAATAATGTAGCAACATCAACAGTATTACATCATGATTGTCATTGCCACTGGGACATTCACATTACCTGGCTGGTATTCATGTTGCAGTTTTATCGAACCTTACTTAGGCCGCACTTGGAATATAGTGTTCAGTTCTGGTCACCACACTACCAGAAGAGCCTTTGGAGAGGGTACAGAAAAGATTTACCAGGATGTTGCTTGGTATGGACGGCATTAGCTACGAAGAGAGGTTGGAGAAACTTGGTTTGTTCTCACTAGAATGACGGAGATTGAGGGGTGACCTGATAGAAGTCTACAAGATTATGAGGGGCTTGGACAAAACGGATAATCAGAAGCTCTTCCCAGGGAAGCATCAATTATTAGGGGGCATAAGTTTAAGGTACAAGGGGCAAGGAGATGTATGAGGCAAGTTTTTTACCCAGAAGGTGGTGGGTGCCTGGAACTCGTTGCCAGTGGAGGTAGTGGAAGCGGATACAATAGTGATTTTTAAGGGCCGTCTCGACAAGTACATGAAAAGGGTGGGAATGGAAGGGTATGGTCCCCAGAAGAGTAAGGGGTTATAGTTATGTAGGATAGCATGATCGATGCAGGCTTGGAGGGCCAAAGGGCCTGTTCCTGTGCTGCAATTTTCTTTGTTTTCTGAATGAATGAGGAGTGTTCCGTAGTGTTAGTGATTGTAAATGTTATTCTGTGGGAGTTAGCACCTCCCAAAATGGTGATGCAAGGGAGTACATCCCTGGGTGAGGCAGTGATGCAGAGGTACTGTCACTGGGCTCTTAATTGTTTTTAAAGTTTATTAGTCACAGGTAGGCTTACATTAACACTGCAATGAAGATACTGTGAAAATCCCCTAGTTGTCACACTCCAGTGCCTGCTTGGGTACACTGAGGGAGAATTTAGCACGGCCAATGCACATAACCAGTATGTCTTTGGACTGTAGGAGGAAACTGGAGCACCCAGAGAAAACCCACACAGACACAGGAAAAATGTGCAAAGTCTACACAGAAAGTGATCCAAGCCAAGAATAAACCCAGGTCCCTGGAACTGTGAGACAGCAGTGCTAACCACTGTGACACCATTATACCCTAAACTGACACTGCTACTATGCTGCATGGAACTTGGCAGCTCACCATCGAGGAATTGAACCCCGGTCTCCCGAGTGACAGGTAGTGATACTAACCTCTATACTAACAGGGAAGTTGCTAATCCAGAAACCAGGAGCGGGATTTTATGGTATCGCTTCAGTGACAGGTCAATGGACACTTCCATTGTCCGTCCCTCACCTGCTCTGATTCTGTAGTGGGCAGGGCAGTAGAATTCTGGTGCAGGACATATTCCAGGGACTTGGGTTCCAATCCCAATACGGTAGATGGTGAAATTTGAGTTCAGTAAAAATTTGGAATAAAAAGTCTAATGATGACCATTGCCAATTGTTGTAGAAACCCATCGGGTTCATTAATGAACTTTAGGGAAGGAAATCTGCCGTCTTTACTCAGTCTGGTCTACATGTGACTCCAGACCCACAGCAATGTGATTGATTCTCAACTTCCCTCTGGAATAGAGGGCAATTTGGGATGGGCAAAAAATTTTGGTCCGGCCAGCAATGCCCATGTCCCGTAAAATGAATAAAGTAAAAAACACATGATAAGATGTCATGGGTGGGTGATTGGGTGTGTGAGATTAAGGCAGTTTATGACACCCATACTGTAACACCCTTGTTCAGTTATACCAGTTACTTTTTGGATGGATCAAACAGCTCAGCGATCATTCCTCAGCTAGTCTAACCAACATACAAGTTTCACTGAATGGAATCAGTTTCCATGTTGTGATTAATTCCACTGCATAAGAACAAGCTAAACTTTAAAGGCGTGATGGGACATGGAAGAGTTGGAGGAGTTGGATGAAGATGGGTGAGTAGAGGCCCAGGTGGCACAGAAGTATTGGCATTTATCTGTTGAGCCTGTTACTTTGCTTTGTAGCATTTGTACCAGGGTTAGACAGGGTGGATTGGGAAAGAATGCCATTCAGTGAAACTAGGGGGTCATAGTTTGAGGATAAAGGGTGAACCTTTTAGAACTGAGGTGAGAAGAAATGTTTTCGCCCAGCGAATGATGAATAGTTGGAATTCATTACACAGAAAATCATTAAGGCCAAAATGTTGTGTGATTTCAAGAAGAAATTCGATATACTCTTAGTATTAAAGGGATCAAGGAGATATAGATGGGAGGAGCGGAGAAGATAAGCTCAGAATATTGATGATCAAAATGAATGACAGAGCAAGCTCAAAGGGCTGAATGGCCTCCACCTGCTTCTATTTTCTATGTTTTATTCCACTGCAATGCTTTTATTTAAAGAATTGCAGCTATTTAATTTTGCGTAGGTTCCTATTTTCTCTGTGTTGTTGTTGACTAACACAGATGTGTGAAACCTGTTAACCGCCCCGGTCTTGTGAGTCAGGCGCTGTCTAAATTGGACTTTATGTCAAAAGTTCAAAGCAGGCACTGTGAGTGTGTGGTTTGAGGCAGGAAGCGTAGAGTGCACTGAGGTGTATGGCCAGGCGTTACTGCTTTAATACATTGTTTGACAACTGTAGCACTTGAATTCCAAGACAATGAGTAATAATTCCCTTTGCTTGTCAGTGGTGGCGACCACTTGCATGTGGAAATGGGGCTGTAGGAGCAGACACAAGCACATGAGTAAGAGGGCCAGATAAATGTCAACAAAGTTTTCCAGGAGCTGTTTTGATAAAGACTTAAAGTGAGGCATTTCAGACACCTGGTGGACCAGGTTAACTCTTTGCTTGCTGAATAATCTAGCTTTTGCCCAGTGGCAGAGCATATTGCGTGCCAAGCTTTATTGTAGCACAATTGTGGGGTGTAAGCACATGTTAATGAAATTCTTCTAACTAGTCTTGAGTGTTTGGATGAAGGACAAACTGAAGCAAGGAAACGCTGTACCAAAAAAGCAAGTCCTGGTATTTCTTTCAAAACCAATTCTGTTTTGTTCAGGTCCCGGTATTTGATTGAGGAAAGGCATCTGATTTTTTAAAAAATTCAATTTGATTTATTATTGTCATGTGTTTTAGCATATAGTGAAAAGTATTGTTTCTTGTACACTATACAAAGCATACCATTCATAGAGGAGGAAACGAGAGAGTGAAGAATGTAGTGTTGCAATCATAGCTAAGGTGCAGAGAAAGATCAACTTAATGCAAGGTAGGTCCATTCAAAAGTCTGACAGCATCCGGGAAGAAGTTGTTCTTGATTTAGTTAGTATGGGATCTCAGACCTTTGTATCATTTTCCCGATGGAAGAAGATGGAAGAGAGAATGTCCAGGGTGCATGGGACCATTAACTATGTTGGCTGCTTTGCCGAGGCAGCGAGAAGTGTAGAGAGAGTCAATGGATGGGAAGGTGGTTTGTGTGATGGATTGGGCTACATTCATGACCTTTTGTTGTTTCTTGCGAGTCTTGGGCAGAGCAGGAGCCATAACAAGCTGTGAAACAACCAGAAAAATGCTTTCTATGGTGCAACTATAAAAGTTGGTGAGAGTCGCAGCTGAAATGCCAAATTTCTTAGCCTTCTGAGAAAGTAGAGGCATTGGTGGGCTTTCTTAATTGTAGTGTTGGCATGGGGAGAACCAAGAAAGGTTGTTGGTGATCTGGACACCTAAAAACTCGAAGCTCTCGATCCCTTCTACTTTGTCCCTGTTGATGTAGACAGAGGCATGTCCTCCACTCACTTCCTGAAGTCGATGACAATCTCCTTTGTTTTGTTGACACTGAGGGAGAGATTATTTTTGCTGCACCAGTTCACCAGATTCTCTATCTCATTCCTGTTCTCTTGAAGTTTGCGATCCGACCCACTACGGTGATGTCATTAGCAAAACTTGAAAAGATGTGTAGGTTAGGGGGAGTAGCGGGGTAAATACATGGGGTTATGGTGATAGGACCCGCTGTAGGATACTCTGTTGGTGAGTTGGTGCAGATTTGATGGGCTGAATGGCCTCCTTCTGCACTGTAGAGATTCTACAATCCTATGAACTGACATGTAGTGTGTCAATCTGGGGTAATGTTGGATAAACTCAACAGGTATGGCAGCCTCTGTGGAGAGAAAAAGCATTAACATTGAGATCTAAATGACCCACTGTAAAGATCTGAGCACCTAATAACTTGAAGCTCTCAACGCTTTCTACTTCATCTCTGGAAAACAAAAGCATGTTTTCCACTACGATTCCTGATGATCTCCTTCATTTTGTTGACACTGAGGGAGAGATTGTTGCTACACCAATTCACCAGATTCCCTATCTCATTGTTAGCAGAAGTTCAGATCAAGTCAGGAACCATAACAGCAGCCAGGACAGGCTGCTTTGGTTTATTGGCACCTTGTCCATTCCACTCAATGTCCACACCTTCCGTCATCAGTGCACTAAACCCCATTATCTAACAATCAACCAATTCTGCACTGCAGCAACCCCCTAATGTTATTTTTAATGGCTTCTCTCCCTCCCCTCTGAATCTACACCAAGAATTGCAAGGGCAGTGATTGTATTGGCACACCACAACACGCAATCCAAGTCACACATCATCCTAACTTGGACATTTATTGCTTCATCATCACTGGGTGTTCAGCATCCTGGAATTCTCCCTCTTGTACTGTCATCGGGGAGTTATCCAACACAGACTTCCGGAAGAAAGCCCACCCATCATTTTCTCAGCGATGGGTGGTAAGTGGGATCCTGCCAAGATCTTGTTTGTCTCTCCCTTGAGGACCATCAATTTGAAATTTGGGTTTTTTTTCTGGATGGAATAAAAAGTGGAAAGAAAATGACTTTAAAAAGAAAAAGATGTCACGCAGAGGGTTGGAAAATGTAATTGACAGCTTGAAGTAGGCTGATACAGGTCCTAAACAGCTGACAACTCAAGATCGACTTAATTATAAGTCTCTGGCATGTGAAAACAAGCAGTTAGCTTTGTAACTTAAGCAGGAGGTACACCCAACATTCTTTCACTCACATGTGAATGGACAAAAACCAAAAAGCCTGGAGACTAAATAAAATGTTAAAGAGGCAAAATGATGGTGGTATATATCTGTACAGACGGGATACGGACACAGGAAGGTGTGGTGGGCAGGGGAGGATTTCAAACCTTGATAAGATGTCTGATTTTTTTTACACTAAAAGTGATGGTTTCCAGTTAGACTGGAACAGATTTTGCCAAATGCAATACTTAATCGAGGGAAAACAAAACAACGTCCAGGTTCCCAACAGACCAACCCAGATCATCACTCCCTTAAAAGTTCCCCCAGTGGTTTCTCTTCCCCAACCAACCTTCTGGTCCCAGTTTACAGAGATGTTCTGTCCCATGAGGGGCATGGACAGAGTGGATAGTCAGAAGCTTTTTCTCAGTGTCAAAGAGTCAATTACAAGGGGCTATAGGTTTAAGGTGAGAGGGGCAATACTTAACGGAGATGTATGAGGCAAGTTTTTACACAGTGGATGTTGGGTATCAGGGGAGGTAGCGGAAGCAGATACGACTTTTAAGGAGCATCTGGACAAATTTATGAATAGGATGGGAACAGAAGGATATAGTCCCCAGAAAGCAGGGGTTTTAATTCAGATGGTCAGTACAGGCTTGGAGGGCCGAAGGGCCTGTTTCTGTGCTGTAATATTCTTTATTCTTTATCCTTTATTCCAGATCCAGTTATGCTCCATCCAACTCATCATTCATTCCTGTGGAATCCTCTACGTCAGGCCTCCATGAGAAGGGAGTCCATAATCGGAGCCAGTAATCCTCAGGATATAAAAGGTTAAAGTCTGATTTAATTGAGGTTTTTAGATGATGAGAGCCAATAAGGGGAGTCGGGGATAAAGGAATCAGTGAGGCCATTTAGAAGCAAAGTTAAGAAACATTCCTTCATGCAAAGGGTGGTAGAAGTGTGAAACTTTCTTACTTAAAGAAGTAGATGCTACCTGATTTGATGATCTGAGATCAATAGATTGTTGCTAGGTAAGGAATGATGAGTTATGAAACCAAGGCAAGGGCTGGAGCTAAGATACAGATCAGTCACGGCCTCACTGAATAGTGGGAACAGGGTGGAGGGACTGAATGGCCTCCTCCTATTCCGACAATTGTAACGTTGATAGTCAACCTGTGGAAACACCCTGAGGAGTGATGTAAATGCTCCTTCATCCCAAAGACAGCAGAGAAAGAATTCCTCATCTTTCAATGGAATCAATATGGAATATGAAATCAAAATTGCAGTTACCGTTGCCCATATGGTAAGAGTGACTACATTAGAAAATTAAAGCTTTATAGGTCATTTATCAGTGTCACAAATAGGCTTACATTAACACTGCAATGAAGTTATTGTGAAAATCCCCTAGTTGCCACACTCTGGCACCTGTTTAGGTACACTGAGGGAGAATTTAGCAAGGCCAATGCATCTAACCAGCACGTCTTTAGGACAGTGGGAGGAAACCGGAGCACCCGGAGGAAACCACGCAGACATGAGGAGAATGTGCAAACTTTACAGAGATAGTGTTGCAAGGCGGGATTTGTACCCGTCTCAGCGGCACTGTGAGGCTGCAGTGCTAACCACTCTGCCCACCGTATGGACGAGTAAGGGATGCTTCTGAGAGTTGTGATGTGGAGATGATGGCTTTGGGACTGGAGTGGGCACTGAAAAATGTTTCACAACCACCAGGTTAAAGTCCAATTGGTTTATTTGGAATCATAATCTTTCGGAGCACTGCTCCTTTGATTCACTTGATGAAGGAGCAGCACTCTCAAACCTCGTGATTTCAAATAAACCCATTGGACTTCAACCTGGTAGTTGTGAGAAATGTGACAAAGCTTTTTAGAAATATCACTTTTTCACACCTCTCGGGCATTTCCCAGTGAACTTCACTCTTCCCAGGTGGGGAATGATCCTTGAATCAGACTGGCTGTTTGGTGTAGGTTGGTGGATGAGGTGATGAGGTTCAAAGGCAGGGGTTCCACCTGACCATCTTTCCTCCATCAGATTTGGATGGGCTCACTGCAAAAGTCTGACATTCACTTGCATTTTAATCTGCAAAGTTCTTTGTTGTTGAAGGAATTGAGTTGCACGCACAGGATTAAGCCTGAGTCATGCGAAGGACTGGGTGGGACAGTGATTCAGACACTCAGCTTTCATCTCTGGGACATGGGTTCATATCCAGCTTTGTCTGCTGGCTGTCAAAAGGAATCCTTACATAGTATCTTTCACAACCTCAGGACATCCCAAAGTGTTTCTACAGCAAACTAAGTACTTTTGAAGTGTAGTCTCTGTTTTATTCATGCATAGCAAAGCCCCACACACTGCAATGAGATAATAATCAGAGTATTCGCTTTTTTTTTAAGGGATGTTGGTGAAGGGTATTTGTTGGACAAGATGTCAGGCAGCACTCACTCCTCTGCTTTCATTTCTTGATTTGATTTATTATTGTCACATGTATTAACATACAGTGAAAAATATTATTTCTTGCACGCTATACAGACAGAGAATACCATTCATAGAGAAGGAAACATGAGAGTGCAGAATGTGGTGTTGCAATCGTAGCTGGGATGTAGAGAAAGATCAAGTGCATTTACGAAGTGTCTTGGAATTTTTTGGGTCTCCGTTCAGTATCTGACTGGGAATCCGACAGTGCAATGTTCCCTCATTACTGCCCTGGGAGTACGCGTCAACCTGAATTCTATGGAGTTAGGCGATGATCACACAATGGGATGGCACGGTGGCACAGTGGTTAGCATTGCTGCCTCACAGTGCCAGGGTCCCGGGTCCTCATCTTTTTCCCGATGGAAGAGGGAATGTCCACGGAGCGTGGGGTCCTTAATTATGCTGGCTGCTTTTCCTAGGCAGCGGGAAGTATAGACAGAGTCAATGGCTGGGAGCCTGGTTTAAGTGATGCGTTGTCTTAGATAGCGCAGGAGCCACACCAACAATTATCTAGCCTGACACTCCAGTACAGTGCTGAAGGAGTGCCGCACTATTGGAAGTCAATTTTCTGATGAGGCATTGCTCCCCAAGATGATGTGAAAGATCTCACAGCACCATGATAGAACAATAGCATCACGTAATCTCTACAGCGCAGAAGGAGGCCATTGGACTCAACAAGTCTGCACTAACTGTCTGATAGAGCATCTTATCCAGCCACCCCTACCCCTGTAACTTCACGTATTTGCCCCACTAATGTCCTTAACTTGCAATCTCTGAAGACTAAGGGCTAAGTTAGCATGGCCAATCCACCTAATCTGCACATCTTTGGACCATGGGAGGAGACCAGAGCATCTGCGGGAAACCCAGGCAGAAAGGGAGAGAATGTGCAAACTTGACACAAGAGAGAAATTCCTGGCTTCCTTGTCAAAATTTATCCCCAAACCAACACCTAAGACAAAAGTTGGTATTTTTTGGCCCCATTTGCAGCAGATGCAGAGAAGCAGCCAAAGATCCAATGCCTCCAGTGGCACCAGTAAAACCTGTCAGCAGAGGATCCCACTGAAAAGAATTATTTTATTGTATTTTTTGTGCAAATATTATGTTCGCTCCCACTTTTCCTACATTAAAACAGTGAATTATTCAGTTGGCTGTAGTATGCTTTGGGAAGCCCTGAGGTGTCAGTGACAAATATACAGAAATAAGCCATTCAACCCCTCAAGCCATTCAATCTGATTGCACTTTATCTTTTTGTGTTTTGAATCCCACATTCCCATCTGTCCCAGTACTTTTGATTTCCTTGCCTAGCAAAAATGTACCTACCCCTCCTTAAAAATATTCAATGACCTCCCCCCCTTAGATAAAGGCAAAATATTGTAA
Source organism: Sphyrna mokarran (assembly GCA_024679065.1). Taxonomy (NCBI): domain Eukaryota; kingdom Metazoa; phylum Chordata; class Chondrichthyes; order Carcharhiniformes; family Carcharhinidae; genus Sphyrna; species Sphyrna mokarran. The sequence goes on along the minus strand of JAGIQG010000023.1, from coordinate 6,567,126 downwards.
ATGCTGGAACCTGAAACAAAACAAAACGCTGGAAAATCTCAGCAGGTCTGACAGAGAGAGAATAGAGCCTTCTAGACTCAAAATGTTAGCTCTATTTTCTCTCCACTGATGCTGTCAGACCTGCTGAGATTTTCCGGCGTTTTATGTTTAATGATCCCTCTTCCATTGCCTTCAGAGGTAGGGAGTTCCCAAGCCACACAGCCCCTTGAGAGAAAATTCCTCCTTATTTCTGTTCTACAGGAGCAACTACACTTCCCGCTGTCTCGGAAAAGCAGCCAGCATAGTCAAGGACCTCACAGCCCCGACCATTCTCTTTGACACCTTCTAGATATAAAAGTCTGAGGCCTTGTACCAACCAACTCAAGAACAGCTTCTTGAGGGCAGCATGTTAGCACTGCTGCCTCACAGCGCCAGAGACTCGGTTTCAATTCCCGGCTTGGGTCATAGTCTGTGCAGAGACTGCACATTCTCCCTGTGTCTGCGTGGGTTTCCTCTGGGTGCTCCAGTTTCCTCCCACAGTCCAAAGATGTACACATTAAGTGGATTGGCCATGCTAAATTGACCCTGAGTGTCAGATGGGTAGATGGGTAAGTGCAAGGATGACGCCCGTGTGGGATTGTGGTCAGTGCAGACTTGATGGGCTGAATGGCCTCCTTCTGCACTGTAGTATTCTATAATTCTTCCTTGCTGTCCTCAGACTTTTGAATGGACTTACTTTGCATTAAGGTGACCTTTCTCTACACCCTAGCTATGACTGTATTACTACATTCTGCACTGTCTCTTTTCCATCTCTATGAACAGTATGCTTTGTCTGTATAGCATGCAAGAAACAATACTTTTCACTGTATGTTAATGCATGTGACAATAATAAATAGAATCAAATCAAAACTCCTAATTTTAAAACTGTCCCAGGTTCTGGATTCATCCACAAGAAGGAACATCAGGTGGGATTACCTGACCCCTTCCTGCCAGTGAAATTTTCCAGTCCCACTGCAGCGACCATGCCCCCTCCTCTCCCCCATTTCCCTCCCTTTCCCACGGCAAGTTCCCCAGTGACTCCGCACAAAACCCTGTAAGTAAGCAGCAGGAAAATCCCACCATCAGCCAATGGGAGGAAATCCCAGACATCCTCACCACATCCAACTTTTCAAGACCGCTCAAGGATAGAGGAAAATCTTCCTGATTTTTCTCGAATCAGGCTCGAGCTGACCTGGAATCCTTTGACGCTGAAAGAATTTTGTTCCAAAAACCATCACCTTTAATGATAATATAATGAAAGAAAGAACTAATTAAAAAAGGGAGCAGCTAAATCTGACTCATCGGATTTCAGAATGTGACCTATTTTGATTTAAAGTGAGAATAAATAGTGTTTAATTGAGTCTTTTTGATCAGAATATCTAATTGCCAATGTTTATTGCTGTTGGCAACTTGAAGGTGACCCCTGTTCAGGTCAGCGCAGTGACCCTGAGGGAATGGGTTACCTAGATTATATGTTCACATGTTTAAAGCTGGCAGCCGAAATGACAGGTTATTAATTGAAAAATTTTGGATCTGCATTAAGCAAAGGCCTGTTCATTTATATTCAGTTTCAGACACTCCTCGGAAGAACACTGCCTGCTGGAGATGTGAATTGCACCAAGTTACAATGCAACATGAACAGGTCAGGCTGCCTCAGTGGAGAGTGGGGTTGCCAACGCTCCAGCTTTATCCTGGAGTCTGCAAGATAAGCAGATTCATCTCCAGGGTGATGCCTGAAAGAATAATCAATTAATCATAATCATATGGAAGTCACAGTAGTACAGTGGCTAGCACTGCTGTCTCACACCACCAGGAACCTGGTTCAATTCCCGGCTTGGGTCACTGTCTGTGTGGAGTTCACACTTTCTCCCGAGGTCTGCGTGAGTTTCCTCCAGGTGCTCCGGTTTCCTCCCACAGTCCAAAGATATGGGAGTTAGGTGGATTGGCCTTGCTAAATTGCCCCTTAATGTCGGGGGGACTACCTAGGGGATTTTCCACAGTGATTTCATTGCAGTGTTAATTTAAGCCTACTTGTGTCGCTAATAAAAAACTTTAAACTAAGATGAGGTTATGGAGATAGGGCCTGGGTGGGATTGTGGTCTATGCAGACTGGGTGGGCTGAATGGCCTCCTTCTGCCCTGGAGAATTCTATAATTCTCTGACAAGAAAGTAATGTGTTACATTTTCATTTATTTTGAACCTTTTTGCATTATGAAATTATAATTGACTGGGTAAAAAGGTTGCTCAGCTGACATTCACATTTCATCAAACTGGGTAAGTAAAAGCCTTGGTGCATTTCCATTCGGATGGGGAGTTGGTAAGCTGTGACGATGCTCATGTTCCATAACCATTCGCTTATGTTAGCTTATGTTGGACAAAAGCAACGTTAGCTTGCCTGATTTCTCAACTGGAGTTGGCAACTCTGGTTGGACAGTTACACCACATGACTTTCTGAACCAACCGGCCTGCCCTCACATTCCTGCATTTGAACAAAGAACAAAGAACAAAACAGCACGGGAAACAGGCCCTTCGGCCCAACGAGCCCGCGCCGCCACCTCGACATTCCCACTTCCACCCATGATCCCTGTCTATGTTTATAGAAATCTGCGTTGGTATAGAAATCTGCATTGGAACCAAATTTGCAAGACAGTTTAGGGAGAATTTGTTTTGCCAATCAGCCTAAGAGCACATCTTTGAGGTGTGGGAGGAAACTGGAGCATCCGCAGAAAACCCAACAAGGGGCATACACGCGATGGGTCGTGAGAGGGCTGCTCTTGGATTTTTCGAGAGTATCCTAGTGCTTCACGTCGTTAGTGTACGCTTGAACTGGACCAGTTGATGGGCAACATGACAGCTCAGTGACTATCACTGTGCTGTGCAGATACATGGATTTGGGCCTATATCTGTGGGAGTTTGTGCATTCTCCCCGTGCTTGCGTGGGTTTTCTGCGGGTGCTCCAGTTTCCTCTCACACCTCAAAGATGTGCTCTTAGGCTGATTGGCAAAACAAATTCTCCCTAAACTGTCTTGCAAATTTGGTTCCAATGCAGATTTCTATACCAACGCAGATTTCTATAAACATAGACAGGGATCATGGGTGGAAGTGGGAACGTCGAGGTGGCGGCGCGGGCTCGTTGGGCCGAAGAGCCTGTTTCCCGTGCTGTTTTGTTCTTTGTTCTTTGTTCAAATGCAGGAATGTGAGGGCAGGCCGGTTGGTTCAGAAAGTCATGTGGTGTAACTGTCCAACCAGAGTTGCCAACTCCAGTTGAGAAAGCAGGCAAGCTAACGTTGCTTTTTATAACTTTACTGCTTTGTTTTAGTCTGATCATAATCTGTGCAACAGGTCTCCCAGGAAGGTTTCCAGAACAGAAAGAGGCCATTATGTCCCACTGCTCATGCTCCAAATCGTCAAAATCTATCAATATAATCTTCTCATCCTTTCTCTTCATCTTCCCCTCAAATATACATACTATGTTTCCATATCTCGAGTAAATCTGTGCTGTTTCTATATCTCAGATATATCTGTGCTATTTCTCAATCACTGTCTGTGGGAATGAGCCCCTCATTTTCCTCACTCCCTGTGGGAGTGAGTTCCACATTCTCCTCATTCCCTGTGGGAGTGAGTTCCACATTCTCCTCATTCCCTGTGGGAGTGAGTTCCACATTCTCCCCCACTCTCTGTGAGGGGGTAGGTCCACATTCTCCTCACTCCCAGTGGAAACCCATGCAGACACGGGGAGAAAATGAAAACTCCACACAGACAGTGACCCGAGGCTGTATTAGAACCCAGGTCCCTGGGTGCTGTGAGGCAGCAGTGCTAACCATTGTGCCGCCATTTTAATATCTTCACTAAAGATTTTGAAAACCATCAACAATGCTTTTGTGGTCACCATTACTGAGACTAGCTTTTAATTTCATAAGAACATAAGAACTAGGAGCAGGAATTGGCCATTTGGCCCCTCGAGCGTCTTCTGCTATTCAATAAGATCATGGCTGATCTTTTCGTGGACTCAACTCCACTTGCCCGCCTGCTCACCATAACCCTTAATTACTTTACTGTTCAAAAATCTACCTATCATTGCCTTAAAAACATTCAGTGAGGCAGTGTCAACTGCTTCACTGGGCAGAGAATTCCATAGATTCACAACCTTTTGTGTGAAGAAGTTCCTCCTCAACTCAGTCCTAAATCTGCTCCCCCTCATTTTGATGCCATGCCCCCTCGTTCGTTTCACTCACCAGTGGAAACAACTTCCCTGCTTCTATCTCAACTACTTCCTTCATAATCTTATATGTTTCTAAAAGATTATTTCAGATTTTCTGCATTGAATTTAAATTCCACCAGATTGCCATAACTCCAGCAGGTTATGAGTCCGGTGACCCTGTCCTTACACCACTCTAGCCCCTCCGTGAGGGGCGCAGACAGTTGTCCCTCTGCGTAGTGAGGATGGGAGTCTATTGCTGATTGTATCAAGAACAAGACTCTAAGAACTGCCTCGTCATTCCCATTGCAATGATGCCAGGCATAAGCAACACAATGGCATGCCAGAGAAATATTTCATTGCAATTATAGAGCTCATGTTTGACATACAGGCAGCAGGCGGTTTATTAAATGCTTATTTTTTGGGTCCAAAAATGATTCCTCCTTAAAATGCGGAAAGGTTCTGAAGTTGGAAGGAGTTTTTGTGTAGCGGTGGAGGGAGTGGAGATGGCACAAAAGGGTTAAGTGCCACAGAATCCCCCTCCCACATAAGGTAGCCATTTCCTCCCGCAATCTGCCCTTCAATCATCGCAGGAGCAAATCACATGCTGCTTAGTCCCAGAGCGGTAAGTGGCTGTAACAAATCGAAGGCAATAAACATTCCTTTCCAGCTCCTGAGCTGCTGAAATGGTGAGCAGGAATGAACGGAATGCGGCTCACAGGCAGAATGAGAGCAGGGAAGTGGGATATTGAGAGAGAGCAGACAGAATTCCAGGGATTTCTGCAGGCCTGTCGGACATAATTGATGGAGTTTACTTTGCACTAACTCAGACACGGGGAGAGGATTAGTATCTGAGTTTCCTACAGCAAGGAATGGATAATAACACAGAATATATTTTTAATTGCTTGCTCTGTGGCTTGGGCAAATAATCTGACAAATTGCTAGAATACCCACCAAGAATGCATAATATAAAGATATCCAAACAATTTATATATGTATGACACAATTTCTCTAACAGCCTCAGCTATTCTGAAGAATGAGACAGTCAACTTCGAGGAATGTTCAGATTTGGTATTTGTTTTGGGAAACTCAATTTCATTGAATGGATTTATGTACTTTCTCAGGTCAAATCACATCATCTGTCTCTCAGAGATATCTTCAAGGGTTGCTCAACTGTTTGCAAGTGATTTCTGCAGGCCAGTTCATCAACAGTTCAACAAGATCCCGCATACAGCCCTGGTCAGCTGGTATGTAAACGATATGTCTTAAATCACAAGGTATTTGCAGACACGCACACTGATGGGGCTCCAAATGGTTTAGTAACACTTGTTCACTGACAGGAGCTTAGGTTACGCATGGTTAGGGGGTAGGAGCAGGTTCATGAAGTCCATAGGTGGTACAGAGGTTAGCACTGCTGTCTCACAGCTCCAAGGACCTGGGTTTGATTCCTTATTTGGATCACTGTCTCTGTGGACATTCTCTCCATGTCTGCGTGTTTCCTCTGCGTGCTCCGATTTCCTCCCACAGTCTAAAAATGTGTGGGATGGATGCCAAATTGCCCCTTAATGTCCTGGAATGCATAGGTTAGAGGGATTAGCAGGGCTATAATGAGGGGTTACGGGATAGGGTCTGGGTGGGATTGTTGTTGGTGCAGACTTGATGGGCCAAATGGCCTCCTTTTGCACTGGAGGGATTCTATGTGCAATAGCCTAGATCATTTCATCATCTCTCTCTTTCTCTTTGTCTGTTCCCTTCTGCTCCATATGGTCTTGTCCCTTCCTATCTCAGCAGCCTCTTCCTAACTGCTCACCATACTCTCTGAGATAACTCTTCCACCAATTCTGCCCACATACAGATTCCCAATTTTAATCACTCCGTCACTGACATCAATGGAATTCTCTCGCTGCCTTCCTCTCCTCCTTTAGGATACCCCTCAATGTCTTGGCCCAGGCTTTTGGTCACCTACCTCATATGATCAATGTCAGATGTTATTTTTATTCCTTTTTGTGAGACATGGGCATCGCTGACTGATCAGCATTTATTGCCCATTCCTAGTTGCCTGAGGACAGTTCAGTCTCATCCACATTGCTGTGGATCTGAAATCACATATAGAACAGACTAAGTAAGGAAGGCAGATTTCCTTCCCTAAAGGAAATTAATGAACTAGATGGGTTTTTCCAGCAATCAACAATGGTTTCATAGTCATCAGTAGATTCTTAATTCCAGATTTTTGAAATTGAATTCAAATTCCACTATCTGTCGTGGTGGGATTCGAACCTGGGTTTCCAGAACATTAGTTGAGTTTCTGGATTAAAATTTGAATGATAATGCCACTAAGCCATTGCCTCCCTTTTGATAATACTTCTGTGAAGTATCTTACGTTAAAGGTGCTATATCAAGTCAAGCCACTATAGAATCATAATATCTACAGTGCAAAAGGAGGCCATTTGGATCATTGAGCCTGCACCAACAACTATCCCACCCAGGTCCTATCTCCCTAACTTTGCCCTCCTAATCCCCCTGACAATAAGGGGCAATTTGTCATGGCCAATCAACCTGCCCTGCACATATTTGGAGTGTGGGAGGAAATCAGAGGAAACCCACACAAACACAGACTTGTGAAAAATCCACACAGTCACCTGAGGCCAGAATTAAACTCGGGTCCCTGGTGCTGTGAGGCAGCAGTGCTAATCACTGTGCCATTGTTCTCTTGTTGCTGTTGGTGCTGGTGGAACTGTGTAGTGGAGTAGTGCAGGGTAGGTGCCAAGGAACAAAATCCAGCACGACTTATGCCTATCTAACCCAATACTCAGCCCGGAGTGTGAGCCGGTGAGTATGCGACGCTGAGAAACTCGATTCTTGTGCTTGTGAGCACAATAGCTCAAATAGTGACAATTGTCTACATTGCCCTTACCTTTCCTCTCCTTGAGGTACTGTTCAATAACTGTCATTGTTGATGTTGGATTCTAAATAAGGAGTGTCTGAAGGCTACGCAGTGCTTGGGCAGGGAGTCCTGGCTGACTCCTCCTCTTTTCAGCCCAAAGCTGAGATCAAAAGTGACATTTCCACTCCATTCATCCCCTGTCTTCCTCCCCTACCCCTACCTTCCCCTTCCTTCCATCCCTTCTCCTCCCCTCCTATCCATCCCACTCCTCCCCTCCCCACTACGCCTACTTCCCCTCCCCTCCTGTCCACCCATCCCCTCCACCTATCTCCCTCTCCCCTCCCATCTATCCCTCCCCTCCACACCTCCCCTCCCCATTACTCCTACCTCCCCTCTCCTCCACACCTCCACCTCTACCTCTCCCTTCCTGTCCACTCATCCCCTCTACTCATCTCCCCCTACCCTCCCATTTACCCATCCATTCCACCCCTCTCCTCCCCATTACTCCTACCTCCCCTCTCCTCCACACCTCCACCCCTACCCCGACCTCTTGTCCACCCATTCCTTCCACCCCTCCCCTCCCCACTACCCTACCTCTCCTCTCCTCCACTCCTACTCCTCCCCTCCCGTCCACCCTCCCATCTACAGCCAAATCTTCAGCGGCTATCTTATTTCAATGTAAGTTATTTTTGCTGCGCTGTGCCAACTATCTAATAATATTTGTTTTGACTTACAAATGACAAAACTTAAAGTGAATTCTTGGCCTCAGTTCTGACAGTTAATAGCGCCATTATAATACTGCGTGTTTTAGATACTTTAAACCTTGAATTTGCTCTGTGCATAGAATTGCCTGAATTCTCTTGCTGTTGTTTTTCTCTAAAGTCCCAATGGACACACACCGGAATATGGGATGTGGGCACCACTAGCGAGGTCAGCATTTACTGCCTGTCACTTGAGAAGGTGGTGGTGAGCTTCCTTCTTGAACAACTGCAATCCCTGTTGTGTAGGAACACCCATGGTGCTGTTAGAGGGCAGGAGTTTCAGGGTTTTGACCCAATGACTGCGAAAGAATGGCGATATAGTTCTAGGTTAGGATGGTGAGTGGCTTGGAGGAAATCTTGCAGGTGATGGTAGTCCAATGTATCTGCTGCCTTTATCCTTCTAGATAGTAGTGGTCATGAGTTTGGAAGGTCTAGGGAACATTGGAAATTGCTTGCAGTGCATCTTGTAAATGGTATTCACTGCTGCCATTCTGAGTTAGTGGTGGGGGGAGTGACTATTTGTGGATGGGGTGCCAATCAAGCGGACTGCTTTGTCCTGGATGATATCGAGCTTTTTGAGTGTTGTTGGAGCTGCATTTGTCCACACAAGTGGGGGTGTATTCCATCACATTCCTGATTTGTGCCTTCTAGATGGTGGACAGGCTTTGGGGTGACAGGAGGTGAGTTACTCACCATAGGATTTTTAGCCTTTGACTGTCTTTGCAATAGTAAAGGATACAGCTACAATGTAACCCATGGTATTATCAAGGAAATTGTCATGATGATATAATATCCCTATATATATTGCATGACAATGTGTTAAAGTGGTAAGGCATTCCTGAATCAATGTTTAAAGAATAGATGAATTTTGTATGCATTTTGTCACCCAGTGTCACCCTCGAGGGGTCACCTTCTAGAGACCAGCTTCCCATCCATGGATTCTATCTACACTTCCTGCTGCTCCGCAAAGCAGCCAGCATAATAAAAGACCCCAAACACCCCAGATATTCTCTCTTCCGCCTTCTGCCGTCGGGAAAAAGATATAAAAGTCAGAGGCCATGTACCAAATGACTCAAGAACAGCTTCTTCCCTGCTGCTATCAGACTTTTGAATGCACTTACCTTGCATTAAATTGATCTTTCTGTACACCCTAGCTATGACTGTAACACTACATTTTGCACTCTCTCCTTTCCTTTTCTATGAATGGTATGCTTTATCTGTGTAGCACATAAGAAACAACACTTTTCACTGTATGTTAACACATGTGACAATAATAAATCAAATCAAATCCATATGCAGACATTGACCATTGGAACTGAGGCCAAGGATCCACTTCAGGGGTTAAAGTCCGAGGAGAGCAGGGCTGCAGGTGTGTATCAGGTTTCAGACAGGGCATCAGAGCTGACACTATGGAGACAATGAGAGATAATCTGACATTCCAATAACCATTCACACTGCAGTGACTCTCTTATACGTCTGAACTCAGCGGGGGGTTAGTGCCAGGTCAAGCTGGTGGACTTTGTTCGAGAGTAGGAGTACATAGTTCTGACTAAAAGCTGACGCTGCAGTCCAGGTTTTTCTTTAAAAAAAGAGACGCAGATACCAAAAAAATGAGTCTGGTTTTTCAGAGACAGAGCTGTGGAGGCAGCCCAAAAGCAACGATGAGAGAATGATTCTGGCCAATTCCGGGTAGTAGGAGAGAATGCAAAGTCACCATCCTCTTTTGATTTAGTTTTAAATGAGTCACCAAAGTGGGACACTGTGAATGTTCGATTGTGTTTTAAGGACAAACTAGCAATTTAATTTTTTTTATTAGATATCTCTTGTGGCTTACAGTTGTGGCTCTCAGTTTGGAGACAGATATATCCAGATCCAGAGACTCCATGTTGGTGTAGTAGTAACATCGCTGGCGTAGTAAACTGAAAGCCCAGGCTCCTGTTCTGAGGATGTGGGTTCAAATCCTATGGTGACAGCCGGTGGAATTTAAATTCAATGAATGAGACCCTGAAATATAAAACTAGTTTCAGTCACGGTGGCCATGAAACTATCATCAATTGTCATTAAAAAAAACCCCATCTGGTTCACTAATGTCCTTTAGGGATGGAAATCTGCCATCCTTACTTGGCCTGGCTTACTGTGAGCCACAGTGATGTAGTTGACTCTCAACTACCTTCTGAAACAGCCCTGCTAACCACTCAATTCAAGGACAATTAATTAAAGGGGAAACAACAAATGCTAATTTCATTGACAAAGTTCACGCCCCATTAAAAAATTAAAGGAAAAGTGCAAATGGTTGACATCTAGTTTTGATTTTTTTATTCACTCATGGGACATGGGTGTTGCTGACTGGCCAGCATTTATTGCCCATCCCCAAATGCCCAAGAGCAGTTTTCTAGAATCAACCATATTGCTGTAGCTCCGGAATCACATTTAGGCCAGACCAGGTAAGAATGGCAGATTTCCTTCCCTAAAGAGCATTAGTGAACCAGATGAGATTTTCCTACAATTGAAAATGGTTTTGTTGTGCAAAGATATGTAGGTTAGGGGGATAAGCCATGTTAAATTGCACCTTAGTGTTCAAAGATGTGCATGCTAGGTGGATTGGCCATGCTAAGTTGCCCCTTAGTGTCCAACAATGTGTATGTTAGGTGGATTGGCCATACCAAATTGCCCCTTAGTATTCAAAGATGTGCAAGTTAGGGAAAATTGGCCATGCCAAATTGCCCCTTAGAGTCCAACGATGTTATGTTAGGGGGATCGGCCATGCTAAATTGCCCCTTAGTGTCCAACAATGTGCAGATTAGATGGATTGGCCATGCTAAATTGCCCCTTAGTATCCAAAGATTTGCAGGTTAGGGGAAATTGGCCATGCTAAATTGCCCCTCAGTGTCCAAAAATTCTTAATTCCAGATTTTTTTTAATTGAATCCAAATTCCACCATCTGCCAGGCACAGGATTCGAATCCAGGTCCCCAGAATATCAGAGAAGTTTCTGGATTAATAGTCCAATGATAATACCATGAGGCCATTGTCTCCCTTTTATGAGGGGCAGTTGCACTCTAGGAGGAGCTATTTTAGGAGATGTTATATTCTATCTTCTCACTTAGGTGGGTGTAAAAGATTCCATTACATGTTTTAAAAATGGGTGGGGAAATTCTCATTAGCAGAAAGGTCAAGAACCAGAGGACACAGAAATAAGGGGATTGCCAAAATAGCAACAGGAGGAAAATTATCTTTATGCAGCGAGTGAATAGGATCTAGAATGTATGGCATGGTGGAATTAGATTCACTTCTGGCTTTGAGAAGGGCTAGAACTAGCTGAGTTGCTCTCAGAATAGCACAAGGGAGATGATGGTGTGGTGTTATTATGACTAGACTATTAATCCAGAAACTCTGCTAATGTTCAGGGGATCTGGGTTCGAATCCTGCCATAGCAGATGGTGTAATTTAAATTCAATTTAAAAATATCTGGGATTAAGAATCTACTGATGACTATAAAACCATTGTCAACTGTCGGAAAAACCCATCTGGTTCACTAATGTCTTTTAGGGAAGGAAATCTTCAATCCTTACCTGGCCTGGCCTACATGTGACTACAGAGCCACAGCAATGTGATTGAGTCTCAACTGTCCTCTAAGAGCAAATAGGAATGGGCAATAAATGCTGGCCAGTCAGTGACTCCCGTGTCCCATAAATAAGAAAAAACTCAACAGACCAAAATGCCTCCATCTGCATTGTGACCATTTCTATGATTTTACAGCATTTTCTGTTTTAGTATCACATCACATTCCCATCCTATTCATGTATTTGTCGAATTGCCCCTTCAATGGTTTTAGTTTAGGCAGGCATCATGATTGGCGCAGGCTTGGAGGGCCGAAGGGCCTGTTCCTGTGCTGTACTGTTCTTTGTTCTTTGATGCAATACCGAAACAGAAGGTGCTGGAAAATCTCAGCAGGTCTGACGGCATTCGTGCAGAGAGAATAAAGCCAACATTTCTAATGTGTCAGGTGTGACACTTCATGATTTCTTTCCCCACCCATGTTTAATTTTATCCCCTTGGAGTTTTGTGGCAGTTTCACAAGTTTTGGGTGCATAACGCACCAATAAGTGTCAACCATCTACCCCCACAACCCCCCACGTCCCCCAACAAAACCATATATGGCTTCTTACTCTATGAAGGCGCACTTGAAAGTGACTCTCAGACACATCCATTTTTATAGAACTATAGAATCCCTACGATGCAGAATGAGGCCATTCAGCCTATCAAGTCTGCGCCGGCAACAATCCCACTCAGGCCCTATCACCATAATCCCATGCATTTACCATAGCTAATCCCCCTGACACCAAGGGACAATTTAGTTTTGCTAATCCATCTAGGCAACACATCTTTGGAGTATGGGAAGAAACTAGAGCACCCAGAGGGAATCCTTGCGGACATGGGGAGAATATGCAAAGCCACAAAGACAATGACCCAAGCCGGAATTGAACCCTGGCACTGTGAGGCAGCAGCGCTAACCACTGTGTCACCATGCTGCCATGGTCACTTCAAGCATAGTGAAGAAGAATGTGCATGTGGACCACTGTCTGGATGACTAATAGATTCTACTGACTGTACAAAGTTAAAAATAACTGTCAGAAATGTGAAATTGAAACTGGAAATTGTAAAACCTTGCAGTGAGTGGAAGAGAGGCTGGACTTTGTGCTGTAATGTTTTTGGAATTCTAAGATTGGCTAATGTTTCTGTCAAAACCTTTCACCACTTCCACAGAAAATGCCGTAGGAGACGTTTTGTGAGAAAAGATTCTGTTACTTTAATGACTGAGAAATGAGAAGAAAATTTTGATCAAGATCAGTGTGCGGCACAAGTGGATTGGCCATGTTAAGTTGCCCCTTGGTGTCCAAAGATGTGTAGGTTAGATAGATTGGCCATGCTAAATTGTCCCATAGTGTCCAAAGATCTGTAGGTTAGGGGCATCAGCCATGTTAAATTACTCCTTGGTATCCAAAGATGTATAGATTAGATAGATTGACCAAGTTATATTGCCCCTTGGTGTCCAAAGATATGAAGGTTAGGGGAAATTGGCCACGCTAAACTGCCCCTTAGTGTCCAAAAATGCACAGGTAGGTGGATTGGCTATTGTAAATTGTCTCTTAATGACCAAAGATGTGCAGGGTAGTGGATTGGCATGCTAAATTGCCCTTTACTGTCCAAAGATGTGTAGGTTAAGTGGATTGCTATTGGCAAGTTGCCCCTTAGTGTCCAAAGATGTGCAGGTTAGACAGATTGGCCATGGTAAATTGCCCCTGGGTGTCCAAAGAAGTGCAGGTTATGGGAATTAGCAGAGTAAATACATGGGGCTGGGGGAGAGGGCTTGGGTCGGATACTATGTCAGAAAGTCGGTGCAGATTTGTGGATCAAATGGCCTCTCTTCTCACTTAGGGATTCTATGATCCATCCAACCCTGTAATTCCGTAAAACAAAGTAGCAGGATAAACAGAAATAAAAGGTTCTAAATATTTTATTCAATTTAGGTATTCTCGCCGGGTCCAATGACGCAAAATTGAAACTGAAAATTGTAAAAATTTGCAGTGGGTCAGAGAGAAGATCTGGGCCCTTTGTGCTGTAATGTCTCTGAGGTTCTTGGACCGGTTAATGTTGCTGTCAAAACCTTCCACCATTTCCATCTTTTGTCTCATTCTTGTTCTGCCGCTGAGTACTTGGAACGATGCTCCATCCCTTAGGAGCGACTGAGTAGACTGGGACTATAAGCTTTAGAATCCAGAAGAACAAGGGAAGATCTTATTGAAATATATAGATTATTAAGGGAATAAATAAGAGAAGCAGGGAGGTTGTTTCCACTGGCAGATGAAACTAGGACTAGGAGGAATGGCTGGGGGAGCAGATTTAAGACTGAGGAACTACTTCACACAAGACGTTTGTGAATCTGTGGAATTCCCTGCCCAGTGAAGCAGCTGAGGCTACCCCGTTGAATGCTTTTAAGGCAAGGATAGATAGATTTTTGAACAGTAAAAGAATTAAGGGTTTTGGTGAGAGGATGGTTAAGTGGAGCTGAGTCCACGAAAAGATCAGCCATGATCTTATTGAATGGTGGCGCAGGCTCGAGGGGCCAGATGGCCTATTCCCGCTCCTAGTTCTTATGTAATGCCATCTCTTCCAATGGCGCTGGGGTTGGTGAAGGAGATGGGGTGGAAGGAGTTAGGGGGAGGGAAGTTATATAACTGAGAAGTGGGCTGGATTGGCTATTTTCTTTCCTTACAGTAGGAATATCTGGGTTGTCCTCATCCTTTATTGGCACAGGCAGTCTCGGAAAACCCATCCCGCAGGGAAACCGGAACCTCCGTATCCTCCGGGACAGCTGAGTGCTGTGTCACCCTAGTTGTTGCCTCCTCTCTGCCCTTTCTCAGCCTAACGAGCGTGGACTAAATATCAAAGCCGTCTCACATAACAGAGAAAACATTCATACAGCCGGTGGAATTTCACAGCTCAAAGGCTCAGTCCAAGAAGGAAGTCTGTGGTTACGGCATATTAAAGCAAAAAACTCCTTCTCTTTGGCTATTGATAAGACGGGTTTAGGATTCTCTTTAATGTCAACACCTGCAGCGGCTTGTTGCATCTATAACAAGGCTCGGTATTGTTTGAATATAAAATCAATTCTCTCTGAAAATGCTATTAGAATTTCCTCCAGACAGCTGGGTGTGTGTAATCCTTTCTTTGTCTGAGCGTGTTGGTAGGGGAGGGGAAAGAAAAGGAATTAGGTCAAACACAATTGTGGGCCTCGATTCAGATTCCTCCCTGAGCCTGTCTCGACTCATTGAATCAGCATTTTTTCAGTTCTTTCTTTGCTGAATCTGGGCAGGTTCCTGCAGTAACTGAATCCACCCACCACCGCTGCCAATTAGCTACACTAAACAATAGTTAATGAGGAAATTATACCCAGCGGCAGCCGCTTGTTTCAGATGTTCGTGAGCATAACAAGGCCTTGGATTTAGCATTTTTCTGATCAGAGCATTCTCGAGTATTGTCCCACCTCCCACAACATTCGCAATTATACCCACCCCCCTCACTAGCAGCACAGTGGTTAACACTGCTGCCTCACAGTGTCATTCACCTGGGTTCGATTCCTGGCTTGGGTCACTGTCTGTGTGAAGTCTGCATGTTCTACCTGTGTCTGCCTGGGTACCCTTCAGGTGCTCTGGTTTCCACCCACAGTCTGGTTAGATGCATTGACCTGGAGTGTGGCGACCAGAGGAATATCATAGTAACTTCATTACAGTGTTAATGTAAGCCTTATTGTGACAAATAGATAAACTTTGCTTTTACGCACTCAATTATATTAAGGCACACACTGCAGGGACCTGGGTACGATTCTGGCCTCACTGTGTATGTGGAATGTGTACATTTTCCCCGTGTCTGCGTGTGTTCCCTCTGGGTGCTTGCTCCTACACTCTAAGATGTGCAGGTTAAATTGACATTGGTAAATTGCCCCTTACTGTCCCGAGATGTTTAGCTTAGGAGGAATGAGCAGGGTAAATATCTAGATTTACAGGGATAGTTATGATGTGGAGATGCCAGTGTTGGACTGGGGTAAACACAGACAAAGGGACAAACCCCGAAAGCTAGTGGGTTTACCATCAAATAAACTTGTTGGAATTTAATCTGGTATTGTGAGACTTCTTATTGTGTTTTCAGGATAGGGCATAAGTGGGCCTGGGTAAGATGCTCTGTTAGAGAGTTGGTGCAGACTCAATGGGCCGAATGGCTTCCTCTTCGCTGTAGGGATTCTACGATTCTGCGATAAAACACCCTCTTCACTTAAACACCCTCAGGTACGTTATATCTACTTTTATACTTTAACTCCACTGTAACACTCTCGGGTATACTTTAATCTCACTCCAACATGCTCAGATACACTGACACATACTCAGATTTTGCTATCTCTTGCTGTTACAGTGCCTGATCTGATGGTTGATCCAAGCTTGATGATCTCAGACGTGTGTGCTGGAATTCTAGTGCCTCACCCGCCATGGAATTGGAATGAGCAAGGGGCGAACAGAAATGACCATTGACCTTGGGTGGGAGTTTCTGGTCTCGCTGAAGGGAGGTCATAAAATCCTGCCAGTGACGTGGGTTATGGCTGCACCACATTTTACAGAAGGCATGTTGGCTTTGGATCCTATTCGTTTTCCACAGGCTTCTGCAAGTCACTGGGTGGGAAATGTCTGCGGGAAGCCAAAAAATGGGAATCGCAACTGATATTTAAACATAGAACATTACAGCGCAGAACAGGCCCTTCGACCTTCGACGTTGCGCCAACCAATTAGGAAAAAGCAGTGACCCTACAACCTAAACCATTCCCTTTTCGTCCATAAACTTATCCACTAACCTCTTAAATGCCACCAAACTTGGCGCATCTATAACTGCCGCAGGCAGGGCATTCCATACCCTAACCACCCTCTGGGTAAAGAACCTATCTCTGATATCCGTCCTATAACTATCACCCCTTAATTTAAAGCTATGTCCCCTCGTGCTAGCATTCTCCATCCTAGGAAAAAGGCTATCACTGTCCACCCTATCTAACCCTCTAATCATCTTATATGCTTCAATAAGATCCCCTCTTAGCCGCCTCCTTTCTAACGAAAACAACCTCAAATCCTTCAACCTCTCTTCATGGGACCTGCCCTCCATACCAGGCAACGTCCTGGTAAACCTCCTCTGTACCCTCTCCAATGCCTCCACATCTTTCTTATAATGTGGGACCAGAACTGCACACAATACTCCAAGTGCGGCCGCACTAGAGTTTTGTACAGTTGCAACATGACGTTGCGGCTCCAAAATTCAATCCCCCTACCAATAAAAGCTAAGACTCCATATGCCTTCTTAACAACCTTATCGACCTTATTTGGCTGACTGCAATCTTCCCAGACCATTAGTTACGACATGATCAGCCTCGTGTCATTGATATCCTGTGGGAGGGGTGGTGGGGGGAGTGGGAGGGGTGTAGTGGCCGGCAATGGGGAGCCAGCGATTGGGGGATGGGTGGGGGGAAGGGGTGCATGCCCGATGGCCCCCTGAGCAGTATGATGCTGGCCTCATGAGGGGGATTAGCTCCTGCCTTCCCCCGCTCAACTTACTGACGCGAACCATCCAATAGCCTCTGTTATACACAGAGTGCTGTAAATTCAAAAGTAAAGTTTATTTATTTGTGTCGCAAGTAGGCTTACATTAGCACGGCAATGAAGTTACTGTGAAAATCCTCTAGTCACCACACTCTGTTCGGGTACACCGAGGGAGAATTTAGCATGGCCAATGCATCTAACCAGCCCATTTTCCGGACTGTGGGAGGAAACCCATGAAGACATGAGGAGAAAGTGCAAATTCTACATAGACATTTACCCAAGCCAGGAATCAAACCTGGGTCTCTGGTGCTGTGAGGCAGCCGTGCTAACCACTGTGTCATCGTGCTGGCCATTAGACTTTTCCTCCGATGTGCAAGCAAAGGATCTTGCAGATCTTTGTGAAGATGAGTTTGTCCAGGAGCCCTGATCGATACTTACCCCTAAAACAGCACCAAAACCATACCTGGTGCTTTATCACCTCAAGTGGATAGAGCCAAAACTGTCAAATGTGGAATCTGATTCAAACAAGAGGTTCTAGAAAACTAATAATTCATCCAACGAATGATCATATTTAGTTCTGTTAATTCCATCGCTATGCACAAACTGAGCAATCAGTTCCTTATTTTCCTGTTTATTGGGAGCTTGCTGTGCACCAATTGACTGAATAGATTTTAACAGGAAAGGCAATGGCCCAGTGGGATTATTGCTCGACCATTAATCCAGAAACTCAGCTAATGTTCTGGGGACCTGGGTTCGAAACCCGTCACAACAGATGGTGGAATTTGAATTCAATAAAAAATATCCGGAATTGAGAATCTACTGATGACCATGAATCCATTGTTGGAAAAACCTATCTGGTTCATTAATGTCCTTTAGGGAAGGAAATCTGCCATTCTTACCTGATCTGGTCTACACATAACTCAGACCCACAGCAATTTGGTTGACTCTCAACTGCCCTCCAAGGGCAACTAAGGATGTGCAATAAATGCTGGCCAGCAATGAATGAATTCCGTGAATGAATAAAAAAATAGATACTTGTTCATTCCTTGGTGCTCTGTCTGGAGCCAGGTCCTTGGTTCATTGGGTTTCACCCTGAGCTGTTCCCTTGGCCATCTTTTTCAGTGCTGGTCTGCCATTGCCTTCCTGTCTCAGGGACAGCTCGAGGACCCAAAGTCTACCTCAACAATCGGGCAACTGTTGACATTATTTTGAACCACACTCCAGCTAGCCAAGCTAACCCCTACAACAGGTAACACGTACTTGCCAACCTTTGGTGTCAGCAAAGGACTTTGGGATTCCTAAGACGAGAAAAGACAATGGTCAAAATTTTCCGGATGTTCTGGTCCTGCTGTGGGGAATGAAAATGTGGCTGAGCTCCAAATCCTTGCAGTGGCAAATGGATGTGAATGGCTGGAAGATTGAACTCCATATATTGCTCTATTAAATGACGTTTCTTTTTCAGCAGTTTTCCAGATTATTTCTGGGGTGTTTATAAACAGCTGATGCATTCTATCAAATGTACAATTCTCCAAGTAACCTTAAAGTAATTCCGACATGTAGTCAGTGCAAAGAGTAAAGGATCTGTGCACAGACTGCCCATTATAGTATCATGAAATGTATGATAGAATCGCTACATTGCAGAAGAAGGCCAATCGGCCCATCAAGCCTGCACCGACCACCACCCTACCCAGCCCTTATCCCCACAATCCCCTGCATTTACCCTACCTAGTACCCCTGACATGAAGGGGCAATTTAGCATAGGCCAATCCACCTAACCCACACGTCTTTGGACTGTGGGAAGAAACTGGAGCACCCAGAGGAAACCCATGCAGACCCAGGGAGAATGCGCAAACTCCACACAGACTGTGACCCAAGCCAGGAATCGAATGCGGGTCCCTGGTGCCGTGAGGCAGCAGTGCTAAGCACCGTGCCACTGCCCATCGTGCTGTGGAAGTTCTGAATTGTCAGTGTCTATAGGCAAATTCCCCTTTCATGATGTGTATAGAACATTACAGCACAGAACAGGCCCTTCGGCCTTCGATGTTGTGCCGACCAAAATAAAAAGCAATGCCCCTCCAAACTAAACCATTCCTTCTCTTCCATATACTTATCAATTAACCTCTTAAACGCCACCAAACTTGGCGCATCTACAACAGCTGCAGGCAGGGCATTCCACTCCCTAAATCACTCTTTGAGTAAAGAACCTACCTCTGATATCCGTCCTATAACTCATACCCCTTAATTTAAAGCTGTGTCCCCTCGTGCTAGCTTTCGCCATCCTAGGAAAAAGGCTATCACTGTCCACCCTATCTAAACCTCTAATCATCTTATATGCTTCAATAAGGTCTCCTCTTAGCCGCCTCCTTTCTAACGAAAACAACCTCAAATCCCTCAGCCTCTCTTCATAGGCCTGCCCTCCATACCAGGCAACATCCTGGTAAACCTCCTCTGTACCCTCTCCAATGCCTCCACATCTTTCTTATAATGTGGGGACCAGAACTGCACACAATACGCCAAGTGCGGCCGCACTAGAGTTTTGTACAGTTGCAACATGATGCTGCGGCTCCTAAATTCAATCCCCCTACCAATAAAGCTAAGACTCCATATGCCTTCTTAACAACTTTATCCACTTGACTGCCTACTTTCAGGGATCTATTGACACATACACCAAGATCCTTCTGTTCCTCAACCCTATTAAGAGCCCTACCATTAGCCCTATACTCTACCCATTTATTGTTCCTGCCAAAGTGCATTACCTCACACTTTTCCACATTAAACTCCATTTGCCACCTCTCGCCCAGCTCTGCAACTTGTCCAAGTCTCTCTGCAAACTGTAACACCCCTCTTCACTATCTACCACTCCTCCGACTTTGGTGTCATCCGCAAATTTACTAATCCATCCTTCAATACCCTCATCCAGATCATTTATAAAAATTACCAACAGCAGGGGCCCCAAAACAGACCCCTGAGGTACACCACTTGTCACCGAACTCCACGATGAATATCTCCCATCAACCACCACCCTCTGTCTTCTATCTGCTAGCCAATTCCTAATCCAATTAGCTAATCACCCTCTATTCCACACATCTGCATTTTCTGTAGAAGTCTTCCATGGGCCACCTTATCAAACGCCTTACTAAAGTCCGTATATACTACATCAACCGCCTTACCCCCATCCACCTCTCTGGTCACTTTCTCAAAAAACTCAATGAGGTTATTAAGGCATGACCTACCCTTCACGAAACCATGCTGACTATCCCCAATCAATTCATTTCTCTCTAAATAACTATAAATCCTATCCCTAATAATTCTCTCCAATACCTTGCCCACAACAGAAGTAAGACTCACTGGCCTATAATTCCCTGGAAGGTCTCTCTTCCCCTTCTTAAACAATGGGACCACATTCGCTATCCCCCAGTTCTCCGGAACCACACCCGTAACCAACGAGGACCTGAAGATCAGAGCCAGAGGCTCTGCAATCTCCTCTCTTGCCTCCCAGAGAATCCTAGGGTAAATCCCGTCCGCCCCAGGGGACTTATCCAACTTCAAACCCTCGAGAATTTCTAACACATCCTCCCTATCTACTACAATACTTCCCACTTTGCAACCCTGTACCTCAGTGTTCTCCATAGCTACATTTCCAGCACTCTGCGTGAATACCGAAGAGAAATATTTATTCAGTGCCTCACCAATCTCTTCAGGCTCCACGCACAACTTCCCACTGCTGTCTATGACTGGCCCTAATCTTGCCCTAACCAATCTTCTATTCTTAACATATCGAAAGAAAGCTTTCGGATTCTCCTTAATCCTATCAGCCAACATCTTCTCGTGTCCCCTCTTAGCTCTCCTCAATTCACTTTTTACCTCCTTCCTGGCTAATCTATAGCTATCCATTGCACTATCTGAGCCTTCAAGCCTCATCCTGACATAAGCCTCCTTTTTCTTCTTAACCAGCAAATCAACATTTTTCGTACACCAAGGCTCTCTTACTCGTCCATTTCCTCCCTGCCTGACAGGGACATACTTATCAAGGACTCGCAGCAGCTGCTCCTTGAATAAGCACCACATTCCAGATGTTCCCAGTCCCTGTAGTTTCCTAGTCCACTCTATGCACCCTAATTCTCTCCTGATGACCTCATAATTACCCTTCCCCCAGCTATAACTACTGCCCCCAGCTTCATGCCTATCCCTGTCCATCACTAAGGTGAACGTAACCGAATTGTGGTCACTATCACCAAAATGTTCACTAACTTCCAAGCCTAACACCTGGAATTTAAGTATATTTAAGTGTTCTTTCCAAAGATGTTTGGGTTACGTGCATTGGTCATGCTCAATTACCCCATAGTGTCCCAGGATGTGTATGTTAGAGGGATGAGTGGGCTAAATATGTGGGGTTACAAGGGATCGGCCTGGATAGGATTAGTGTTGTTGCAGACTTGATGGGCCGAATGACCTGTTTCTGCACTTTAGGGATTCTATGATTCTGCCTGATATTTAAATGCGTGTCTTTCTTTTGACATTTATGCCCTGAGCAAATCTATTCCTAATAACAGTCATCTGACGACTGATGTCATTTTGGAGTTTTAAATATAGTCTAGCTTCAAAATTAAATTTCTATAATCTATGTCTATGTACACTGCCTCATTGATATTCAAACGGTTCAAATCAGAGGATATAGCTGTATTATAAATGGGTCCACACAACACTTCTCCTGTAACATAACATTCTCTACATCAACTCACTGTGTACACAACCATCTGATCCATGTCACTGTCACAAGTCCCTAATTATAAACTGGGACAAAAATATTTATAAATTAAAGAGTTCTGTTCAATTTCAAAGTGGGCAGAGGAAGAGAGAAATCTGGGAGAACTTGTGTACAACTGACAACAGAGAAGTTTGAGGAAGTGATTAAGCAGGCACATTCTCTTTATAAATACAGTGAGGAAGTTATAATGAAACAAAAACAGAAAATCTCAGCAGGTCTGACAGCATCTGTGGAGAGGGAATAGAGCCAACGTTTCAAGTCTGGATGACCCTTAGTCAGAGCTGTTTCAGATTGTTTTTGAATTCCCCCCCATAATTTTTGGGGATTATCATTGACCAGAAACTCAACTGGACTCACCACATAAACACAGTGGCTATAAGAGCAGGTCAGAGGCTAGGAGTATTGTGGCAAATAACTCATCTCCTGACTTCCCAAAATCTATCTACATCTACAAGGCACAAGTCAGAAATGTGATGAAATACTCCCCACTTGTCTGGATGGGTGCAGCTCCAGCTGCATTCAGGAAGCTTGATACCATCTAGGACAAAGCAGCTCACTTGATTTGCACCACATCCACAAACATCCATTCCCTCCACCACTGACGCTCAGTAGCAGCAGTGTCTACTATCTACAAGATGCACTGCAGCAATTCACCAAAGCTCCTTAGACAGCATCTTCCAAACCCATGACTATTTCCATCTAGAAGGACAAGGGCAGCCGATACATGGGAATACCACCACCTCCAAGCCACTCACCATTCTGACTTGGAAATATATCACCGTTCCTTCGCAGTGGCTGGGTCAAAATCCTGGAATCACCTCGCTAACAGCATTGTGAGTCAATCCATGGAACATAGAGTGCAGCGGTTCAAGAAGGCAGCTCACCACCACCTTCTTAAGGGTGACTAGGGATGGGCAATAAATGCTGGCCAGCCAGTAATGCCCATGTCCGACAAATGAATAAAGAAAAGAATAAAAGATTCCAGCATCTGCAGTATTTTGCCTTTATCTGGGTTATAATGATCATTTCTCAAACTCAGCTTGAGTATTGTATCCCCTTTTGGGTTCTGTAGTTTAGGGAGGCTGTAAAAGCTACAAAGAGGACACAGAAAAAATTTACCAGTCTAGCCTGTGTGATGCACTTCAGTCATGTAGATAGATAAGAGAAGCTGGAGTTCTTCTTTCTAGAAAAGAAAAAGTGTGAAGGAAATCTGATAGAGGCGTTCAAAATCATAGAACTATAGAATCCCATTCAGCCCATTGAGTCTGCACTGACTACAATCTCACCCAGATTGTCTCTATAATCCCATTTATTTACCCTAGCTAGTCCCCCTGACAACAAGAGGCAATTTACCATGGCCAATCCACCTAATGTGCACATCTTGGGACTGTGGGAGGAAACTGGAGCACCTGGAGGAAACCACAGAAACAAGGGGAGAATGTCCAAACTCCATACAGACAGTGACCCAAGCCAGGATTGGAGCGGGTCCGTGTTGTTGTGAGACAGCAGTGCTAACCTCTGTGCCACTGTCTCGCCCAAGGTTGCAAGTGTTTCTTTTTAAAAATTATTTCATCTAAAAAAAATTTAAATTGAATCCAATTCGCAGCACGTACGAGGTGAGGTATTACACTCCATCTTGGTCTTGATCTGACGCTTAATTTAGCCAAAAGAGTGAGATGGCTTTGAAAAACTGCATCCCAGCTGAACCTCATCACCTACCCCGATCATTGACTCCACCCTATCCTGAACCAGGTTTCACCCCTGCAGGGAAGTTACAGATCTGAGTATTGACTCGGTCTAAGTTGCAACCACTCCGTGATTCTATTGCTACTGAAGTGAATCTAACAGTGTCTGCTCTATCCTTGTGTGTTCAAGTTTTTAATAATTTTCCATGACAATTTGTTGGACCGCAGGGGAATGTTAGGAAGTAAGAATGAAATTAAAGTTAAAGAATTAGATAAAAAAAACTGATAGGGTTTTAGCTGCACTGAGGAGCTGTGAGTTGTAGATGAGCTCGGTAGCAGGATGAACCAGATACTTTGTTAAGCAAAGTAGAGACTAGTAGTCCAGGGGGTTAGATCATAGCCACGCCTAGGTGAAAAGTAGGACGCTCTCAGAGAATCAAGCTGTTGTGTAAAAAGAACATAGAAGAAATCTGTCTTTGTGAGGCTACATGGCTGGAACTCTTGCTCACTACGGAATCAGCGCGGGCGAGTGTCCGACAGCAGAATTCTCCGCAGATGTCGAGTGGGTCTTGCCCGAGCGAGGATGTAAAATCCCGCTCCACAAACTCTATTCTAAACCAGAAGGAGGTTTTCCAATTAAAACTATAAGTCCTGTGTGCTAACTAGTTGTGGGATTCTGTTCATCGTGTTCAAATTATGCGAAGTTATTTTGGGGAATCAAAACTGGGTCCCTGGCGCTGTGAGACAGCAATGTAACCACTGTGCTGCCCTCATTATCACAATGCTTTTCGTTTTTGGAAGCTGTGCTGTTTAGTGTTTCTTCCATTACACCAGTGACTGGCCTCATTGGTTCTAAGTGCCTCCAGAGGTTGTGAGAAATGTTATTTAAAGGCAAGATTTTTCTTTCGTTGAATTAAAAGTCCCTTCAGCTAATTGGAAACAAAAATCATCCAGTGTTCACGCCAAATATCTCTGACGGATCTCTGTTCTGGCTGGCATCTCAGACACTGTCCTGCAGCGTGGAACTTGGGTTCTTTTATTTTTCTCTATTCATTTGTGGGACACAGGCATTGCTGGCTGGGCCAGCATTTATTGTCTATCTCTAGTTTCCCTTGGAGCGCAATTGAGAGTCACATTGCTGTGACTCTGGAGTCACATGTGGACCAGACCAGTTAAGGACGGGCAGATTTCCTTCCCTAAATGACATTAATGATCATTTGATGCAGAGTCTTGGAGCTAAGCATTCTCCTCAATATCTGCTCTGTCACTAATGTGTTTTCTTGACATTTTTCAGCATTGTCTATTCCTGGCCCTCCTCTGCTGGCTCGGATTTAGGTACTTAGTTTCTGTAATGCGATTGTCACAGGAGCTGAATTCCAATAAACACGGGACCCACTTGCCAAGAAGTGTTATTGTTGGATAAGGAAACCTACTTGCTCCAGTTAAAAATAACCAACTGGTCTATCTTCGCCTCACAGCACATTTATCATTTCTTCAGCATTCCCAATCAAAACAAAAACATACTTTTGCACAGATAAACCTTATAAATTGTTGTTTCGGGCCTGGTAGTTGCATCGAATGCACTTCTCATGCCAAATATTAACAATCAGATAACGAGGCCCTTCAAGTGTCTCAGTCAGGGGTCATATGCAATGCAAGTGAATGGGAAAGGAATTCAGTCCATTGGAATTCTACCAACGGGACTGAATGGGGTTGGATTTGCTTCATTAGAATTCTATTAATGAGAGCGAATACAAAGCAGTTTGATCATTGATAGAATCCCAATAGAGTAAGCACAAGTCCTTCACTTGGGTTGATAGAGTGTCATTGAAAAGGAATTTGAAGGGGCTTGCCTCATACAGTCAATGCTGTATACTTTCAAAGTGTAGTCATGGTTGCAGAGAATTGTTCCCTCCTCAGGACACCCGCCTTTGCTTAGATTCCTCTGCTGCTGGTGTCCTTCTGACCAATTCTTGGTCCAAATCACCAACCTTCTTGTTTTATTCATTCAGATTAGACCTGCAGAGATTTTCCAGCATTTTCTCTTTTGGTTTTTGCCTCAATTGTTTTTGCTCAATGTTTGTTTTGGATTTCTGCTATTTCATATGCAATAGAATTAATCTATGGTCACATTTTGCCCATTGCTCATGCAAGGATGACATAGATTTTCTTGTGGGACCACAAGACAAAGAATGAGCAAATGCAAAGGCAAGATGTCCCATACTGCACTTCTAGTAGTTTAGATCTAGGCACCTTGGCCACCATGGCTCATAGTGAGGGATAGAAGCTGTAGGTGAACATCTTCTGGTTCCAGCAGACCCCTCCCTAAATGCCTGTCTATGGTCAACCAAGAGGTCTATCTTCCCAGCTCACTGCTGTGACGCAACAAATGGGAAGTGTTAGTTAAAGTTAAAATTAATATATTAGTCACAAGTAAGTCTTATATTAACACTGCAATGAAGTTACTGTGAAATTCCCCTAGTCACCATACTGGGCCTGTTGAGGTCAATGTACCAACCCAGCACAATGTTCAGATTGTGGGAGGAAGCCGGAGAAAACTCATGGGGAGAACATGCAAACTCTAAACAGACAGTTGCACAAGCCAGGAATCAAATCCGGATCCCTGGCATTGCGAGGGCAGCAGTGCTAACTACTGTGCCACCTCAGCAGATTCCTGGTTACTGAATTGGATTCAAACATTATTTTTACCCCTCCATCTCTAATATATTAACATTCTTCTTCACCTCTCTGCCCAAAGGCAGGTGCAACCTATATCACTGCTATTGTGAAGTTGGGTCAAGTGATTGTAGACTGGGGAGGCAGGAAGTTAGAATTTGGTGTTATTAAATTTGTAAAATGCTGGTGGGGGGAAGGTGGGGAAGGGTGCATTATGTGGTCCTGTTAAAAAGGTGGTGCTTTTTCTGTGCTTAGAAATTTAAAATGCAGTATAGAGAGCCCAGACTGTAACATTTATATCAAAAGGCCAAGCAGTAGTTTTACCAAGGCTACAGGCTTTTGAATTTAGCTAATCAATTTGAACCAGGCCCTTAGATGCCAAAAACCATATTACATTTAAATCTGCTGGTTTTGACAACCTAGAACCAATTCTATTGTGAGGAATAATGATATGTCATTTCAGATATAAAAGAAGAGAGCAGTGGAACAAAGGGGATGCAGCAGAGATACTATTATTGCCAGAGAGAACAGCTCTCAACTCTCTCTCGAGAATGAGAATAGCTGCTCTCATAGCTGTATCTATGTCTTAGAGAAAGCACCATCTCAATACAAAGATACCAAAGAAGAAAGTAGTTCCAGGCAAAAGAATCAACAAAGAAAGCCGGAATATCCCAGAAGACACAAAACCTGGTTGTAATTTAGACAGTGACTTGATTCTACTTTTGTTAACGAGTAGGAATTGTATTTATTGGAACAGTATTCCATTAGAATCTTGTTTTATTTGGGAATAGTTAATAGGGAGAAGGATTAGTTAACAGCTTAGTTAATTTGCTCATTTTTAGCTAGATAAATAAGTTGTTATATGTTAATTTTAGAGAGAGTCAGGGATTTATTTTGTATTTAACTACTATAAGTTGTTTAAGAGTACGTCACACCACTTCACACACACTTTTTACAGATTAAAGGATGAAATAACCCTCTTTGGGTGTTAGTTCTCAAAGGGGGAAATCAAGCTTTGCTTCATAACACCACAATTTCCACCATGGGTGGGGCAAGGAGACAGGTTGGCGAATCCACCCCAGCCAGAATGGGAATTGAACCCTGAGATGTTGGCATTCATCTGATCCACACCAGCCAAGTGAACATTAAAGTTAGGTCACTGAAGCAGCTACATGGATCAGTTCTATTTGTTTAGGCAGGTAAGTACTCAGCAATTTATTTATGTATGATTCTGATCTACACTCCAGCCAATGTATTTATATTGAGATGAGTAACGTGGGCCACCACTATTATGAACCTTCTTTAGCAAGTTTGACTTTTCTTGTGTCCACTGCCATGATGAGAAAGAAGTTGAATAATTGCCTGATGAGGGGAATATGGTCCAGCAATAGGGAAAATTTCAGTTCATTAGGAGCAAGGAGTTTCTCCAGCGATCAGTGGAAACCACTCATGAAATCTTTGAATTTTTGATAGGCATTTACAACAATCAGGAATTGGTGTGAATCATTCAGCCCCTCAAGATCCAGAGGACAGCATAGTAAAGCTTGAAGGGAGATTCAGGAAAATTTATAGCCCAATGATTAGCTCTGCTGCCTCTCAGCACCAGGGGTATGGGTTTGATTGCGGACTTTGGTCACTGTCTGTACGAAGTCTGCACATTTTCCCCATGTCTGCGTTGTTTCCAAAGGAGTGTAAACTAGTCATGGTAAATGTGTGGGGTTATGGGAATAGAAGGATGAGGATAGGATAGGAATGAGGCCCTAGGTATGATGCCCTTTGAGAGTCAGTACCATACTCAAGGTAATACACTATGTCTATGAAGACCAGTTGCATAATGTAATCCTTTTAGCAGAGATATCATTCTGGTGAATCTACACTGCAACTCTCAAGCATCCAACTACTACAGAGGTATGTCTTTATGGGAGCAGGAAGCCCACACAGCCTCAATCCTATTGGATTGAATCCAGATATTGAACATGAGCAGATCACAGCCAAGTTTAATCCCCATCACATTAACTTTCTCAGCAAAGGGTGCAGTGGGGATGGGATAGTCAAAATGGACAACCATAATAAATGGGAATTATGACAACTTCCATCTCTGCTAAACTGAAGCCGATTGTAGCAACCCTCAATCACTGCTCCAAGTTTGGTCAAACACCTCAATACTTTCTACTCTTCCTGAGATACAGTACCAGAAGTCTCTTAATAATACTTAGGCTTTGAGATTGTTAGCGACTACAGAAGTCTCTATTTGCTGCCCAATTACTTGTCATTTGCAGCTGAGAATAGAGAGAGGGAAGTGTCTACCTTCGTGTTGCTTGGAGCAGCTTTGGTGGATAATGAAAGCAAACAAGGGAATGCTTCAAACCATAAGATGAAACAAGGATAAATGGATAGTGTGTAAAGTCACAGTAAAAGCAGAATAAACTGGGGTCCTTTTCTCAAGGAGGGATAATTCAATAAAATATGAAGGATCCTGCTTGGATACAAGTGGAGAACACAGTTCCACTTGAGGGAATTTAAAACCAGGGAGGTCACAAGTAGTCTCTAATAAATCCAATGGAGAAATTAGGAGAAACCTCTTTGCAGGGGAGGCAATGGTCTAGTGGTATTTTTGCTAAACTATTAATCCAGAAACTCAGCTAATATTCTGGGGACCTGGGTTCAAATACCACCATTGTAGATGGTGTAATTTGAATTCAATGATATACTTTTAAGAAAAAAAATCAGGAATTTAGAATCTCATGATGACTGTGAAACAATTACCAATCATAGGAAAAATCCATCTTATTCACAAATGTCCTTTGGGGAGGGAAATCTCCCGTCCTTACCCAATCTGGCCTACATGCGACTCCAGAACCACAGCAATGTGGATGATTCAACTCTCCAAGGGCAATTAAGAATGGGCACAGCCAGTGACGCCCATGAAAAAATAAAAAAGAGGGTGGTTAAAATGTGGAAGTTGCCACTGTAGGGAGTGGTTAAGATGAACAACATTTAGGGTAAAAATGGTGGAGAAAGGAATAGAAGGATTATGGTGGCACAGTGGCAAGCATTGCTACCTCTCAGTGCCAGGGATCCAGGTTCAATTACCAGACAGGGTGACTGTGCAGAGTTTGCATGTTTTCTGTGTCTGAGTAGCTTTCCTCTGGGTGCTCTGGTTTCAAAGAACAAAATAGCATGGGAAACAGGCCCTTGGGCCCAACAAGCCTGCACCACCACCCCAATGTTCCCACCTCTACCCGTGATCCCTGTCTATGTTTATAGATCTATTTTCCTCCACTGTCTGAAAGATATACTGGTTAAGTGCATTGGCCGTGCTAAATTTTCCCTCAGCGTTCCTGAACAGATGCCCGAGTGTGACAATTAGGGGATTTTCATGGTAACTTCATTGTAGTGTTAATGTAAGCTTCCTTGTGACATTAATAAATAAACTTTATTTGTGATTGGAGGAGATGGAGGAGCTCATGCACACAGCTGATTGGCCAACAGGTCTGTGTCTAAGCTGCAGACGCTTCTTTCTTAAGCAGGAAATTTAAATTCTGCTCATCAACTATTCACAGCCAGAGGTCAGCAATTCCTGAGCATTGTTGGGTTTTGAAGGGTTAGGAAAGGAAAGAGAGAATGAGAGAATCAAAAGCAGCATCATTCCATATTTCATTTCGGGGATTTTCACAGCAACTTCATTGCAGTGTTAATGTAAGCCTACTTGTGACACTTTTAGGGGCAGCATATTGGCACAGTGGTTAGCATTGTTACATCACAGTGCCACAGACCCAGCGATTCCTGGTTTGGACCATTGTGCAGACTACACACAAACATTCTCCCCATGTCCACATGGGTTTCCTCCCCCAGTCCAAAAGACATGCTGATTAGATGCATTGGCCATGCTAAATTGCCCCTCAGTGTACTCAAACAACACCAGAATGAGGTGGCTAGGGGATTTTCATAGTAACAATTTGCAGTGTTAATGAAAGCCTACTTGTGACTAATAAATAAACTTTAACTTGACAGTAAAACTTTTCTCATTCATCCATCTATCTCAGAAATAGAGCTAATCATTCCCAAAGTAGCAAACACTTGCTGAGAAGGAGATTTCACCATAAAAGAATGTGACCACAATAGAATTTCACCCACACCCGAAATATCTTGCTTTCCTTAATAACGAGATAAAACAGTTAGCTTTAAGGCATATTTCTTTTATTCAGAGACAAATGCTTTTTAACCAACTAGAAAAGAAATTCAACACAAAAAAAATAAATTAGCAATTTACAACAAAATAAATCACAGATTTTTTCGGTCCATTATAATGTTTGATACAAATTACTCAGTAACTCAAGGAACACATGTACAAAGCATGTAATCCACAGCAGATAGGTAACAAGGTCACTGCACTAACCCCTGGGTTTCAGCTGCTGGAACTGGGGCATTAAGTAGTTTGGTGATTTGAGATTCTCAGTGGGGAAATATTGTAATCAAATTTTCCTCCTATTACAATCCCACAATCTTTGCACCCTCTCATTAGTAAGAATCCAGTTCTTAGAGATCCTCAAGCCCCTCAAACAGACACCCTAAGAAGAATCCAGACATCGGGCATTGATAGATCACAGCCGAATTTAATTGACCCTTGCCACATGCCCATACTTTCCAACGAGGTGTATGATGGGGGCAAGAAAGTCAAATGGACTGTCATAGCTTTCAAGAGCCATGGTACCTTCTTCCCCCTTCCAAAACCAAAGCCACTGCAGGAACTCACTAAGTTTAGGTCAGCTGGCTGAACTGCAGGCCAGTCAGACCCTGGAAACCGTCTCCAGGTACAGATCACTCAATGTTAAGGTGTTGTCTAGTTGAGATGTTTATAAGGTGATTCTGGGGATCAATAGGCAAGGTGGAAAGAAACTGTGTCCCCTCGTGGGATAAGTGGGGCACTGCCCCAGAGTTAGAACTTGGCTTTTTCCAGATTGATGCGAGGAAGCCCATCTTCACAGATATGGTTGTAATTTGCAACACCAACTCCACAAGAAGTTCATGCTGGGGGTAGCAGAGGGAGTCAATTGAATTTTTAAAAAGTGGGATTGATAAGATTTTTTACTCAGCAAGGATATCCAAGATTTTGGAACTGAGAGGAGTAAATGGAGTTAAAATGTAGATCAACCATAAATTTTATTGAATGGACGCTCTGGCTCGAGGGATAAATTATTTTATTCATTTTCCCATGTTCTGAATAAAAGTTCAGCTTGTTAACATTCCTATTTCCTTCTCTTCTGCTCAAGTCTACTTGGACCATGGTATCCACCTCCCCATCCCCAACAAACAGGGACAACAGGCAGATGACCCACTCAGTGATTCAATACATTGGGCAATTGGAATGGCCAGGAGGTGCCAGTGTGATGGAGAACATTAGACTTACTCTCTGCAGACGTAAGCAGCAAATTAAACCAATATTTCCCAAGTGCACAATGTATAAACATGGGCTGACAGTTATTGGCTGATATAAACTGAGGTCTCGATATTTCCTTTCTTCAACTTTGTGCTGGTCTGTGGAAATAGATTACAGCTCACATGGTTATAACAAAAATCCAATTGTCCCAACTTCATCATGGCAGCATTTTCAAATTTGCGTCTCCTCTCCCCCCGCAACTAACGTTACCCCACATCACCCCACCCACCCATAACCACTGCACAAACACCCACAGGACAGTCTATTTTATAGATTTCACGTTGTCATGGAGGATTTTAACCAATAACACAGAGTTCAGGGCACACCTGAGTGGGATTCAAGTACTCATTCAAGAGAAAAGAACAAAGAGAACATTTCATGAATTACAAAATACATTCAGTCAGAAAGGCACGCAATATCATAATGAATTGGGCAGCACAAAAATATACCTGGCAAAAGAATGCTGCAAGAGGCACCGCAGCCCCCTCAACATTCAAACATGGAAATGATATATTTGGATAGTGAAGAAATTACCATTTAGTATTGCTTGCAATTCAATACAAAACCTTGCCCAATACTTAGATGAGGCAAAAAAATGTCATGGTGTCAACTACTCACTAGCCCAAAAAACAGGCATACATGCATACACACGTGTGCATATACACATACGCACATATACACTTATGTTCCATTGCAAGTAAAGACTGCATTCATAGAATTATGGCCAAAATCATTAATTGAGCAGTAGAAAATCATCTTATAATATTAAACTTCTTCAGCTTTCACTTATTTACATATGACCAGAGGTCTGAAACATAGGGAAAATAAATTAAACAGGCAATATATATATATGTTTGTCACATAAATAGTAAAAATCAGTTCTCAGTCTGGTGTAACTGTCCAATTTTCTTGTAGACTTTTTTTTCGGCAGCGTCTGTTACGTGGGTGCACAAGGTGCCTGCTACCTGACTGATAAACAGTGCAGTGCTTATACAATCCGTAGCACTGCAGAAATACAATTGCTGTAGATTTACTATCCAACAGTGGCACAGGAAAATAGAACAGTGGCATCGCATTACCACCAGTGTTGCGACGATTCTCCGTCCCCTCTCCCCGTTCATTTTCTTATTTTTCCAAAGGTGGGGTGAGGGGAATAGTAAGATCCTTTCACTTCCTCCTCCACACAGCATTATCTTCTGATCATACCTCCGCATTTTCTGTTTTCAATCTCGAAGACTTTCTGTACACAGTCGCTCTTCCAAAGTTCATTTCAGTGCTCATAGTGCGAGCCTGGATCTTACAATGCAGGAGCCCGGTTTTAAACAATCCCCATGTCTTCTGGAGGGCGAGAGACTGCACTAGGTTTAATGAAGAAACAAATGTTCCTTAGCAATAGGCCTTGGCTCCATTCAACAAATCGCCAGATCATTATTTCACATTCTGTACCCTTGCTTTCCTCAGAGTTCTTTTGTTCCTCTTTTTAAGAAGAGGCATTCTGTAATCTCTGATGCATCTTTCTCTGGAACAGCTTCTCTCTCACGGTATATTTGCTTTGACGTCAGTCATCCATTCACAATGAATCACGCAGATACAACACAAGAGCCGCTCAGATCAGCTTATTGCAAATGGCCACAGCCTTTTTGTAGACTTCGGTCACGTTATCGAGGTCCATGAGGGAGAAGTTGCTCTCGCCCAGCTCGCTGAAGCACTTCATCTTCCGCAGACGCGGCCGGCAGTCGGACTCGGGCCCCTCCAGGTGGAGCAGGTCGTCCGCCGACACGCAGCTCCGCATCTGGCTGCGCTCCTGCCGGCCCTCGGGGAGGTCGAGCCGGTCGAAGGACTCGGAGGAGAGGATGCTGTCCTCGCTCACCGCGCTCGACGGGTAGCTGCGATTGGACGAAAGCCTGATGTCGGAAAAGGCCAGCTCGTTGAAGGAGCCCAGGCTTTTCAGGGTGGGGCTCCCCACGGTGGAGTCTGTGCTGCTGGAGGAGAACTTGCCGTTATATTTAAGGATGCCTTTGCGCCGGCACGCTGTGTCTTTGGAGGCATCGCCACTGGCGCGGCTAGTGTCAAAAGTTACCGCGTCAAAGACGGAAGAGTTCTCGCAGTCCAGCAGGTCTGCTGACTCGCTGGGTTCTGGAGATGAATAATAGCCAGATTCTCTCTTTGCAGGTTTCTTTAGTATGCCTTTCTTTGGTGCAGGAACAGTGGCATTCGGCTGTTGGCTGTCGGTTTCTGTTGCTGACGTGCTGGAGTCTTTATGGACGAAGGCAGCCTCCTCTGGAGGCACGGTGTGGTTGACGTTGCCCGCACTGTGCGAGCGATGCTCGTAGTTGTTCCTTTTCTTCAGTATCCCTTTTGGTCTCTTCAGCAGCGACTTGCCCTGACTTTCGGGAGCCCCCCCCTCCTGCAGCGAGTGCGAAATGTCGTTCTCCTTTTTGGATTTCTTGAGCGACCGCTGTCGCTCCAGCGGGGAGCTGTGCTGCTTGAAGAAGCAACGCACCTTCGAGCCACTTTCAAAGACAATGCGGGACGACCGCTGCACCCAGTCCAAAGTGATCGTCACCGGCGGCTCGTAGTCTTTCAGCGACTCCACCTCGCAGGCTGGGCTCTTGTAGCCCCAGTTCACCCACCAGTGATTGGCAACATCTTCAATGGTGGCTCGTCGATCGGGATTCACCATCAATAGCCAACGGATCAGCCCGCACGCATCTGGGGGAGGGGGGGGGCGGTCAGAGAAAACAAAATTTGAAGCACTTCTGTTTCCAATAATTGCACACATCAATAACTTTTATTTATCTAACACATATATTCAAACGCAAAAATCAGACATAATTTCAAACTGACTGCAACTGCAAGGGGATATTTGGATGGACAGCACTGTTCGCACTGCTGCCTCATTGCACTAGGGTGCCAGGTTCAATTCCAGCCTTGGGTGACTGTCTGTGTGAAGTTCGCACATTCTCCCCACATCTCTGTGGGTTACCTCTGGATATTCCGGTTTCTTTCCGTAATCCACCGAGATGTGCAAATTAACTGCATTGCCCCTCGGTGTCTCAAGACCTGTAGATTAGGCGTATTAGCCAATGTGTGGAATTACGCAAATAGGGTTTGGGTAAGATGTTCTTTCGGAGAGTCAGTACAGACTTGAAAGGTTGAACGGCCTCCTTCTGCACTGTAGAGATTCTATTATTCTAGGTAGAGAAAAATTGGTCCAAGGTAGGTTTTAAGAAGCATCTTAAAAAGGAGAGGGAGTACGGGAGAGAAGCAGAAAAGGTTTAGGGAGGTAACCCCAGAGCTTTGGGCCCCAGGCAGCTGAACGAATGGGAGTTAATGGTGGAGCGATTCAAGATAAAGGGGTGTGGGGAGCAGAAGAGGCCAGAATTGAAGGAGCACAGAGAGGGTTATGAGTTGAAAGAGATTACAAAGAGGTCAGTTGCACAGAGGTTAACACTGCTGCCTCCAAGTGCCAAGGACCTGGGTTCAATTCCAGGCTTAGGTCACTGACTGTGTGGAGTTGCACGTTCTTCCCATGTCTCCAGTTTTCCCACAGTCTGAAAGACGTGTTGATTAGATGCACTGACCCGAACAGGTGCCAAATTGTGGCAACTAGGGATAACTTCATTGCAGCGTTAAAGCCTTACTTGTGACACTAATAAATAAATTTTACTTTAAGATGGAAGGTGAGGAGGTCACAGAAGGATCTGAATCCAAAGATGAAAATTTGACATTCAAGAGAACAGTGGACTGTGAGCACAGCAGTCACAGGGGAAAATTGTTGGTGTTTGATCCTAACACTGATAGCTGTCCTCGGAACTGTTACCAATCTCAGCTAGGTAATAAATTTGCCTGCTTTTCAGCTCACCCAAATAGAAATAGAAACTAAGCAATGCAATCAGACTCTGTAGTGATATAGTTGACCTGTCTGTCTGCCTGCCTAAAATAGTTTTCCAATGTTACAACGTCGAACAAAGGTACATCATAATAAAGCACTCTGGGATGTCCCAAGATTGCACAAGGCCCAGTAAGAATTGGGGGATTTTCTTTACCTGAAGGTTTGGTAGGCTCACGGTAATCTCCATTGGTGATTTGTTTAACCAGATTTCTGTAGTCATGTCCGTCGAAAGGCATGGTGCCATGGACCAAGGTGTAGAGCAGAACGCCCAAGGACCAACTGTCAACCTGCCAGGGGGAACAAAACTCGTGTTACCCGGGAAACCAAACCAAGGAGATTCTGGAGGTCATCAATAGTGGTGACTGTAGGATAACCTATTCTTGAAAACAACACACATAATCAGCTCCATTCATTGCACACTCCTGTGGTCCTAGCCTAAAGCCTCGCTAAACACCTTGTGTCAACCTGATGCATAATAAATATATTGTGGTAGCTGTCAGCACAAATCTTGGAGTGATTGGCCGAGCCTTGTGTTTGAGCACTTCAGTATTTGTTCAGTTGTGTGTTTTGAAGACTATTACTTGCATTCAGTTGCGTTAAGGGGACAGTCGCTACACTTGCTTAAAGCCAACAAAGTGGAAAGTGTCAACACACGTCTCAGGAAAGGAAAAGTCTCACGGGTTTTGTTTGTTTGTAAACATTCCGTGATCAGATGTTATGTACTAATGGCTATTCAGCCAAATTTGCCCTCTTGCATGCTATAGATCTATCCCCGACCAAACAAGACCGCACAATTTATAGCACAGAAAAAATTTGGGCCAATGCACATGCAAAACATGTTAAATTGGAGCAGGAGGGGGTCATTCGGCCCTTTGAATCTGCTCTGCCATTCATTAGCATCATGACTAATCATCCAACTCAATAGCCTCATCTTACCTCCACCACCCCCCATGTAGAACCACAGAAGGCCTGCAGGGCAGGAGGCGGCAATTTGGCCCATCTAGTCTGCACCAACAACAATCCCATCCCATCCAGGTCCTATTGCTGTAAGGCCTCTATTTTACTCTGCTAATCTCCCTAACATTAGGGTCAATTCACCATGGTCAATCAACCTAATCCACACATCTTTGGACTTCTCTTTTGATCCCTTTTTGCCTCAAGTGCTATGTCTAACTGCTTCTTGAAAAGACACAGGCCAGAATTCCTGGCCATTCATGCCCTGCCACCAGCCAGGATGGAGAATGTGGTGCTGAGCCAAATCTCCGTCCCCTGCAGTGGCACTGGAGAATCCCACTGGTGTGAGTGGCAGTAGAATCCTGCCCACAATGTTTTGTCCTCAACTACTTTCTGTGGTGCCAAATTCCTCAGGCTAACCACTCTCTAGGTGAAGAAATTTTTCCACATCTCAATCCTAAACCCTGTTTCCTCAGACTGTGGCCCCTGGTTCTGGACTCCCTCACCATTGGGAATATCCTCACTGCATCTATCCTGTCTATTCCTGTTGGAATTCTATAGTTTTCTATGAGATATCCCCTTATTCTTCTGAACTCCAGCAAATACAATCCTAACTGACTCAATCTCTCCCCATATCAGCCTGCCATCCCAGGAATCAGTCCAGTAAACTTTCACGACACCTTTTCTAGAGCAAGAACATCCTTCCTCAGACAAGACCGAAACTGCTCACAGTATTTCAAAACTGTATTACAAGAGCCTCTTTCTATCTCACTTCACTATCAGCATTGCCTTCTATTCCTTTCTACTTCAAGCACTTGCTTAGTTTCTCTTCACCTATCTTCCTTAGCACCTCTTGAGATACTGTTGAAAATGTGGAACTCAATCTCTCTCTCTGGTTTAAAAAAAAAATCAGATTCATAGAGGCCCAGCTTGTCCATGCCACCCATTTTTTTTAAACCACTAAGCTAGTCCCAATTGTCTGCGTTTGGCCCATATCCCTCTATACTCATCCAGACAACTGTCTAAATGTTTTTTTAAAAGCCTTTAGACAGCACTTAGAATATCCTGTTCAATTCCGGTCACCACACTACCAGAAAAATGTGGAGGTTTTAGAGAGGGTACAGAAAAGATTTACCATGATGCTGCCTGGTATGGAGGGCATTAGCTATGGAGGAGAGGTTGGAGAAACTTGGTTTGTTCTCATCAGAATGACGGAGATTGAAGGGAGACCTGATAGAACTCTACAAGATTATGAGAGGCATGGACAAAGTGGATAGTCAGAAGCTTTTCCCCAGGGTGGAAGAGTCAATTACCAGGGGGCACAAGTTTAAGGTGCGAGGAGATAGTGGAAGCGGATATGGTAGTGACTTTTAAGGGGCTTTTTGACAAGTACATGAATAGGATGGGAATGTAGTGATGTAGTCCCTGGAAGGGTAGGGGTTTTAGTTCAATTGGGCAGCGTGGTCGGTGCAGGGTTGGAGGGCCAAAGGGCCTGTTCCTGTGCTGTAATTTTCTTTGTTCTAAAATACAAAACTGTATCCACCTCTGGCAGTTGGTTCCAGATACTCACCCCCCTCTGTAAAACAATTGCCCCTCTGGACAATTTTTGCCCCTGAATTCCTCGACCATCATGGCGACCATCATATATTTACGAGCCCCAGCTTTAGGCTTAAAACCATGTTGCAATGAAACTCGGGACTTCTCTAGTTTATAAAGATCATTGGCAAGTGTGCTGGGGTGAAGGGAGGAGTATGGGTTCCTCAAGATGTGTCACAACTCCTTTGAACAATTAACCTTTGCTTGTACCAGATACAAGGAGTCAATTGGGAAAACTATTTTGGGAGCAAGTCTCTACCAGAGGAGCAACTAAGGAACAGAGCACTCACCTCAGGTCCCCTGTAGGGGCGGCCATTCACAATTTCTGGAGACGCGTACAAAGGGCTGCCACAGAAGGTCTGTAAAAACCGGTCCTGGTGGTACAAATTGGAGAGACCAAAATCCGCAATCTGGCAAGAAAGGATTTAAACAGGCAACTTTAGGAGTGGGGAACTGTCGTTGCTTGATCTTTGCCTGCTGTGAATGTATCACATGCTATGTAAATGCCATCCGTTCTATGCTCTCCAAGGGAATATAACTTGTGAATTCAAACCAAGTCACAAAAATCTTTGTCAGTGGAGTAAAGGAAAACAGTTTCTAGTGGTAATCAGAATTATCAATTGGAGAAAAAAAAAAACCACAGCCAAAAAGCAGAAACACTTTGTGCTACAGAATGCACTGCCTAAAATTCAAAACAACAAACCCGCCGTGTAACATGTGACACATCCACACGGTTGCTAAAAGACTCTAAAACAAGCAAACAGTGCAATTTGCAGCATATTTACTTAGCAGAATTATATGTGCTTGGATCAGATCAAGCTGAAGGGAACTGACAGATGGTATGCACATAATTACACTTTTTATCAGGGTAAGCAGAAGTAGGAGAGGCTAGATCTGGGTCTGGACTGAGCTTCCCAAACCTTCCATCTGGCCCAGTTTCTAACACGCCAGTCTGACACACAGCCAAGAATTCTTTTTATTTATTTTCCTCAAGTACACAAAACTCAGCTCCGGCCTACTTAACCAGACCGTGAGGTGGAAGGCAGTGAGGGGGAGCTGGTCACCTCCTCCTCTGCCTGTTTCCTGCAGTGGCAGCACCAGTCAACCATATCAACCCTCAGTGCCCACTCCGAGTGCTAATCTGGATAATGATAGCTGGCAGGTTCTATTCCCAATGGAGAGCATAGACGCCTCATCTGATCCTGGCCTAGCTCACTGAAGCATTTCCAAGTGAACCTATTAACGAAGCCATCTGGTTTATTAATGTGCATTAGGGAAATAAATCTGCCATCCTCATCTGGTCTGACCTACTTGTGACTGCAGAGCCACAGCAATGTGGTTGATTCTCAACTGCTCTCAGGCAAGTAGGGATGGGCAATAAATGCTGGCCAGCCAGCGACGTGCACGTCCCATGGATGAGTAAAATAAAAGTACGAGTTACACAGTGACAATAGGGAGGGGAAAATCCCGCATTTAGATTTAAAAAAAAAAAAGGCCAAAATGGTAAGCAGCAAAAAAAAACTACAATGGATGCTCCCAGTGTTAATACCAAGAGTTAGAATTATTGGCTTTCAGACATGAATTTGCCTACTGAGGTGGGTGTACAAGATCTTCCACTTCACAGTGAAAGAAAAGCATGGGAGCTCTCCCTGTGATCTGGACCAAAAACTTTACTCTCCATCAACATAGGTAAGAAAAACTAGATTCCTTGGTCATTTTCACATTGCTGTTTGTGAGATCTTGCTGTGTGCAAGTTGGTTACAATTTTTATTTCCCAGGGGAGAGGTGTTGCAATAGTTTAGAAGTATTTTATTGGTTAAAAACCCCTTTGGGGTGTCCCGAGGGTCTTTCTTTCCTGCTCGCCTTTTCCCCTATCTTGGGGAACAATGATTCCCATGTCCCAGCTCAGACCCTGAAATGCAGCTCAGAGACACACACTGACAACCGTTCTCATCCAGAAGGCCACTAAGCTGCCTTAAACATCCAAACAACTCAGTCAGTACCCATCATAAACAGGCACTGCAGTGAGGAAATGCCACACACTGAAGGTGGGAGCCATTCAACCCTTTGTGGCTGTCCCATTCTCCAATCAGTCAAGGCTGATCAGTGTCTTGAATCCATCCATTCCTCTTTCGCCCTTGCTCAATACTTTCAGTTTCTGCGCATTAAAAATTAACCAGTAATTCGAGTGTCAGGGTCAGCTTTGAGCAAAGGTCATGGACTTCCAGATTAGTGCAACAAATGCAAACACACTTGGAACACAAATAGGCGACATTGCAAAACTTGGAGGGACCAATGCAAACTGCACGCCCCAGTTAACGGGGAATGTCTGCTCGATGGGTGTGTTACAGCTGCCATTCAGTAGATAATCCGACCTTTTGAGTTGAAGCTCTTTCCCAATTTGCTTCAGCCTCTCTGGTAAACAGGACGTAGTCGATCCTCTGCTCCCACTCACTATCTAATGGCTCCCGCGAGGAGGTGGATGGGGTAAACTATTGTCAGGTGATAGGGTCAGTCTGTGTTGCTTTTTACTGAGGGACCCAAATGTCTGAATAAGCACCCAAACACCTTCAGGAGAAAACTAAAGCAGAAAGAAAACCTGAGAATCACATGTGCCGTGTGGCACCATCTTAGAATAAATAATGAGGCTTAATGTTAAGAACACGAGAAACAGGAGGAGATGGAGAAGATATTCTGACCCTTCAAGTCTGCCTCATCATTCACTTCGAGCTCAACCACACCTTCTAACTCCCAAAAATCCATCCAGTTTTGAATAACGCCATAATTAACCTCTTCAAGGTAAAGAATTTGAAAGAGTCCCAACCCAAATTTGACCAAACAACATTTTTTGTAACCTGGTTAAATGACAGATTATATAGTTCAGAATCTGTGAATTCTACTGAGGTATTATGGAAATTCTCTACAAAAAACATTTGTGGATTAGAATTTAGTCAATTCGGTTTGATTGATGCTCCTTAATATCCTATTGCTATTGCTGACTTTCTGTTACAATTTCACCCAGCAGTTCATTCCAAATTCAAACCCTAACCACTCATTGCTTAAAACGAACACCAAGTTAAAGTCCCAGAGGTTTATTTGGAATTACAAACTTTCAGAACACTGCTCTTTCCTCAGGTGAGTGCTTGTGAGCTAACCTCCACTATCCTGATGAAGGAGCAGTGCTCTAAAACCTCGCAATTCCAAATAAACCCGTCGGGCTTTAATCTGGTGTCGAGAGACTTCTTACAGTGCCCACTCCAGTCCCATGCTGGCATCTCCACACCATGGCTTAAAAAAAATCCTTTGTATGTCTCCTCCTTTGTAAAATCGCCTGTAATCTTGCATTTAACATGAAGCAATGCATTGAACCAAACAGTTCACTGGATGCATCAACTTCTAGGCAATGCCATGCAGTTCCTGATCTATGTTGATGCAAACTCTTTGGCCAATAAAAATATCATGAGGATGACTCCTGCTCCAATTTCTCATGTAAATCACACTTGGAGAACCTTACTGTATACAGACCAGGTCTCCATAATTATAAGGGAGATAAAGCAACACAGAATAAGCTTTAAAGAAGAAATGATATGGATGCTGCTGAAACCAAGAAGTTATAATTATCAGGAAAGATAAACAGGTTGCTGCTCAGAGGCAAAAAAAGGTTCAGAAGTGGCCAAAGGGAGGCCTTTAAGTTGTGTAGACATTTGATAGACGCAAAGTACAGATGACATTTTTAGCTGTGACCAAGGTCAAAACTAGGGGTCATAAATACGAGATAATAAAACCAATCAGGAATTCAGAAGAAACTTCTCACAGTTAGAAAATGAAACTTCCTTCATAGCGGGAGAATTTGAGTATAGGGATAGGGTTGTTTTGCTGCAGTTTGTATAGGGTGTTGGTGAAGTCACACCTGGAGTATTACGTGCAGTTTTGGTGTCCTCATCTAAGGAAGGATATCCTTGTTATAGAGAGAGTACAGTGAATGTTTACCAGGCTGATTCTTGGGATGGCAGCCCTGTCAT
The DNA here is from genome assembly GCA_024679065.1 of Sphyrna mokarran. Lineage (NCBI taxonomy): Eukaryota > Metazoa > Chordata > Chondrichthyes > Carcharhiniformes > Carcharhinidae > Sphyrna > Sphyrna mokarran. The sequence goes on along the minus strand of JAGIQG010000023.1, from coordinate 6,525,093 downwards.
ATGAAGAGTGATTAAGTTGGTTAGGATTATATTGGAGTTTAGAAAAATGAAAGGGAATCTAATAGAAACTTATAAAATTCTAACAGGATTAGAAAGAGTACATTGAGAAAGAATGTTCCCAATATTGCCGAAGTCTAGAACTAGTGGTCATAATTTGAGGAGCAGGTGTAAACCTTTTAGAACTGAGGTGAGGAGACATTTCTTCACCCAGAGGGTGGTGAATGTATGGAATTCACTACCACAGAATGTAGTTGAGGTCAAAACGTTGTCTAATTTCAAGAAAAAATTAGATATAGCTCTTGGGGTAAAGGGATCAAAGGATATGGTATGGGGGGGGGGGCAGAAATCATGATATTGAATTGGACGATCAACCATGATGATAATGAATGGCACAGCAGGCTCAAAGGGCCGAATGGCCTACTCCTGCTTCTATTGTCCATGTTTTTAATCACATGGAGTAGTTGAGACAGAGACCAGAGATGCCTTTAAGGGAAAGCGAGATAGATACACGAGGGGGAAAATAAAGGACATGCAGGTAAGTCAGGTAAGGTTTATTTTTACGTGGAGCATAAATGCTAGCATGTACCAGTTGAGCTGAATGGCTGTTAATTCTATGCAGGGAGGATAACACCCAATTTAAATTAACCATTGTGAAGATCACTGAATTCAAATAACCCTAACAGGCAACTCTTGATACAGGCAGCCATGACTGTAGTTTAAAATAACTTTTAACTGGGCACAGGTCATGGATGATTGGTCTATCCCGGTTGTGATCACTCCTTAGATTGATACGGAAGAGGGAGGAAGCAGGACTGTCATTGCAACTAAAAAATCTTCAGGAAAAGCGACAAAACGGATTGACACTGAGTGACTCTCAGAGATAGGTTAGGGCTGGGAGTGTTTGCAACAGTTGCTAGGTGACAAAGTGCATTCGTTGCACTGACCTTTTACAGATCCCATCACAAAACAATTCCGTTTATGCTTCGCAAGTGAACAGAGAGGCTGCACTTACTATTTTAATCAATTTAGTCTGCGGCAGCCAAGAGGGTTGGATTTATCCAGTGAAGCAGGATTGTACTAACATAGAGGCAGAAACAAACCATGCTGCAGAACAGCTTTGCAGACAAGGAGACCTTGTTTCAGCTCTACCCCATAGAAAATAAATAAAAACTCACTCAGCCCTAAGGCTTTACCCTTCGGAATGTTTCAGTGAAGACCAATCACTGAACGAGAGAGATAATACCCTCTTTATTTCAGATACAGTTTTCCCCATGTATCCAATCAAGAGCACCTTACATTTATATCACACCTTCAAATGAAGCAAAATCTTCCAATTGCTGCTAAGGAGTGTTGGCCAACAGATGATGACACGGAACCCGTGGAAGGATGGCACAGTGATTAGCACTGCTGCCTCTCAGCACCAGGATCCTGGGTTCAATTCCCAAGCTCGGGTTACTGTCTGTGTGCAGTTTGTACGTTCTCCCCATGTTGTGTGGGTTTCTTTCAGGTGCTCCAATTTCCTCCCACACTCCAAAGATGTGCAGGTTAGCATTGACCAATCCACCTAAGTTGCGCTTAGTGTCAGGGGGACTAGCTAAGGTAAGTGCATGGTGTTATGAGGATAGGGCCTGGGCAGATGTAAACTTGATGGGCTGAATAGCCTCCTTTTGCACTGTTGCGACTGTATGACGAACAGCCTGAAAACCAAAAGCTTGCTCAAAGACACAGGTTTTGACAAGCATCTTGTAGGGAGAGGGAGCGAGTCGAGGGAGAGTTGGAGAGTGAATTCCAGAGGTTAGTGTATAGAGAGCTGTAAGCATCGTCAATGGTGGGCAGTTGCTATTTTAGACACTTCAGGCTAGAATTGGAAGAGCAGAGAGATCACAAAGGGCTGCTGGGAGGTTATCTGAAAACAAGTCAATCACATGAATGAAGGATGCCTCACCCTCAAACTTTCATCTTAGGAACTGCTCCCTCAACAAAGCTTCAGTAACCTGGCGAAGCTGTAGTTCTTACCTTCACATTTCCAGTGGCATCCAGCAGGATATTCTCCAGTTTCAAGTCCCGGTGCACAATTCCATTCTGGAAAAAACAGGAAACCGTAACCATAAATTTTCAGCTTAGCTCCAGAAAGTGTGTTGAGAGACACATTTCTCCATTAATCCTGGCTTTACTACATACTTGAAGCGACTTAGCCAGCGGAAGCTTGGGAGTTTTGAGCTCCCCCTCCCTCTGCGCAATGTACGCTGTTAACTTGAGAAGGGCTCCAAGCTCCCACAGAGACAAAAATAACTCCATTATCCAATTGTTTGCACTTCTTTAATTGGTCTGTGCACTCGCCATGGTGCTCAGCGTGCTGATGTCTGGCAGCTAGCTTAACTGGAAAAGGCAAGCATGAAATTCCGGAGATCCCTCAAAGTTCAGAGTGGGCCTGCTGGCAGGCCTGGGGTTCGGGGAGAAGACTGACACCACCCACCTCCAACACTATGATTTATTATCCCTCTTTATGATTAAATAATGGAAAGGGTGTTTCCACTAGTAGGAAAAACTAGAACCAGAAGCACAACCAAGGGACGATCCTTTAAAACAGAGACGAGGAGGAATTTCTTGAGCCAGAGTGGTAAATCTGCTGCAGAAGGCTGTGGAGGCCAGGTCACCGAGCATTTTTAAGGCAGAGATAGATAGGTACTTGATTAATAAGGGGATCGGGAGTTATGGGGAAAAGGCAGGAGAATGGGGTTGAGAAAAGGATGACTAAATAACAAAGCAGACTCAATGGGCCAAGCGGCCTAATTCTGCTCCCATGTCTTATGAAAAGAAAGGATATTTGGTGGTTAGGGCAGTTGGATCATATTGAATCTCCTCGGAGATGGTTTCCATTGGGGTTGGGGTCCAGGAGTGTTCAACATGTGACTTGAAGACCTCATCCAAAACTAACCAACATCATAGTGGCTTCTCAAAATAAACTTCATTGAATTACAAAAGGGAATGGGGAGCCCAGCTGAATGAGTGTAACTACAGGTCCCCTTCAGCTTAGTTCAATAACAGCTGGGAATTGTTGGAACAAAAATATGATACCGCAGTGACGAGTGGTGATTATCAATTCCATTGGCCAAACGTTATTGTAAATAAGATGAGGTGCCATTTTTTGATTTTTTTTAATATGAGGCCCTAATATTCATCTTGTGTTTTCAAGTCTAAGCCCCATGATGTTTCTAGGTTCCTCTTGAATGAAAGCATATTTAAACAAGAGCCCTGAAAGTTTAATTTCCCCCTCGAGTCTTATCTAAAGAGAACTGGAAAGTAAGTCAAGTCTTTTATGTGGAGGTGATGTGGGAGGCATAGCAGTACGACCTTTCATCTCTGGCGTGCTTCTACCCTCCTCTTCCCACCCTGTAAGCAACCCCCCCCTCCACCGCCACTGTCTTCCTCCACCTGCAGTCAATGCAGGGCTTGTAAATTAGGCTCAATTGGAAACAGGCTTCGTCTGATCTCTGTTCATGACTTGTACTTTCCTAACTCTAAAGTGGCATAGTGCCAAGACACAAAGCACGCAGGCTAGCTCTCTCCAGCCTGTGATCTCCCTCTAGCTCCCTCTCCAACTGGCTGCTTCACTGAGGCCGACATACCTGAGGACCAATCATCAATTGCCGTAGGAGCAAAACCTTCTGACACAGCCCACCCCCGGCACCCCCCTTCCCCCGCAGCCCACCAAAACCATCTTAGCAGGAGTAGTGCAAGGATGTTGCCCGGGTTGGAGCATTTGAGCTATCGGGAGAGACTGGATAGCTTAGATTGTTTTTTCTAGAGCAGAGAAGGCTGAGGTGGGGGGACATGATTGAGATGTATAAGATTACGGGAGGTATAGACAGGGTGAGTAGGGAGCAACTATTCCCCTTGGTCTATCACGAGGGGACATAGTTTTAGGGTAAGGAGCATGGGATTCGATAAAAAACCTTTTTTATGTGGAGTGGTGGGAATCAGGAATGCACTGCCTGGGAAGAGAATGGAGGCCAAGAACCCTACAACCTTTAAAATTATATTTGGATGAGCACTCGAAACATCAAAACACAAGGATCCGGAACAAGTGCAGGAGCACACTTAGTGATAGTTATTGTCAATGCAGATGGGCTGAAGGGTCTTTCTTCTACTGTATGACTATGATTTTCACCCTCATGAAATTACATCTTTTTGTTGGTATATTTTCACTGTTTCAGCCCTATCCAATCCTTTTGTAATTTTAAAACAGCTTCATATGATCGCCCTACAATCTCCTACACTCCAGGAAATACAAGTCGTATTTACACATCCTGTCCGACTATCATGGATTGTGAGGGCGAAGAGGGGACAAGGGGGCATCCTGTCCCTGATCATTCAGTTACCTTTACAGGAAAACAGTTTGGGAGGAGCTCCCCGCCCGCCGCTGTTTCACTCATCCAACTGTCAAACTTCTTGTCAATATTACATGAGCCTAGTGGTTATGAAGGAAGCTGGGAAATTGGACCACACCCGACGCAGGAGCACAAGGAGGGAAGGGGAGGAAAGTGAAACTGTAAATGTTTTTTAATTATGGTAAAATGCTTCTTAATCTCTGATTTTCCCAGCTCAGGTTTCAACTGAGACAAAAGGAGGGGAAAAAAAAACACGCATTGCTCTCCCACGCATTCCTCCTCAATTTCAGTGTCAATGAGGCTGAATGCATTCCTGCTAGTCTCATAACTCTCTAAAATACGGGGTTTAGATTACAAAAGAAGAGGAGAAAAAGAAAAACAAACATTTAAAAAAAAAAGAGAAAAGAGAAAACACTGTGGGACGGCTGCTCAGTTTATTTCCAAAAATCACTTGGGTAACACCTTGACCTTTGTGTTAAGGGCTCTGTCTCAGGGGAGCTTGCATTCCAGAAATGTCAAGCACTCCTTCCCCATCTTCATTCTCCAAGCCTAGTTGCAGTGAAGGTCACGATCATTCACAACAAAGAAAGTCAGCCAGGAAATTCATATTGGCCTGTGCGCCACACCTGTTAACACACCCAGTGTTCTCATTCTGTTTTAGTCAGAATATTTAAGCCTGTGACTTTATCCATGAAGCATCTGGTTACACCTTAGATAATTGTTCAAAGCATTGCAGTTCCCACTGACCTTCATTAAAATATAATGCATGCCAGTTTTGAGGCTTTTACTTTCTATTGTTATCTCCCATAGCTCCTGGTTTGCACAGGTGATACAGAGGTCCACAAGTGCTGGCAACCCTCCAATTTCTTGTAACAGTGGTTAACACTGCCTCCTCACAGCATCAGGGACCCCGGTTCGATTCTGGCCTCAGGTCACTGTCTGTATGGAGTTTGCACATTCTCCCTGTGTCTGCATGGGTTTCCTCTGGATGCTCTGGTTTCTACCCATACTGCAAAGATGTGCAGGATATGTGGATTGGCCATGCTAAATTGCCCACTAGTGTCCCAAGATGTATAGATTTGGGGGATTAGTGGGTTAAATATATGGGTTTATGGGGATAGGGCCCAGGTGGGATTGCTGTCAGAGAGTTGGTGCAGATTTAATGGGCCAAATCACCTCCTTCTGCACTGTAGGGAAACTCTGAACCCAATCTTCAAATCTAAACAGTGAGCACGGCAAGTTATTTGACCACTTCAGGCTTCACACACAGGCTTAAACTTGACTCACCCCAATTGCCAGCCTAATCCTACTGTTCAGCACAGGACAACCAGCTTAATTACCACCATCACCCACCCACCTCCCCAGCTAAAGGCATCAGAGACACAGAGCGAGACACAGAGCGAGACACAGAGCGAGACACAGAGCGAGACACAGAGCGAGACACAGAGCGAGACACAGAGCGAGACACAGAGCGAGACACAGAGCGAGACACATGACAGCAAAAGAATGAAAAAAAGAAACAGGCAGAAAGAGAGAAAGAAAGTGCGTGTATGTGTGTGGATTTATGTGTTCAGCTGAGTGAGCTGCAAAGTGTTAACTAATTTCAAATTGTGCAGACAAAGCGCATTGAAAATCGATTTGTGTCGGAACCTCCTTTGCCACCCACCAAGAGAGACGAGCTATTTAGCAGATGCCGTCTGATATCATACCTTGTGACAGTAATGGATGGCAGATACAATCTGCCTGAAGAAATGTCGGGCTTCTTGCTCAGTCAAACTCTGCTTCTCATTGATGAAGTCGTACAGGTCACCCTTGCTTGCGTATTCCATAATGATCACAATCTTATCCTTGTTTTCAAAAACTATATTAAAAAAAAATACATATAAAAATGTAGTTCCCAAGTTTACAGAACATTCCTTTGACGTTTAGGAGCTGCTCACTATCCAGAACTACAAGCTTGTGTCACTCAGAAAACCAGCTTTTCTGATGGAGGTCAGAGTTCAGGGTTCACCAGACGGTAATGACACTGGCAATTTTCAGTGCTGGCTTCAAATAACCCAATGTTATTGAAAGAACCTTTTAAGTAACTAGGGAAATTTGCCCAGCACAGCAGCTGCAGTCAATGGCAGCCTCAGCAAATGATGACTGACCCAATGAGTTGGTCCTCTGATCTACTCTCCCACCTTTCCTCAGTCACAAATATAAAATCTCCCTCAAATACAAAAGGCGGCAATAGGGATTCGGGAGGGAATTGAAAGATATCTTTCTTATGAAATCCAAACTTTTACCATTAACACATTCATAGAATCCTACAGTGCAGGAGGCCATTTAGCCCATCGAGTCTGCACTGACTGCAGACCCATCCATGCCTTATCCATATAACCCCATGCATTTACCCTAGCCAGTCCCCACAATGGACAATTTATCATGGCCAATCCATCTAACCCACACATCTTGGGACTGTGGGAGGAAACCAGAGCACCTGGAGGAAATCCATGCAGACACGAGGAGAATGTGCAAACTCCACACAGACAGTGAGCCAAGCCAGGAATAGAACCTATGCACGTGAATAAGCTGGATGGTTATGGAAGGATAGGCGATTGAACAGCTGTCCTCTCTGCCCAGTTGACCAACACACAGTGCAACGGCATAGGGAGCACCCCACTCCAGAAGAATTGTATGTCTGCCCCATTGTAAGTCAACCAAGTCCAGCTGAGGACAGCAGTGAGAGTGGGTTAAAGCCCAAAATCAGATTGGGTTATCATTCCCAATCAGAACCTGGCAACTTCTAATGGAACATTCCTCTCAGTAGGCTTCAGATATGGATAGGATCAGGCTTGGGTGTGACATCTCATGGCCAAATAGCCCAGCAAAACCCGGTCGCGGACAAGCCAATGGCTTCAACTGCCAAGTTTATTTATTTGAAATTTATCAGTCACAAGTCAGCTTATATTAACATCGCAATGACATTAATATGAAATTCCCCTAATAACCACACTCCACCACTTGTTCAGGTCAATGCACCTAACCAGCATGTCTTTCAGACTGTGGCCAATATCATAGCTTGAGATTTGGAAGTAAAATTGACTACTATGCAATGGGCTGCAAGTTGGTCACGTAAATTTAAACTAAAAACTTTGATAACCCAGATATGATATGTGACAGAATGAGTCACAGTCTTTACCATAACAGAGCAAAAACACCTTTCTCTTTATATAGAGGAATATCTATCACTCATCACCACCCATTCACTGAAATCTCTCTTTTTAGCTCAACAACAAACCACACCCTAACAATAAATAAACCCTCCCAAGTTCCATGATCCAACACCCACAGCGACCCACCTGCCCCCTGCCCAATGTCTGATTCTATGGGTTGTTACAAGGCGAGAGGTACAGAAGCAATTGCAGACATAGTGCCCAGGAAACTGAGAGCTTCACCTGGATGTTAAACAATGACCAATTCAGCAGAGGTTTCAGCTAAATCGGCACAGCAACCAGTGGTGTTAACTCATGGAAGCTTCGCTATCTCTGCTTCCATCACGGGATGAAAGCAGAAGCGATGAAAGTTCTCCAACAGCTGTCAAATTAAACAGTCTGCGTCCGTCAATAAACAGCATTCCTTTAGCCTTGAAGGAATAGATTGTGTGCAATTCCCGAGATGGACAGGCTACAGGTGGAGGGGCAGGAGAAGGAAGAGGAGGAGGCAACAGCATAATGAGTTCCAAGCACTCACTCAGCCAGCTTTTAAAAACAGATCATTGGCTGGGCCAACATTTATTACCCATGCCCTTAAATGAAGTGGCATTTCACAGGGCATTTAAGAGTCAACTACACTGCTGTAGATCTAGACTCACACGTAGCCAGACCAGATAAGGATGGCAGATTTCCTTCTCTTGGATGATGTTATGGAGTTCACACTAAATACTAATGGTTAACAATGAGAACTAGCTGTAATCCAAGTGAGCCTTGGGCAATCTGGAAGGGCAAAAGTACTAAGCAAGAAACTAATAACAGTTATCATTCTTCTTTATCTCTGGTAGAGGCTGGTAGCAAGGAAGCCATTACAGAAGAATGACAGCAATGCCAGTACCTCATTAGCTGGCAATGCTAATGGGCATTGATCCCCTTCTGTCCACACACATTAATCCCAGAGAGATCAACTGGATAGTTTAGACGAGGGATGGGTGATTCAGTACACACAAGATAGAGGCATGGGAGTATTTGAGTAGAAGTTTGACTTGGCCACTGAGTTTTTGGGCATTCATCTCAAAAGATCTTGAAATGAAAAGGCAATCCTTGCAGCCACCTGAAGGCTTGGCAAAGATTCTCCAAATGTCTGTGGCAGATGACAGTGATGGTGGGGGAGTACAATACCATTCTTTGTGGCACCAGAGAGACAGGGTACAGCACCCCCCCAGAACAAGTGGCAGCTTCGAGAACCTCTGCCCACCAGAGAGGCCACCATGATCACACAATGCCATGGTCACATAGAGGAATGGTTTTCCTCAGGGTGCAGGGTGCTGCTGACTTGCCAGTTGGTTTGTTGATCTTCTACAAAGAAGCTGGGGAGGAGGGGGAATCCTGGTGGGGAAATTCAGAATGCAGCATTCCCTTCACTTTAGGAAAATTCCCCACAGTAAAGAAAAACACTGGAAAGTTTTCAAATGAAAGAAGCTTCAGTTACAGCATCAAAAATCTGATTAAGGCCAATCCAAGAATGTAAAAGTCTAATGTAAAAGCATTTAATCTTTCACTTCCAGTTTCACCTCTCACCAACTCTTGGTGAGCTATTAGCTTTCTAATGGTGCAGGTTATATCATAGAATTCCAACAGTGCCGAAGGAGGCCATTCGGCCCATTGAGTCTGCACTGACAACAATCCCACCCAGATCCTTTCCTCATAACCCCACACATTTACTCTGCTAATGCTTCTAACCTACACATCCTGGGACAATTTAATATCATCAATGCACCTAACCCACACATCTTTGGACTGTGGGAAGAAACCCACACAGACATGGAAAGAATGTGCATACTCCACACAGTCACTGACCCAAGCTGGGAATTGAACCCAGGTCCCTGGAGCTGAGAGACAGCTGTGCTAACTACTGCACCCATATCAGCAGACCATATGGTAGAAATGAACCTATCATTCACTTGGCTATGCCTTAAGAAGGGCCCAAGTGCATTTTACAACCTTTACCTCCAGTGAAAACATGGGCATATATTTTGTCCCCTCCGTTAGGGTTCAAATCCACCATACCATCAGAACTGTACAAACCTTGTTTTATAAGCTTAGGACACAGTTACACCACAACATTGGTTAAACACAAGTCGGTAGATATCACTTGGCAGTGGAAAATATCTGTCACCATCCACTTGGTTTCTCCAGTTTAAAATCCCTCCCATTGCTTTTCCATTTCTGAAGAGAGTGGGGTCCTAGGTACCTACTCAGGTAGATGCAGACGATCCAACAACACTACTTGGAAGAGGAGCAGGGAAGTTCTCCCTTGTGTCCCAGTCAACGTGCAAGCTTCAGCCAACATGCAGAAAGAAAATGAGCTGATGGTCATTGCATTGGTGTTTGTGGGAGCTTGCTGTGCACAAATTGGCTGGCCTGTTTTACCTATATTCCTGCAGTGACTATACTCCAAATGTACTTCATCGATTATGAAGAATTTGTGGAATCCAGAAGTTGTCAAAGGCGCTACAGAAATGCAAGTTATTCCTTATTCAACTGTCTAGACTTGTGTTTTGATGATTGTGGACGAGGCCCATCAGTTCTAGAGGAATCAGAATCCAATAATTTAAGGAGTGACACAGCTCTGGTACATCAGCCAGGTCAAGTGGACCAAAAGAAAACAAAAAACACAAGAGTGTTGGGTTTGGGCCGAGCGAGTGGTGTTTATCGAGTAGCAGAGCACAGAATGATGGCATTATATAAGCGTATGGAAATTTCTCTCATTTCCAAGCACTGAAGTCATGGCAATAATAGGGACTCGATGTGATTGCAGCCATAATGAACAATGGAATGTTCACTCGCCAGAAAGAATGTGTAAATTCACAAAACAGACCAACCTTGGGAAGGGTCAGCAATTTCCTCTTGGCTGGGGCATTGTTAAAACACCAAACAAACATGAGATTTGTGGAATTTCCCGTTGCAGAGAGAGAGAGAGAGGGAAGAAAGGTTCGAGTTTCTATCTCATGCCGTTATCTCTTTACAGCGACAGAAAGCACTCAGCACTCACAAGGAATTGCAATCAGAAGGCACCGACTTATTGTAAACAGTCACAATAGTCTGGTTCCAGAAATGGGCTATAAAACCATCTATCAATGTCATTTACTTTTCATCACGTCCAAAGTGCAAAATCTTACAAAGTGCAAACCTGGCAGTATATATTGTAGTTTTATTTATTTACGTAGTTATTGCATTTAATAAATTTGAGCAGTTACATTCTGCAGTAGAGTACTCACACAATGCAGGTACAAGTGTCTCCCAAAGTGCCCACTTTTTATTTATTTATCTGTTGTCACAAGTAGGCTTAAATTAACACTGCAATGAAGTTACTGGGAAATTCCCTTAGTTGTCTCACTCTAATGCCTGCTCTGGTACACTAAGGGAGAATCTAACATGGCCAATGCACCTAACTGGCACATCATTTGGACTATGGGAGGAAACCAGAGCACCCAGGGGAAACCCATGCAGACATGGGGAGGTCACTGCACAGACAGTGACCCAAGCAGGAATTGAACTCTGAGTCCCTGGTGCTGTGAGTTTGTGGTGCTAAACACTGTGCCACCAAGAGTTCATTTTTATTGCATGAGCCTAGGAGAGTGGCAGTAGGCTATGCAACTGGGGCAGAGCAGAATCACACAGCATCACAAGCCACTGCAATTCTCCAGGGATATCTTGCACTGTGCTCGTAGGTTGCACAATTGGACAGGGTAGAGTGTCAAATAATAGCAAACAAGAAGGGAAAATTCTGGCCAATTTCCCCAGTCTCCAAGCTCAACAGCATCGAAGGGCATTTTGGGGCCCTGCTCAGGGATTTCTCTGGGTCACAAGACGGCAATGGGAGAGTGGAGGTTGATAAGGGTGACACTGTATCTACAAGGCTTTAATGCCCAAACCGCAGTGGTTCATAGGAGGTAGATACAACACAAAGCCCCCACATACTGAAATGCCACCACTGACACATCCAGCAGCTCCCACAATATTGGCTATTTGCTAAAAAAGTTCAAGAGGCACTTCATAAATCAAGCAGCACTGTGGGCTTTACAACACACTTAAAAGCATTTTTAAAAAAAAACATACAACATTTTTATTTCGAGATCAAGGATGGGAAGGCTGCCAGAGGAGTTATTGGGACTATTGGAGACAGCTGTGCACTCTACACAAAACAGACCCAACTCCTCCCACACCACCCACCCCCAGCCCCCCACAGACCATGGTTCGCACACATGCAATGGAATCTAAAATTACAGGTGAACGTCATGCGGTCAAACAGCCCCTCCCATGACAACAGCTTCACAATCAATTATTTATTTGGGGAGGGTTTTATCAAAATTGTTTGATTTCCTCACCTATTGGCCTGTGGCACCCATTGTTCAGACATTTTGTGGCTTCTGTAAACCTCACAGATATTTGGCAGGTAGCAAGCTCACTCTCTGAAGGCACCAACTCCACTCTTGGAGGTAAAGTGGGGATGGAGACCCTTTAGGATCTCATGCCGGGGTGGGGGGGGGGGGGGGGGGGGGTGTCATTCTAATGTCTGGGATAGTAGGTGGAACAAGGAGACAAGGGATGGCGGATCTGGATCAATCCCTGAAGCACTCCATCTTTCCCAATGTTGCCCAAACATGTGCAAAGAAGAATTGGGTGGACAGAGATTGGATAAGAAAATCTTCTTTGGGGCTTAAATTCAGGAGTGTCAACTTTTGAGGTCCATGTGCATTTCTCCAGCACCTTTCCCAATGCCACCCAACTGCTAGTTAACGTTCACCATCTAGGTTCACGTCCAGAGAAGAGTTGTGTGGATAGGGATTCGGTAAGAAAATCTTCTGTTGGGGCTTAAATTCAGGAGTGTCTTGGAATCCATGTCTTCCTCAGCAAAGGCGTAATACACTGGCGAGGTTAGGATAAACAAATACTGCTGAGCGGGGTGTCTAAATCTGCCTCATAGAGATCTTAGTGCAATTTGAAAGGAAAAACGTGCATTCCCCTAAAGGCCTTCACACGGGACGTCCCAAGGCACATTACAACCAACTAATTGCTTCTGAAATCACTGTTTTATAGTAGAAAACCCAGCAGCCAATTATGTGCTCAGCAAGATCCCACAAACAGCAATGTGATAACAACCAGATAACCTGATGTCAGTTGTGGAATATTTATTGTCCAGAACATCATGCAAAGCTCCCTCATGCTTCTTTGAAGAGTGGCTCTGGGAGTCTCTTGCATTGATTATATGGAAGTCTCCATTTAAGATCTCACCCAAAAGAGAGATATTCAGTGGGGATAGTACCCGCTTCAGCTGTTGGTAAAGATGCATCACGTTTGTCTTTCCCCATTACAGTTAGCGTACTGTCACTCAGAAGAGTGTGGTTCCTCCCAAGTATATTTAAAGTTCCCAGAGGCCACAGAATGTCTGCACAATGGGTGTCACAATGCCCAATTTAGCCTGCAGTGCTGGAAAATAGGGGTGAATAAGAACAGATCGTGTCTTTCCTTTCATTTGGGAGTCAGCCTGGGTAGTGATGACACAGAAGGAGCAGTCAGAGAGCACGTTTGTGATTCAGATCTTCCATCAGCTTCAGAATGCTGAAGGGCTAGGCCTACCTTCGTAGATGTTGATGATGTGTGGGTGACTGAGCGATGACATGATCTCAATCTCTCGGCGGATATGGACCAGATCTTGCTCATCTTTAATCTTGTCTTTGCGGATTGACTTGATAGCAACCTGTGAGAATAGGAACGGTCACCTTTTAATTCACATCAATTTACCCAGAGATGCATTGATCCATCAGACCTCTCCTCCGTGGTCTTACCCCCTCCCTATCCCTCTAACCTCCTCCAGTCCTAAAACCCTCCAACATAGAAGATAGGAGGAGGCCATTTGGCCCTTTGAGCCTGCTTTGCCATTCATTATGATCATGGCTGATCATCCAACTCAATGGCCTAATCCTGCTTTCTCCCCATAACCTCTAATTCCATTCACCCCAAGTGCTCTACCCAGCCATCTCTTGAATATATGCAATGTTTTGGCCTCAACTACTTCTTGTGGTAATGAATTCCACAGGCTCACCACTCTTTGGGTGAAGAAATGTCTCCTCACCTCCGTCCCAAATGACCTACCCTGAATTCTCAGATTGTGATTCTGTGTGTTTCTGGTTCTGGTCTCCCCCACCATTGGAAACATCTTCCCTGCATCTACCTTGTCTGGTCCTGTTCGAATTTTATAAGTCTCTAAAAGATTTTCCCTCATTCGTCTGAACTCTAGCGAAAACAATCTGAACCTAGTCAAGCTCTCCTCATACCTCAGTCCCACCATCCCCAGAATCAGCCATCAATATCTCTTACAGGTGCCTTTAATTCTGGCCTTTCACATATCAGCTCATTCACTTTGTTCATGACTGGCTGCAATTGGCCCATAATTCTACAATTCCTTCCGTGAGCCTTTCCATCTCTCTCTCTCTCTACTAAAAGATGCTACTTAAAGCCCACTGCTTCAGTCAAGCTTTATTTCATTCGTCCAACTATTTCCTCATGTGACAAAGTGCCTTTGCACTCTGCATTGAAAGGTGCTATATAAATGCAGTCGTCGCCATTCCGATGAACTGGAGGGGTGAGACTAGTGGGAAGAGTTGAACAGAAGAATGAGAACTTTTAAAATGGAGATATTATTGCACTGGGAGCCAGCATCAAAATGGTAAGGGATCGCCGATATGGAAAAGATAAATCAGAGCGAGATTGAAAATCACAGTTATCAAGAATGCGAGAGTGTCTCCTCCAGAGATTAACAGCTTTCTAAAGTGCTGAAAACTTCTGTTTGGTAAATAGACCCGACAGGTTTACAGCTGCTCCCTTAATCTGCAGTCATCATCACTGTCAGTATAGCAAGGACAATTAGTTCAGGTGGGGAATAATTGTGTGTATATTCTGGGTGCATCTTATACAACCAATTAATTTATAAGGTCATTCTGGATCTCAACTGCTGCAAAAAGCATGATTAAGTGCTTTTTTTTGTGGCAAGGTGCCCAAACTGTGCAAAACTGTTCCAGCTTTACCCGGCATCGAAACCAGTCAGGAATTAATTAAAGGAACATTCAGCATTGGGGTTACAAAAAGTGCTGCCTTTCTGATCAGGTGTTAGGGTTCCTTCTGCCTGCTCGGGGGAAGTGGGGGTGGAGGGGGGGGTGGTGGAGGGGGGGGGTGGTGTGGAAGGGGAATGAGATCGCCTGGCCACTATTTGAAGAGGAACTCGCCATCATCAATATGTATCTCAACCTAACTCTCCAAAATGTACACCACCACCTGGATATTGTCATGTTGCTGTTTGTGGGAGCTTGCTGTGCAGACATTGGCCGCTGCTTTTCCTGCATTACAACAGTAGGCAGGATTTTCCCATCTCATCTGCCATGGGAATCGTTGACCCCCCTCCGAGCACCGCCAGAAAATCCTGCCCAGTGACTGCACTTTCTACAGATGTGCAGGTTAGGTAAGTTGGCCAGGCTAAACTGTACTATAGTGTTCCAAGATATGTAGGTTGTGGGGGTGGGGGGAGGCGGGGTGCGGTTAGAGAATAAAATACATGGGATTACAGGGATAGGGCCTGGGTTGGCAAGTTGGTGCAGATTCAATGGGCCAAATAGCCTCACACTGCACTGTAGGGATTCTATGTCTTTTCAAAGCAGTGTATGATTTAATTGGTTGGTTGGGATGCTCTGTCTCTTGCATGCTGGGAGCTTTTCGGTGACAATTAATGCAAAATGACAAAGCAGCGTTCTCAGAACACAGGTATTTATCAAATCATAGTATCTACAGTGCAGAAGGAGACTATTCAGCCCATCGACAACAATCCCACCCAATCTGTGTAACTCCATGTATTTACCCTACTAATCCCCCTTACACTAAAGGGCAATTTAAATGGCCAATCAATCTAACTGGCACATCTTTTGGGTACCGTGGGCACACCCAGAGGAAACCCACGCAGACATGGGGAGAAAGTGCGAATTCCACAGTCAGTCACCCAAGCCAGGAATCGAACCTGTGTCCCTGGCACTGTGAAGCAGCAGTGCTAACCACCAAAATGCCAAGGACCATGAACGTGGAGGGTTCTCTGCCCTTTGTTCTCCCTGTTTAAAACTTTTTAAAAACTGAGCTCTCTGCATTCAGCCTGAACTGACAAGCCATCAGGGCCCTTACTGCAAAAGAGAAAGCACCTCCGCATCTGTCGGAGGTCACGGGGCTATTATGCAAACCTTTTCACTGGAGGTTATTGGGGCAGAAACTCGGAGCTGGAAATTCTTGCAGAGCTGAGACAGATCTCCTGGGAAAAGACCCAAGTATTCAACGATCCCGAACAAACACGCATTTTAAAAAAAAACTAATTCAATGCTATTGATCCCGGTCACCCTGACAACGGAGGGAGAAAGGCGTTTGGAATGCCAGTCAAAGGACAAGGCAAATCTGTGACGCCCTCTTACACGGAGCCAGTCAGCTTGAGATGTTTGAGTTTGAAAAGTTCCAGTGTAAACAGACACAGGCAGTTATCATCTGCATGCAGCCAACTGACTGACATGTGACTCTCTACACTGAGGCAGCTTGTGTGACACAGCAACAGCAACTTACCTTTACATAGCACCTTTAACGTAGTGAAATGTCCCTGCATGCAGAGATGGAGTTATCAAATAAAATTTCACATCGTGCAACATAGTGTCCCAAGATACGTAGGTTAGGGGGATTAGTAAGCTAAGTATTTGGATTACAGGTACAGGATCTGGGTAAGATATTTCTTCAGAGAATCATTGCAGACTCGAGAGGTCAAACAGCCTTCTTTATAATGTAGAGTATCTATGAAGATGAGGCAAGATTAGAGCAGGTGACCAAAAACATGGTCAAAGAGATCGTAAATAAAAAGAGAGTAAGGTTTATTTTTAAATTAAATACTGTCACAAATAGCTTTATGTTAATGCTGCAATGAAGTTATTGTGAACATCCCCTTGTTGCCACACTCTGACACCTTTTCAGGTACACTGAAGGAGAACTTAGTGTGGCCAATGCACCCAACCAGGTTAGGTGTATTGGCTATGCGAAGATTGTGGGAGGAGACCCACGCAGACACAGGTAGAATGTGCAGACTCCACACAGACAGACAACAATCCAAGCCAGGAATCGAACCCAGGTCCCTGGCACTGTGAGGCAGCAGTGCTAACTACTGTGCCACCCTATTGCAGTGTTTAAGGCTCAATTAGCAATAAGCACGGCTGGTTCAGTAATTATAAAATCGGGAATGAGATCAGAATTGGAGGAGCGCAGAGATCTCGTTGCAGGAGATTATGTTGCCAGATCAGGAGCCAATGTAGGTCAGTGAGCATGGGGAATGACGAGCGAAAGGCAACTTAATGCAGCCGAATGGAGAAAGTGACCTGTTACTTTGAAGTGCGGAATCCAGTTATACTCCAAGATTAAATGATGGATTGGGTGCTAGCTGCTTAAGGGAAAGTGTGAATGAGAAGTCTCCATAACCCTTCCTCAAACAAGATCCATCAATCCCAGTTTTGGAACATAAACTCTTCTCAGATTCAAACATTTTTTAATGGGGGGACAAGTTACCCTTTTTCATGTGCTTCCTGACACCACCTCAGAAGCATCCTGGTTCTATCTTTTAAGGTTATGGCCCCATGTTCTGAACTTACTAATTACTGTAGCAACGCTGTTCTTAATTTAGCATCAACTGATGCAATATTCTCATCATCAGAGAATCATAGAATCTCTACAGTGCAGAAGCAGGCCATTTGATCCATCAGCTCTGTACTGATCACAATCCCACCCAGGCCCTTTCCCCGTAACCCTATACATTTACCCTGCTAATCCTCCTGACACCGAGGGGCAATTTAGCATGGCCAATCAATAGAAACCCCTCAGGGCAGAAAGAGGCCATTTGGCCCATCGAGTCTGCACCGATCACAATCCCATCCAGGCCCTACCCCCCTAATCCCTACACATTGGCCCACTAATCCCTGTAACCTATACATCTCATGACACCGAGGGGCAATTTTCACACAGCCAATCAACTTAACTCGCACATCTTTGGAACGTGGGAGGAAATCGGAGCACCCAAAGGAAACCCACGCAGATGTGGCGAGAAAGAGCAAACTCCACATAGACAGTGACCCAAGCCAGGAATCAAACCTGGGTCTCTGGCACTGTGAGGCAGCAGCGCTAACCGCTGTGCCACCCTCAGGCTCAAGGATTGTGGATCTTTGAAAGATTCAGCCGCAGAAAGTTCTGGATGCTGAGTATATTTGAAACCAATGCCAACAGGCTTGTGGATTCTAAGAGAATTAAAGGTTATGTGGATTGTGCGGCGAGGAGTAGATTATCTGGATGATTGGCACGGCAGGCTGGGAGAGCCAAAAGGCCTATCCCTGCTCCTATTTATATCCAACCTGAGCAACAAACGCATTAAAAAAACCCACAAAACCTTTCAATTTTCTTTCAAATCCCCCATTCTCCTGTGCGTACGTGCAAGATTCCATCACTCCTGGCTTTTCAAGCAAAAATAATGTCCTGCAGTTGCTGTCCCATTTGGGAGCTGAGCAATGGGTGACATCAAACAGTCCCACAAAAAAAAAACTGACCCAGGCAAAGCCAAATATTCACTTTGTCTTCAAAGTGGAATTAATTTTTTTTTATTTCAAAGACGCTTAGCAGTTCTCTGTGGGAGGTAGTATGCATCATGGGTAACTGTCCTGCAGAGAGTATTCTGGATCAGGTCGTGTGTTGTGTCAGATCTGGAGGAGGTGAACATCACTGGGTAAGGAGAAAGGCCGGATCAGAGGAGTTTCAGCCTGAACAGCTGCTGACACACACACAGTTACTCATTCAAGCAGGTTTCAAGGAATCGGTCTGAATGGGGGATGAATTTGTGCATTGATGTGCGACATGTTACTTATTAAAGAATGCTTAAGAGAAGGACGATCTGTGCGAGAAAGATGAAACAGCAGTGCACTGATGTGGCTCCTGTGAACTGGAACACAATAAACCATTCAGCCCCAACATTCAACTAGATATGGCTGCTCCTCTACCTAAACTCCCCTTTCGCAGAGTTTTAAAACGCAGAAAGAAGCCCTTCAGCCCATCATCTTTGCACCAGCCATAAAGCACCTATCCATTCTAATCCCATTTTCCAGCACTCGGTCCGCAGCCTTTTCATATGCTCTCCCATCTTGTCATTGACATCTAATAATATGACGTTTTTTAAAAAGTTTGAAGTTATTATATATAAACAATAGCATTTGTGTTAATGAAACAGAGGTATAGGGGAGGGGGTGTGGCAGGGAAGGGAGACTGAACTCTTCCAAAAACACCAGACCAGAACGATGGCACAAGTGGACTTTGCTTGTGTTATCAGAACGTCAGTGAAGATGTATAGAATCTATTTGATCTTCTCCTACTTTCCATCCATAGACGTTCTTCCCTGGCTGGCTGTTCACCCCCTCCTGCTTGTGTCTGCTATCAGTTTCCTGATGAAATCTTTCTGTTCTCTTCTCAAGTCCCCACCACATGCTTCACCTCATTATGAAGTGCACCAAGATGTCTTCACCCACGACAAGGAGGCTTGTTGTTATAATGTCGCTGCAGATATTTGATGAGAATGAGCAGGACAGACCTGAGCAGAATGCTGAGTCAGTCCTGAGCATCTCCACTTTCAGTCGGAGGCTGCAAAGATTATTTTCATTCTGCTTTCTTTGGGTATTTTTTGTGGGAAAGAGCAGTTGAAAGCAGGAAGACTATAAAGTGCCTTTCACAACTTTCCTTACAGGAATGAGATACGAATTGAAATGTAATCATTGTTGTAATGTAGGAAACGTGACAGAGATTTTTGTACAGCAAGCTCCCACAAGAAGCAATGATAATGAATGACCTGATGGATTGTCTTGGTTGAGAGATTAATCTCAGTCAAGCCAAACTCAGTCAGAGTTTGCACTGACCACAATCCCACCCAAGCCCTATCCTATCCTCATATTTACCCGGGGTTAATTTAGCAAGGCAATCAACCTAACCTGCACATCTTTGGACAGCGGGAGGAAACCCACACAAACATGGAGAGAACATGCAGGCTCCACACAGACAGTTAGGTTGATTGGCCTTGCTAAATTGACCCAAGCCAGGAATCGAACCCAGGTCTCGTTTGTTGAGGCAGCAGTGCTAACCATCACACTGCCCTACTGTGGGGCAGAACTAGAGAGGCAGCATTTGTGCTCCAGTCACCGAAGCCGGATTTGAACCTACAGCTTTCTGACTCAGGAGGTGAGAGTTCCTACTGAGCCATGGGCTGACATGCTCAGAACAGCAGGAGCACTCCTACGCCTGGAGGAGAAAGGTGCAGCGAGCTGCCAGCTTGTTTTTTTTCCTGCACTGAACAGCACAATGAAATGTCAGGGAGATTTGTGAGAAAAGGTGACAAGCGGGTGGAAAGAGAGGGGAAAGTGGGATGAATTTAGGAAATATTATGTCGATATATTACGACAAGATAATCTTTTAGTGGGGCTGCAGAGGAGGACTGCAAAAAAAAAAAAAGCCCCCATCAAGGAGTGAATGTTCCTCTAAAGAAAAGGATTACAAGAGACAAATAAAAACCTGAGCTGGGTTACAAATGTTAAGGTCAATTAAATGGATAGATGGTTTATCGTGCAAAATGATAGCATCAGCGGGGATTCGATTCCCATACTGTCTGGAGTTATCCATATCTTGTGTGATGTGTGATTGCCCAGGATAAATCACCAGCAGTCAGCTCTCCCCTCCGAGGAACCCAGGGTCACCTAGGACTATGGTGGCTTTACTTCTACAGAACCCACGTAAGCTTTCATATCGGAATTATAATGTGTCTGATAAACAGTGTTCTGTCTGAACACCCAGTGAGGCAACCCCACTCCTTTGAAACTTCATTAAAAGCAGAAAGGGTGATGAACATAAATTTGGAGCAATGGTAAGGTGGTTAAAGTTCTCTCGCCAGACTGATTTCTTTTAAAATATGGTGTTATGCAAGAAGACAAGTTGATTTGCTGGTTTCAGCATTTCAAAACCAAACTTCTTTCTAAATTAGTCAATGCTTTGCAGGTGAAAACAAAACTACAGGACTTATTATTTACTTCCCCTCGAGCATATGTCCACAGAATTAAACCGTGCTTCTCTGTACAAATACACAAGGAACTGAGCTTCACAAATTGGCCCAATAAAACTAGGTGAGATTCCAACCTACAGGTCGGAGGGTAACTTTCCACAATCTTGGTCACAGGACTTAGTTTATGTAAATACTTAAAGCACCTATGAAGGAAGAAAATGCCACATCTATGCGCTAATTGCTGCCCTGTTGGTTGGTAGCCATATAAGGGCTTGTTTCCCAGGACACTATGACTGGTGTCACTCCCACAGGACTTGCACAAGGCTATCAATTGATGTGTAAAGTTCATACCATGCCACTAGTCACAACATGCTGTAGTACAAGGAGGAGGAGTCATGGTGTGCAGATGCTGGCATTGGACTTGGGTAAACACAGTAAGGTGTCTCACAACACCAGGCTAAAGTCCAACAGGTTGATCTGGTAGCAAAAGCCACTAGCTTTCAGAGCACTTGCTGACCCTTCATCAGATGAGTCACCTGATGAAGGGGCAGCAAGTGCTCCGAAAACTAGTGGCTATTGCTATTAAATAAACCTGTTGGACTTTAATCTGGTGTTGTGAGACTTCTTACTGTACAAGGACAAGGTCATTTATCCCCTCAAATCTCTTCTGTCATTCAATGAGAGGACAGCTGATTTGTATCTTAACTCCAGCTACATGCCTTTGTGCCATACCTCAAGTCACAAGAGGGTTTAAGTGCCCTCTGCCCTAGCTAGAAGAATACCCATCAGTATACCAGTTCAACATTTTCAATTTCACCTCATTTATGTATCAGTGTTCAAATGATAATCACATTAAAATAGAATCTTCCCCCTTTAGTTTTGTACCAAGTTAACTCCTTGTATCTATACTATCATCTTAAATCTGAAAGATTAGATGATTGCATCGACAGTCATCTTCACAAACATTCAATCATGTTCTTTCATTGACTCATTGCTTCAGTTGTGCAGGGAAAGATCACTTCCAATTTTCATTGGCACTATTGCTGCAATTCGAACTAGCAGATGCTGTTCCCTACATGCTGCTTCTTGCAATTTAGAGCGATCCAGCTCTTGTTGAATCAGAGCTCCGGAGACCTGTTTTAGAATCCGGGCACGTTCCAAATGGCCCAGAGGCACCCAGTGTAAACACAAAGCCCTTCCATTCTTACATTCAATGCTGGTCAGGACTTTGTGTGACCTCAAATCCTCACTGAGAGTTGCTTCTGCGACCAATGCAGCTCTGTTCTGCCAAAGAGTTATCTGAACTCCTGGGACTGGATTCTGAGGCCAACTTAGTTCATGAAGAGTGAACGTCCAACCTCTTTTCCTGGCCTACTGAGGTCTCCATGATGGGGATTGAAGGAATACGGCTGGAAGAGATTGTCTATAAATTAGTCTTCCATTCACTGGGCTTGGTTTCTCTTTAGCTTTCATTGCAGAAATTCTTAGTTCGGTTACTGGAGCTGGTGCTTATCAGATGTTCAATCACACTCTCATTGCCCCTTGATCTTTAATCTCCTCCTAACTCTGCCAGAACTTTGCCAACTGATAAAGCAGCACAAACTTCACATCAACCAACTGCCCCATACATACCTAGTTTGATCAGTCATTCAATCTTTAATAGAGATATATTGTCATTATATAACAGCGTCTCAACAAAGAGCAATAATATTATTGACGGGTTAGGAGATCATAATTGGCAAGTCTCCTGCAGTCAACAGTTAAGAGGAACACAGACAGACTTGTGTTTAGCACATGACATCCGAACATATTTTACAGCAAAATTCAGCATGGGGTTTGAATTGTTGTTGTGCAGGAAACTCAGCAGCTAATTTGTGAACAGCAAGCTCCCACAAATTGACCAGGTGACCTTATTTAATGATGTTGATGCAGACATAAATATTTATTAGGACACAGGGGGAAAGCTCCCCTTCTCTTTGTGAAAGCGCCATAGGATCTTGCACTTTCAGAGGGAACAGAGACTTGGCCAACGGTTCACCCCAAAACATGGCACTGTTGACAGTGCAGCACTCTCTCAGTACACAGGAACGTTAGCCAAGACTCTTGCCATTCTGAAGTGGGATTTGAAACCATGCTCTTCCGATTCAGAGGTGGAGGTGTTGCTCATTGAACGTATGCCAACCGTGGGTGGGTCAGTGGACTTACTCCATAACCTTTCCTAAACTGGAGGACACCATGGATGAGTAGATAACCATCATACTGAAGCATTTCAGACAAGGAAACCCCAAATTCAAGCTCCTTTGAGGGAGAAGATAACATCCTCTTGGCTAGAAAGTGGTAGGGGAATCATGCAAAATGTTAGTCAGGGCCCCCCTTCCTGAACGATTCACATTAACTGCTGTAACATTGTAGATGAGGGTATCAGGCAAGAATAGGATCGTCCCTGGCTGTCACAACACCCCCCCAGGCCAAATAGCCAGCTGAAGCCTTCACCTGAAAAATAAGCACCTGAATCATTTCAGAACAGATTGCCCCAGGTGCACTTGGCACTGTCCCTTGGCCAATACAAATTTCCATGGGGAATAAAGAGTAATAAACTGGGGAGACAGCTGCAATTCCCATTCCCCAAGCATCCAATTCACTGCACGTTCTCTTTACTCTTGAGTTTGATCAGTAACTTATTAACTCCAACGGCTCGAGAAAGCAGTTTTATTGCATGTCATTTACTTTCTGATATTACACTGCAGTTTTGCATTGAGCCCGCACTGCTCTTATGAGGCAATTCCCATCAAGTTTATTTGCATACAATATCAAAGAGTAACATCTCCCGCTTGACACCAATACACAGTAAAAATAGAAGCCAGGAGAACGAACACTGAGGCATTGTTCTCAAGACAGCCTACCTAAGTCTTTTCATGTATTATGCACATAAATCAGGTGCTGGTGGATACTTCATTTTGGAACAAGTCATCCAGCTCTCAAATCATGATCTGCCATTCAATTACATCATGACTGATCTATATGTGAACTTCATTTACCCCTCTTGGTTTCATATGCCTCAATGCCTTTACCTAACTCCAAGGATGACAGGATTGATGTATGAGGAGAGATTGGCTAGGTTAGGATTGTTTTCACTGGAGTTCAGACAAATGAAGGGGGAAATCTCAGAGACTTACAAAATTCTAACAGAATTAGACAAGGTAAATACAGGGAGGATATTCCAGATGGTGGGGAAAATCCAGAACCAGGGGTCACAATCTGAGGATTCAGGGTAGACTGTTTACGACAGAAGTGAGGAGACATTTCTTCACCCAAAGAGTGGTGAACCAGTGGAATTCATTACACCGGAAGTAGTTGATACCAAAACATTGAGCGTATTCAAGAGGTGGCTGGATATAGCACTTGGGGCAAATGGGATCAAAGGTTACGGGGAGAAAGCAGGATTAGGCTGTTGACTTGGACAATCAGTCATGATCATAACAGGCTTAAAGGGCCAAATGGCCTCCTCTTGCTCTTATCTTCTAGGTTTCTATGTTTCTAACAAAAGTCTATCTAACTCCGTTTTGAAATTGCGAGCTGACTCCAATCTCAGCAATTTTTTAAAGAGAGGGGAATGTGTCTCAGATTTTCACTTCCCTTTGTGTGTCACGTCCTTCCTGACAACACCCCTGAATGGCCCACTTCACATATTAAAGTTACAAAGTGCTTTGTGTGAGAATGCTCAGAACTCTAATAGCCAGTTACAGCATGGTTCTGTTCTGCTGCAGTATGACACATTGTAAGATGCCACACTGCAATAGCGATTGTAAAACTGGGCATAAGTGTCCCTCAGGACAGTGAGCTCAGAATAGCGCCAGTGAAAAGGTGTGAACTGAAACTTTCTGATAACACTTTCCGCAGCTATTGCACCATCATATGCTTCCCCTCGGGAATTCTGTATGCCTGTTAGTAAATTTATTTACATTTGAAGAAAATGATGGATGGCAAGTGTAATTCTTATTTACTTGCAGGAGATGAGCATCATTGGCTGGGCTAGTATTTATTGCCCATTCCCTATTTTCCCTTGGGAAAGTGATGGAGAATCACTGCAGTCCATCTGGTCAGGCTCACCCACAGTGTTGTTAGGAAGGAAATTCCAGGATTCTGACCTCAATAATAGTGAAAGAATGGAGTTCCAGGTCAGGATGGCATACGGCTTGAAGAGGAACTTGCAGGTGATGGTGTCCCATGCATCTGCTGCCCCTCTAGATGGTAGAGGTTGTGTGTTTGGGAAATACCATAGAAGGAACTGGTGACTTTGGAACAATGGTTCTGAAAACACAGGGTTCTCCTCAGCTCATGTCTGGTGTAGACTCATTAATAGAGAGTGATTGCTGCAATTAATCAGCAACTCCACTTTCATTGTCATCTGACTACCAGGAAAGTAGAACACCAACTATGTGGACCTTGACATTTTATTTATCTGCAGTACAATTCTTCCAGTACTGCATACAACAGTCATGAGGTCATCATGAGATGGGTGTAGATACCTCACGTAAAACACACAAACCTTCCTCCATCTTGCTTTCTCTTTACAAACTATGTTTAGAAATCCTGAAACTAGGCTTCAACAATCATTACCTCTAGGTTTTTTTTCCCCTCTATGAATAGAATCCTAGCCAATTAGCAAAATCAAAACTAAAATAGAAAGCTGTTCTTTACTGAGAGAATTTACTGACTTTGTTGAGTCTCATAGCTCTCCTTCCACACAATATCCCCTATTTATTGGCCTTACACATCCTATTTTGAGTACATCGGTAAAATAATTAACAAATTAGCTATTTAAACAAATTTGTAGTTCCTCTTTAAAGGGGCCATCATGAAACGTACATTAATAAAAGCAAATATTATTTCCAAATCTGATGAAATACTTCAGCCCCTGCGCTAGCACTCGGGCTCGGAAGGTGTCCTATTTTCACACCACAAATGAGAGCAAAGTAATCAGAGGTTTGAAGGGGAGGTGGAGGAGTGGCACTATCCCCTACTTATACTCTTTCAAAAATAATATTCAATAAATTAAATACAATGACAGGTAATACAGTGCTGTGGGGCATTGTAACTAAAATAAAATGTTAAAAATAAACCTAATTAAAAACAAAATGTTTTGTCCTTGGTGAGATGATGATGCATCCCAGACTCCATGGTGACCACTGGTCACAAAAGCTCCCTATTTATCTGTATTCTAGCTGCTTAATTAAACACTACCCTGCATCAGTGTATCTTACCATTGTAACATACCATTAACATCTTATCTTTTTAATCTTTTCAGTTGTGATGTAGTCCTCTGCAATGGGGCTGAATGTCGAACCCCAAATTCGCCACACGGAAATAAGATTTGTGGTTTGGGGAGAGGGAGGCTATTAATCTCTTATCTGAAACTCAGCCAAAATCAAATCATTTCCAATAGAAATGTGGGAACAAGGGAGATGTAAAGGAGCACTGAACAAAGATCACTCCATTGTTCCCCCAGCCCCCTAACTAACTATCTCCATGTCACTTTACAACATTATGAATGCACCTTAATTGTCCTCCTCTGCAATGGCACTTTCTCAAAAGCGAAAGCAGGTTTCACAAACAGGACGAGTGCAGATTTAATCAGCACGTTTCACCCGGTGCCTACTCCTCGAGAAACTCCTTACATTTTTAATGAACAGTCTGGCTTTCACACAGCTGCACCTGTTTGAATAATCTCACCCAGGGCTCTTGTCCAGAAAAGCACCCTCTCAATGAGAGCACTGTTGCAAGAGCCAGTGTATTCATACAGGCCAACTGACACAGTGCTGAGGGGGCCAGCGCGTCACTCCAGCAAGTACAATGAGCTACTGAGTTATGCCCAGTCTCTGCATTCAATTGGAGCCCCAGCGAGCACAGTCACCATTTGACGTTACAACATTACATACATAGCATTTTTAAAACTACAATGAATAGTGGGCAAGGACGTATTTAAAATACAAGCTCGTAGTGAAATAAAAAAAAATTGTTTCCTAGCTTACAATATTTTCTCTGAAGCACTATGTTGGGGGAAGGAGTAGGATTCTACAACAATAACCCATCTCAACTTGAACACATATTTTCTGTTCCTTATTGTGGCTAGGTCAAGATCCTGGAACACCCTTCCCAGCAGCAGTGTGGGAACACCTTCAGCATATGAACTTCAGCAGTGTAAATATACCCTGTAACTGTAAGTGCAGTGAGAGTGCACACACTGTATTTAAATAATTTGAACTGCATCACACATTACTTACCTGTCAAACCTGAACTGTTATTTAACATTTTCACAAATTTTAGGAACAGCGTATTCCGAAATAAAAAAAACTGCAGTAATTCACACCACCATCTTTGCCAGACTCAAGTTTTAAAGTTTATATTTTATTGTCTCAAGTAAGGTAAAGTTTATTTGTCAGTCACAAGCAAGGCTTTTACTGCAATGAAGTTACTGTGAAATTCCCCTAGCCACCGCACTCCACGCCTGTTCGGGTTAATGCACCTAACCAGCATGTCTTTCAGAATATAGGAGGAAACCGGAACACCCAGAGGAAACCCACACAGGGACGGGGAGAACGTGCAAACTCCACACAAACAGTGACCCAAGCCAGGAATCGAACCCTTGTCTCTGGCACTGTGAGTTGGCCAACCACTATGCCATCCTATTTACATTAACACTGCAATGAAATTACTATGAAAATCCCCTAGTCACCACACTCTACGCCTGTCTGGATACGCTGCGGGAGAATTTACCATGGCCAATCCACCTAATCCGCACATGTTTCGGACTAGGGATTAGCAATAAATACCTCTCGCCAACAATTTTCTGAGAATTAATCATTTTTAAAGATATATCTTGGAACAAGTTTTATTTTTTTGTATCTGTGGCACGGTTCCCTCTCACTGTCTGTCTCTCCAGACACAAAGAACAGCCTTTCAGCTTATTGCATTGGACTTGCAATCTATCTCACTTTGTGCTTAGGCAACAGGCCGTAACTGGCAACGACAGACTGCCTCATCTGTACCCAATTCTGTGTGAAACGTTAACATAAAACAATGGCTTTATAATGACACTGGGTGTTCAATTGGATGCCTGCTATGTCTAATCAGGAAACAAGCTGAACCTCTGAGCGTAAATCCTGGTTGAAATTAGGTTTATTTTTAAACTGCCTCATTTAACAGTGTGAATTCTGGGATTCAGGAGGTTTGCCCAGAAGTTATCATTGAGCAAACAAGTCAGAATCACAAATTAATTCTGCACTGCTTACGTTTAATGCTTTCATCACTATATCACTGCTAAAAAACACAATAGCTGGACTCCAATCATCACCCTCCACATCAGACTCCAATTTCATCCTTCTGAAAGCATTTTACCAAAGGACAAGGGGGCAAAGGTCAGCTCTTTTTGAGAAGATCCAATCCCATTTGGCGTATAAAGTAATTTATTTTTTCCAGGACACACCCCAGGTACTGTGCTGAACAAATTCAAATCTGGGGCAGCACGGTAGCACAGTGTTTAGCACTGCTGCTTCACAGCTCCAGGGACCTGGGTTCAATTCCCTGCTCAGGTCACAGTCTGTGTAGAGTCTGCACATTCTCCTCATATCTGCATGGGTTTCTTCTGGATAGTCCAGTTTCCTCCCACAGTCCAAAGATGTGAGTTAGGTTGATTGGCCATGGTAAAAAATTACCTCTTAGTGTCCTGAGATGTGTAGGTTAGAGGGATTAGTGGGTAAAATATGTAGGGATATGGGGGTAAGGTTCTATGATTCTATGATTAAATCCATAGACAGCATGATGAGTTTCTAAACTCATTCCAGCAATGCTAGATACAGATCAGTGCAGAAGGATTCCATCGATTGTCTCCTCTTTCATACAGAGGAAAGCATCATAGCATTCCTATAATGCAGAAGGTGGCCATTTGGCCCATTGAATCTGCACCAACCCTAATTCCCCCCCAGACCATATCCCCATCTCTGCATGCATTTACCTTACTAATCTGCTAACACTATGGGGTAATTTAGCATGGCCAATCCATCTAACCCACACATCTTTGGACTGTGGGAGGAAACCAGAGCTCCTGAAGGAAACTTACTGGCGAGAATGTGCAAAATCCAGACAGGCAGTGACCCAAGCTGGGATTTGAACTCAGGTCCCTGACGCTGTGAGGCAGTGCTGTTGCATCCATGAGCCATTTTTGCAAAGGGTTCTGTTCCAAAGATTGGTGAAAATCTTGACTTTTCTTTGAATAACCTGAGCTCATCTCCTGTTCGGAGTGATATTTAATATATTAATTCAACTTAGCGTAACAGTTACTTGGAGGCAGATAGCATTAATTGGAATTCCAACAGCCGTCTGTATCTCTGGGCTATTTCCATTCTAAGTCTGTTGATAGAGGAAAGCAGGGGGTGAGGGGCTTTGGACATGTGGCAAGGACTGCATGCCCATTCAAACCTCTCCTCCACCCTCATTTCTAGCATATGCACCATTTCAGCATGCTTTCTTTATCCCAGTGTCACAACAGTGCAATGCTCTTATTAGTAAGCACATTGTGGACACACACTCATGATTTTCTATTCATTAAAACTTATGGCTAAAACAGCCCAGAAAAATGGATGGATGATTTTCTGATGCACAACTGCTACAGGAGGTGGTGGGGGAACGGGAGGTTGCAGGATAGGGATCTCTCTCAGACAGCAATATAGTTAAGGGAATAAAATTGGTCATAAATCGATACTTCTTAATGTCCCACTAATGTAACTTTTTAACATATCCCCTTGAATTAGTTTAGTTTAATAAATTTAATTAATTCTCTGAGATGCTATCATCAGTGTCAAACTTGTGGTCACTATTAGTCCATCCTGATGTGAACATAGATTTAATGTAATTACAGGGGATGTGGAGAGAGGAGAATTCTCCAAGGCTGTGGATTATTGTGATTTGGTTGGCAGAAATGGCAAGGTGATGGCATCGCACTGATAACTTCCAAAAGAGAATTGGAAAAAAAAGACTTGGAAAAATTTACAGGGCAAGGACAAAGGAATGAGATTAATTGGCTGGCTTGGGCACAATGGGCAGAATGGCCTCCTTCAGGACTGAGATCATTCATTGATTCTAGGACAGCCAAGAATGCCCCATCCTAGCTTGGATGGAGCCAGCAGCAACCTTGGGAGTGGAGCTTGTACTGCCAGCATCTAATGCAAGAGCCTCATTATACACCCCCCCCCCAGGTAACTCCTACATCCTCAGGGTAAACTGTGCATTTGCCCAATTTCCTAAAACCACAAGCCTACTTATGCCTGGGTCTTGGTGTAGCTGGTGGGTTTATGAAGGATTGGTGGTTGGGTTGCACAAGACATGTGTGGTGGGAAGCCAGCAACACAAGCACTCCTCAGACACAATGCAGGATACAGCTCAAGGGCATCTCCTCCAGTCCCTGTGGTTGCTGATGTCAGGGATTTCCACTTTGCACTCACAATCTCTGTTTTTATGTTTAGAGGCGTTGAAAATCATCACCCATCGATGAAGAAACATAAGACACAGCCCGTCATACTCTTCACACCCACTGTTACTAAAATTCCAGTGACAGATCTGAAATGACCCACACTGCAGCAAGCATGGTGTCAGGCTGAATTCCAGGCACTCACATCTTCCCCAGTCCTGACCACTTCAGAAGTAACAGAATTCCAGGCACATATTCAGTTTTGGTCCAGAAACTTTCTCCCGTCAAGACCTCCTGAAAAGCCCTAGCCAGTTTTTAAATCAAAGGGATGTTACCTGACCACATTTCATAGAATCCCTGTAGTGCAGGAGGCCATTCAGCCCATCAAGTCAACACTGACCCCAGTCCCACTTAGGCCCTATTCCCATAACCCCACATATTTACCCTGCCAATCCTCTGACAATTTAACACGGCCAATCAACCTAACTTGCGCATCTTTAAGAGGAGGAAATTAAGGTGTGGGAGGAAACTGGAGCACCTGGGGGAAATCCATGCAGAAACGGGGAGAACGTGCAATCTCCACACAGACAGTAACCCAAGCCGGGAATCAAACCCAGGTCCCTGGCACTGGGAGGCAGTATTGCTAACCACTGTGCCACTCATGGCCACAAACTGTGGGGAAAGATTTGAAAGGCCTGCAACAAATCTGCCTGTAACACCACAGGCAAACTTGCTTTTGATGAAAGGGAACAGAGAAATTAGAGGTAGCCATTCAGCCCTAAAAGCTAATTCTGCTATTCGGTCTGATCTCAGGCTGTTACTCAATGCCCAGCATTGCTCTTTAACCCTCAATATGCTTCCATTGCAAAAACCTGGCAATCTCTGTTCTGAAAGCAATTAAACTGGCTGTCAGCACCCACTGTTCTCTTTCCATGGGTGAGATGCATAGGATGAGAGACTTCTGCATTTCATGGAATGGGATTCTTGGGGAATCCTGTGGGGGCGGGGGGGGGGGGGTGGTTGCGATGGGAGGGTGGGGGAAGGTCCGAATGAGATGACTGCAACAGCATACACGGGGAACCTTCCCAGAATTTTCAGAATCTGAGTAACAGAGAGTGCATCAAATTCAGAACAAGGCACGGCCAGTATTTCAACTGTGCCAAATATAGAAGCAGAAAATGCTAGTTGACCACCTTTTCCCCCCATCCCAGCATTTTCCCTTTATATCTGAGATGTCCAGCATGCACAGTGCTTGGGGAAAGAGACTCCCCCCCCCCCCCCCCCCACCCCCTGCTGCCTGAACCCAAGTTTGCACAGATTAGATCACAAATGGCGAGATAAAACTGCAACAATTTTCAGTTGCAGTGTAATAAAAATGATATCTGACCCATTGTAGCCGCCAATAAGCTATTGCTTCCAAAGTGGTCAGGACTGGGGAGGATGTGAGTGGGAGCCAGACAAGACACTGGGGGGTTTGCAGGAAATACACGGGATTGATATCTCACTTCTTTTGGAAATCGCAGCGATCTTGCCCATCAATAAGCCTTGCCCGGGGCATCAGTTTTGTGATCCTAACACTGGGGAGGGATACAAAAAATAACGCCATGAGGTCATAAACAAAAGCGTGTTCAGACAGACTGACAACTCATAACCCACACCGGCAGCAAACCCATCAAACTAGAACGCTGCAGTGAAAAGATAAAACGCAGGAAGATTGGAAATCGTGAATCTGATCCTCACATTGACAATATGGATATTGAAACGCCTCTAATATACTTAAACAAGATGCGGAGATGCCGGCGTTGAACTAGGGTAAACACAGTTAGAAGTCTCACAATACCAGGACCAGCTTTAAACAAAGCCCAAAGAGACTCGGATTCAGGATAATATCTACCCTAAATGTGTCAGAGAGCGAGCTGCTTTGTGCTGATGAGGCAGCTTCCCAGTAGCTGGATTCAGTGAAGTGCAGCAAGTTATTTTCAATCCCAGGAAATTAACTACAGTCAATTTCACCAAAACTTTCTGACTGGTTCTCCCAGAACATTCTCATCCCCCAAAAGCCACCCCCTTTCCAGCAGACATCAATTTCTGATCAACTTTAAATTATATGCAAAATTATTTTCTATATACATATATTTAATTATATTTTAAAAAAAATGACAGCAATGCTCACCACTCGGCCGGATCTATCCACCGCCTTCTTCACTTTCCCATAAGTGCCTTTGCCCAAGGTTTCGCGGAACTCGTAGCGGTGCCTCAGGTTGTGCTTGTGGTGATGTCTCTTCACCGCCTGCCGCTTCAGCTCGGGGGTCTGCGAGGAGGAACGGGAGGCCAGCGCCGAGGGCTGCTCCCTGGCGAACGGCGAGGAAGAGGCAGCCAGTGCCGGGCCCCGGCTCAGACAGGGAGACACTGGATCCATGAGGAAGAGAGACAGAGACGAGGAGATCTGAGTGAGGGATGCAGAGTTTGGGGAAACTGAAAGAGGAAAGGGAGGGAAAAAATCCAGCAGATCAGAGTCTGGTGATAAAATAATACATATCTAGAATATTATTATTATCACTTCATCGTCCAGACAGAATTGATACAGTGTATCCTTCTCTGGTACAATATATTTTACTTTGATACAGTGTATCCCTCTTTGATACAGTGTATCTCTGATACAATCTATCCCTCTCTGATACAGTGTAACCCCTTCTCTCTGATACAATGTATCCTCTCTCTAACACTGTTGCAACAATCTAGATCCCAGTCGCGTGTGGAACCTTCAGCAATGTCTAACCAGCCTAACCCCACCCCTTCTACGTCTCAGCCAATAGCCCCTCCTGCATGTAGCGTCATTAATCTCCGGCCAATCACTAAAGTTCTTTGCCAAACTTTTAATTCTCTTTTTTTTAACAACTGAGAAAAGTTATTGGCATTACAGAGGAAGATTCAATCACACCCTCCCCCCTTCCCCGGGTACTGTGTGTTGTCTCTCCAGCTGTCCAAGGAAGGCTATTGGACTGCTAGGGGCTTCATGGAGCTTGTCAGTAGGAGGGACTGGGGGAGAGAGAGAGAGAGAGCAGAAAGAAATTATCGGGCAGTATTTTCACTCTCCAGCACCTTAGTCCAAAAATACTCAGACAAATTGGAATTCCCCCCCCCCTCCTCCGCCCCAATAACCTTGTAACCCACCCTCACCCCCTCAATTCTGAGGCCAAATATAGAACAGAATAAGCGATGGATCAGACAGAAAGGGAATTAGAAACATCAATCGAACGAAGGACATTATTGAAAAATCTAGTATTTCCCACCCCCAGCCCCCAGTAAACAGGAGAGAGGGATAAACCGAGTTACTGTCTGAGGTTGGTGAGCTTTCATTCGAGTTGGCATCAGCTGGCAAGATGCTTTACCAGGTTTGGTGTAATCAACCCTTCCTGCACAGAACTGAAGGTGGAAAAACACGTCATCCACCTGTCCACAGGGAAATTTCCCCAGCTGCATCAAAACAGTGGAACGAGAAACAATTCCCTAAACTCCCTGGAAAATTTCCCACCTCACACACGGGGAACAACATCAGTTTCTGTTTCTGATTGCTGTACAAAATCTGAGGAAATCATTGAGTGGCCAAGACATTGGGTCAGGACAGGTAGGTGCTTCTGCTGTGATGCCTTCTACAGCTGAATGGCCTGCTCAGACATTAAAAAGCTTGGGATTCTCCACCCTGTTGCTGATACAGCGGGCACCTGGTTCTATTATTAAGCATGAGAAATGGGCACCTATACCTGTTTTGGTGAGATCTCAGTGGATAATGCTTTTTAACCCCTCATGGTAACTCCCATAGAATCATAGGACGTTACAGAAAGAGGCCATTTGGTCCATTTTTTTCCATGACAGCTCTTTCTAATCCCACGTTGGCACAGTGCTTAGCATTGCTGCCTCACTGTGGTAGGGAACCCGGATTCAATTCCAACTGCTTGTCTGCGTGGAGTTTGCACATTCTTCCCATGTCTGTGTGGGTTTCCTCTGGGTACTCCAGTTTCCTTCCATAATGTGCAGGTTAGTTTGATTGGGCATACAAACTTGCCCCTTAATGTCAGGGAGATTAGCAAGGTAACTTTGTGGGGCTATAGAGATAGGGCCTGAATGGAATGTTGTTGGTGCAGGCTTGATGGGTTGAATGGCCTCCTTCTGCACTGCAGAGATTCTATGATTCCTGCACCCGGCCCATAACCTCGCAACTTACAGCACTGAAGGTGCAGATCCAGGTACTTTTTAAAAGGGTCTGCCTCCACAACCAATTCATGCAGTGAATTCCAGACACCCACCACCATCTGTGTAAAACCTTCTTCCTCATGCCCCCTCTACACCAACTGCCATTTATCTTGAATTTATGTTCCCCGGTTCTAGAATTCTCTGCCAAGGGAAACAATTTTATTCTGTCCATTCTATCTTTCTCCCCCACTCCATAATTTTATCCACCTCCATCAAGTCACCCATCAGCCTACTTTGTTCCAAGGGCAATAACCCCAACCTATCCAATTTCTTTTCGTAGCTACACTTTCCTAGCCCTGGCAACATTCTTGTAAACCTCCTCTGCACTCTCTCTCCAGAGTAATTACGTCCTTCTTGTAATTTGGTGACCAGAATTGCACATAGTATTCCAGTTGTGGCCTCACCAGTGTTTCACACAATTCCAACATTATATCCTTACTTTTATATCTTGGCCAATGAAGGAGAACATCCCATGTGCCTTTTTCAGAATCTTGTCTACTTGAATTGCTGCCTTTAGGAACCTGTGTATGCCAAGATCTCTCATTTCATCTATCCTTCTCAGTATGTTCCTATTTATTGTGCATTCTTTATGCTTCACACTTCTCTATGTTAAAATCCATCTGGACTTAAACCTGGTGTTGTCAGACTTCTTATTGTGTTTACCCCAGTCCAACATCTCCACATTAAAATCCATCTGCCACCTTACTGCACCATCCCACCAACACTTCCTTTCTCTCCAGTAGATGCTGACCCATGTTAGGCCACAGTTCTATGGTTGCTGTGAGATGTATCAAAGTGGTCATTTTCCTTCTCTTAGTATCATTATATGTATTTAATGATAAAGACTTCTCCAGTTGGTTGTTGCTATTGCCCTTTGGTTACTGCAAATCTCAATGTGCCCACTAGAGGGTGCAGGGAATCCCAGACACCACAAACATTTTCAGTTGTCTGGGCCCATCAGGAATGGAAGTGTTCCAACAGAGAAACAATAACTGTACAAGGTCCAAAAATAATGATGCTTTCTCAGCAAAGATTAACTATGAAAGATAATTAGTTATGAAGCAGAATAATTAGTTAGCAAATTGCGAACTTTTTGCCCATATTTATTAGAATCATAGAATCCCTGCAGTGCAGAAGGAGGCCATTCAGCCCATCAAGTCTGCACCAACGACAATCCCACCCAGGCCCTGGCCCCATAACCCCTGCTAATTTATCCTGCTAATCTGTCTGTCATCAATGGATAATTTAACATGGCCAATCCACCTAACCCGCACATCTGTGGGAGGAAACCAGAGCACCATGGAGGAAACCCATGCAGACGTGGGGAGAATGTGCAAACTCCACACAGACAGTGACCCAGGCTGGGAATTGAACCTGGATCCCTGGCGCTGTGAGGTAGCAGTGCTAACCATTGTGCCAATGTGCCATTGCGGGGTACAAATAGATAAGGTGGCTAAAATGATTCTCGCTGGAATTCTACCACCCTGCCCACCATGGAATTGGAGCGGGCAAGGGGGCAGATAATGGAAATGTCTGTTGACCTCAGATGGGAAGTTCTGGTCTCACTCGCGCGAGGTATAAAATCCCGCCTACTGTGCAAAATACCACAAGGATGGGGGGAACAAGGGATTGTTTGTTGACAGTCTCTCTCCAGCTTAGAGAGTGGCTGCAAATACTGAATGAAATCAGGAGGCAGTCTTCCACCCAAATGGTTATGGAAATGTATAACTTCCTCTCCAAAATGCTGGGTGGTTGTGGGGAGGGAACACCACTCTTTAAATTTTCTGCCTTAAGATGGGTGGGTTTGCATTAGCGAGGGGTATCGAGGGCAAATGGGATTGATCAGGTATGATCACGCTGAACAGTGGAGCAGTCTTGAGGGGCTCAGTGGCCTCCTGCTGTTGCAATGAATGCAACTTTGTACATAATTTCAAAACTCGCTTATGTATTTAACTGTGGTTCAGTTCTTAGAGGCACAGGCATGGAAATAGATCAGACAGATGGTCCAGGAATTCAGTAAGATAAAAGAAAAGTGCTGCAGATGCTGGAATCTGAAATAAAAACAGAAAATGCTGGAAAATATCAGCAGGTCTGACAGCACCTGTGGAGAGAGAATGAATCCAATGTTTCAAGCCTGGATGACTCAGAGCTGTAAATAAAAAAAGGCTTTTTTTCTCCCTTTTATTGCTTTTAGCTCTGACAAAGGGTCATCCTGGCTTAAAACATTAGCTCTATTCTCTGTTTGCAGGTGCTGTTAGACCTGCCGAGATTTTCCAGCACTTTCTGTTTTTCTTGCAGGAAGACGGTGAGATGGATCTCAGATCTTTGCTCAGTTAGGTGAACTCCACAGGGCTATTTAGGGAGTGCTCTGCCACAATGGACACATTTAGTAGTTTCTGTTCCACTAATGGATTCAGTGAGGAACCAAGTGGTCGGTAGCACACTGGTTAGCACTGCTGCCTCGCAGTTGTTTGATTCCCAGCTTGGGTCATTGTCTGTGTGGGGTCTGCACATTCTCTCTGTGTCTGCATGGGTTTCCTCCAGGCGCTCCGGTTTCCTCCCACTGGTTACATGCATCGGCCATCCTAAATTTTCCCTCAGTGTACGTGAACAGGCCCTGGACTGTGGTGACTAGGGGATTTTCACAGTAACTTCATTGCAGCATTAATATAAGCCTACTTGTGACACTAATTAATTAAAGTGGATTTTGGGAAGGTTTTATTTTCCCTGAAATTGGTTTACAGTCCAAGCTTAAGTGGAGTGACCACATCAGGCGATGATGGGAAGGGTTTGTGTGACTTCCAGTATTATAGCGACACCAGAAATTCAGTATTGTTTTCCTTTCCTGAGTCTGTTTGATTGACACGGTGCCTGCAGTTAATCACCAGTGACATAATCACCTAAAAACAAAAGAACTTGTAATCAAAAGCAGCCAATTCCCCGGTGAAATTCCTTGAACAGGAAGACATGTCTTTAGCGTTCATATACAATATGTTCTTCTCATATGGGGTAATTCCCATTGCATTCTCCAGCCATGACATCTCTTCCTCACCACCTTCTCCATAGATGTGTCTGTCATTATCAGGATGATACGATAACCATTTCAGAGACCTGAGCACAGAATGCACTCCTGTGCAGTTCTGCAAGAGCTGTCAGAGGCACCATTTTTTCAGATGCCAGGTAAGACTGAGGTTCCACAGAATCATAGAATCCCTTGGGTGCAGAAGGAGGCCATTCAGCCCGTCAAGCCTGCAACAATCCCATCCATTCCCTATCGCCTTAACCCCACATACTTTCCTTGCTAATCCCCCGACACTAAGGGGTAATTTAGCGTTGCCAATCCACCTAATTTTTTTTTAACTTATTAATTTGTGGGGCATGGGCATCGTTGGCTGGGCCGGCATCTATTGCCTGTCCCTAGTTGCCTCAAGGCAGTTGAGAATCAACCACATTGCTGTGGCTCTGGAATCACATGTAGGCTAGACCAGGAAGGACAGCAGATTTCCTTCCCTAAAGGACATTAATGAACCACACGGGTTATTCTGACAATTGACAATGATTTCATGGTCATCAGTAGATTCTTAATTCCAGAAATCTTTTCTTGAATTCAGATTCAATAAAAACACCCCACATTGGATTTCAAACCTGGATCCTCAGAACATTAATTGAGTTTCCAGATTAATAGTCTAGCAATAATACTATTAGGCCATCTCTTCCCCACGTCTTTGGGCTGTGGGAGAAAACCAGAGCACCCGGAGGAAATCCACACAGGCATGGGGAGAATGTGCAGACTCTGCACAGACAGTGACCCGAGGCCAGAATCGAACCTGGTTCCTGGTGCTGCAAAGCAGCTGTGCTAACCACAATGCTACCATGCCACCCCTTTGGCACCACTTTGGAGAAGAGCTGGAGAGTCCTCCCTGGCTCCGACGACAATTTTTATTCCTCGTCAAATGTTAGCAAAACAGATGATCTAACCATCCTCACATTGCTGTTTGTGGGAACTTACTGTGTGCAAACTGGTTCCCATATTTTGTTCATTCAGCAACCACACCGAATTGGCTGGGTGGTATAGGTGGGGGGGGGGGGGGGCAAAGTGGCACAGTGATTAGCACTGCTGCCTCATAGTGCCAGGGACCTGGGTTTGATTCCCAGCTTGGGTCACTGTCTGTACAGAGTTTACATGTTCTCCCCATGTCTGCGTGGGTTTTTTCCAGGTGTTCTGTTTTCCTGCCACAGTCCGAAAGACTTGCTGATTAGATGCATTGGCAATGCTAAATTCTCCCTTTGTGTACCCAAACAGGTGACAGAATGTGGCAACGAGGGGATTTTCACAGTAACTTCATTGCAGTGTTAATGTAAGTCCACTTTTGACTAATAAATAAACTTTAATTTCTTTCTTTCTTGTCTTCTTCCTCCTCTTCCTTTGTTTTTCTTTTCTTTCAAGGAGGTGGCACAGTGGTTTGCTGCCTCACAGCCCCAGGGACCTGTGTTTGATTCCTGGGCTTGAGTCACTGTCTGTGTGGAGTTTGCATGTTCTCCCTGTGTCTGCGTGGGTTTCCTCCGGGTGCTCCAGTTTCCTCCCACAGCCTGAAAGGTGTGCTGTTTAGGTGCATTGACTCGAACAGGCGCCAGAGTGTGGCAACTAAGGGGAATTTCACAGTAATGTCATTGCAGTGTTAATGTAAGCCTTATTTGTGAATAATAAATAAAAGTTTTAAAGTTTATTATTGTCTGTGGGATTCTCCCCCAGACCTGATTTGTGAGATCCTAAGCAATAAAACCACAGATTTCTTTCTTTTCTTCCTTAAGAGTTTACTACCTTATGACATTGTTTGTTGTGAGATGTTGCTGTCCAGAATGACTGATTCTCACATTGAATACACCACTTGCTAAATCTAAGTTATTCTCTCTGACGTTACCACGATGTACACAATCTCTACATAAATACAAGTCTCTCTTTCCATTTAACAAGCAGAAATTTCCTTCTCCTCACAAGAAGAGAGGTGTTGATCTATTTTAAAGCTGTTTTATTTGCTTTTGTTATATGCTATCCCACAGTGAATTCCCCCCTGTGGTAATATGCTTCCAGGAACTGGTGATAGATCTTTCTGAGACAAACACTGATGTCAGGCTAACAGGCTGTCTCTCTTCTGCTTCCTCGGCTTGCACAATCTCGATGATGTAATCCTTTGGGGTCAAAGGTTACCCGGGTACCTGACATCAATTGTCCTCCGAGGTCGCAGGTCAGTGTTACTCTGAACTCTCCTGCCCTGTGCACTGTTTGCAAGCTCTCTGCGAAAGTAAGGGGTGGATTCTCCCAGCCATGTGGAGACAGGGTTGGTGGCAGAGGGAGTCAGGAAAATAGTGGGGATGCTTGACTTTGGGCAACTTTCCCAGGTACAGAAGGGAAACCATACCTGCTACCTGCTTCATGGAGGAATGCAGCCAATTAAAACCCCCTTCAGAGGACCATTCTGCACCTGAACAGGCATTTTGCCATTTTTGATGAAAAATTTCATTCCATTCTTGAAGTCACCAAGCCAATTATCAGAGTAGACCAGGCAAGCCTAAATCCATCTCCTTGCTTGCTCCCAAAAAACAGATTCGAATTGAATCCAGTTCATGGCTCCTGCATGAGAGACAAACAAGATCCAAGCTGACAAAATAAGGCATTGGACCCTTTCCTGGCATTGGTCTTATCCAAAAGGCCAAGAAGGGGCTGGAAAGCCTCACAACATCCTGACTTGGAAATATATCACCATTCCTTCACTGTCGCTGGGTCAAAATCCTGGAACTCCCTTCCTAACACCATCATTGAGTCTATTCACACCACATGTACTGCAGTGGTTCAAGAAAGCTACCAATTTCTTGACAGCATTTATGGATGGGCAATAAATGCTGGCGACACCCACACCCCTGGGAGGCTGTCATCTCTCCTTAATACGACAGCGAGTGTAAAGGCGACCAATTATCAGACCACCTCCTGGAAAGATAAGTCTGCGGAGATGATGCAGACTTGCTTGGGATCTGTAAAATAATGAGGAGCATTGATAAGGTGGATAGTCAATATCTTTTCCCAAATGTAGGGGAGTCTAAAACGAGAGGGCATAGGTTTAAGATGAGAGGGAAGAGATAGAAAATAATCCAAAGGGATAATTTTTTCACACAGAGGATGGCGAATGTCTGGAACAAGCTGCCAGAGGTAATAGTAGAAGTGGGTACAATTTTGTCTTTTAAAAAGCATTTACATGGGTAAGTTGGGTGTAGAGAGATATGGGCCAAATGCAGGTAATTGGGACTAACTTAATGGTTAAAAACTGGGCAATGTGGTCAAGTTGGGTCAAAGGGCCAGTTTCCATGCTGTAAACTGCTATGAGTCTATAGAGAGAGCCCCATACTCAACATCCACTGGAAAATTCAGCTCAGAGTCTCATCTCTGTGGATTTATGCAGAAATGACAATATGGAATCAACTAGTTTGTCCTAGTATTTGTCGTTCAAGATGTGGTCACACCTGTTCCCAAATTCATTTATTATCATTTCCTTTCAGTCTGATCTATTCCCAAATGTTAACGTGATCTCTGCCTCACTCACCAGCACATCACTCTGTAGCCTCAGAGCCTACTGCCTGCAGTCAGTGAAATGTACCCATTGCCTGGCCTGCTGTGAC
This sequence comes from Sphyrna mokarran, assembly GCA_024679065.1. Taxonomy (NCBI): domain Eukaryota; kingdom Metazoa; phylum Chordata; class Chondrichthyes; order Carcharhiniformes; family Carcharhinidae; genus Sphyrna; species Sphyrna mokarran. The sequence continues at coordinate 6,483,963 of JAGIQG010000023.1, read as the reverse complement.
AGTAATGGGAAAAGTTGTTTCCACAACACGGAGCATTCCTTCCATTCCCCACATGAGCCGGTTAAAGACAAGGCTGTCAGGACCTGTTGATATTGGCAGCTTGATGTTTCGGATGTACATAGGTAAGCATTCCTCAACAACCACAACACAAACCCACCTGTCCCATAGCGGTGCATTAATCTACAAACATATCATTCTCCTTCCACCTTCATCCCCAACGTGTTGAAAGGAAGACTTGTCACCTTCTCTCCTCCACAATATGTTCTTCTCCTGATATAAAAGCTCACCAACTTTCCCCAAATCTTCTCTTGCTTCTTTTACAGACAGACATTCTGAAATACAAACTTGGCAATGGCTAATCATCCTGATCTTCTGAGCAACTTCTTCCTGTGAGCCGCCAACGGACCTGCAGCTTTACTCCAAGTCTTGGCATTTTCACCTGAAAGACTAAAAGCTGTGACTTCAGAACAAAATATAGACTGACAATTCAGTACTGACCCTTCAGCTGTGGAGCATTCCCTCAGTCCTGACCCTCTGACAGTGCGGCACTCATGATGTAGAGATGCCGGCATTGGACTGGGTAAACACAGTAAGAAGTCTGACAACAGCAGGTTTAAGTCCAACTGATTTATTTGATAGTAAACTCACAAGCTTTTGAGGCTGTGTCCCTCAATACTGACCCTCTGACAGTGTGGCACTCCCTTAGTATTGACCTTCTGACAGTGCGGCACTCCCTCAGCGCTGACCCTCTGACAGTGCGGCACTCCCTCAGCGCTGACCCTCTGACAGTGCGGCACTCCCTCAGCACTGACCCTCTGACAGTGCGGCACTCCCTCAGCACTGACCCTCTGACAGTGCGGCACTCCCTCAGCACTGACCTTCTGACAGTGCGGCACTCCCTCAGCATTGACCCTCTGACAGTGCGGCACTCCCTCAGTACTGACCCTCTGACAGTGCGGCATTCCTCAGCACTGACCCTCTGACAGTGCGGCACTCCCTCAGTACTGACCCTCTGACAGTGCAGCACTCCCTCAGCACTGACCCTCTGACAGTGCGGCACTCCCTCAGCACTGACCCTCTGATAGTGCGGCACTCCCTCAGCACTGACCTCTGACAGTGCGACATTCCCAGTACTGACCCTCTGACAGTGCGGCACTCCCTCAGCACTGACCTCTGACAGTGCGGCACTTCCTCAGCATTGACCCCTGACAGTGCGCACTCCATCAGCACTGACCCTCTGACAGTGTGACATTCCCTCAGTACTGACCCCTGACAGTGCGGCACTCCCTCAGCGCTGACCCTCTGACAGTGTGGCACTTCCTCAGCACTGACCCTCTGACAGTGCAGCACTCCCTCAGCACTGACCCTCTGACAGTGTGACATTCCCTCAGCACTGACCCTCTGACAATGTGACATTCCCTCAGTACTGACCCTCTGACAGTACGGCACTCCCTCAGCACTGACCCTCTGACAGTGCGGCACTCCCGCAGCACTGACCCTCTGACAGTGTGACATTCCCTCAGTATTGACTTTCTAACAGTGCAGCACTCCCTCTGTACTGACGCTTTGACAGTGTGGCACTCCCTCAGTACTCTACTGATTTTATGTTTAAGTTTCTAAGTTTGGACAAATCCATGATGTTCACATTTTAAAAGCAAGTCATTGTTTTTTCCAAAATTATTTGGAAACTGACACATAAAAACAGGAGTGAGGTGGTGCAATTGGACAGGAGCAGCCAGGCTACTGCAGTTTGTCACTGAGTTCTTTTCACGCTCTCCTTGTCTGCATTTCTAGTGTGGACATTGTGTTTTCCATTCTTTGTGGCCAAGTCATTTGCTATTAGGAGGAGCGCACTGTTCAACAAGTGAAAAATAGAGTCAATGTTATCAGGAGACTGATTCCGCTGCTGCTAGATCATCCAAGAACACTTACACAGGAAACCAGTTTAACTCAACTGCATTTCCTTCCAATACGTGTGCCAGTTCCCACTGGGATATGAAATGCACAGAGATCTTGTGGAAGATTATTGATGTGGAGTATGGGGTGCAGATAGGGTTGTGGAATAATGTGATTGTAGAGGCATTAGGCCCCGTTCTGCCTTGATATGTTACCTGTGTACAGAATGCCGATCAGAAACAGGAAAGATGATTGATACATTTTAATTCTTAGAACCAGGAGACACTCATGACAACTGGTCACATTCTTCCATTCCTCACCTCCTCATTTTGTATTGCCCTCCATCATCACAGATTGCTGATCACAGAATCCCTCCACTCCCTCATAACAAGGCCATTCAGCCCATCAAGTCAATCCAAATTCTCTGACAGAATATCTTACACAGGCCCACCTCCAGCCTATCGTCGTAACTTCATGCATTTACCCGCTTATCCCCCTAACCTACACAACCTGGCTCACAATTTAGCTAATCCACCTTAGATGCTTATCCACCTAACCCGCACATCTTTGGATTGCGGGAAGAAACCGGAGCACCCGGAGGAAGCCCACGCAGACACGGGGAGAACAGGCAAACTCCACACAGGCAATGACCTAATGGCAGAATTGAACTTGGATCTCTGGTGCTGTGAGGCAGCAGTGCTAAGCATTGTGCCACCATGTGCCTTTGCAAAGGCGGTTGAAATATCTTCATTGGACCAGGAAAAAGTGTTTCCCAGACTTGATCATCAGCCCTGCATTGTGTGGTGACCGTAAGCTGGATTTGACTGATAAAATTATTTTATTTGAATGTTGTTCGGGAAAGGGAAGTCTTAGTGAGTTCAGAGATTGCAGATATAACTTGGAGCAATGCTTAATTTCTACATGAATTCTATGCATATTAGTTATTCATGTACTTAAATGTCTTAGAGTATTGCAGCCCTTTTCATTTGTAAAGTTGATAAATATTCTCTAATAATTGATGACTAGATGATGACTAGACTGGATTCTAACTGGGGTTTTTCTTGACTCCTCGCAATATTCGAAAAAACTTGCACCCCCTTGAACCAGCGTTTCAAGTTGGGACAACTTGGCAAGTAACATCTGTGTGTTTTGAGACAGTGATCTATCAGTGGACACATGATTGCAAGAGAGAGGGAGAGAGAGAGAGGGGGAGAGAGAGAGAGACAGGAGTAACCAAGTCTCTACAACACTGCTGGACTCTACTGTTCAGAACAAGTTGACTGTAAATTTATACCAGATTAAACTGATATTCTTGCCTTATTTGAACTCCACAACAAAACAGAGCTTGCACCCTCCAGCGCTGGAGTAAATGTGGTAGGGAGAAATGGAGGAATTAAAACTTTTAACATTGACAGAGATGTTATCTGATTGTATAACCATCAGGAGAGGATGGAGAAGGTAGCAGATACCCGATTTTATCTGCAAGACATAGGCTGAGAAGTGACCTAACAGAATTCTTTAAAGTCATGTAAGTTCCTGAGAGAGTAGCCACAGTGGGTGTTTCTACTTAAAGTACATTTATTTATGTTACCAGTAAGCTTACATTAACACTGCAATGAAGTTACTGTGAAATCCCCTAGTCACCACAATCCAGTGACTGTTCAGGTACACTGAGGGAGAATTTAGACTGGCCAATGCACCTAACCAGCATTACTTTTGGACTGTGGGAGGAAACCAGGGCATCCGGAGGAAACTCATGCAGACACAGGAAGAATGTGCAGACTGAGCACAAACAGTGATCCAAGCCAGGAATCAAACCCAGGTCCCTGGCACTGTGAGTCAGCAGTGCTAACCATTGTGCCACTGTGTTGCCCACTTGTGGCTGAGAACAAAATTAAAGATCACAAATGTAACACAGTCATTAAGAATCAAACTGGGAATTTGAGAGAAATCTCTTTGCCAAAGAGTGGTGGGAATGTGGAACTCGCAACAATAGGGAGCACCGAGGCAAGTAGAATAAATGTATTGAACGACTAGCTGAATAAGTACAGGAAGGAGAAACATATGCTCTTAGGATGAGATGAAGAGGGGGTGCAAGGAGTCTCAGTTGAAGCTTAAGTACTGAGACACACTGGGTGGGGTCAAGTAGCCTCTTTCTGCCCTGTATATCTGATGTAATTAGAAACTTAGAAGCATTGCTTCAAGCCTGCTTCACCATTCAATATGATGACGGCATAGTGGTTAGCACTGCTGCCTCACAGTGTCAGGGACCTGGGTTCAATTCCGCATTTGGGTCACTGTCTGTGTGGAGTTTGCACATTCTCCCCGTGTCTGTATCAGTTTCCTCCAGGTGCCCCAGTTTCCACCCACAGTCTAAAGATGTGCAGGATTGGCCATGCTGAATTGTCCATTCATGTCAGGGGGATTAGCAGGGTAAATACATGGAGTTACAAGGATTAGGGTCTGGGTGGGATTGTGGTCAGTGCAGATTCGATGGGCTGAATGGCCTCCTTCTGCTCTGTCAGGATTCTTTTCTTTGATTGATTCTCTATCTCAACACCATACGCCAGCATGCTCCCCATATCTCTCCTTACCTTGAGGGCGGATTTCTCCATCTGTGCAAGTCTAAAAGCCTGAAATCCCACTTGACCATCAATGGGATTTCACATTGTCTGTAACTCACCTGCTACAATTCCAGTGGCAGGTGTAATGGGAGAATTCCAGCTTTAGAGTCTAGAAATCTTAAATATGAGATTGGACAATGGTTTAAGGAGAGAACAGACATAGCTAAGTTTTAGGGTGGCACGGTGGTACAGTGGTTAGCACTGCTGCCTCACAGCTCTAGGGATCCAGGTTCAATTCCTGGCTTGGGTCATTGTCTGTGTGGAGGTTGCACATTCTCCCTGTATCTGCGTGGATTTCCTCCTACAGTCCAAAGATGTGTGGGTTAGGTGGATTGTCCACACTAAATTGCCCCTTAGTGCCAAGGGAATTAACTGGGGTAAATGCATAGCGTTATATGGATGGGTCCTGGTTAGGATTGTGGTCAGTGCAGACTAGATGGGCTGAATGCCCTCCTTCTGCACTGTTGGAATCTACGCTCCATATTCAGTGACCTGGCCTCCATAACCTTCTGTGCGAGAGAATTCCACAGGTTCACCAGTCTCTGAGTGAAGAGGTTTCTCCTCACCTCAGTCCTAAGTGATTGACCCAGAATGGGGAAATATTCAGGGACTGTTGTTCTTATTTTTTTATTCTCTACCCCACCCTGTCTTCAAAGTTTAATGTATTGTTTAAAAAGAAAGCACAGCGAGATTAAAAATGGACAGGAAGAATATGCAGGAAGCTCATTACAGTCCAGCAAGAGCAATATTCAGCCTTGTTGGACTATTGCAGACTGCAGCTCTGCCAGTTTCTGTGCTTTACAACCCAGTGCAAGCACTTTGAACATTGTAATGCATTCCAGTGGCTTTTTTTCTCAAATTAATCAAAATACTTGGAGTGAGGTGAATTTTCTGTTTGTTGGTTTTAAGGATTATTGTGACTAAAAGTGGGTCTGTCTGTCATGACTCATGTTCTATATCAGTCTTACAGAGTGCAGCCAGGATTATTCAGTAACTTTCCAGTATCCCTGAGCTCTCTGACTGCCACCTAGTGTTTTATCATCCTATCATGAGGCAACCACAGCATCTACAATCTTGAGTTCTCGGCTGAAACACTTGCAAACACTCATAGCTCTCTCAGAACTTATTGTCTCATTGTTACAGACCACAACTTGTCTCAAAGAAAAAAAATTCCTTTACATTTCTGCAGATTGACATAAAGAAACAGAGAGCTAACTGTGAGTTAGATGCCTGTTCCTCATCCAGAATTCAGAAGAGCACTGTTCTCTCAGTACAAAAAAGAAATTACAGAATGATTTGATAGAGGTGTTTAAAGTTTAACTGGTATGATACTGAGCTCCACATAAAGGATGGCACAGTGGTTAGCACTGCTGCCTCGTGGCACTGGGTTTGATTCTGGTGTCAGGTCACCGTTTGTGTGCACGTTCTCCATCTGTATGTGTGGATCTCCTCCGGATGCTCTGGTTTCTTCCACAGTCCAAAGACATGCGTGCGGATTAGGTTGATTGGCTACGCTAAATTGCCCCTTAGTACCAGGGGGAATAGCAGGGTAAATATGTAGGGTTATAGGGATAGAGCCTGGGCGGGATTGTGATCAATGCAGAATCAATAGGCTGAATGGCCTCCTTCTAAATTGTAGGGATTCTATTCTATGATAAAGTCAATCTCATTTCAAAGTTTAGCAGTTTTCCCTTGATTCAGGATATCGGGAGTTTAATTCTGACTCCAGATATTGGAGTGTATAACCTTGTCATGAGATATTGTTACTCTGCTAAACTAAACCCCTCCCTGTTGTCTTGGGTGGGAATGGAACATCCCATTTTGAAGAAGAGCAGGGGAATTCTCCTGGGAATCCCTCAACCAACAGTGAAAACGTTTTCACCTTCTTACTTGTCTTATTATGTGTAGGACCTTCCTGTATGCAAATAGTATTTTCAAAATTCATTTTTATGGAAAGTTAGTGTCACTGGCTAGGTCAGCGTTTACTGCCCATCCAAAGTTGTCCTTCAGAAGGTGGTGGTGAGCTGCCTTTTTGAGTTGCTGCAGTCCCTGATGTGTAGGTAGATCCACAGTGCTGTTAGGGAGGGAGTTCCAGGATTTTGGCCCAGTGACAGTAAAGGAACAGCGACATACTTCCAAGTCAGGATGGTGAGTGTCTTGGAGGGAAAACTCCAAGAGGTGGTGTTCCCAGGTATCTGCTACCCTTGCCCTTCATGATAGCCGTGGTCATGAGTTTGGAAGGTACTGCCTAAGGAACCCTGATCAATTCCCTCAATGCGTCTTGTAGATGTAACACATGGCCTCCACTGTTTGTCGGTAATGGAGGGATTGAATGTTTGTGGAGGGGATAGCAATCAAGCGAGCTGCTTTGTCCTGGATGGTATCGAGCTTTTTGTGTGTTGTTGGAGCTGTGCCCACTCAGGCAAGTGAAGAGAATTCCATCGCATTCCTGACTTGTGTCATACAGATTGTGGCCAGTATTTGGACAGTCAGCAGGTCAGTTACCCACTGCAGTTTTCCTAGCCTTTGACCTGCTCTTGTAGTCACTGTGTTTATGTGGCAAAGTCCAGTGTAGTTTCTAGTCAATAGTAACCCCAGGATGTTGCTAATGGGGATTCAGCAATGCCATTAAATAAGGAGAGATTGTTAGATTCTCTCTATCCAATTAGCCCCACTGCTCCCTCCACTTTCACCTCATCTCTGCATGTGCTTCATAGAATCCCTATAGTGCAGAACAGGGCCATTCAGCCCATCAAGCCTGCACTGACAGCAGTCCCACCCAGACCCTATCCCCTCAACTTCATGTATTTACCCTGCTAATCCCCCTGACACCAAAGGGCAATTGATCATAACATCCTAACCCGCACATCTTTGGACTGTGGGAGGAAACCGGAGAACCCGGGGGAAACCCACGCAGAGACTGTGTGCAAACTCCACACAGACAGTGACCCGAGGCTGGAATTGAACCCAAGTTCCTGGCAGTGTCATGCAGCGGTGCTAACCACTGCGCCACTGTGCCATTCCTTTTAAGCATTCATCCGATTCCCCTTTGAAAGCTATTACTGAATCTGCTTCCTGACTGTGCATTCTAGACCGCAACTTGTCTCAAAGAAAAAAATTTTCCTTTTCATTTCTGCAGATTGACATAGAAAAACAGTGAGCTAAATGTATGAGTTAGATGCCTGTCCCTCATCCAGAATTCAGAAGAGCACTGTTCTCTCAGTACAGAAAAGAAATTACGGAGTGATTTGATAGAGGTGTTTAAAGTTGTAAAGAGATGGAACAGAAACTGAGGGGGTGATTCTCCCAGCCCACTGCGCTGCTCGAATAGTGCAGCTGGTGGGATACATTAACAACGGAAGTTTTGCAGACCTTCCCGCTGGGCATCATTGCCTCAATGCATCTCTGAAGATAAGTTTTTTGACGTCATCAGCTCCACACCGATTATAATATGGAAATATGATTCAAATTAATATTTCCATATGATTAGCAATGATTGTCCAGGTTGCTCGCACTATTCACACTTCCCCTTCACCTCTCCCCCACCCACATGTTTCCTCCTCCTCCCCCCACTCCCTCCCACCTCCCTACTGCTGGGAGCAGATCCCTCCAGCGGCTTCACAACTGCTCCCCTCTTACGGATAATAGCTAAGCTGCTTTATTTTGTTAGAATTATCGTTAAACTGTGTAATTAAATGAAGTTTGGTTTTACTATCAAAGTTCCCTAATCTGTCAGTGGAACCGCTCTGGAATGAAGCATCCTTTCCTCACATTTCTGCCAAAATAGAAAGCTTGTTGGGATCTTGCGTGGCTTCCTGATGTAATTTGGGATTCTGGGATCAAATAACATTGGTATGGTTCTGTTGTTGCATGCAGGCCAGACCAGGTAAGGACGGAATAGATTCATCAAATATTTGGTTAGTTGAACTGAGCATGTGCACATGTGTTCAAATTCTTTCAGCAATATTTCAGGATCCTCTTTCTCTTTCCCCATTTGAAAGACAAATGAATTCTATTTCCTAAATGCCTCCGGACCTGCTAAACCTAGGAGTGTGTACCACTGTCTGATAGGCTGGTGGCAGGGTGGTTAGCAGTGCTAGCTCACAGGGCCAGGAACCCAGGCTCAATTCCCTGCTTGGGTCACTATCTATGTGGAGTCTGCACATTTTCCTCGTAGGTTTCCTCCCAAGTCCAAAGACATGCTGGTTCGATGAATTGACCATGCTAAAATTCTCATTCAATGTACCTGAACAGTGCTGGGGTGTGGCGACTAGGAGATTTTTGCAGTAACTTCATTGCAATGTTAATGTAAGCCTACTTGTGAATAATAGATGAAACTTGAAAAAAAAAGCTTTAATTTTAGATTTGCCACTAATTTGCTCATTGTCCAGTTGTCTGCAACATCTCTGTCAATCACAAGTGGGTCAATGTAGTGATTTCCCTATGCCAACTCCTGACACCATGTAGAAATACTGTGTTCCAATAACTGGTGACTAGGGAATAACAACAGTATGGCTCAGACCAGCAGGGATAGTTGGGTTGAGGTTGAGTGTGAAGTTTTTAAAAGTTTATTTATTAGTGTCACAAGTAGTCTTACATTAACATTACAATAAAGTTACGGTGAAAATCCTCTAGTCACCACACTCTGGGTACACTGAGGGAGAATTCAGCATGGCCAATGCACCTAAACAGCACATCTTTCAGATTGTGGGAGGAAACTGGAGCACCCAAAGGAAGCCCACACAGACACAGGGAGAATATGCAGACTCTGCACAGACAGTGACCCAAGCCAGGAATCAAGCTCAGTTCCCTGGTGCTGTAAGGCAGCAGTGCTAACCCACGGTGCCACCATGTCACCCTAAGTCTGGGCATTTAAATGATCGCTCTAGGGATAAAAGTGATTTTTTTTCTTTCTAACTTTTTCAGAGCAACTTTCAGGATAAAACTAGCAGAACCATCAGAAGTTAGTGATTTAAATACCTTGTCAGATGTTTCCCCATCCAATTGTCCTGTGGAATTTAGCCCCTTTAGACAATTGTCTAATGTGGGAATTTCCTTGAGAAATTCACTAGGATAATCCTCAAATCTGATGCTGGAGAATCAGGAACTTACAGGTCTGTATGTTTATTAAGAATGACTGAGCAGCTCCTGCATGCCATGTCTCTACCAGCATTCCGGGGGAGAACTCCCGTACTCCCAATATATGACCCCTTTTTTGTACCTGCAACATACCCAACATGCATGTATCACTGAAGGAGACACAGGTGTAAGAATAAGAGTTAGGCGCAAGAATTAGGGTGGCACAGTGACACAGTAGTACTGCTGCCTCACAGCTCCAGGGACCTGGATTCAATTCCCAGCTCGGGTCACTGTTTGTGTAGAGTTTGCACATTCTCCCTGTGTCTGCGTGGATTTCCTCTGGATGCTCTGGTTTCCTCCGACAATCCAAAGATGTGCGGGTTAGGTGCATTGGCTATGCTAAATTGCCCTTTAGTGTTCCGGGATGCATGGGTTAGAGGGATTTGTGGGGTAAATATGTGGGGTTACGGAAAAAGGGTCTGGGTGGGATTGTTGATGGTGTGGACTCAATGGGCCGAGTGGCCTCCTTTTGCACTGTAGGGATTGAATCAAATTGATTCAATTCCATGAATAGACATGAAGGATTTGGGACAGAGAGCCCGAGAACTTGTTTCATGGAGAAGGAGGTGTGGGATTTATTTGTGGAGTTAATGGTTGAAGCAGAGAGCATATCAACAGTCAAAAGTACTAAAAACATCTTGAGGAAAAAGAGAATAAAGAATAAAGGGTCATAATCTCAGGATAAAGCATCATCAATTTAAGACTGAGATGAGGAGAAATTTCTTTATCCAGAATATTGTGAATCTTGGAATTCCTTTTCCTAGTGAATTATGTAAGCTCCTCCTCAAGATTGAGATTGATGGATTTTTTCCATATTAAGGAATTATGGGGATAGGATATAAAATTGAATTACAATTGGAATGGTTAAAGACTCTGGGTCTGTACTTGGAGTTTAGAAGGATGAAGGGGGATCTTATTGAAACTTATAGAATACTGCGAGGCTTGGGTAGAGTGGCCGTGGAGAGGATGTTTCCATTAATAAGATAAACTAGAACCAGAGGGCACAACCTCAGGCTAAAAGGACGATCCTTTAAAACAGAGATGAGGAAGAATTTCTTCAACCAGAGAATGGTGAATCTGTGGGATTCTTTGCCACAGAAGACTGTGGAGATCAGGTCATTGAGTGTCTTTAAGACAGAGATAGATAGATTCTTAATTAATAAGGGGATCAGATTTACGGGGAAAATGTAGGAGAATGAGGATGAGAAAAATATTACCCATGTTTGAATGGCGGAGCAGATACAATGGGCCGAGTGGCCTAATTCTGCTCCTATGTCTTATGGTCTTATGGTTATCTGTCAAAAATTAGCTATGTTGTTACTGAATGACAAAGTAGGTTTGAGGGGCCAAATGGTTACTCCTGCTCCTAGTTCTTGTGCTATTATGACTTGTGTCAGTGGAACATGCTCTTGGAGTCAGTGACTGAAGAGAAAAGTATGTCAACGTTGTACAATAAGTTGTTAAATAGTTGGTTGAGGGAAATGTAGGAAAGGTAGGGTGGCATAGTGGTTAGCACAGGTGCCTCACAATGCCAAGGACCCGGCTTCAATTCCAGCCTCAAGAACTGTCTGTGTGAAGTTTACACCTTGTCCCTGTGTCTCATGGGTTTTCTCCAGGTGCTTTGAGTTCCTCTCCCATTCCAAAGATATGCAGGTTAGGTAGTTTGGCCATGTTAAATTGCTTCTTAGTGTCCAAAGATGTGGAGGTGAGAGGGATTAGCAGGGTAAATATGTAGGCCTGGGTATTAGAGCATCGATGTAAACTGGATGGGCGGAATGGTCTTCTTATGCACTTTAGGGATTTGATAACAGTGTGTATGTGGGATTGGGGTTCAGGAAGATCAAAGTAACACAGACTGGATAGATGGTATTTTAATTTCTGAGAAATTCTGTCTTTCTGTATAAATTCTGAGTGGCTGGCTGTGTGTTTGTACATTTTCTATTTTCATAGAATTATAGAATCTCTACAGAGCAGAAGGAGGCCATTTGGCCCATCAAGTCTGCACTGACCACAATCCCAGCCAGGCCTTATCCTCATAACCCCCTGTATTTACCCTAGCTGGTTCTCCTGACACTAAAGTATAATTCAGCATGGCCAATCCACATAACATGCACAGCTTTGGACTATGGGAGGAAATCGGAGCTCCTGCAGGAAACTCATGCAGAATTGGGGAGAACGTGCAAACAGACAGTGACCCAAACCAGGAATCGAACCTGGGTCCCTGGCGTTGTGAGACGGCAGTACCATTCCAAATGAGAAAAAGTTGTACTTGAGGTAGGAATATAATTAATGGCAATTGAAGGGTGATAATTTAAAATTTATTTTCATTTAAAGGTAAACGCGTATATTTATCTCTCCATCTATATTTATTGGCCAGGAGTAATCCATCATGTGACTTGCTCAGTGAGATAGCAATGTACACCACACAAGGCAAAGACAAAGAAACAATTACAATCATTGAAGCATAGAAAAGGCTGTGAATAGTAAACTAGTCTCCAATTGTCTGTACATTTACATTGTGGTCGTAAATCAAAATATCTTAATGATGAGCTGTAGTCATCTGAGTTGCTACACAATTCCTAAAGTTTGCTGAGTGAGATAACTGCACACTTAATGAAGTTCTTCATTTATTCATTGTTCTTATGTTTTATGAGTTTAAGTAACTGGCAGCTATATTATGTTGCTGGGATTACATATATATAAAAAAGAGAACTTGCATTTAAAATGACCTTTCATGTCTTCAAGATTTCCTGAGGCAATTTCCAACCAATGAAGTATTTCTGAATAGACATCACTGTTTCACTGCAAGAAACTCAGCAAGCAAATTATGCACAGCAAGCTCCCAAAAGCAGCAATGTGATATGTGATGATGTCTTATTGATGTTGGCTGACATTGACTACAATGCCAAAGTTATCTCCTGAACCCCCTACACCACCTCCCCACTCCCCCCCACCCCACCCCACACCCAATCGCACTTCTTCGAAATATCCTATGAAATATTTTGGATTCACCCAAGGAGCTAAGCAATACCTTGGTTTAGCTTCTCATTCCAAACACAGCACATCTGACACTGCAGCACACCCTCAGCATTGCACTGGAATATCGGCCCAGATTATCCCTGGACTTGGGCAGGCATCCATGATCTGCTCGCTGATGCCAAGATGGGAGACAGCAAACTACCCCCCCACCCCCACCCCACCACCACCACCCCCTGACTCACAACTGGCAGATAAACAAGGCACAAGGCACATCAGATAGTCCTTGCCAACATTGTCTTATTGTAAAACTATTTCTTTTTCCGCGAGGGAGCTGAATTCCTCAGCGTATTCCCATTGATTATTTTGCTGGGGGCCCCTGTGTGGTTAACTCCCAGACATCTCTCCCCAGTTACCACACAGTGAGTAATGTTGGAACCTGTCCACTTATCGATTTTGGAGTGAGGTAAGAACTGAACTGTTGCCAGCTCCTGAGGAGAGTCCCAGAATTAAAGATTAATCTCCAGTACACTGCGGGAAACAGGAAAGAAAATCCTTAATATTCTTACTTTCTTTGAACTCTATTGTTTAAAGAAATATAAGAGAGAGAGAGAAGAAAGATGATTGATTAACAGTGAAGGATCATTCAATTAGGTAATGAAGAATCTGTTTATTTTCATAAGATCTCTATAGTACAGAAGGAGGCCATTTGGCCCATCGAGTCTGTACTGACTACAATCCCACCCAGCCCCCATCCACATAATCCCACATATTTACCCTACTAATCCCACTGACACTAATGGGCAATTTAGATGGTCAATCCACCTAACCCGCTCATCTTTAGACTGTGGGAGGAAACTGGAAGAAATGCACACAGACAGAGGGAAAATGTGCAAACTCCACATAGACAGTGACCCAAGCCGGGAACCAAACCCAGGTCTTTGGCACTGTGAGACAGCAATGCTAACCACTGTGTCACCATGCCACCCCATTGGGTTGATGCTGGTGAGAGCAGGCAGTTGGAGATCACTGCTGGCTAATGTTGGGAATGTGGGCAGGGTGAGGCAGTTAGATGCTGGAGATGATGTGATCAAACATCTAGCAATATGTCTGGCCAGAATTTGGCAACTCCAACTGCACTGGTTCCCCAGTGCCTGTTAATGCTTATCGTTTATGTCCTTGTGTGAGATTCCAGAGGATGTTCATTGCCTGAAACAGTTGTTGAGAAAAAAAAGGGAAACTGTGAATGGCGGTTAGAGAAGGAGTAGCCAAATGTAGGCATTAAAGCTTGTGTTTCCCCCATGCCCGTACCCTAATCAGAGTGAGTATTCCCTCTTCTCAGCCCAGGCTCTTATCTTATTTAAAGTTTATTTATTAGTCTTACAAGTAGGCTTACACTAACACTGCAATGAAGTTACAGTGAAAATCCCCTGGTCGCCACACTCTGGGTACACCAAGAGAGAATTTAGCATGGTCAATGCACCTAACACGCACGTCTTTTAGAAATATTCCAGTGACCCAAGCCCGGAATTAAACCGGGTCCTGGGCACTCTACACCTAATTATAGTTTACAGTCATAAAGTGGTAGATGTTTATGGTATGGAAACAGGCCCTTTGGCCCAAATTGTCTATCATGTCCAATTTTTTAACCCCTCAACTAGTTCCAATTCCCTGTATTTGGCCCATTTCCCTTTATATCCATCTTACCAATGTAACTGTTTGAATACTTCTTAAAAGACAAAATTATACCTGCCTCAGGCAGCTCGTTCCAGATCCTCACCACCCTCAATATGAAAAAGTTGGCCCTCTGGGTCCTTTTGTATCTCTCCCCTCTCACCTTAAACATATACCCTCTAGTTTTAGACTTCCCTACCTTTGGGAAAAGATTTTGACTATCTAGCTGATCTCTGCCCCTCATTATTTTATAGACCTCTATAAGATCACCCCTTAGCCTCCTACGTTCTAGGGGAAAATGTCCCAGTCTATCCAACCTCTGTCACTGAGTGTGTTTGATGGATACTTCTTAAACAAACACACTTAGAGACAGAGCAGCCATGAATTGTAATGTATGCGTTAAGGGATTCCGAATGTGACCTATTTGAATATCTTGATCTTGTTCTAATACACAAAACTATCTGTGATGGATTCAGCACACTGTGTGTGTGTGTGTGTGTGTGTGTGTGTGTGTGTGTGTGTGTGTGTGTGTGTGTGTGTGTGTGTGTGTGTGTGTGTGAGTATGTGAGTGTGTGTGTGTGTGTTGTTATGTGTGTGTGTGTGTGTGTGTGTGTGGTATATGTGTGTGTGTGTGAGTATGTATATGTGTGTGTGTGTGTGTGAGTATGTATATGTGTGTGTGTGTGAGTATGATATGTGTGTGGTGTGTGTGTGAGTATGTATATGTGTGTGTGTGTAGTATGTATATGTGTGTGTGTGTGTGTGTTGAGTATGTATATGTGTGTGTGTGTGAGTATGTATATGTGTGTGTGTGTGTGTGTGTGTGAGTATGTATATGTGTGTGTGTGTGAGTATGTATATGTGTGTGTGTGTGTGTGTGTGTGTGTGTATATGTGTGTGTGTGTGTGTTGGTGCCACTAATGCTAACTGGATATAGACTTCTTCCTTATAAATCCTGAAGGTGATTCACTCCTTGTTTGCCTTCTGATGACGGCTTTAATCAATAAATCTTTGAACTTGAGATTTAAGGTTAACCATTCTTTCCATCAATACGCATTTCAATATAGCAGTTCCAATGGTGCAAGGAGCAATTGTAAGTTTCAGTGTTTTTAATTACTCCTGCACGTTATCCCTTTCATAGGCAATATTCTTTTGCTGTTGTCATTCTCTAATCATCATCTGTTTGTCAACCTATTATCCACAAGCCACTTTGTCAGTTTCAGGAAAAGGCCACGTTATTGTCCTCATTTTCACAATCTGCTTTAGTCCTCTGTCACTTTGCCTAACATAATTTCACCCCAGTGCCCTCTCTTTTTCTGTCAGCTTCAGGATCGAATTTGTAGCAGGCATTGATGATACAAGTGCCAGTAAACGTGGGAATGACCAGGCTTTGTATGAGGCTGAGTAAAATTTCAGGAAGACTGAAATCATTGGGGGATCATTTCCCTTAAAAAAAATCTAAGTGCCCAAAGGACAAGAGGACAGCAGAGGCACAGAGAGCCAAATTTCATCCCATCGGTTTTTGGGTGTAGTTAGTGGGATGAAGTTTGGCACTCTGTGATTCGCTGAGTCTGCCAGGGGATTCACACCATTAAAGTGGGGTAGGGCCTAATTCCTGCCCGAGAGGCTGGCATCAGTGTGTTTATTGGTCCATTGCGCATGTGTTGATTTGTCTCAGGGGAGATTGGTGCAGGTGCACTGCACCCCCCCCCCCCCCCCACCCCCATTGCTGGTCTCCACGACCAATCCCCCCACCTGATCGCCGGCCTCCATGATTCCCCCAACCCCAATCATCAGCCTCCATGACCCCACCTATGACCAACCTCGAACCCCTCCTAATGACAAACCCCTGAATCCCCCACGGACAGCCCTGATCACTTGCCTTGCTCCCTCTCCCACTGATCCCTAATGCAGTGGGTGCGGCATGCCCCCCTCTACAACCACCGATTGTCCCTACCCCAAGTAGACTCTATCCTCTCAAGTCTCACCATCTTGGCACTGCCCAGTGCCCAGTGGGAAGTGTCAGGGTGCCTGGTGGCAGTGTCAGTGTGCCTGGTCGGCTCTGTCATGGTGCCAGGGGGTAGCCACCCCCTACTGCCTAGGGGGTAGCCACCCCCCGCCACCCCTGACTTCCCTGGGGGCCTCAATCCCCACCAGTGGAGTGATCACGCCTGATCCCTGTTGATGAAGACTATATGTGATCCCTGTTTTTGGGAACTTTCCCAGTGGGGTGGGGAACACCAGTGAGCCTGGACAATACTATCACAGGCTTGCTAATGATATGGAAATAACAATATCCTTGTTGTATTCAGCATCACACTGGACATTAGCATTGAAAATAATGGTCTGTGTAAGTAATGATCGGCTAGAACTCATCCCAAATCCCACTGCAGGCCCTTACTGCATTTCCAGACCTGCAGCATTACTATCTAATAGGTGACTTCACTCTCTGCCTCATGTCTGGGTCTATTCATAGAATCATAGAATCCCTACAGTGCAGAAGGAGACCTTTCAGACCATCGAGTCTGCACTGACCACAATCACACCCAGGCCCTATACCTGTAGCCCCATATGTTTAACCTAACTAGTCTCCCTGACACTAAGGGTCAATTTAGCATGGCCAATCCACCTAAGACACACTTCTTTGAACTCTGGGAGGAAACCCACGCAGACACAGGGAGAATGTGCAAACTCCACACAGACAGTGACCCAAGCCAGG
This sequence comes from Sphyrna mokarran, assembly GCA_024679065.1. Classification (NCBI taxonomy): domain Eukaryota; kingdom Metazoa; phylum Chordata; class Chondrichthyes; order Carcharhiniformes; family Carcharhinidae; genus Sphyrna; species Sphyrna mokarran. The sequence continues at coordinate 6,466,935 of JAGIQG010000023.1, read as the reverse complement.
AATTGAATTGGGCTCTCTGGTGCTGTGAGTCAGCAGTGTTAACCATTGTGCTGCTATGCTGCCCCAAAATTGTATTGTAGACCAATTAATAGGAACTATTAATTGTTGTAGCTAGTTATTCAGCTGGCAGACCAGAATTTGAGTATTGTTGAAAAAAACACATGTCAGCCAATCAGCGCTGTCTTCTAATGTAGTATGAATTGTTATTCCTTTTACATTTTAGTATTCTTGCGATTTGTCCTGATGGATGCAAAACCAAAAGTTTCAACAGCATGTGCATTTTTCAGCATCTTTATTATTACTGTACCATGTGACCATCAGGACACCAGTAGCCAAACTAGATGAATCCTCCTCTCTTTTCAGTTAGTAATTCCACATTCCTTTGGAATTCAATAAAACTTTCATCTCGAGTGACCACCATATAAAAGTGACCATGGAAGCTCCTGGCATCACACAACTGACTCACTAATAGATTTAGGAAAACACCAGTCACAAATTATGTGGGTGAATCTCAGGCCGTCTGGGAAACTCGAATGAACTAATTGCTTGGTCAGGACCACTAGGATTGGGCAATATATCCCTGATATCCTTACAGCAATGAAAAGATAAAACAATTTCCAACATATTTCAAATATCCCTCTGTTTGATTCAATCACTATTTCCATGGGCAATGCTTACATTGGTTTAATGAGCAGTGCTTACTGTTGTCATGTACCTTTAAGGAATTGCAGCACAGTATCACCTTTATGGAGATGTGTCAGTTTTACATTGGGCTGGAGCAAAATACACACACACTCACACATTCATGCTCACTCATACATACTCACATACTCACACATACACATACACTCACACATACACACACATATACACACTCACACACACATGTTCACTCATACACACTCACACACTCACATACACACACACACACACAAACACACACACATACATACTCACACATACAGACACACAGACACACACACAATAAGTTAAATGAAAGGATCCACCCGGTATGCACCACAGATGGTATAGAACATTCTAGAAGCTGTGAGTACTGGATGATGTAATGCAGAGTGCAACGTGTCCAGTGTATACAGTTTGAAAAGAATTGGACTCTCCGCAATGAAAATATTGAAATGTTTGTAATGTTCTCATTATTGAATTAAGCACCTCCGAGTGCATCTGGGTCTTATGATATCGTTGCGCTTTACTGTTAGAGCAATTGAAGTGTAAATGATGGAAAGTTTCAAGGTTCTCTGTGTCCAAATCATCAGCAACTTGTCCTTATCCCTCCACACTGATACTTTAGTTAAGAAAGCTAAACAATGCTTCTACTTTCTCAGGAGGCTGAGAAACTTCAGCATGTCCACAATGATTCTCACCAACTTTTACAGATGCATCATAGAAAGAATTCTTTCTGGATGTATTACAGCTTGATCTGGCTCTTGCTCTGCCCAAGGCCACAAGAAACTAAAGTTTAAAGTTTATTTATTAATCACAAGTAAAGCTTATATTAACACTGCAATGAAGTTACTGTGAAAGTCTCCTAATCGCCACAGTCCAACACCTATTTGGTCAACGTACCCAACCAGCACATCTTTCAGAATGTGGGAGGAAAATGGAGAAAACCCACACGGACATGGGAAGAATGTGCAACTCTACACAGACAGTGACCTGAGCCAGAAATCGAACCCAGGTCCCTGGTGGTATGAAGCAGCAGTGCTAACCACTGTGCCACCATGCCACCCCAGTACAAAAGGTTGTAAATGTAGCCAAATCCATCACGCAAACCAGCCTCCCATCCATTGACTCTGTCTACACTTCCTGCTGCCTCAGAAAAGCAGCCAGCATAATTAAGGACCCCACGCACCCTGGACATTCTTTCTCCCACCACCTTCCGTTGGGAAAAAGACACAAAAATCTGAGGTCATATAGCAACCAACTCAAGAACAGTTTCTTTCCTGCTGTCAGGGAATGGACTTACCTTGTATTAAATTGACCTTTCTCTACACCCTAGCTATGACTGTAATGCTACACTCTGCAATTTCTCCTTTTCTTCTCTATGAATGGTATGTTTTGTCTGTATAGCGTGCAAGAAACAATACTTTTCACTGTATGTTAATACATGTGACAATAATAAATCAAATCAGGTAAGAATGGAAATGTTTTGTTACATGTCTTTTAGATTTCATATGGATAAATTATATTTTTTGCAACAAGAAAAATCTCAGCGTGGTGCAAACTTGCTGTGTGTACAAAATGAAATGGGAAGGGCTAGGGGAAAGGGCACTGGAATAATTAGCGATCAGCAAACATTTAGTTAAATAGCAATCTGCAGATTTACTGATTATGATCCTGGATTTATAAATAGTTTACTCAGCCACAATTGTCCTATTTCAGTAGAAAGGGTCTTTAACTTCAATGCAAAACTTGTCGAACATTCCTTCTGTCTCAGAAACAGTAAAGGCCAATTAGCTCATCACAAATACTGTTTAACTTAAAGCAAATAAGAAATAATTAATGTTTTTGTCTTCAGATGTGGTTTTGTTCATTCCTGCGCAACTCTGGGCATGTTGGGGAGAGGAGAATTCTTTTCAGTGAGACCAAGAACTTTGTCTTTTTTCTAAAACTTGTTTCCAACTTGTGGTTTAAATGAAATAAAAGCAAAATACTGCGGATGCAGGTCATCTGAACTAACAAAAACAGAAAGCGCTGGGAAAATTCAGCAGGTCTGGCAGCATCTGTGGAGGGATAAATGCTTCAAGTTTAATATGACTTCTGCAGAAGAATAATAATTTTGGACTTAAAACATTAATTCTGTTTCTCTTGCCACAGATGCCTCCAGACCTGCTGAGTATTTCCACACGTCCCAGAGTTACTGAGTGTCTTGAGAGACTATTCTACTGTGGGTGCACCACAACAAGACCTGATTCTGTTAGCAATCTGAGGGTTACAGGTACAACTTCAATCATAACAGTGTTTCTCCCCTTTCTTTCTCTCACCTTTTTTTTTCCTTACTCAGACCATTGAAGCAAGTAATAGTTGAAAGGAAGTGATGGCCTAGTGGTATTATCATTAGGTTATTAACCCAGAAACTCAGCTAACGTTCTAGGAATCTAGGTTCGAATCCCACCACAGCAGTTGGTGGAATTTGAATTCAATAAAAAATATCTGGGATTAAGAATCTAATGTATTCAAAAGCGGTTAATGTGTTAAAGAGGCAGCTGGATATGACACTTGGGATGAATAGGATCAAAAGCTATGGGGAGAAAGCAGAATTAGGCTATTGAGTTGGACGATTAGCCATGATTGTGATGAAGGGTGGAGCAGACTCAAATGGCCCCCTCCTGTTCTTATTTTCTATGTTACTGATAAGAATGAAACCATTATCAATTGTAGGAAAAACTGATCTGGTTCACTAATGCTCTTTAGGGAAGGAAATCTGCTGTCCTTACCTGGCCTGGCCTACATGTGACTTCAGAGCCACAGTAATGTATTTAACTCTCAACTGTTCTCTGAACAAGAACAACTAGGGATGGGCAATAAATGCTGGCCAGCCAGCAATGCCCATGTCCCATGAATGAATAAAAAAAATACTGTTTGTAGATGATGGAGACAACAGGTCTAAAGAGGCTTAAGTTTATTTATTAGTGTCACAAGTAGACTTGCATTAACACTGCAATGAAGTTACTGTGCAAATCCCTGATTCACTAAACTCCAGCATACCGAGGGAGAATTTAGTATGGCCAATGCACCTAACTAACACATCTTTCAGACTGTGGGAGGAAACCAGAGCACCTGGAAGAAACCCATGCAGACATGGGGGAGAATGTGCAGACTTCACACAGACAGTGACTCCAAGCCCAGGAATTGAACCTGGGTTTCTGGCACTGTGAGGCAACAATGCTAATCACTGTGCCACCTTGCCACCAGTGCCTCCCCTCCACCCATGCCGCGGGGGCTTCTATAGTGCACAAAGCCAGTGCCAGTGCTACTGCTAGTGACATTGTCATCCACTGGTATTTCTGTATTCCTGAAAATTGGATTGCCAGAACCAATTTCTGGTTACAGCAGAATGGAGGCCAGCAGGTTTTGTGTTTAGTTTTCTGATTGGACATCCCACTACACCAGAATGAAATGAGAGTGACCTTTCCAACTGATAGTCTGGACACTCAGACATCAGTTTCCAGCCTTCCTGTGTATCTCTGTGCTGCCACAATCCAGGGACATCAACTGCAGAAACCCCACGACAGGGAAGAACAGATAGAGCGAATGTACGAGCTCGTGAATACAACATAAACTTGCAATTATTTAAAATATCCTGCAGCTCATCACTGGAGGACCATCAAGAAGTTTGACACTGAGACACTTAAACTGGGAGTCACAAATCTGGTCAAAGAGACAGGCACTGGAGAGTCTCAAAGAGAGGAGGCAGAGAGAGAGGGAGAGAAAAAGAGAGATAAAAAGATAGATAGAGAGAGACAGAGACAGAGAGAGGGAGAGACAGAGAGAAGAGAGAGAGACATAGAGGTAGAGAGAATGACAGAGAAGGAGAGAGAGACAGAGAGAGACAGAGAGATTGACGAGAGAGAGGGAGAAAGAGACAGAGATACAGAGAGAGACAGACAGAGAGAGTGAGGGAGACAGAGAGAGAGAGAGAAAGAGAGAGAGAGACAGACAAAGGCACAGAGAGAGATAGAGAAACAGAGAGATAAAGACACAGAAAGGGAGACAGAGAAAGAGGGAGAGGACAGAGAGAGAAAGACAGAGACAAAGAGAAAGATAGAGACAAAGAGTTAGGGAGAGAAAACTAGGCAACTTGAAGGCATAGCGACCAATTGTAGAGCGATTAATATCAGGTATGTGCAAGAAACCATAATGAGAGGAGTGCTCATGCAGCTGGAGGAGGTTACAGAGATAGGGAAGGTTGTGGGGCTGGAGGAAGTTACAGAGATAGGGAAGGTTGTGGGGCTGGAGGAAGTTACAGAGATAGGGAAGGTTGTGGGGCTGGAAGAGGATACAGAGATCGGAAAGGTTGTGGGGCTGGAGGAGGTTAAGAGATAAGGTGGGCTGAGCCCATAGAGGGATTTGAAAAGGATGAGAATTTTAAAACTGAGGCTTTTCATGAGAAGAAGACAAAGTAGCCTAAGGAGTGGCTAATGGAATTTGGCATGTGTTAGGGTAATATATCAAATATGTTTATTCTGCAAACTCATTGGAGTTTATCACTGCTGCCCCTACTAACCAGGAAGAACTCTGGTTTAATGAGTGAAGCATTGTGGCTAGTTCACTGGAACATTGGGCTCTTTATCTCTGAATTCTGGGTTCAAGTCCCAGGTTAGACATTCCTTTATATGCTTGAAAGTGTTTTCAGTGCTCGGGAGAATGAGCAAAAGGGGCTGGCACGAATACAATGGGCCAAATGGCCTCCTTCCGTGCCAGAAAATTCCATGAGTTGGAATATGAGAATTGGTTCCAGTAGAAGACCTATGGGGAGAATCAGTCAGATATAATTGCACTGGAGAGGGTGCATAGGAGATTCACCAGAGTGCTGCCTGGGCTGGAGTTTCAGTGATGAAAAGGGGACTGGACCACCATTGCGTAGTTTCTTTTTGCCTGTGTGTATTGGGGAAATTGGCTAAGAGAGGATTGGACTTGATTGTTGTACACTCCCTTCCACGGTCGATCACTGAGACAGTCACTGTCTGGCAGGGGGCTGACTGAGACACTGAGAAATCATGGTTCATCATAGAGTCATAGGCTAATCTGTCCCACCCAGCCTGTTGCAGGAATCAGAGCGAGTGAGACAGAAAATTCAGTGGACCATTTAAAGGTACATTGTGCGCAGGTGGGAATTTCCAGTCTTGGGGCGCACGTGGCTGGAAAATATTACAGCACAGAAAGAGACCCCATCGTGTCTGCACCAGCCATCAATCATCTATCTATCTTAATCCCATTTGCAATTAAAGTGCTCATCCAAATGTTTCTTAGATGCTGTGAGGGCTCCCCCCCTCTACCATTCTTTCAGGCAGTGAGTTCCAGATTCCCACCACCTTCTGGGTGGAGAAAGCTTTCTTCAAATCTCCTCTAAATTGCCTGTCCATCACTGTAAATCTCTGCCCCGGTTATCGAACCCTCCAGTAAGGGGAAAGGTTCCTTCTTATCTACCCTAATTATGTCCCTCATAATTTTGTACGCCTCAATCAAATCCCTCCCCAGCCTCGCCTGCTCCAAAGCAGATAACCCAGCCTCTCCAGCCTCTCTTTCATCACTGAAACTCCAGCCCAGGCAGCACCCTGGTGAATCTCCTCTGCACACCCTCTCCAGTGCAATTATATCCTTCCTATGGTATGGCAAGCAGAACTGCACACAGTATTCTAACTGTGATCTAACGAGCGTTTTATACAGCTCTGTATTAACTTCCCTGCTCTTATATTCTATGATCTGGCTAATAACAACAAATATCCCACATGACTTCTTAACTACCTTATCTAAGTGCCCATGTTACCTTTCGTGTTCTTTGCTGTGTACTGTTCTGGTCACCCCATTATAGAAAGGGTATTATTAAACTAGAAAGAGTGCAGAAGAGATTTACTAGGATGCTCCTAGGATGGTTTGAGTTATAAGGAGAGGCTGGATAGACTGGGACATTTTCCTCTCAGTATAGGAGGCTGAGAGGTGATCTTATAGAGGTCTATAAAAAAATGACTGACTTGGATCAGCCAGATAGTCAATATTTTTTCCCAACGGTAGGGGAGTCTAAAACTAGAGGGTATAGGTTTATGATGAGAGGGGAGAGATACAAAAGGGTCTGAGAGGGAATTTTTTCATATAGAGAATGGTGAGAGTCAGAAGTAGTAGTCGTAGGGGTAGTAGTAGAGGTGGATAAGATTTTGTCTTTTAAAAAGCATTTAGACAGTTACATGGGTAAAATGGGTATAGAGGTATATGGGCCAAATGTGGGCAATTGAGATTGGCTTTGGGGTTTAAAAAAAGGGCAGCATGGACAAGTTGGGCCAAATGGCCTGTTTCCATGCTGTAAACCTCTATGAATCTATAGTCATCTGTATCTCCTAGTGTCCTACCTTTCATTGTGTATGCCTTGCCTTGTCAGTCCATAAGATATAGGAGCAGAATTAGACCACTCAGCCCATCGAGTCAACTCCACTATTCAATCATGGCTGATACTTTTCTCAATCCCCATTCTCCTGCCTTCTCCCCATCACCCCAATCACCTTATTAATCAAGAATCTACTTATCTCTGTCTTAAAGAAATTCAACAACTTGGTCTCCACAGCTCTCTGTGGCAATGGGTTCCACAGATTTCACCACTCTCTGGCTCAAGAAATTCCTCCTTATCTCAGTTTCAGAGAAATGCCCTTCACTCTAAGGTTGTGCCCTTGAGTTCCAATCTCTCATAATAGTGGGGCCCAGACTCCTCAACTGCTCTTCATATAACAAACCCTTCATTCCTGGTATTATTTGTGTGAACTTTCCCTGGACTGCCTCCAGGGCCAGCACATTCTTCCTTAGATATGGGGCCCAAAACTACTCACAACATTCCAAATGGGGTCTAACCAGAGCCTTATACAGCCTCAGCAGCACATCGCTGCTCCTGTATTCTAGCTCACTAGAAATGAATGCTAATATTGAATTTTCCTTCCTCTCAAAATGCATCAACTCACACTTACATTGTTGTGTTCTCCAGCAGGAGAAGGTGAAAGGGTGTTGACAGGGCAAAAAACTCCACCAAAGGCCTCCAGTTTGAAGGGGAAACCACTGATAATATGTTAGTCTGCTTTACATTTTCTTTCCTATTATCCTCTTTACAAAATGTCAGTCTTGATGTCTTGTTGTGACTGTTTGTTATAGACTGACACATCAACTAATCTCATTTGCACCTCAAGTTTCGGCCCTCCTGCAACTTCGCCAAGAACAGCCAGACTTGACCAAATCAAATGGTTATTTCCAGATTCTTTGTATAAAACAAATAACATGACTAATCGCTTCCAGCACCCTTCCCAGTATTGCATTACGAAGTATTTCACACCTAGAACATGCCAGGCGTGTGGGTTACAGTGCAGCAATGACATTACACCAGTAATCCAGAGACTGGAATAAGCCAGAATAAAAAACCGATAGCAAGTCACACATTGAAATATTAGGACAAATGAGACGGAGGCATTACAAAACATCTGAAGCATCCATTGACTCCATCCACATTTCCGTCTAAACTCAGGGGTGGTATAATGGCACAGTGGTTAGCACTGCTGCCTTACAACGTCCAGGATCCCAGGTTCAATTCCAGCCTTGGATTGCTGCCTATGTGGAGTTTGCACATTCTTCCGGTGTCTGCATGAGTTTCCTCTGGGTGCTCTGGTTTCCTCCCACAATCTAAAGATATGCATGTTAGGTTGATTGGCCATGTTCAATTAACCTGAGTGTCAGGGGGGATTAGCAGGGTAAATACATGGGGTTGCGGGGATAGGACCTGGGTGGGATGGTGGTTAATGCACACTTGATGGCTGAATGGCCTCCTTCTATACTGTAGGGATTCTATTCTATGATTCCTACTGCCTCAGCAAAGCAGCCACCATAATTAAGGACTCCACGCAAGAAGGACATTCTCTTTTCCACTGGGAAAAAGATACAAAAGTCTGAGGTCACGTACAATCGACACAAAAGCAGTTTCTTCCCGGCTGACATCAGACTTTTGTAGGGACTTACCTCACACTAAGTTGATCTTTCTCTACATCCTAGCTATGACTGTAACACTATATTCTGGACCCTCTCCTTTCTTTCTCTATGAACAGTATGCTTTGACTGTATATTGCGCAAGAAACAATACTTTTCACTGTATCCCAATACGTGTGACAATAATAAATCAAATCAAACCTCTGAAAAGGAGAGATGGAAAAAGAGAAGTGCAGAGATTTAGGGAGGAAGTCCCAGACCTTAGCAAGCTGAGATCATAGCCATGAGAAATGGTGGATATCAGACATTTCAGAAGGAGGTTACAGAGTGAGAGGCAAAAGGATTTTGAAACATGGGTGAGAATTTTAAGATCGAAGTGTTACCAATATAACAAGTACCGCCAACATTGCATTTCTCCCACACACAAACAAGACGGCTTCTCTCTCAGCCAGCTGGCCGGGACGCTTGGCGGCCAATGTTAGTTTTCTCCTCCTATGCAGACACATCTTTGACTCTTTTCTCAAATGTTCATTGGTTCTGGGCACCATTGGCATGCATCCTTCATTAATTTCGAGAAAAATTCACCTTCTTCACAACAACTGAGTGGTTTGTTGGGCCAATGTGGAGAGAACTTCAGGGCCTGAGCCACATCGCTGTGTGGCAAGGATGGCAGATTTACTTCCTTGAAGAAGGACATCAGTGAACTAGATGGATTTTGAAAGAGTTTTGCTTTTCTTTGTCCGGCTTTGATAAAGTGCCATTTGGACTTGAAATGTCAGCTCTTTTCTCTCCTTACAGGTGCTGCCAGACCTGCTGAGATTTTCCTGTGTTTTTTCTTTAGTTTGACAATGTTCTGCTGAAGCACCTTGGGACTGCATATGGGAGGCACGGTCGCACAGTGGTTAGCACTGCTGCCTTACAGTGCCAGCGACCCCGGTTCAACTCCAGCCTCATGTCACAGTCTGCGTAGAGTTTGCACATTCTCCTCAAGTCTGCATGGGTTTCCTTGGGTACTCCAGTTTCCTCCCACAGTCCAAAGATGAGTAGGTTAGGTTGATTGTCCAATATAAATTGCCACTTAGTGTCAGGGGGCTAGGAGGATAAATATGTAGGGTTACGGGGATCGGACCTGGGTGGAATTGTTGTTGGTGCAACTGCTCACTGCTGATTCTGTGATTATCGTTTAAAGATGTCAAAAATTGTTATTCTTTACATTGTTGGGTTGAGCAGAATTAGGAAGTTCTTGGTCATTCAGGAGGAGAGTTAACTGGTGAACATTGTAAATGTCAGATATGATTGCTTCATTGCACTGATGGTAGGACCTAGTCCCCCTCTTCCTTCCGTCTCAACCCCTCTAATCCTTCCAACTCCCACCTTCAATTCACCTCACCCTCTGTAAATTGGAGAAAATGTTGCTAGTGAAGTGACGCTCTATAATACAGATGGCCGAGGGGAAGGTGGAGCTGTAAACTGACCTTGCTGCCTCTGATTTGTCGTGTGATAGTTAATCTGTCTTATCTATCTTTTGAATAAATTTCAAGAGATTATGTAAATTGCAAGATTTAAAAGCAGCTGTTGCTAAATACACAGTAAGCCCCACCATTTTCATTGCCAACTGGACTAATACATCAAAGGATAACAATGTGTTAATGAAAAATCAGCTCCCATGCTAATGGAAGTGACTCTCCTTACTGTAATAACTAATCATGGTCAACAATTAAATCCCCACAGCAGTTTAGTGAGGTACACAAATCTATGGCTGTTTCCTTCGAGTTCACAAGGCAATTTGCAGTTTATCAAACAGCTGAGAGGTTGTAACTATCAGAAAAGATTGAACAGCCTGGGACCTGCTTCTCTAATAGACAAGGCTAATAATCTGGGGCTCTGGTTAGACCCCATTTGGAATACTGTGAGCAGTTTTGGGCCCCACAGCTAAGGAAGGATGTGCTGGCCTCGGAGAGGGTACAGTGGAGGTTCATAAGAATGATCCCTGGAATCAAGAGGAATCAAGAGTATGAGGAACTCTGGGTCTGTACTCATTAGAGTTTAGAAGCTTGAGGGGGGGGGATCTTATTGAAACTTACAGGATACTATGAGGCCTGGATAAAGTCGATATGGAGAGGGTGTTTCCATTAGAAGAAAAAACTAGAACCAGAGGGCACAAACTCAGGCTAAAGACACGATCCTTTAAAATAGTGACAAGGAGGAATTTCTCAGTCAGGGAGTGGTGAATCTGTGGGACTCTTTTGCTGCGGAAGACTATGGAGGCCGGGTCATTGAGTGTCTTTAAGACAGAGATAAATAGGTTCTTGATTAATAAGGGGATCAGGGGTAATGGGTAAAGAGCAGAAGAATGGGGATGAGATAAGTATCAGCCATGATTGAATGGCGGAACTGACTCAATGGGCCGAGTGGCCTAATTCTCTTCCTATGTCTTATGGTCTTATGATATATTTCCTCAAGATTATGAAAGGGTTTTGGCAGGTCACTTGTAGACAAAATTCTCCAAATGTGAGGTAATGCATTTTGGAAGATCTATTACAGATAGGAAAAATACAGTAAATGGCAGAACCCTTAAGAATATTGATAGGCAAAGGGATCTGTGTGTATAGGTACACAGGTCACTGAAACAGGTGGAGAAGGTAGTCAAGAAGGCATACAGCATAATTGTCTTCAGCGGCTGGGGTACTGAGTTTAAAAATTGGCAGATCATGTTGCAGCTTTATAGAATGTTAGTTTAGCCTCATAGCTAAGGAAGGATGTGCTGGCCTTGGAAAAACAGTGTCCAACTTTATTTGCCATGCTACCAGAAGGTTGTACAGGCTTAGGATAGAGTACAGAAAAGATTTACCAGGATGTTGCCTGGTATGGCGGGCATTAGCTATGAGGAGAAGTTGGAGAAATTGATTTGTTCTCACTGGAGTGACAGAGGTTAAGGGGAGACCTGATAGAAGTCTACAAGATTATGAGAGGCATTGACAGTGGATAGTCAGATGCTTTTTCCCAGGGTGGAAGAGTCAATTACTAGGGAGCATAGGTATAAGGTGCGAGGGGCAAGTTTAAAAGAGATTTACGAGACAGATTTTTTACACAGGGAATAGTGAGTGCCTGGAACTCATTGCCGGGGGAGATAGTGGCAGCAGATAGAATAGTGACTTTTAAGGGGCATCTTGACAAGTAGATGAATAGAGTGGGAATAGAGAGATATAAAGCCTGGAAGAGTAGGGCGTTGTAGTCAAGTTGGTGCAGGCTTGGAGGGCCAAAGGGCCTATTCCTGTGCTGTAATTTTCTTTGTTCTTTGTATGACCACAACTAGAGGACATAAATATAAGGCAATTACTGATAAATTCAGTAAGGAGTTCAGGAGAAATGTCCAGAGAGTGCTTAGAATATAGAGCTTGCTGCCATTGGCTGTAGTTTAGACAAATAGTATAGATGTGTTTGAGGAGAAGTTGTGTAATCAGGTGAGGGAGGAAAGTATAGAAGAATAACAGTCAAACAGTCCACAGGTATGTGGGTTAGGTGAATTGACCATGCTAAATTGTGCCATAGTTTGGCGGACTAGCTAGGGTAAATGCATGGGGTTGTGGTGATAAGGGCTGGTTGGAATTGTGGTCAGTGCAGACTTGATGGGTTGAATGGCCTACTTCTATGATTCTATAACATTCTGATTGTCGAAGATGAAAAGGAATGAGACAGGTGTGGCACATAAATATCCAGCATGGACATGTTTCTGTACTGTAAATACTTTTAAAATCTCTTCACCTCTTCTCATCTCTGTATTCTCCTCCAGCTCTTTAACCCTCAGAGATCTCTGCGTCCCTCCAATTCTCACCTCTTGTGCATTGTTGATTTGAATCATTCCGTCAACTCTCTGAGATGAAAAATCTGGAATTCCCTCCCCAAGCCTACCCATCCCTTGACCCACCTCCTTCTTTGAGACACTCACTAAAACTTACCTCTTTGACCAAAATCATGGTCACCTGAGTTAATGTCACCATAGATATGAAGTTTATATCATGAAACTCTTTGAGATGTTTTGCAATGGTTAGCAATGTTTTACATGGTGGCACAATGGTTAGCACTGCTGCCTCATAGCGCCATGGACCCAGATTCGATTCCCAGCTTGGGTCACTGTGTGTGCGGAGTCTGCATGTTCTCCCCGTGTCTGCGTGGGCTTTCCCCAGGTGTTTTGATTTCTCCCCCGGTCCAAATGATGTGCTGGTTAGGTGCATTAGCCGTGCTAAATTCTCTCTCAGTGTATCTGCACAGGTGCCAGACTGTGGCAACTAGGGGATTTTCACAGTAGCTTCACTGCAGTGTTAATGTAAACCTACTTGCAACACTAATAAATAAATTTTATAAAATTTAATGTTCAAGGTGCTGTATTAAAACAGCTTATTGTTGTTGCTGCAGTGGCCACGCCTTCTTGAATTATCATAGAATGCTATATGGCAAAAGGAGACCATTTGGCCCATCGAGTCTGCGCCGACCACAATCCCACCCAGAGCCTCACCCTATGCATTTACTCTAGCTAGCCCCACTGACACCAAGGGACAATTTAGCATGGCCAATCCACCTAATCTATAATATTTCTGGACTGTGGGAAGAAACCGGAGCACCTGGAGGAAACCCACATAGACATAGGGAGAATACGCAAACTCCACACAGACAGTGATCCAACTCGCGAATCGAACCCAGATCCCTGGTGTTGTGAGGTAGCAGTGCTAACCTCTGTGCTACCATGCCACTGCAAAGAGTTTAAGGTTTATTTATTAGTGTCACAAGTAATGCTGTAATGAAATTACTATGAAAATCCCCTAGCTACCACATTCCAGTGTCTGTTTGGGAGAATTTAACACCTAATCAGTATGTTTTTCAGACTGTGGGAGGAAACTGGCACACCCGAAGAAAACCCACGCAGACACAGGGAGAACGTACAGACTCTGCATAGACAGAGACCCCAGGCCATGAACCAAACCTGGATCCCTGGCACTATGAGGTAGCGTTCTAACCATTGTGTTACCCATGTTTCAACCAACAGGCCACCTTATTATTCAAATCCTAGGACTGTAAGTTAGTACAAGACCCCTTCTAGGTCTCCTATTTGCGGCTTACAACTAGTCTAAAATTTGGCCTTTGATTTTAGGTCAGGTACTAATTGTATTTCCAGTATGTCCATTTGAAGCAGATTAATTGCCACCCCAGTCTAAAATCACCTTACAATCCATTGGGAGCAATATTTAAACTTGGCCTGGGAGCAATGCTCTGTGCTAAAATTCTTCACTCTGCATATTCCTTGTACAGGTTTACAGTTCAACGGGAAATCAAACTTCTGCTTCACAAAAGCTGAATATATTTACTTGGAATCATAGAATATCTACAGTGTAGAAGGAGATCATTTGGTCCATCAAGTCTGCACTAACAACAATCCCACCCAGGCTCCATCCCCATAACCCCATGTATTTACCTTGCTAACACTCAGAGAATTCTACAATGCAGGAAGAGGCTCTTCGGCCCATTGAGTCTGCACTGAACACAATCCCATCCAGGCCCTACCCCCATATCCTTACATACCTTACCCACTAATCCCTCTAACCTACACATCTCAGGACACTAAGAGTCAATTTTTAGGCATGACCAATCAACCTAACCCACACATCTTTGGACTGTGGGAGGAAACCGGAGCACCTGGAGGAAACCCATGCAGACACAAGGAGAATATGTAAACTCCACACAGACAGTGACCAGAGCCGAGAATCGAACCCAGGTTCCTGGAGCTGTGAAGCAGTAGTGTTAACCACTGTGCTACTGTGCCGCCTCCCTGACATTAAGGGGCAATTTGGCATGGCCAATCCACCTAACCTGCACATTCTTCTCCAATCGCACCTCCCATTATCACAAATTGTGACCATCACTAATACCTATATTATTACACAGAAATTACAATAGGCCATTTGACCCGCTTGGCCCACGCTGGCCTTTTTTTCCACATGTGCTTTTTCCCACTCCCTGCCTCTGACCCTATCAGCAGAACCTTTCTCTCTCATGTGATTATCTAGTTTCTCCTTGAAAACATCAATGCTATTTGCCTCCACAGCACACTGTATATCAGGGCTACTTTCAGGGAGCCAGCAGAGATATAATGGGTCGAATGGCCTTCCTCTGTGTTATAATGATTCTGTGATTCTTTTGCTCAAGGACTGCGAGTTATGGTGATATGCTGAAATACATAAATTATATAAAGTCAGAGAATGGTGCAGTGAGCATTATAATCATGATGTGGAGATGTCAGCATTGGACTGGGGTAAGAACAGTGAGAACACCAGGTTAAAGTCCAACAGGTTTACTTGGTAGCACAAGCCACAAGCTGCAAGCCCTCTGCAAGCCTCTAAAACCCGGTGTTAAAGAACAAAGATCAAAGAAAATTACAGCACAGGAATAGGCCCTTCAAGCCCTCCAAGCCTGCATTGACCATGCTACCTCACTGACCCCCTACCCTTCCGGGGACCATATCCCTCTATTGCCATCCTATTCATGTATTTGACAAGACGCTTCTTAAAAGTCATTACAGTATCCAATTCCACTACCTCCCCTGCCGAGTTTCAGGCACCCACCACTCTCTCTATAAAAAGTCTACCTCCTTCAAACCTTGTCCGTTGCACCTTAAACCTACGCCCCATAGTAATTGACTCTTCCACTCTGGGAAAAAGCTTCTGACTATCCACTCTGTCCATGTCTGTAATAATTTGTAGAGTTCTATCAGGTTGCCCCTCAACCTATATCATTCCAGTGAAACTTCTTACTCCATTATAATCACACCAGTGCTATTGCAATATGCAGAAACAATCAGCCATCTCAAAATTTCCTGCAAGACTTGTTTTGCTGTCTTGTTGGGTAACAGTCTCAGTGTCTTGTCAAAAGTTTCTCTGAGAAGTTATCAGCTAGTAAACTATTGGATTTATCAGTGACCTTCTAATGTTCATGATGCTTGGTTTTGGTCTTCCCCAACAAGTGCAAATATCTTCAGATAGAGAAGCGAATGTACGTAAACACAAACCATTTTAATTATAGTACGTACTCAGAATTCTCCTAGTGGCTACGTTCCATGTAATTAAAACCTTTATCTAACTCCCATCAAGTTTAGATTAAACTGCTGTGAGAGTGTGGCGGAGGCAGGTCCAATTCAGGCATTCTGGAAGGAACTGGATGATTATCCGAAAAGGGAGGAATTGCAGGATTACGGGGAGAAGGTGTGGAGGTGACTTTCAATGTATTACTCCTTCAGGCAGCCAGCACAGACTGGATGGGTTGAATGGCCTCCTTCTGTGTTGTAATGACTCTATGATTCTGTTGTCTAAGAGCTGAGGTATGTGGTAACACTGCTGAATTATATCAGTTACATGCACAGTCGCAATACAGGGAATCTACACTAACATAGTTAACATTATAACCACACTAGCACTATTTCAGTAGGTGGGATCACACACTCCACAGTTTCCTAATACGTGTTTGTTGGGTCTTGTTGGTTAACAGTCTTGCACCTTAAACCTGGAGCACCCTTTGCCATGGGGTAGCAATGCAAAGGAAAAGTACCATAATGTGCTAACTGGAATTCCCTCCTGTGGTGTGTGAGTGCGTACTGGGACTCAGAGAGCCTTCCGAGTGGTTAACGTGATGCACTCAACTCTTATTGAACATCTGGAATCATCCACAGACACTCAGGAACTTTGTCTGAATAAGTTACCTTGTGTAGAATCCACATTCAGTTATGTTAAAGATTCTTGATGCTTTGTTAGAGACAAAGCTGTGGTCTGTTCAGGTTCCTGATCGACATAAAACATCGAGAGATCTTATTTTCAACCAAAGTGCCCCTGGATGGTTGATTAAGTTGGCTAATTAATCTTGTTCTACCCATGCCTTCTGTTCAGTTTCCTCTGGATGTTCCTGTTTTCCTCCCACAGTCCGAAAGATGTGCTGGTTAGGGTGTATTGGCCATGCTAAATTCTCCATCAGTGTACCCGAACAGGCGTCGGAGTAGGGGATTTTCACAGTAACTTCATAAATAATGTAAGCCTTACTTCTGACTAATAAATAAACTTTAAACTTTACTATTCATTGTTGACGATCAACATTGGGTGACTCAGCCCTTTCAATAAATTCCACCGTTAAAAAACATACTCTATCTCCAGGACAGTTAACAATTCAGTGACTGCTACTTTCAAGAGAAATGAAAACTCTTGGACAAACTCCCTGAGCTGTGGGGGAGAGGCTGGGGAAGGAAGAGGGGAGGGGATGGACTGTCCTAGGACAGAAACTTGGTGTTCCATGGAGAAGGGGCAGCGAGACTATGAGCCAATGGCCCCATTGGAATGGCCTAAACTAAATTATAGGAGCTAAGTGACAAAAGTTGAAGGATTCACCTTCCGTGGCCGAGGGAGAGCGGAGGAATTTAGCTCCCTCCGGCATTCCGACACTGGAGCTGAGAATGCAACAGCCTTCCTGTCGAGTATTCAGAAACAAATATGAATTGAACCTTCGAGCAGAAGGCTTTCGTTCAGCCCTGAACAGGGGCTCCTCCATCCTCTCAGCCATCTACGAGTCTGCCAGGTACAGAGCTTCCACTGCGTTGCTGGGCCCGTGTGACACTCCACCAATGACCAGGAGGCGGTTCTTGAAGATGATGCTGGAGCAGGAGCAGCGGGCAGTGGGCATGGACGGCAGCCGCTCCCATCTATTCTTGATTGGGTGAAAGGCCTCTGCTGAGTCCAGGACTGTTGGCTGGTCACCTGAGAAGACAGACACACCTGTTAATGCATTCTGACTCACCTCCAGACCGCGCTACACGTTTGGTCCCCATTCCCCGAGCACTGGAGATGTCACCCGGGGTGGAGGGAGTGTCAACCCAATTTGGAAATAAATGGGTCGAAAGGTCTAAGTAAAAATTAGCACTGCTATCCACACAGTGCCAGGGACTCAGGTTTGAATCTGGCCTCGGGTCACTGTCTGTGTAGAGTTTGCACATTCTCCTCATGTCTGCGTGGGTTTCCTCCGTTGCTCCGGTTTCCTCCCACAATCCAAGAGATATGCTAGTTCGATGCATTGGCCGTGCTAAATTCTCCCTCAGTGTACCCAAACAGGTGCCAGAGTGTGGCGACTAGGGGGCATAACTTCATTCCAGTGTTAATATAAGCCTAATGTGACTCTAATCGATAAACTAACTTAAAGTTTAAAGTTTATTCCTTTGTCACAAGTAAGGCTTACATTAACACTACAATGAAGTTACTGTGAAATTCCTCTTAATTTTAGCTAAATTTAGTGAAAGGTTTGCCTTGTGTCTGCAATATTTAATTCCTTTGCCCTCCTGCCCGGTTTATTCCCCTTGTTTGGTGGTTCACACTGCGTAATGGTCTCCATGGAAACATGATGACGTGCCATCTCTCATTTGTGGGAAATCAGGGAGTGAGACTATTCAACTGCAGGAAGTATCACAGCCTCAGCTGCTCCATCATCCTTTAAACCCACAGACTTGCACCATTTCAGTGGAAAGCAAAGGCACGTTTAAAACCTGGTTGGATCAAACCCTTTTTTTGACTAAGGGGCATTCGCTCAGATCAATTATTGTTCCCTATGCTACCGCGACTCCTTGCACCAATTGTATTAGAGAAAAAGCAGCATCAATGTACAAAGGTGCCCAATCCCTGGCTCCCACCCATCCACGATTCCCAGCTCTCTGCCAACTGCTGCCATCCTCTACCTCTGCCTCCCACCCCACCTCTGCATCTCTGGCATTCCCCTGTCACCACCCCCTGTATCCCTCCATGCTCCCCTGCCCTGTGTCTGGTCTCCAGCTGGTCTCAATACTGATCCACTCAATACTGACCTGCTCACTGCTGGAACAATACTGAAAATCCAGGACAAGAAGGGAAAAGTTTGGCTTATGTTGAATTGGATGAAGGGAACCATTTCGGGACGAGAAGCGTTTTCTGGAGAAAAGGTGAAATCTGTCCAAATTTGACGAGTGAGTACTTGACCTGGCTTTGGGCTGTGACTCCAATCCCAGCCCAACGCAGCTGATTCCGAACTGCCCTCTGAAATTCCAGGGAAGGTTTCATCAAAGTTGCTGAAGTGAAATTTCTTCCTCACACAAAGTGACAGCTTATGCTCAGTTTGGTCTCACTCTCAACTGCAACCTTTTTTAAATTCATTCCTGAGACATGGGTCACAGGCTGCTCAGCGTTTATTGCCCATCCCTAGTTGCCCTTGAGAAGGTGGTGGTGAGCTGCCTTCTTAAATCGTTGCAGTTCATGTGCTGTGGGTTGACCCGCAATTTTAGAGAAAATTCCAGAATTTTGACCCAGTGACTGTGAAGGAACGGCGATATATTTCCAAGTCAGGATGGTGAATGGGAAGGAGAGTTTGCAAATGCTCCCATGCACCTGCTGCCCTCATCATTCTAGTTGGAAGTGGTCACGAGTTTGGAAGGTGCTGTCTAAGGATCTTTGGTGAATTGCTGCAGTGCATCTTATATATGGTACACACTGCTGCTACTGAGTGTCGGTGGTGGAGGGATTGAATGTTTGTAGATGTGGTGCCAATCAAGGGGGCTGCTTTGTCCTGGATGGTATCAAGCTTCTTGAGTATTGTTGGAGCTGCACCCATCCAGGCAAGTGGGGAGTATTCCATCACACTCCTGACATGTGCCTTGTAGATGGTGGACAGACTGTGGGGAGTCAGAAGGTGAGTTACTCTCCGCAGTATTCCTAGCCTCTGACCTGCTCTTATAACCATTGTTTATGTGGTGAGTTCAGTTTCTGGTCAATGGTAACCCCAAAGAAGTTGATGGTAGGGGATTCAGTGATGGTTACACTATTGAATGTCAAGGGGCAGTGGTTAAAGTGTCTCTTATTGGTGATGGAGATTCCCTGGCATTTGAGTGACACAAATGTTACTTGCCATTTGTCAGCCCAAATCTCGATATTGTCCCGATCTTGTTGGATTTGAACATGGACTGCTTCAGTGTCTGAGGAGTCGTGAATGGTGCTGAACATTGTGCAATCATCAGCAAACATCCCCAATTCTGATTTTATGATGGAGGAAAATCATTGATGAAGCAGCTGAAGAATGTTGAGCTGAGGACACTACCTTGAGGGACTCCTGCAGTAATATCCTGGAGCTGGGATGACTGACCCTCCACAATCATCTCCCTATGTACCAGATATGACTCTAACCAGCAGAGAGTTTGTCCCCTGATGCCCATTGATTCCAGTTTCGCCAGCGCTTCGTAATGATGTCAAGGACTGTCACTCTTACCTCACCTCTGGAATTCAGCTCTTCTGTCCATGTTTGAACCCAGGCTGTAATGAGATCAGGAGCTGAGTGATCCTGGCAAAACCCAAACTGGGCGTCACTGAGCAGGTTATTGCTGAGCAGATGCTGCTTGATCGCACTGTCGATGACCCCTTCCACCACCTTACTGAAGATCGAGAGTAGACCGATCGGGCAATAATTGGTCAGATTGGATTTGTCCTGTTTTTTGTGTACAGGATATAACTGGGCAGTTTTCCATGTTGTTGGATAGATCCAATGTTGTAACTGTACTGGAAGAGCTTGGCTGGAGGAGTGGTAAGTTCTGGAGCACAAGTATTCAGTGCTATTGCCAGAATGTTTTCAGGGCCCATTGCCTTTGCAGTACCCAGTGCCCCCAACCATTTCCTGATATCACATGGAGTGAATCGGTTTGGCTGGAGACTGGCATCTGAGATGCTGGGGACCACTCGAGGAGGACGGAATGGATCATCCACTCGGCATTTCTGACTGAAGATTGCTGCGAATACTTCAGTCCTATCTCTTGCACTGGTGTGCTGGGTTCCTCCATCATTGAGGATGGGGATATTTGTGGAGTCTCCTCCTCTAGTGAGTTGTTTAATTGTCCATCATGGCTGGATGTGGCAGGGCTGCAGAACTTAGATCTGATCCCTTGGTTGTGGGATCATTTAGCTCTGTCTATCACTTGCCGTTTGGCATGCAAGTAGTCATGTTTGGTAGCTTCACCAGGTTGACACCTCATTTTTAGGTATGCCTGGTGCTGCTCCTGACACGTCCTCCTGCACTTTCCATTCATGTGTTGAAGATTAAATGCTCAGAATCCATCCCAGAAGCTGACACTCCAATGTAATATCAAGGGAGTGCTGTACTCTCAGGCTGTCTTTCAGAGGGATTCTGTTTACCCTCTAAGGTGGATATTAAAGACCGTGTGGTGTTATTCAAACAGCCATTGTTACCTTGCTGTTTGTGGGAGGTTGTTGTGTGAAGATTGTTTCTCCTACCCTACAAGAGTCACAACACTTCAAAAAAGTGCTTCATTAGCTGGGAAGACATCTAGAGGTATGAAACGTGTTATAGAGGGTTGTATTCAACTCATGAATGGAATGGAATTCTTAGTAGGATGCTTGGGGTAATTGAACAGATAGTTTGATGGTGTACGAGGAAGACAAGGATTTTGCCTGGGCCAACAACCAACCTTGTCCATCTCCAGCTTGTGACAATTTCGCTTCTCTTTGCCTTTGGCTACCTCTGCTGGTGACACCTGAGAATTGCAACCCATTGAGTTAAAGGCTGCAGACATTTCTTCAAAAATAAAACAGAGGAAAGCACTCCCTTGAATCGAATGCCTTTCCTTGGGTCTCCTCATTGAAAATGAAGAGAAACTTCTTCAGCCAACGGGTGGTGGAATTCATTGTCACAGCCAGGTCATTGAGTGTATTTATGACAGAGATTGATGGGTTCTTGATTGGTAAGGGGATTATGGGGAAAAGGCAGGGGAATGGGGTTGAGAAACTTATCAGCCACAATCGAATGGCGGAGCAGACTCGATGGGCCGAATGACCTCATTCTATCGCTATATTTATGATCTCACCCAAAGCACATTCCCACTTGGGGAGGTGAGTGAGAGCCTGCAAGGACACTGAACCTTCTGGAGTGACTAGCACTCTGTTACTGGCAGCTTGTGTCAGCTCTGGCTCAGTGAGAGGGTCTCGCAAAGTTCAGTCACAAGGTTAAAGATTCAAGTTCCACTCCAGAGACTCGAGCACAAAATAAGAACATAAAGGACGTAAGAAAGAGGAACAGGAGTGAGGTAGTTCGAGCTTGCTTCACCACTCAATATGGACATGGCTGATCTCATCTCAGCCTCACCTAGGCTGATGCTCCATAGTGCCAGTGCTGGAGGGGAGCTGCACAGTCAGAGGTCATGTTTCTCCTTACTTCAAAAATGACTCCTTTGGCTGCTTAAGATGTCCTGAGGCGGTGCAAGGCGGTGCAAAGTGAATGCAAGTCTTTCTTTCTTCAACAAAGTGACAGGATCTGGACACATCAGCTACACAGTTTGAAAGGATTCATAAAGTGTGAACTAAAATGGGTGGCTTAGTGGCATAATGGTTAGTACTGCTGTCTCAAGATGCCAGAAACCAGGGTTCAATTCCCGATTTGGGTCACTATCTGTGTGCAGTCTGCACATTCTCCCTGTACCTGTGTGGGTTTCCTCCGGGTGCTCCGGTTTCCTCCCACAGTCCAAAGATGTGCGGCCTGGGTTGATTGGCCATGCTAAATTAGCAGTAGCAGGGGGCCGAGCTCGGGTAAATGCATGGGGGTTACAGGAATAAGGCTTGGGTGGAGTTGTGATCAGTACAGGCTTGATGGGCTGAGTGGCGTCCTTCTGTACTGTAGGGATTCTATTTTATAATGGAAATGCTTCTTTATTTGGTCTAGGCTAATGTGTTGGAGTTCCAGGTTTAAATCCCTTCACAGATGTTGGTGAAATTTAAATCTAATTAGTAATGGGCAACACTAGCACAGTGGTTAGCACTGCTGCCTCACAGTGCCAGGAACAGGTTCGATTTCCAGCGGGGGTCACTAACTGTGTGGGTACCCTCCGGGTGTCCCGGTTTCCTCCCACACTCCGAAAGATGTGCATTGACCCAAACAGGTGCCAGAGTGTGGCAACTAGGGGAATATCACAGTAACTTCATTGCAGTGTTAATGTAAGCCTTATTTGTGACTAATAAATAAACTTTTAGAATTCCTACAGTATAGAAGGAGGCCATTCAGCCCATCGAGTCTACACCGGTTGGGATGAATGACCTATTTTGGACAATATTTAAATACTGGCTGTAAGATTCTATGATTCTATGGAAATTCTGGACACTCAATTAAAGAACAAGATAGTGTTAACAGGGCAGGATGGCCACAAGAACTGTGAAGATGAAGGAGTTCATCCTGCCCGTTTCCATTCATCCCTCCAAAGCATCCCGACGCACAATCCAGTTGATGTATCTGTTTCTGAATGGTTTCCAGACTACCAGCTTGGTTACTCCCTCCAGAGTCCATTCCAAATGTTGATGAAGTTTCCATTAATTTTCCCCATGATGGTTCTCTCAACACCTCACATGTTGCTGGACTCCAGATTCTTGCACTCATGTGTTCAAAACCCATCAAAGAAGTTTGAGAATTTAAATGAAGCACATAAAACTCTGGAATAAAGAGCTTGCGTCAATCACCGTGAAGAAGCTGGATTGTTGCATAAACCAAACCGGTTCATTCATGTTCTTTAGGGAAGGAAACCTGTTCTCCTTATGCAGTCTGATCTATATGTGACTCCCATCCCACATCAACTTGTGGTTGAATCTTAATTGCTTTCTGCACGGCCTGAAAATCAAGCGGTTATATCAAAATTTCTAAAGGGTAACTAGGGCCTTTCCAGTAACAATGATGCGGAGGTGCCGGCGTTGGACTGGGATGAACACAGTAAGAAGTCTCACAACACTAGGTTAAAACCCAACAGGTTTATTTGTAGCAAACGCCACTAGCTTTCAGGTGATAAAGGAAACAGCCAGCTCTGAAAGCTAGTGGCTTTTTTTTTTGCAACTTTCAATTTTTTTGCAACTCCAATCCAATCAAGTCAAATTAAAGCCAATTTAGAGTCCCAACAAGTTGGAACATTCCCAATCCAAGCTGACAAAACAGGGCTCTCACCTCCTGTCTTGGGCTTGATCTACATGATCCAAGCTGATTGGAGTAGGCATAGCTCCGCCTCCAAGGCTTGACCTCATTTGCATTTTAGCCAAAAGGCTGAGATGCCGCTTTAAATGAAGCTGAAATGTAACCTAATGACTTCAACCAAGCACAGCATGTCGGTACTACACTTGATCTTAGCCAAAAGGCTGAGAAGCTAGTGGCGTTTGCTATAAATAAACCTTTTGGACTTTAATCTGGTGTTATGAGACTTCTTACTGTCTTTACAGTAACACCCAGATCAACCACTTTAAACATCCGCTCCCTCACCACAATGGCAGCATGTGAACTATCTATAAGAAGCACTGTATCAACTTGCTAAAGCTGCTTTGACAGCACTTTCCAAATTGCTTGACCTCAATGACCTAAAAGGACAAGGGTAACAGAGACAAAGGAACACCACTACCTGCAAGGTCCCCACCCCACCCCCCACCCCCCAAACTGTTCACCATCCTAATTTGGAACTGTCTCGCCAGTCCGTCACTGTGACTGGGTCAAAATCCTGGAACTAATATCACTGTGGGTGTACCTACACTACGTGAACTGCAGCGATTCAGGAAGGAGCTCACCACAAGTTTCTCGAGGGGAGGCGATAGCCTAGTGGCATTATTGCTAGACTATTAACCCAGAAACTCAGTTAATGTTCTGAGCATCCGGGTTCGAATCCCACCATGGCAGATGGTAGAACTTGAATTGAATAAAAAATATATGGAATTAAGAATCTACTGATGACCCTGAGACCATTGTCAATTATTGGAAAAACACATCTGGTTCACTGATGTCCTTTAGGGAAAGGAATCTGCTGTTCTTACCTGGTCTGGCCTACATGTGGCTCCAGAGCCAGAGTAATGTGGTTGACTCTCAACTGCCCTCCAAAGGCAACTAGGGATGGGCAATAAATGCTGGCCTAGCCCCTGTCCCACAAATATAAATAAAAATTAGAATTGGCAATAAATGCTGGCCCAGCCAGCTCAAATCTCACAACTGAAATCATTTTTTTAAAAAAAAATCACAACAGTGAAGCATTTTGTAAAAGATGTAGAGCGAATTCCAAATCTGAAACCAAAAGAGAAAATGCTGGAAAATCTCAGTAGGTCTGGCAGCATGGGTAAGGAGTGAAAAGAATTGATGTTTTGAGTCCAGATGACCCTTTGTCCAAGCTCCAAATCTGCTTTTTTGTCGCAAGAAACAATTGAATTCAAGCACCACCCAGTGGCTGGAGGTACTTGGAACATCAGCAAGCTGCAAGCAGCTCACCCAGACTATCGTCAAACGGTACAAGAGGACCTCAACATTGCACAAAAGGTGGACCGATATTCCATAGGGATAAGTGAGTGAGTTACCTAGGCCTCCGGCCACGATCACTCTGCCTCGGAGATATTCCGCCACAAAGTCCGCTCGCTTCTTCTTCATGTTTAAACGCTGCTCTGCCTTCATCCAGCCTCCTGGTTCATAAACAGGAAAAGGGCAGAGAAGAAAATTAGATTATTAGTAAAATGTGGAAGGAAGAGAAAGTGAGAGAGAGAGAGATGGAGAGAGGGAAGGAGAAAATACCACGGTGGACAATTGGTGAGACAGAGAACACAAGAACCTTGAGAAATATGATTAAATCGTTATGAAGTGCTTTGAAAGATTAGTCATGGCTCAAATCAATCCCAGTCTTCCAGACTATCTGGATCGACTACAATTTGCCAACTGCTGCAATACATCTACAGTAGATGCCATTTCCTTGGCCCTGCACTCATGGCTGGAACACCTAGATAACAAGGACACCTAGTTATTTAAGAAATACTTAGATGGGCACATGAACAGAATGGGAATGGAGGGGTATAGAAAACTGATTTAAAATAGGGAGCATGAGCCTTTGGAGTCCCTGGGAAGTGTGTAAATAGATGATATTGATGTACTTGTTTTTATCCTACAGGTGCTTTGGTCCACCTTGTTGTCTAACAAGGGGCATACACGCGATGGGTCGTGAGAGGGCTGCTCTTGGATTTTTTTCGAGAGTATCCTAGTGCTTCACATTGTTAGTGTACGCTTGACCTGGACCATTTGATGGGCAACACGACAGCTCAGTGACTATCGCTGTGCTGTGCAGATACATGGATTTGGGCCTGTGTCTGTGGGAGTTTGCGCATTCTCCCCGTGCTTGCGTGGGTTTTCTCCGGGTGCTCCGGTTTCCTCCCACATCCCAAAAATGTGCTCTTAGGCTAATTGGCAAAACAAATTCTCCCTAAATTGTCTCAAATTTGGTTTTTAATCCATAGATCTATAAACATAGACAGGGATCACAGGTGGAGGTGGGAACATTGTGGGCTCGTTGGGCCGAAGGGCCTGTTTCCCATGCTGTTTTGTTCTTTGTTCTTTATGTCAGATTCCTAGTTATATATTACAGCTCAGCCTTCGACACTAGCATTCCCACAAACTCATCTCCAAACTCCGTGGCCTGGCCTCAGCACCTCCCTCTGTGACTGGATCCTAAACTTCCAGACCCACAGACCACATTCAGTAAGGATAGGGATAATCCAGGATAATCCTCAACACCAGCACCCTACAAGATTGTGTTCTCAGCCTCCTACAATACTTCCTGTACATCTATGATTGTGCGTCCAAATTCCCCTTCAATTCGATTTTCAAGTTTGCTGACAACACCACCGTAGTGGGTCGGATCTCAAACAATGATGAGACAGAGTATAGGAATGATATAGAGAATCTGGTGAACTGGGTGCAACAACAATAATCTCTCCCTCAATGTCAACAAAACGAAAGAAATTGTCATCGACTTCAGGAAGCGTAAAGAAAATATGCCCCTGTCTACATCAATGGGAATGAAGTAGAAAGACTCGAGAGCTTCAAGGTTTTAAGCGTCCAGATCATCAACAACCTGTCCTGGTTCCCTCCATGCTGACACTATAATTGAGAAAGCCCCCCAACACCTCTACTTTCTCAAAAGACTAAGGAAATTTGGCATGTCAGCTACGACTCTCACCAACTTTACAGATGCACCATAGAAAGCATTTTTTCTGGTTGTATCACAGCTTGGTATGGCTCCTGCTCTGCTGAAGACCACAACGAACTACGAAAGGTCATGAATGTAGCCCAACCCATCACACAAACCAGCCTCCCATCCATTGATGGGAGCCAAAGCAGCCAGCATAATTAAGGACCCTATGGACCCTGGACATTCTCTCTTCCACCTTCTTCCTTCGGGAAAAATATACAAAAGTCTGAGGTCATGTACCAATCAACTCAAGAACAGCTTCTTTCCCGCTGCTGTCAGACTCTTGAATGGCCTTATCTTGCATTAATTGATTTTTCTCTACGTCCTAGCTATGACTGCATACACTATACACTACATCCTGCATTCTCTCATTTCCTTCTCTATAAACGGAATGTTTTGTCTGTAAAGTGCACAAGAAACTATTATTCCCATAAACTCAGCTCCAAACTCCATGGCCTGGGCCTCAGCTCCTCCCTCTGTAACTTGATCTTAAACTTCCTAACCCACAGACCACAATCAGTAAGGACAGGCAACAACACCTCTTCCCTGATTAGCCTCAACACTGGTGCCCTACAAAGTTGTATTCTCAGCCTCTAGTTTCCATGTTTCTATTTATATTATTTGCCTCAAAAATTGCTCCCTGTGTAGAGTTCTTCATTCCAACAACTCGCTGGTTAAAGAAGTTTTCTCCTGAATTTCTCACTGGGTTTATTCGTGATTATCTTTGATTTATGGCTCCTAGTTTTGGCTGGCCTGCAATTTATTGAGGAAAGCTGAAGATTAGTCCCAGGGGATACTGGTGATGAATGTTTCAGCTCAGTCTAAATAATCCCTTTATCAAGTGTGATTTACAGTTGCAGAGACCTCAGCACTGACCGCTTAGTAAGCAAAATACTCTAAAACTGAAGAGTTAGCAGCACGATGGCACAGTGGTTAGCACTGCTGCCTCACTGTGCCAGGGTCATGGATTTGATTCCTGGTTTGGGTCACTATCTGTGTGGAGTTTGCATGCTCTCCCAGTGTCTGTATGGGTTTCCTCCCTGTGCTCCGGTTTCTTCCCACACTCCAAAGATGTGCAGGTCGGCACATTGGCCATGCTAAATTCTCCCTCAGTGTACCCGAACACAAATACCAGAAGTGTGGCAACTAGGGGATTTTCACAGTAACTTCATTGCAGTGTTAATGTAAGCCTACTTGTGACTAATAAATAAACTTTAATTTACAAAGAATTAGCACAAACATTTATGAATACTGGCATATCAAAAGCAGGTTGGGGAAATACCAGGATTTAACTCTGGCTGTTACTGAGCAAGCTTCTCCCTGATGAAGTTCCAGAAATTGCCCATTTACAGTCCCAGGTATAGGAAGAGTAAAAGGACAATGGGTGGGATTTTCCTGCCACACCCTTCCCAAATCCAGAAACTTTCACCTGAAGGCAACAGACCTTTGCATGTCCAGCCCCATGTCCCACCTACTACGATTCCTGTGGCAGGCAGAGGCAGGATGGGAACATGTTTCCTGCTGCTGATCACTATTTAGTAATCCTTCCACTAAATGTGTCCAAATGAATGTCAGATCAGAGCAGGGTTGAGTCCCCTGCTCCATCACGGAATACCCTGCACACACTCAGTGATCAGGAGATTCAAGACGGCTGGTAGAGAGAAACAATTTCCTCTGGTGGAGAATTCCAAATTAGGTGATTATACAATCTAAAAATTAGAATTCAACCAATTAGGAGAGCGATCAGGAAGCTTGTTTTCATGTCAGAAGTAATGGAAAAATGGGATTTTCTCCTCTTAAAAACTGTGAGTCCCTGGGAGGCATTTGGAGCTTTTAATTCCATGAAGGACAGTGCGGTGTTCCCAAGTGGTTGTGGGTTTGGAAGGAGCTGTCTAAGGATCGTTGGTGAATTGCTGCAGTGCATCTTGTAGCTAGTACATAGTGCTGCTACTGAATGTCAGTGGTGGAGGGAGTGGATGTTTGTGGATGTGAGGCAAATCAAGCGGGCTGCTTTTCCTAGATGGTGTCAAGTTTCTTAAATGTTTGTTGGAGCTGCAGCCATCCAGGCAAGTGGGGAGTATTCCATTACACTCCTGACTTGTGCCTCGTAGATGGTTTTGGGGAGTCAGGAAATGAGTTACTTGCCGCAGTATCCCTTGCTCTGACCTGTTCTTGTAGCCACTGTGTTTATATGGGGAGTCCAGTTGAGTTTATGGTCAAATGATAACCTCAAAGATGGCGGAGCAGGTTTGACAGGCCAAAGATCTTCTCCTATGTTCCTAACACATTCCTTCACTGTCACTGGGCCAAAATCCTGGAATTCTTTCCCTAACAGCACTGTGAGTGTACCTAGACCACATGAACCGTGGTGGTTTAAGAAGGCAGTTCATGACCATCTTCTCAAGGGCAATTAGGGATGAGCAATAAATGCTAGCCTTGCCACACCATGAAGATGAATAAAAAGCAACACCGAGTATTACATACTCACCATCTACCAGACACCAATACATCAGAACTTTCTTTAAGGTTGACCTCTACTTACTTTAAAGTTTATTTATTAGGGTCACATGTATGCTTACATTAATACTGCAATGAAGTTACTCTGGTTGCCACACCCTGGAGATGGTTTGGGTACACTGAGGGACAATTTAGCATGGCCAGCGAACCTAACCTGATGTGGATTGTGGAAGGGAACTGGACCATCCAGAAGAAACCCACACAGACATGGGGAGAACATGCAGACTACACACAGACAGTGACCCTGACACTGTGAGGCAACACAGGCAATATAGTACTAATTACTGTACCACCGTGGCACCTTACTGGGCTGGTATTCTCCACTGGAGGGACAGTGAGGAGGGATGGTACACATACCCTGTTCAATGTCAAACACATCAACTGTCTTCACAAACTTAGGCCTCTTGTAGCCTCGATTCTGCTGTAAACCTCCAAGGCTAAAGAAGTTCTTCTCTGTCATCACACAGCTGGAGAAAGCGCGGCGGGTAGGAATGTTGGGAAGCCTGGTCCAGGACTTTGCCTCAATGTCATAGACTTCAAAGGCAGTGACCGGATTCTTCGACTGTCTCCCACCTGCCACAGGACAAACATACAACATTATTTCAGCTCCAGCTGCAGAAATTCATAGCTGCAGATCCCAAACAGAAAAATCTTCAGGAATAGAGAGAGAAAAGTAAGGGAGAAGAGAATCAGAACTGTTCAAAAAGCAACATGAAATGACACTTCCCCAGGGCAGGACTGAGGGAGTGCTGCACCATCCGAAGTGTTGTCTTTCAGATGACATGTTAAACTGAGACCCTCTTAGGTGAGTGTAAAAGACCTCATGACATTAATTGAAAAAGAGACGGAAGTCCTCTAGCTATTATTTATCCTTCAAACAACATTACAAAGAACAAAGAAAAATACAATACCAGAACAGACCCTTTGGCCCTCCAAGCCTGTGCTGATCATGATGCCTGTCTGAACTAAAACCATATACAATTACAGATCCTTCTGTTCCCACCCTCTTCATGTATTTGTCTAGTTGTCCCTTAAATGACACTATTAATAAAGTCATTGTCATTTTGGGAGGACAGTGTAAAATAGATAAATTTCCTGGATGGAAATTTGAGATTTGGGACTATTTTAACACCTGAACCTAAAATCGTTGCAAAGTTAGAGAAAGGAAGTTTATAAGAGGGTCTCAATGGGTAAGAGGGGCAGGAGAGACAATAGGGAATGCCAGAGTGTTCCCACTCTTCCCCAACACCACAAGAGAAAATAAACATTAATTAATTCATTAGAATCATAGAATAATAGTGTAGAAGGAGGCCATTCAGCCCATCGAGTCAGCACCAATCACAATGCCACCCAGTCCCTATCTCTATTATCCCATGTATTTACCCTCGCAGTAAAGGACAATTTATCATGGCCAATCAACCTAACCCACATATCTTTGGTCTGTGGGAGGAAACCGGAGCACCTGGAAGAAACCCACGCAGACCTGGGGAAAATGTGCAAACTCCACACAGACAGTGCCCAAGCTGGGAATCGAACCCAGACCCTGGCGCTGTGAGGCAGCAATGTTAACCACTGTGCCACACTTATGCCCTCCCCATCATTCCAGCAATTCCTGACTCTCATCAGCCTGGGTGCAAAGTCTCTTGCCCGGATTTGAGTTAAAATCACAGAATATTGAAGAAAGGACCCTGCTGTCTTTGGGGATTGGTTTAGCTGGCATTCAAAATCCTGAGTAAATATCGGAGATATCGGAGTAGATTTTCAGCGTTTCACTGAACTCGGGCTGAAGTTAAACTGTTGTAATGTTGAATACAATTAGTTGGGATACAGATCGCACTCTCTGATCTCATTGAATAACAGAGCAGGCTGAAAGGCCTATTCCTGGTCTGAGCCACACTGAGCAATCACAGTTCTGCCAAGAACGAATAGAATTGAGAAAGCAAAGGGAGAAACGGTCGAAGCTCTGGAAATCTCAGAGCAAACACAACATGGCTAGAATTTTATATCATTCTGGCAAGGGCACACTCCAACCTGGAAGTGCATGAAATTGTGTGCGAAGGTCTCGGACCTGTCTCTCAACGTCATTGTCCACTCATGCAATGCTTCAGTTCAATGCAGGCCCGTGCGAGAAGCAGACCATTGACAATCAAGGTGGCAATTTAACCCATTAAGAGGCTAATTGAATACAGTTTTAACCCGTGGCCCCTCTATGATTGGTGGATTGGCCATTTGGCCTTTACATTCCAGCTACAACCTCGATCCAGGGCAGGGTGAAATGTCAGGGCTGGGATTACATTTGAAAAGGTGTCTGGGGACTGAGCTTTGTGTTTGAATGTGCTGTTTGGATGCCTCTTTGCAGCACTGTGATTTATTTTTTACAGTTTGCAGCTCCCTGAGACCGCTCCGTATCTGCCATCTCACCCACTGAGGGAGCACATTATAAACCCCAGCCTGGACCCTATTCTCAGCACCCACCCTGTTCCTGTTCCCCCCCTCCTTTGGCAATGCTGAGCCTTTTCCCAGTGCACGTTTAGCACTGGCCATCCATTAATTTGCCGACCAACATGAAATCGCATTCCGATGGTGACCGGAATCATGTTTCTTGTCCACTTCCAGACCAGCCCAAATCCACAAGGCCAACAGAATCATAGAATCCCAACAGTATAGAAGGAGGCCATTCAGCCCATTGGATCTGCACCCAGGCTTACCCCATCATCCCACGAATTTATCCTCTTAATCCCCCTAATATATATCTCAGGACACTAAGGGTCAATTTTGCATGACCAATCAACCTAACCCACGCATCTTTGTTCTGTAGGAGGAAACTGGAGCACCCAGAGCAAACCCACGCAGACACAGGGAGAACATGCAAAGTCCACACAGACAGAGACCCAAGTCGGGAATCTGGCGTTGTAAGGCAGCAGTGCTAACCACTGTGCCACCGTGCTGCATAAAATTCAGACCTGTGTTAACAAGAGGAGTGTCTCAGGCTGCCACAGGAGTCCCACCAGCTGTTAATGAACAGAAAAACCTAAACTGACACTCACAGTACTGAGGGAGTACTGTCTGAGATGTCTGTCAGGGTTTTACCATCTTGCCTGCCTAATGTTTGTAAGATCCCACCCGAGGCCAATGGAGAATGCCATTCTGCGAGCCTCGACCCCCACCTCCTCGCCCCTCACCCCCACCGAATCCGGGAGGGGCGTGTCGGTAAAATTCTGGCTGTCATCTTTGCATGAATTCAACTGATCACAGGCAGCGAACCCCTCCAACCCTTCCATCGATCTCAAGTAGAGATCAGTCAGATGTTAGGCACCCTAACTCATTAACTGAAGCACCCAAATTGGACTTCAGTGGAGCGTGTCTGTTTCGCGCTGATTCTGGATGGGTGACTGTGATCCAGGGGTAGTGTCGGTGAAGTGGGGCATGCAGCCCATTAAGTCAATTTAAATACATGGGGCTGGCCCCGATTACGGTCATTTTCGGCACGGAGGAACTGGTGCAGAGGCGGATCACACTACTCCCCTCACACCCGACTTTATCAAGTTTTTGTAAAATGTGACGGTAAAATCAGATCTGCTGTTTCTGGTAGTTTGGTGTATGCAAACTGAGTGCCATATTTTAAACATATCCCCTTGGCTGGGAAACACTTTGGGATGTCCCAGGGTCCTTCAAGTTGCTCTGTTGATGCAAGTTTTCCTTTATTGATCTCGCAGGACTTACCAAACACATATATCTTGTTCCCTTGAAGGAAGGTGCTGGCTGCATATCTGGGTGTAGGCATGGCTGGGAGGGAGAGCCAGAGGTCCTTCATGATATCGTATTGCTGGAGGTGGGCTTGAGGACACATGTCCGATCCCATTCCGCCCACTGCATACACGCGGCCGTCTGGAATTACACAAGTCTTTGAACTCATTACAAGTTTCAATCCACACATTAGTTATCCAACAAGCTTAAATAGTCCTCCATAACATCCCCATCTTCCTTTCTGCTGGAACTAACCAATGCTAGCTCGAGGTAGCCTCCTGCTCCCTTAGCTTGCTAACAGCCTATCCATGAATTTAAACAGTGACCTGTTGGACCACTGGCCTAATCCAGACTGAAGCAAATATGATGTCCATACATGTACAGAGAAGAAAGAATATGTATTTAAGTTTAAATTTATTTATTAGTGTCACAAGTAGGCTTAGTTTCATTTTATTTTAGTTTTAAGGCTCCCTCAAAAGCTTCAGCTCAAAAATCAAGGTGGACACTTCCAGTACGGTACTGAGGGAGTGCAGCACTGTCAGACGTACAGTCTGCCAGGTAAGACATTAAATGAGATTCCATCTTCCCTCTCAGATGGAAGTAAATTGCACTATTTCGTAGGAAGTTAGGGGAATTATCCAAGATGGCCTGCCCAATATTTATCTCTCAATTAACATCATTAAAGGACAAATTATCTGGTCATTAATATTTGTGAGAGTTTACTGTGTGAATATTTGCTGTCACACTTCCTACATTATAGCAGTGGCTAAACTTCAAAAATACTTCATTGACTGAAAAACACTTTGAGATATATTGAGGTTGTGAAAGACACAACAGGAAAACAAGACTTCCTTTTTTAAAAATTTTCCTGCAACAAAATCCCTCATAATTTTGAACAATGAAATCTCTCCTTAACCTTTCTGCTCTAGGGAGAAGAATGCCAGTGTCTCTCCACCTAACAGTTATCCCCAGGATCAAGGTTACCTTTCACTGTCACAGACACTCCCATGGCAGCTTCGCACAAGGAACTCTTCTGCACCCACTTGCCCTCTTCCACGTTGTACATCTCCACCGTTGACATGGGGTTCTGATGGACTCCCACACCCCCAATCACCAGTATCTGTTTGCCCACGGCAGCCACAGCCACACCTACCCGTGGAGTGGGCATGGGTGGCAGGGTGGTCCACTGATTGGCCTCTGGGGAGTAAACCTCGCAGTTGCTCATCGGGGTCCCATCTTCATCGCAGCCTCCGATGAGGTACACCTGCCCCCCGCTCTCCACAGGTGTGCAGTAGACACGGCCGGTGGGTAAAGGTGCCAAGGGCTGCCAATGGAATGATTTGGCGCTGGGCACAGCCATTGCATTTGACCGTCTGTGTTAGCGGGAATTCACCCCCATGTCCTATCAAGCGGACCTCCAAAGTGTCAGAATGAGAAGACCATCGTAGTAAGACTTATCTTCATTTGTGCTGAGTCATTCGGAAGGGAGTTGAGGCTGGAAAGAAGAAGGCAAATGAATTGATTTGATTTGATTTATTATTGTCAGATATATTAACATACGGTGAAAAGTACTGTTCCTTGCGCACGTGGATACAATCACAATTTACAGCCTGGTCAAAATCATCAGGAGCGTGCGTTTGGATGCTTTCCACCTTCCTTAGATCAGAATCAGTTGCAATTCAGGTAACTTAGAGCAATGGGGGGCATAGGGGCAGCACGTGGCACAGTAGCTAGAACTGCTGCCTCACAGTGCCAAAGACGTGGCTCGGGTCACTGTCTGTGTGGAATCTGCATGTTCTCCCCTTTCCTCTGAGTGCTCCTGTTTCCTCCCATACTCTAAAAGACATGCTGGTTAGGTGGATTGACCCGAACAGGCACCAGAGTGTGGCAGCTAGGGGAATTTCACAGTAACTTCATTGCAGTGTTAATGTAAGCCTTACTTGTGACTAATAAATAAACTTGGGCTAACTTGCAGATACCCATTAAGCCATCAGTGGGAATTCTACTATCAAATCACATTTAAACCAATTTGAAATATATTGGGTAAAAATGTTAGGTTTCTTCCTTGACTGTTATGCTGAAGATACCTGTTTATCACTATCATGTAAGTATATTTCCAAGTACTGTTACTATTCCAGCTGAGGTTAATCTGGAAAATCAGATTCCAGATTGAAGCCTAGCTTAATAGATCTTAACTTTGTTTTTATTTAGAAACTGTAGCAGTCAGATACTGAACAAATTCACAGGAGTCTTCTGATGGATTCTTTAATATAAAGAAGAGAACACTTATTAAACAAAGGGAAATGAATTATATTACACCAGATAAAAATCTTGGAAAGATCGCAATACAAATGCTAGAAAATAATTCAAATTCACACCATTCCTTTTACTTCAGCAAAACACTTATAAACACAAAACATCCAGTGAAGATTTACCACGATCTTAACACCAGAGCTTCTTACGTTGGCTAGTTCTGTTACAAATGATTTTTCTTGTGATGTATTTCCAAACGTTCATTGAAGTTTTTCCCACAGCTGGTATCTTTCCCTGAGACTCCCAAATCACATTCTAAACTCACCATTAGTTCAACTGCAGAGCAAGCACACAAGTTCCCCAAGCTCAGTCCCCAACAGCCTTAATAGAGAGCTTTCTTTGCCTCTCTGTCATACACACTCTGAACCACTTTTCTATCTTTCCCTACGTGTAACACTAGACAACAGTACAATTTTTTTCCACATTGTGTTTCCTGCCCCAAAATCATTAAACCTCTTTGTAATCCTATCTCTTCACTTCAGGGATTGTAAAACTTCATTAAAAATGTATTCATCCAAACAAATTCAGAAAAGATGACCCTTATGCTAAGACAGCTGCCAGACTTCCCAGCACCAAGCTCACAAAAAAAAACTAAATGAAGCTGAAACTTTGTTCCACCGTTTTTAACAGATAAATTAAACTTTTGTTAATCATTTCTAACACCACATTCAAGAAAATCCGGTTTTCTGAAGTGCGAGATTATTTA
Organism: Sphyrna mokarran; assembly: GCA_024679065.1. Classification (NCBI taxonomy): domain Eukaryota; kingdom Metazoa; phylum Chordata; class Chondrichthyes; order Carcharhiniformes; family Carcharhinidae; genus Sphyrna; species Sphyrna mokarran. Next base: position 6,430,885 of record JAGIQG010000023.1, on the reverse strand, counting down.
AGCTAGGGAAATATAATTAAAAATCAGGGAAGACAAGTTAAATTTATAATGATCCTTGATTGGACCAAACTTGGAGTATAGAACTGGTCTTCATATTATAAAAAGGATATATATAGGTAATGGAGAAAGGGAAAAAAAAGATTCACAAGAATGATAGCAGAAGTGAGAGATTTTACCTATCAAAAAGATTGGGGCTTTTTTCTCCATGAAATGGAAGATGGTGGCACAGTGGTATTGTCGATAGATAAGTGAACCAGGAATTCAGTGTAATGCTCTGGGGACCCAGGTTTGAATCCCACCATGGCAAATGGTGAAATTTGAATGCAATGAAAATCTGGAATTAGAAGTCAAATGATGACCATGAAACCATTGTTGATTGTCATAAAAATCCGTCTGGTTCACTAATGTCCCTTAAGGAAGGAAATCTGTTGTCCTTACCATGTCTGGCCTACATATGGCTCCAAAGCCACAGCAATGTGGTTGACTTCAAGCCCTCTGAAATGGCCCAGCAGGTCACTCATGTGGCCAAATGGGCCACCAAAGATGGTGATTGCAAAGCATGATGGGATAGGATGGCCAAGTATGTGTAAAGACTGAGACAAACAACATGTAGGCCTGAATGAATATTGGACTGAGACAAATGGGCTGCACCTTAAACACCAAGAATATACATGAAATAGACCATCCTGAAGATAATGGATGCTCTTTGGTCAAACATACTTGTTTATCAGACAAGGGAAGTATATAACCTACGTGCCTCTAGCACCCTCAGGTATAGTTGCTGGGTACACAGCCCGAAATCAGCGTGGTAGCACCCAATTGGACTCCCTCCAATGAGGGTGATCAAACCCTGATTGATTGATTCGTAGTGATCAATCACTAAAGGGCGCAAAATAATCCAAGGATAAAGGTGCTACACAACACGCTACAAGCAGCAGCGACTCCATAGACCAACCATCATGAAGGACAACCCCGGACCATACAGAGGAGAAGAAGGAAGAGCAGAGTAGACCCAGAAAAAGAGAATTAGATCAGACCACAGACCAGATCCTACCAAGGAGACTGCACAGACTGATGCATGGATACAGGCCAATATCTGCTTGGGTACTTGCCAGTGACTCACAGTTAAGTCAAAGTCCAGTGTTAACTTTGAATCTTAATTGTTCTGTACAAGTAACTATAGTAACTAATATTAATTATGTGAATGAATAAACCTTATTGTATAAGAAGCTGATTCACAGTTCTTTGATCACAGTATAAGGGTTAAAAACACATTGTATGGCAAGACTCAGTTGGAGAGCAGGGATGGGCAATAAATGCTGGCTCAGCCAGCAACACCAACATCCTGTAAATGAATAAAGAAAATAGAAGGACAATCTGTGAGAGATCGCTAAGGTTATGAGAGGATTTCTCGATAAATAGGGGCCACGAATATCAGTTGGTCACAAACAAATCCAATAAATCACCAATAAATTCAGGAGAAATTTATTTGCCTAGAGAATGTAGAATTGTTACTACAGGGATTAACTGAGGTGAAAAGGGTAAATGGTATTTAAAGGGAATCTAGAAGGACATTGTGAAGTGGCTGGGGGGGGGGGGGGGGGGGAAGGCGTATAAGGAAATGCCGAAAGGATGAGATGAAGAAAGGTGGGAGGAGGATTGTGCGGAGCATAAATGGCAGCAAAGGGACAAGTGGGATTGGATAACCTGGTGCTGTGTTGTAAACTTAATGTAAACCCATACCTGCTTTCTAAGAATTAAAGAAAAGAATGCTTGCATTTATATAGTGCCTTTGATGTCCCAAATCAGATCAAATAGTCATAGGATCCCGACAATGCAGAAGGAGGCCATTCGGCCCATCAAGTCTGTACTAACCAATGACAGCCAATGAAATATTTCTGAAATGTAAACACTGTTGTAATGTTTGGAATGCGGCAGCAGATTTATGCACAGCAAGCTTCCACAAGTAGCACTGTGATAACAAGCAGGTGGGGGAGGAATAATTCTTGGCCCTGGGTACCAGGGAGAGAGGTTCTCTCCCATCTTCGCTTTAGTGACTGTGGGGTCTTTTATATCCACTGAGAGAACAGCCAGGTTTAAAGTCTCATCTGAAAGCATTTTTTGAAGTTACAGTCTCGTTTGGGCCCTTACTCCCCTTTATCTTGGGTTTTAACACAAGCATGGAGGCAACCAGCCCCCCCAGACACATCAGGAAGTAATTTTATCTCACCCGCTGTGAGTGGTAAAGAGTCAAGTCACAATAACTGACAATGCGCCACCCATCACCCTCAGCCACAGACTCTTCATCTGCGGGGAAACAAAAAATTGCTTCTGTAGTTTTGTAACTGCTGTCTGTGTGGATTCTGCATGTTCTCCCCATGTCTGCGTGGGATTCCTCCAGGGGCTTCAGTTTCCTCCCAAAAATTCCAGGTTAGATTGATTGGCCATGCTAAAATGGAGGTTAGAGGGATTACCAGGATAAATATGTGGGGTTATGGGAATAGAGCCTGGCTGGGATTGTTGTCGATGCAGACTCGATGGACTGAATGGCCTCCTTCTGCACTGTAGGCATCTATGAAAATAACAGGAAGAATATTTTATCCAACCTGCCTCTCTCAACCCAAAGGTCCCTAACTCCATTAACTCCTCATCAACTCTCAGCAATTGCTGTACCCAAGGTTGCTTCCCCCGTGGTATAACCAAGACTGACTTTATAAATAGTTTAATGTTCGTTGTGGTACTCTGCCCAAAATCATGGCCACAAAACAGGAAGAGCCAAACCCACAAATTCCATTGAGCAGAAAGCAATGACACATTGCACAAAAAGGATGCATCACTGGCAAAGTTACACACTTCTGCAGCATGACTATAAATTGACCATAAATGTATCACTCTGAAATTATTGGTAACACATTGTGACACAGCCAAGGTATTTGTGACAGCGTAAAGTGATTAACAGCATAAAACAAAAAAAGTAAAATGCTTCTGGGGCTCAGAAATGTGCTGGAAACATTCAGGCAGATTCGGTAGAGAGATGTTAACTTTTTAGATTAATGATGCTTCGTCAGAGAATTAAAAAAAGCTTGTACTCCAGGAAGTCCACCCAGCCTGGATTGGCCCAGAATAATAGTGAACCCAAATATTCAATCACTAATGTCCTTGAGGGAAGGAAATCTGCCATCCTTACCTGGTCTGGCCTACATGTGACTGCAGAGCCACAGCAATGCAGTTGACTCTCAACTGCCCTCTAAGGGCAACTTGGGTTAGATGTGATGGCCGTGCTAAATTCTCCCTCAGCTTACCCAAAAAGGCACCAGAATGAGGTGACTCGGGGATTTTCACAGTAACTTCATTACAGTGCTAATGTAAGCCTATTTGTGACATTAATAAAACTTTATAAGATGGGCAATGAATACTGGCCAGCCAGAATACAAAAAAAAAGGCCTCAGAGTAAGGGATGAGCTATTTAGAACTGAGAGGGTGATGAATCTTTGGAATTCATAGAATCCTACAGTGCAGAAAGAGGCCACTCAGCCCTTCGAGTCTATACTGACAACAATCCCACTCAGGCCCTTTCTCCATAACCTCATGCATTTACTCCAGCTTGTCTCCCTTAGACTAGGGTCAATTTAACACGGCCAATCCACCTGACCTACACATCTTTGGACTGTGGGAGAAAACCGGAACACCTGGAGGAAACCCACACAGACGTGGAAAGAATGTGCAAACTCCACATAGACAGTGACCATTGCCGGGAATCGATCCCACGCTAAACACTGTGCTACTGTGCCACCCCTCAGAGGGCAGATGAGGCTCCATCATTGAGCATGTTCCAAACAGAAATTGATAGATTTCTAGATAGTGGAAAGATATCAAGGCATTTGGGAATAATGCAGGAGACTGGAGATAGAAATCAGCCGTGATCCAATCAAATGTTGGAGCAACCTCGAGGGGCTGAATGGCCTGTTCCTATTTCTATGTTCTATACAGGCAAAAAGAACAGCCTGTTGTGCACAGCAAAGTGAGTGAACTTTGAACAGTGGGTTTCTGATTTGATATAATTTATTTTTGTCACATGAAAATATTGTTTCTTGCGTGCTTTACAGACAAAACATACTGTTCATAAAGAAGGAAACGAGACAGTGAAGAATGTAGTATTGCAGTCATAACTAGGACATAGAGAAAGAACAACTTAATGCAAGGTAGATCCATTCAAAAGTATGATGGCAGCAGGGAAGAAATTGTTCTTGAGTCTGTTGGTATTTGACCTCAGACTTTTGTATCTTTTTCCTGACAGAAGAAGGTAGAAGAAAGAATGTCTGGGTATGTATTAATTATACTGCCTGCCTGGCACCGAAAGTGTAAACAGAGTCAATGGATGGGAGACTGGTTTGTGTGATGGACTGGACTCCATTCGCAACCCTTTGTAGTTTCTTGCAGTCTTGGTCAGAGCACTAGTCACACGAAGCCGTGATACATTTGTAAAGAATGCTTTTTATGGTGCATCCATAAAACTTAGTGAGAGTCATAGCAGACATGCTAAATTTCCTTCACCTTCTGTGAAAGTAGAGGCATTGGTGAGCTTTCTTAACTATAGTGTGGAGGGACCAGGACAGATGATCTGAACATCTAGAAACTTGAAGCTCTCAACCATTTCCATTTCATTCCCATTGATGTAGGCAGGGACATGTTCTCCACTGCACTTCCTTAAATCGATGACCATCTCCTTCATTTTACTGACATTGAGGGAGAGATTATTGTTGTTGCACCAGTTCCCTCCATCTTTTTCCGTTTCATCGTTATTTGAGATCCGACCCAGTATGTTGGTGTCAACAGTCAATCGAGTTGCAGGGGAATTTGGCCACACAGTAGCATTTCTGCCTCTGAGTCAGAAGGTATTGAGTACCAATCACATTCTGCACAGCCCCAATGAATAGAAAGAAGAAGCAGGACAGGATTACTCTTGAGGTGTTCTGAGATCCATCAGAGGTCCTTCTAACTCAGAAGTGGGTGCAATGTTTATAAGCCAAACTGTCACTAAAGTAAACTAATGGTAAGAATCATAGGACTTGCTGGACCCAAGATCCATGTTAGTCACCTGGCAGTACTTGCATGATACAAATGTAATGGAGTTGTCCATTAATCAGAGCCATCAATTTCTATCAATGAACACACAACAGACTCAGACACTGATAAGGAAAACCCCCAGTGGTGAAGAGCTTTGGGTCCAAAGTCATCTGATTCTCTCAAATGTTTAATACTCACCATTCAACATCTCTCAACTTCATTCAAATTTATTTCTTCATGGGATTTGGGTGTCACTGGCAAGGACAGCATTTGTTGCTCATTCCTAATTGCTCTTGAACAGAATAGTTTTTATGGCTTTTTCAGGAAGCAGTTAAGAGTTATCCACATTGCTGTGGCTCTGGAGTCACGTGTAGGCCAGACTGGGCAAGAACAGCGGACTTCTTTCCCTAAAGCTCATTAATGAACCAGATGGGCTTTTTAACAAAAAAATTGACAATAGCAGTTTCATGGTCACCTTTACTGAGGCCTGTTTTCGACTGCAGATTCACTCCAACTGGATAGAGTGGATGTGGGGAGGATGTTTCCATTAGTGGGAAAAACTAGAACCAGATAGCTCAACTTCAGGTTAAAGGGATGATCCTTTAAAACAGAGATGAGGAGGAATTTCTTCAATCAGAGACTGGTGAACCTATGGAATTCTTTGCTGCAGAAGGCTGTGGATGTTATTGAGTGTCTTTAAGACAGAGAGAGATAGGTTCTTGATTAATAAGGGGATCAGGAACTATGGGGAAAAGGCAGGAGAATGGGGATGAAAAGAATATCAGCCATGATTGAATGGTGGAGCAGGCTTAATGGGCCGAATGGCCTAATTCTGCTCCTATGTCTTCTGGTCATTCATTGAATTGAAATTTCACAGCTTCCATTGTGGGAATTGAATGTGTGAACCCAGAGCTGTATTAGCCCAGATCTCTGGATTACCATTGCCCTCCTTATTCAATGTTGTTCTTTGAAAGAAACTGATTGAACTTGTATTCCAAGGGGAACTGCTGCAGAGATTGGCCATTTTTGAGCTGAAATAGTTATTTCAAAAGAGTTTAATTCCCTTTCTCCATCCCACTTAAACGTGACATGCTATTTCGAAAAAGTAACAACTGTTAAACAACTTTAACAGTTCGACCCAGAGCTGTGTAGTCCAATGTCGATCGCAGACATTGACGGATAAATGTTTACAGGTGGGTAACCATTAGCATGTGTCTCATTCTCTCTTAAGAACATAAGAACCAGGAGCAAGAGTCGGCCATCTGGCCTCTCGAGCCTGCTCTGCCATTCAATAAGATCATGGCTGATTTTTTCGTGGACTCAGCTCCTGCCGTTCATCATAACCTTTAATTGCTTTATTGTTCAGAAATGTGTCTATTCTTGCTTTAAAAATATTCAATGAGGGAACCTCAACTGGGCAGGGAATCCCACAGATTCGCAACCCTTTGTGCAAAGAAGTTCCTCCTCAACTCAGTCCTTCCCCTTATTTCAAGGCCATGCCCCCTAGTTCTCGTTTCTCCTGCACGCTATCGACTCTTTTAGATTGCTGAAGCCTCTGATCCGAGTTTGAGTGACACATCTCGTTACTTACAGAGCTCTGACTAGACTATTTTCTTGTTGGTTGGTTTCTCTGGTGGTGGAGTCAGAATTAAGCGCCAGGAAGCTCCTGTCCTCATCAGTTACCTTCAGCGGCAACAAGGAGTCTTAGTAACAGCTGACGTGACGTTTCGGTAGCCAGGCAACAGATTCTTCCCCCTCCCTCCACCGTTGATAACCTGTCACTTCTCTGCTAAATAATCCCATCAAATCTATCTTAGCTGCAGTCACCTTCTCCAAGTGCTGTTGAGATGAAAAAACTGCAGAAGGTTACAGCAGTTCTCACCTTGACTCTGCGGTGACTCAAAGCCCTGATTTCTCAGCTCATTTCCAGTACAGCATTTAATGAAGTCTCCCTCAGATAGTGCTGGAGTCGGACATCACTGAATTAGATTTCACATCACTTACCGGATGAAATGTTCTCTGAACAGGTCGCGAGGACTGGTCCCATGAGGTGATGCATTGCAAGATTACACTTGGAATCTTGTGCACTCGCCATTCCACTTACACAGAATCATTTATGAGGATGCATCTTGAGAATTAAAACAAAGGAAAGCAGGGGGAGGGGAAAAAAAAATCCAGTTCTAATTTTCTCCAGGACACTGCTCAGTCCCAAAGCAAAGTACAGTGGATGCTGGAATCTGAAACAACAGCAAGAGATGCTGGAAAATCTCAGCAGGTCTGGCAGCACCTGTGGAGAGAGAATAGAGCCAATGTTTCGAGTCTGGATGATCCTTTCAGCACTGATAAAACACTTTGGAATGTCATGAAAGGTGCAATATAAATACAATCTTTTACCTCCCATACTTTCTGCTCTTGCTTTCTATCCTGTGTCTCTTCATGGGACACATGCACAGCTGGATGGCACAAGGAACACAGGCTAAGGGGTACAATATCCACTTGTAATTCCAGTACTACCACCTATTCTGCCCTTAATAAGGGGTTGGCCATGATTTGGAAATGCCAGCGTTAGGCTGGGGGGAGCACAGTGAGAGGTCTCGCCACACCAGGTCAAAGTTCAACAACACTCACCCAATGAAGGGGCAGTGCTCCGAAAGCTTGTGATTTCAAATAAACCTGATGGACTTTAACCTGGTGTTGTGAGACTTCTTATTGAATAGGTTAGCTCCACATTGGGTGAATCACCTAGCTACTGATTCCAGTCTCACAGCAGAACTGAAACAAAGGTGTATTCATACAGGTAATCTGGGAATGGTACAGTGGCACAGTGGTTAGCACTGCTACCCCACAGCGATCGGGATCCGAGTTCGATTCCCGACTTGGGTCACTGTTTGTACGGAGTTTGCACGTTCTTCCTGTGTCTCTGTGCGTTTTCTCTGGGTGCTCCGGTTTCCTCCCGCACTCCAAAGACATGCTGGTTAGATGCATTGGCCATGCCAAATTCTCCCTCAGTGTACCCAAACGGGCACTGGAGTGTGGCGGCCAGGGAATTTCTACAGTAATTTCACTGCAGTGTTAATGTAAGCCCACTTGTGACATTAATAAATAAATAAACTGTAAATAAATACCTTGGCCAATAATAAGAAAGCACAGAGACAGCTAGCAACAGAGAAAAACTGTGATGAAATGAAATAGGATAGGATTATTTAAATAATTCACTGCTGTAAATCATTGTGAATTAATGCAGCTTAAGCATCAGCTATTTTTTTCCTCATTCCCTGACACCACTTAATCATGCAATATAAAAATTGTGGTAAAATCCTCCTTCAGCCGCACTATTGATAGCAATTGGTTTTCCTTTATAAACAGAGGCTCAAGGTCAAACTTTAGTCCAGAGTTGTAAAAGCCCTGGGCTAGAAAAACAGCAAGTAAAAGGAAACCGTTTTGAAATCAAAGAGTAAAATGCTGCAGAGTTTACCAGAAATCTAAAATAAAAACAGAAAAAGCCGGAGATATTCAGCGATAAATGGGGTTAAATGTTTGAGCCCAATGATCTCTCGTTTGAATTCCTTCACTCTTGCTTTGTTTCTCCTCACAGTTGCTGCCAGACCTGCTGAGAGTTTCCCACATTTTTTGTTTTAATTTTAAAATAGATTTTGTACAGAGTGTTAATTTCTTCTTGGCAAATCTCCTATAATTAGACACTAATTAGCAATCTCACCTAACTAGTCATCAATCACGTCACTAAGTCCTAACGGGAACAGTAGCATGCCGGTTATATAACTGGACAATCCAGAGGCCTGGACTATTTTTCCAGAGGAGAGTTCAAGTCCCATGTGGGGAATTTGAATTAGTGCATAAAATAAACCTGGAACAAAGAGCCAGCAATGATGATAACAAAGCTGTTGGATTATTATGATAATCCATCCAATTCACTAATCATAGAATCATACAGTGTAGAAGGAGGCCATTCAGCCCATTGAGCCTGCACCAACCACAATCTCGACCCATCCCCATAATCTCATGCATTTACCCTAGGTAGTCCCCCTGACACAAAGGGGCAATCAGGCATAGCCAATCCACCTAACTCGCACATTTTTGTAACATGGGAGGAAACTGGAGCACCAAGAGGAAATCCGAGCAGACACGGGGAGAATGTGCAAATGCCATACAGACAGTGACGCAAGCCAGGATCGAACCCAGGTCCCTGGCATTGTGAGGCAGTAGTGCTAACCACTGTGCCACTGTGTCACCCTTAGACTCCTTCAGAACTAGGGATCTGCTGTCCTTACCTGATTAGACCAATATGTGATGCCAGACCCACCACAACATAGCTCAGTCTGAATTAGCTTAGCAAGTCAGTGTGTATGATATACACCAATTCATCAAAGCTCCTTCAACAGCACCTTCCGAACCCATGAATTCTACCATCTTGAAGGTCAAGGGCAGCAGACGCAATGGGAACACGACCACCTGCAAATATTCCATCCTGATTTGGAAATATATCAATGTTCCTTCACTGTCACTGGGTCAAAATGTTGAACTCCCTTCCTAACAGCACTGTGGGTGTACCTACAGTACCAGTGGTTCAAGAAGGCAGTTCAACACCAGCTTCTCAAGGGCATTCAGGGATGGGAATGAGATGCTGCTATAACCAGCAACACATGAGCAGGTATAATAAAGTCAATTGTATTCAAGAAAACAGCTTGCTGTCACCTCCTCAGTGGAGAATAGAATGTAAAAGCTGGCTTTGTTCCAATACTCATAGGAATGCCAATCAGTGATGGGGACTGGGAGGGTACCAGTGGGTATATCAGTGAAGTGGTTATGTCACTAGGCTAGTAGTCCACAAAATATGAATTCAAATTGCACTCACCTGGATAGGTGCAGCTTCTACAACACTCAAGAAGCTTGACACCATTCAGCCAGCTTGTTTGGTACCACATCCACTAACATTCACTTATTGCACCACTGATGAACTTTGGCAACAGTGTCTATTATCTACAAGATACATGACAGGAACTCACCAAGATTTCTTAGGCAGCACCTTCCAAACCCATGACTGCTACCATCTAGAAGGATAAGACCAAGGTACCAGGGAACACCACCACCTGCAAGTTCCTCTCCAAGTCACTCACCATCCTAATACATCACCGTTTCCTCACTAACACTGGGTCAAAAGCCTCCCTAACAGTTCTGTTGCAGTACCTACACTTCAGTGACAGCAACGGTTCAAGAAGGCAGTTCACCATCACCTTCTGAAGGGCAATTAATGATGGGTAATAAATGCTGATCTGGCTTATGAGGCACACATTCTATTAAAATTAAGTATGAGAAACTGGAAGATTGGACATTTCAGTGTGGTTGTTAAGGGATCTAGGCACTGAATCCAAGTGAATTCAATGAACATGTATTTAATTTGGTAGAGGCTTTATTAGTTTCAATCTGCCCATTTTCCACGAAGATTTTACATTGTAATTAATGTGTATAGATTTCAGAAAATCATGCGAGACCATTATTTTTTAATGAGGTTTTTTTAATGGGTTGAGTCAAAAGCAGTTGATTGCATTACTGTAATCTGAACAGGAATGGGTCAATCAGCCTTTCCGTCTGTCTATTTATCCTCTTCATCTCTACAAATCTTCACACCCTTAGCCAAGAAAACAACCTATCAATCTCAGCTTTGTAATTTTCAATTGATCCCAGCTTCTATGGTGGCACAGTGTTAGCACTGCTGTCTCACAGTGTCAAGGATCCGCGTTCAATTCCCAGCTTGGATCACTGTCTGTATGGAGTTTGCATGTTATCTGTGTGGGTTTCCCCTGGGTGCTCCCGTTTCCTCCCACAGTCCAATGATATATGGGTTACGTTGATTTGCCCTGCGAAATTGCCTGTTAGTGACAGGGGAACTAGCATGAGGTTATGGAACTAGGGCCTGGGTGGGATTGCAGACTTGTTTGGCTGAATGGCCTCCTTCTGTATTGTAGTATTCAATAAATAACTTCACATTTTCCCACATTATACTCCATTCGCCAAATTGTTGACACTCACTTAACTTCTCCACATCACTTCGCAGACTCTCTCCCTCCTCTTGACTAAGGGAGTTTCACAATAACTTCATTGCAGTGTTAATGTAAGCTTTACTTGCGACTAATAAATTTACTTTATTGAATTTTGGGGGGGGTGAGTTTGAGATTTCCATTGCCTTTTGATGAAGAAATGCTTCCAGGCGTCACAGCTGAATGGGCTGGCTCTAATTTTTAAGTTTAGTAGAATTTTATGTTCCCTCCAGTGAAGTTTGAAATGGGAAGGCGTGAGTGCGAGATTGCATAGATGGAATTCCCTCTGAGTTCCTGCCCACCACGATTTGATAGCGAATCTATGCTGGTGTGGGCAGGATTTCAGACTGGAAGCTTACCCTTGCCCCATTTAAGACCTTTAGGTGGCCATTTAATTGCCATTTAAGGCCACTTCCCATCCAGCCTCAATTTTTAGACAGGCAATCAAGTGGCAGCTCAGCGTGGATAAGTGTAAACATGGAGAGCTGGGTTTTGGGAAGCAAGGATTTGGAGCCTGATGACTTCCAGATCTCCCTTCCACCTCGGCATACCCCACCCCTCAGAAACCATTCCTCCTCCACCCCCAAGCATTCCCTACCTTCACTGCCCTGGGAGACCTGTCACGTTCCTTGTTCTCTGGTTCCCAGTCTCTGCAGTGCTCTTCCAACCACTATCGCGGGAGGAACTGCAGCATTTTATGGTTACCAGTCAATTTGATTGGCAGTCGGATTTCCAAAATGGGATTTGCTCCTGAGTGAGAAGGTGGAAGTCTTGTCTTTGGCCAATCAAGGATATGGCATCAGGGATGCTGGAATTGGTGGGGATGTGATCCCAATGACTCTTTGGATTTCAGGGACTGAGTCTCTGCCATTTTGAAAATTCCAGCCTTTGTTACAGACTCCCCCACTAGGGGATGCTTTAATCACCTTAAACATTTTGATTAGTTTATTCCTTATTCCTCTCTGCTGAAGGGAATACCAGCCAATTTATCCTACATATCCTCATAAATTTAACCCTTTTAGCTCTGTATCAACTAATATCAAATCAACACTGGAACAGGCATTGCAGGAAGATGCCTGGGAACCAGAAGATGAGGAATGTGGCAGGGGTTTCAGGGCAAGGAGGGTAGAGAATGTTTGTGGTGGGGAGGGGGGATTCTAAAGGTGGGATACGCTGGAGTGGGAGGGAGATCCAGAGTTCACCAAGCCTTAAGGAGATATCGAGTATAATAGGACATGAATGCTGAGATGACAATACATTGACAGTCAAAATCTTTGTCCCAGAATCGAAATATCTACCTATAGGGGACATGGACTTAAAGTGAGAGGGGAAAGTTCAAAGGAGATGTGAGGGGCAAGTTTATTTGCACAGAGAATGGTAGGTGTCTAGAATGCACTGCTGGGGTGGAGGAGGCAGATATGATTGAGGCATTTAGGGGCTTTAATATTAATATGCAAGAAATAGAGGGATATGGAACAAGGGCAGACAGACAAATTAGTTTAATTTGGTGCCAATACAACATCGTGGGTCTAAGGGCTTGTTTCTGTGGTGTATTGTTCTTTATTCTATTGTCCCCACAAGTGCTGAGGTCATCTCGTGGAACCACACACTGGCTCAAAAACCTGGCTTATTGTAAACCTCTAAAGATTTATCTCAGAGGAAGAAGGTCGACTTACTGAAACCAAAACTGAAAATGTCAGAAAATCTCAGCAGGTCTGGCAGCATCTGCAAGGACAAAAAGCTGACATTTCAAGTCCAGATGACCCTTTGTCAAAGCTTTAACAAAGCTCTTTTCTCTCTTTACAGATGCTGCCAGCCCTGCTGAGATTTTCCAGCATTTTCTCTTTTGGTTTCAGATTCCAGCATCCGCAGTAAATACTTTTGTCCAGTGACTGACCTGCTTTAGACTTCAGTGTGACACTCAACTCATGTAAGTGAAAAGGTTGCAAATCCATCCCACAACAGAGACCCCAGTATGTAATCCCTGCTGGCACTCCAGTGTAGTACTGAAGGAGTGCTACACAGTTGGAGGTGCTTTTGTTAGAATGAGATTTTAAACCAAGAGCCTGTCTGCTCTCTCAATGGACATAGAGTGACACAATGTTGGAGAAGATCACACGGTGATCTGTTAGGTGTCCTGGGCAACATTGAGCCCTCGATCGACATCACCAAGTTACAGACTATCTGCTCATTATTCCTGCTGTTTTTGGTGGGGGTGGGTGGCGTTTGCTGCGGATAAATTGCCTTCCATGTTTCCTATGTTGCAACAGTGACTAAACTTCAAAAATACATCACTAGGTGCAAAGCACTTTGAATAATTTAATAATTATAACAGTGTAGTGACACAGTGGTTAGCACTGCTATCTCACAGCGCCAAGGACCTGGGTTCAATTCCCAGCTCAGGTCACTGTCTGTGTAGAGTTTGCACATTCTGTGTGGGTTTCCTCCGAGTGCTCTGGTTTCCTCCCACACTCCAAAGATGTGCGATTTAGGTGGATTGGCCATGCTAAATTGCCGCTTAATGTCGGGGGACTAGCTAGGGTAAATATGCGGGATAATGGGGATCGGACCAAGGTGGGATTATGGTCGGACCGAATGGCCACCTTCTGCACTGTGGGGTTCTATGGTTCTAATTGAGAAACGCACAACACAAATCCAAGGTCTTCTTTTCACCGTCAAAGAAACCGTCGTGATGTGGAGTTCACATTCTGCAGTTATTAACTCCATAGAAAAATATTAGGGTAGGATTAAATCACTCTTTAGCTTTATTGCTAACATTGCAACAGCTGGATGAAAAGCAGTGTTCCATTTTTCACGTTGGAGTATTAGGATTTGCATATTTCTGGCTCTGCCCAATTCTCCCCGCTGAGGGAGAAGTAAATTGACCAAAACACATGGGATCTGTTCTGCTTTCAGAGGTGATAAATGATGAAACGACCCCGGTAATTAAACTGGGATAGTAATTTCCAATAGGATGACAGATGCAGGCCACACTTGCCCAGTTCAGCTACTCATTAAAAGTGAGTGGTTCTCTCATTCCAGCTATTTGGTTTAACCCTCTGTTGCTGAGTGGATGTTAGACCTGTCAAAACAGAAGGGGCTGATTCATAGAATTATACAGTGTAGAAAGAGGCCATTTGGCCCATCGAGTCTGCACCGACCACAATCCCACCCAGACCCTATCCCCAAAACCCTATGCATTTACCCTAGCTAGTCTCCCTCACGCTAAGGGGCAATTTAGTATGGCCAATCCATCTAACCTGAGGAAGCCAGAGACCCTGAGGAAACCCACGCAGACACCAGGAGAATGTGCAAACTCCACACAGAAAGTGACCCGAGACTGGGAATCGAACCCAGGTTTTTGCCACTATGAGGCAGCAGTGCTAACAACTGTGCCAACATGCTGTTCATGATCAGTACGGTCCAGCGTTAGTGATGACAAGATTATCTTCGTGTCCAGCTCTGCAGGATGGAAGAAAATCTTGCTCGGTGTGACAGTATGAAAGTGGATTCAATATCCAACCTCTGACCAGCTGGATGAACATCAGTGAGGAGACAGCTTGGGCAACATCAGCTCTGGCACTTGCTGGGTGGGTGTGGAGGGAATCAGCCAGAGTTCCTACAGCTCATAATTATCTAAGTGTCCCTCACCCAGGAAGTACAAGTGCATGAATTTGTGGTCAAATGGCCTATTAAATAGAATCAGAGAACCCACACAGAGCAGAAGGAGGCCATTCAGCCCATCAAGGCTTCACCAACCACAATCCTACCCAGCCCCAATCCCTGTAACCCCACACAAATACCTTGCTAGTTCATCCTGAAACTGAGAGCCAATCAAGCTAAATTTGGACTGTGGGAGGGAATCGGAGCACCTGAAGGAAACCCATGCAGACATGAGGAGAACGTGCAAAAAGACAGTGACCCGAGCCAGGAATTGAACCTGTCCCTGGTGCTGTGAGGCAGCTGTGATAATCGCTGTGCCACTTTTAACTCTCTATGCCCATTGGGCATTTCAGTAGAGAGAGGACAATGCCCAAAAACCTCTCAGACAATGATTGGCATCTTCACCAATAAGGTGTAGAATATTGACAAATATATTTCTGGTACCTCCTCTGTACAAATAACATTGTCTCTGGAACAAGTTATTTATTATTAGTCATAAGTAAGGCTTACATTAATAGTGCAATGAAGTTACTGTGAAATTCCCCTACTCCAGCACCTCTTTGGGTCAATGCACCTAATCAACGTGTCTTTCAGACTGTGGAAAGAAACCAGAGCACCCAGTGGAAATCCATGCAGACACGGGTAGAACGTGCAAACTCCACAGACAGTGACCCAAGCCGGGAATCGAACCCGGGTCCCTGGCATTGTGAAGCAGCAGTGCTAGCCACTATGTTACCTATTATCACAATGCATTTAGCAACCTTAAGTTTTAATACTATAAGAAGTGTAAATACCCCCAGTGGACTGAAATCTTTCATGTAGAAATCCCTCCACTCTCCTCCTTGTTTAGACATGTTCATCCCAACACTCCCGCAGAAACATCAAACAACTAACTTCAATCCAGTTTGGGTCCTACAGGTCAAAAGTTCAAGGTCAAACCAGGTCATTAACTCATTCGTGTCTGAACTGTGATTCGGTGGTTTCGAGGCCCACTCCAGACATTTGAGCACAAAAATCAAAGTTTAAATTTATTTATTGATATCACAAGTAGACTTACACTAACATTGCAATGAAGTTATTGTGAAAATTCTCTAATTGCCACACTCCGTTGCTTGTTCGGGTCAATGCACCTAACCAGCATGTCTTTCAGAAATGCTTTCTGATATCACCGCAGAGCAACCTAGTTCTTTCTGTAAGGTTATGGCCCCTTGTTCTGAACTCACTAATTACCACAGCAAAGCTGTTCTTAATTTGGCACCAACTGATGCAGCATTCTCATCGTCAATGAATCACAGAACCCCTACAGTGCAGAAGGAGGCTATTTGGCCCATCAACTACATACCGATGAGAATACCACCCATTCCCTAGACCCGTAACCCAATGTATTTACCCTGCTAATCCCCCTGACACTGAGGGACAATTTAGCATGGCCAATCCACCTATAACCAGAGAAGCACCCGGAGGAAACCCATGCAGACACGGGGAGAATGTACAGACTCTGCCCAGTAACCCAAGCTGGGAATTGAACTTGGATCCCTGACACTGTGAGGCAGCAGTGCTAACCAACAGGACGCCCCATTGACCCTTTAAAGCAGTATTTGTGGAGCGCTGCACTGTCGTTCGTTTTATTTGGGGATGACGGTCTGTCTGCCCTCATCCAGTAACAAACTTGGCCTCAGAACCGTTTTGAGAGAGATTTCCATTCCAGACAAGGAGGGAGCAAGTAATCCGCAATGTAAAAGAAAATAAATTAAAATAGGTGGCAACATGGTCTCAGCGGAAAATGAGAACATTCTTACTGCTATTTTTCAAACCAAGCTCTTTTACATTACCTGCGAGAGGGAGGGAAGCCTGATAGAGTGGACACAGTCAGAAAACTTGCCTCTCAATTGACGAACGCGAGGATCAAAGCTTTCTGCAGCTTGTAACGCGAGTGAACAAATCCTCGGTTGCTGCCTCTGTCCCATTCATTGAAACCCTCAGAGCGGCTACAGCCACACTCAACTTCCCAGAACAGCGGGCACAGGTTTGCTGAGCTGCTGCTCGGGGCTGCCTTGGTGTCTCTCTAAGAGGGGAGATACACACACACACACACACACACACAGTTCCTCTACAACACACCCCAACCAGCCAGGAAAGACGCTCCTTTTGTTCACACCTCCCAGACTGGCATAGCTCACACCTCCCCAGTGCCCTTCAGTAAGCAACTGGAGGCAGCTTTCTCCCCGAGTTAAGCAGACGCTTGTTTTTTTTTGTAAATGAGGTTTTTGTTTTAAAGTTATCTCCATACCTGGGGTGGTGGTTGTTCGGGTCCTCGGGCTGCTTGTTGAGTGCATCGACTGCGATGTGCAGTACCTGTAGATGGTGCACTGAAAAAAAACCGATTCCTTCCTGCCCATCATTCAGAACCAACCCTCCTACACATTTCAATAAGGAGGTAGCTTCAGAGTATTGAATCACTTGTTCATAACCACAAAAAAAAACCCTTCTTGAGAGAGTGTGAGGATTCTTGAGAGGGTGCAGAGGAGATTTACCAGAATAGCAGACTAGGGTGATTTTAGTTCCAAGGTTGGGTTCTCCTCTGAGCAAAGGAGATGGAGGGGAGATTTGACTGCGGTGTACAAGGTTATAGATCATGGAATCTCTATAGTACAGAAGGAAGCCATTTGGCCCATCGACCCTGCACAGACCACAATCCCACCCAAGCTCTAGTCCCTTGCATTTGTCCTAGCTAGTCCTCCTAACACTAAGGGGCAATTTAGCATGACCAATCCATCTAACCTGCACATCTTTGGACTGTGGGAGGAAACTGGAGCATCTCGAGAAAACCCAAGCAGACACAGGGAGAACGTGCAAACTCCACGTAGTGACTCAAGCCGGGAATCAAACCCGGGTGCCTGACACTGTGAGGCAGCAGTGCTAACCACTGTGCAAGATGATGATGGGTTTAGAGAAGGCAGCCGAAGAAAAGCTGATCTCATTGGATGATGGTACAAGGACGAAGCAGATACAGATTTAAGGACAATATATGGATTGGGGTGGAAAAAATAGTATTTTACACAGTGATTGGCAACAATCTGAAACTCACTGTATACAAGGAAGCAATGGCAATTATTGATAAGAGTCATAGAGATATATAGCATGGAAATAGTCTAAATCTCAGTAGCGGAAATTAATAACTTTACCAGAAATGTTTATAATAATTTTATAATTTTTATAATTTTTACATTATAACTACATTATAATTATAATTATAATCACATATATTATAATTAAATTATAATCACATTACAATTTTTAAACAACGTCCACAAACTCAGCAGAAGACTCTCTTCTTGGGTAGCGTTTACTATCATGGTAATGTCACTGGATGAGTAATCCAGAGGCCCAAGCTAATGTCTCTGGGGACATGAGTTCAAATCGTACCACAGCAGCTGGTAGAATTTAAATTCAATTAATAAAATCAGGAACTGAAAGCTAGACTCTGTAACAATGACCACAAAACTATCATCAGCTGTTGTAAAACGCATCTAATGCCCTTTTAAGGAAGATCAAAGTGAAAGTAAAGTTTGCTTATTAGTATCACAAATAAGCTTACATTAACAGCACAATGAAGTTACTGTAAAAAATCCCTTGTTGCCACATTCCAGGGCCTGTTCAGGTACACTAAAGAAGAATTTAGCATGACCAATGCACCAAACCAGCATGTCTTTTGGACTGTGGGAAGAAACCCATGCAGACACAGGGAGAATGTGCAAACCCTACACAGACAGTGGCACAAGCTGGGAATTGAACTTGGATCCCCCGGCACCAAGATTGCAGCATAGACTGAGATTCAATGCTGGGATCTTCCTATTTCTATCCCAATGATATAGAATCATTGAATCCCTGCAGTGCAGAAGGAGGCCATTTGGCCCATTGAATCTGCACCGACAACAATCCCACCCTGACCTTATCCCCATAACCCCGTGTATTTACTCTGCCAGTTTGGGGATGGCATGGTGGTACAGTAGTTAGCACTGCTGCCACATAGCACCAGGGACCCAGTTTTAATTCCAGCCTTGGATCACCGTCTGTATGGAGTTTGCACATTCTCCCCATGTCTGTGTGGGTTTCCTCCGGGCGCTCCAGTTTCCTCCCACAGTCCAGAGATGTGCAGATTAGGTTAATTGGCCATGCCATTTTGGATTTATGAAACGATTTCTATTTCACTGAACTCTGTTCCATTGCTGAGATGGGATTTCTTCAATATCATATTTTTTCTTATTAAGATGGATATTGATTATGGATCAGCCCTCACATCTCACACGACAATGCATTTTAGGTTATGTAATTTGCCAAGTATTGATCAGGTTTATCATTCAGTCCAGTGATCAGAATATTCAATAACATCAAAATTATGTGTCATGGAGACATTTTAAAAAATTCACTCATAGGATATGGATGTTGTTGGCTTGGCCAGCATTTATTACCCACCCCTAACTGTCCTTGACACTTATTTGAACTGCTGCTGTCCCTTGGTATAGGTATAGTGATGTTGGGGAGGGAGTTTCAGGAATTTGACCCAGCAACAGTGATGAAATGGCAATATATTTCAGGATGATGAGTGGCTTGGAGGGGAACTTGCAGTGTTGCAGGCATCTGATTAACAGGGTAAATATGTGGGGTTGGAAGAATAGGGCCTGGGTGGGATTATGGTCTGTGCAGACTCGATGGGCTGAATGACCTCCTTCCGTTCTGTTGGGATTCAATGTTTAGCTCCCCCTGGCACTAAGAGGCAATTTAGCACGGCTAATCCACCCAGTCCATACATCCTTGGACTGAGAGAAGAAGCTAGAGGAAACCCATGCAGACACAAGGAGAATGTGAAGACTCCACATAGACAGCGACCCGACGCTGGAATCGAACCTGGATCCCTGGCGCTGTGAGGCAGCAGTGCTAACCACTGTGCCACCATGCTGCCCATTGAAGCACTACCAGTACAACAAGAGATTATTTTTCTGAGGACAATCCTGTGTCTCAGCTTGGCACCAGTCCTACATTATAACAATGTCTACACTTCAAAAGTACTTCATTGCCTGTGAAGTATTTGAGGTTGTGAAAGATACTGCTGAAATGCGTGTTTTTTTATCTTTCATTGTACATCAGAAAGGTAAAATAAAATCAAAATGTACAGGGAAAACTCAGCAGGTTGTAGATATAGAAACAGAGTTAATGTTTTGAGCCTAATATTACTTTTCCTCAAAACTGAAGAAGGTAAAATATTTTTGTATTGAAGGCAGGAGAATTGAAAATCATGAGATGAACCAACCTTTATTGCAGCTTTCCCACTGGAGAGCACATATATTTATTAAGATAATAACAAACATCACATAGTAAGCTCTAATTTCATTTTGAAATAATCACTGCATTTTTAAAAAAATAAATTGGAACATTGGAAAATATATGTGAAATCAGCTCCGATATATTTATATAATAATTTGACAATAGGATGGCACAGTGGCACAGTGGTTAACACTGCTGCTTCACAGTGCCAGGGAGCTGGGTTTGATTCCCAGTCTTGGGTCATTGTCTATGCGGAGCCTGCACATTCTCCCTGTGTCTGCGTGGGTTACCTCTGGGTGCTCTGGTTTCCTTCCACAGTCCGAAAGATGTGCTGGTTGGATGCATCAGCCACGCTAAATTCTCCCTCAGTGTACTGAACAGGTGCCGGAGTGTTTTCACAGTAACTTCATTGCAGTAAGCTTTCTTGTGACACCAACAAATAAATAAACTTAAAAAGTCATTCACACTCCAAACCTGGCTGGATTTGCCTGCGGCTGGGATTATCCAATCCTGTTGCTGTGAATGGCGATTTGGCTGAGTGCCAAATTATTCTAGCTCTATGTTTCTACAGCTCCAAGGGTTAACAGGATCAAAGGATATGGAGGAAAGGATAATCAGGGTAATGAATTTGATAATCAGTCATGATCTAAATGAATGGTGGAGCAGGCTCGAAGGGTTGAATGGCCTATATCTGCTTTTAGTTTCATGGATAGTGGTGGCTGGTTGTATTAGAGCAGAGAGTTCCAGGTATTGTCTCTATTCTTTCTCCACAGATGCTGTCAAATCTGCTGAGATTTTCCAGCATTTTCTGTTTGCATGTCTGATATATTTGTCCCTACTTGACCTGCTGTGTTCTGTTTATTTTCAAATTAGCTACTTTGGATTTATGGAACGGTTTCTATTTCACTGAACTCTGTTCCATTGCTGAGGTGGGATTTCTTCAGTATCATACTTTTTCTTATGAAGATGGATATTGATTATGGATCAGCCTCACATCTCACACGACGATGCATTTGAGGTCATATAATTTGCCAAGTATTGATCAGGCTTATCTTTCCGTTCAGTATTCTGAATGTTCAATAATACCAAAATTTGCAAAGCATGTTCATGGTGACATTTTTAAAAAATCATGCATAGGATTTGGACGTTGCCGGCGAGGCCAGCATTTATTACCCATCCCTAATTGTCCTTGCCACTTTTTGAACTGCTGCTGTCCCTTGGTGTAGGTATAGCGATGTTGGGGAGAGAGTTCCAGGAATTTGACAGTGAAGGAACAGTGATATATTTCCGATATATTTCAGGATGGTGAGTGGCTTGGAGGGGAACTTGCAGTGGTAATACTTGCAGGCACCTGATGCCTTTGTCCTTCTAGTGGTAGCAGTTTTGGGTTTGGAAGGTGCTGTCTAAGAAGCCTTGTTGACTTCCTCCAGCGAGTGTCGGTGGTGGAGGGAGTGAATGTGGTGCTTTTTCCTGGATGGTGTCAAGCTTCTTGAGTGTTGTTGGAGCTGCACCCATCCAGGCAAGTGGAGAGTATTCCATCGCACTCTTGACTTGTGCCTTGCAGATAATGGACATGCTCTGGGGAGGCAGGAGGAGAATTACTTGGATTAAATCGGTGAATTAAATCCGAACTCTAATCCCTCGCTCACTCGAGAACACTCACCTGATAAAGGAGCAGTGCTGCAAAAGCTTGTGATTCCAAATAAGCCTGTTGGACTTTAACCTGGTGCTGTGAGACTTCTTATTGTGCCCAACCCATTCCAATGCCGGCATCTCCACATCATAAAATATAGGAGCAGAATTAGGCCATTTGGCCCATTGAATGTTCGAACAAGGCTAATATGTCCTCATCCCCATTTTCCTACTTTTCCCCATAACCTTTCAACCCATTACCAGTTAACAATCTGTCTAACTCCTGCTTAAATTTACTCACTGCCCCAGCATCCACTGCATGCGGATGGCAAATTTTGTTTGTATTCTATGCAACTGAAACAAAATGTCATTATTCCTGTACTCAAACCCTCTTGTGATAAAGACCAACATTCCATTATTCTTCCTAATTACCTGCTGCACCTGCATGTTAGCTTCAGTGACTTATTGACAAGAATACCCAAGTCCTTTTGTACATCTACGCTTTCTAATCTCTTACTGTTTAAGAATACTCTGTACATCTGTTTCCCACACTGGAGTGAATAATCTCAAATATTATATTCTTGACACCCAGGTCTGTCCAAACCTTCTTGAAGCCACCTTGCATGTTCCTCGCAACACACATTCCCACCTCGCTTTGTATCATCTGCTAACTTACAAGTATTACATATGTCCCACATCCGAGTCACCAATATATATAGTGAACAGCTGAGGCCCAAGTACCGACCTTTGCAGTACCCCACTAGCCACAGCCTGCCAGCGTGAGAATGCCTCATTTATTCCTACTGTCTGTTTTCTGCCTCTTGAGTCTTGGGACAACACATTGGCAAAGTAGTTGACACTGCAGCCTCACAGCACCAGGGACCTGGCTTTGATTTCTGGCTTGGGTCACTGTCTGTGCGAAGTTTGCACATTATCCCTGTGTCTGCATGGGTTTCCTCTGGGTGCTCTGGTTTCCTCCCACACTCCAAGATATGCAGGTTAGATGGATTGGCTGTGCTAAATTGCCCCTTAGTGTTCGGGGACCTAAATACATAGGATTATGGAGGTAGGGCCTGGGTGGAATTGTGGTCGGTGTAGAATTGATGGGGCGAATGGCCTCCATCTGCACTGCAAGATTTTACGATTTTATCCTAGCAATAGAATTTCCTCACTAACGCTCATATTGCTTTCCTGTTTTAAGACTATCCTTAAAATGTACATCTTTGCTCAAGCTTTTGCCTGAAAATCTTGGTGTCCTATTTTGTTTTATAACAGAAAAGTGCCTTTCCTGTTCTCTTACGTTAGAGGTGAAATATTTTTAAACAAATTATTTGTTGTTAAAATGGATTCAACTCTCTGCAGAAAGTTAGGCAGTGCTTCAGGGAATCCCCATGGTGAAGAAAGTGGCCATTCGGCCCATTGAGTTTGCACAGGCTCTCCGACAGAGTATTTCAACCAGGCCCACCTCTCACCTCCCCACCCCATCCCATAACCCCAAGCAGTTACCCTGCTAATCCACTTAACTGCACATCTTGGGACACTAAGGAACAATTTAGCATGGCCAATTCACCTAACCTGCATATCTTTGAACTGTGGGAGGAAATTGGAGCACCTGGAGGAAATCCGCACAGACACAGGGAGGATGTGCAAACTCCACACAGACAGTCATCCAAGTGAACCTGGGTCCCTGGAGCTGTGAGAGAGTAGTGCTAACTTACTGTGCCACTGTGCCACCCTTAATGCTACTTAATAGGAAGGGGTATAGAATACAAGAATAGGAGTCTGATGTTGCAGGTGTATAGAACGTTGGTTAGGCCTCACTTGGAGTACTGCGTCCAGTTCTGGTCGCCGTACTACAGGAAGGATGTAGAGGCCCTGGAGAGAGTGCAGAGGAGATTTACCAGGATGCTGCCTGGTATGGATGGGCTGTCTTATGAGGAAAGATTGAAAACACTGGGGTTGTTTTCCCTTGAAAGACGTCGGCTGAGAGGGGATCTTTTAGAGGTATATAAGATTATGAGGGGTATTGATAGAGTAAATGGTGGTAAGCTTTTTCCACCATTAGAAATGGATAGAACGAGGGGTCACGGGCTCAGGGTGAGGGGGGCTATGTATAAGACGAATATTAGAGGCCAGTTTTTCACACAAGGGTAGTGGGGGTGTGGAATGCACTGCCGAGTAAGGTGGTGGGAGCAGGCACGCTAGGGTTGTTTAAGGGTCTCTTGGACAGCCATGTGAGCGGTCTGCAGATAGAGGGATATAGCAGGACTGTTTGAATATTGGGAGGACCAAATAGTAGTAGACTATCTTTTAGTTTTGTCTCGGGAATGTCTTAGTTTTTTTTTTAGCATGTTTAATTAAGTCTTATTTGTTTCCACAGGCAATTTGGTCCACCTTGTTGACCAAAAAGGGGCATGCATGCGACATGTCATGCGAGAGCTGCTCTTGGAGGTTGCTTCAGGAGTTGCCTAATGCTTCACGTCGTCAGTGTATGCTTAAACTGGACCATCTGATGGGCAACATGACAGCTCAGAGACTATCGCTGTTGCTGTGCTGACACATGGATTTGGGCCTGTGTCTGCGGGAGTTTGCGCGTTCTCCCTGTGGTTGCGTGGGTTTCCTCCGGGTGCTCCAGTTTTCTCCCACATCCCAAAAATGTGCTCTTAGGCTGATTGGGTAACAAATTGTCCCTATATTGGTCCCTATATGGGAATCTTCGACAATGGGCATAGCCTAAAGAGAAGGATATGTCATTAGGACGTTAGGACGGCGGCGTGGGCTCGTTGGGCCGAAGGGCCTGTTTCCCGTGCTGTGTTGCTCTTTGTTCTTTGTTCTTAATAATATAAGAATCCTTTTAATTAAAATACTCTGTCAGAGAATGCAGAAAAGGTTTACCAGGATGTTGCCTGGTATGGAGAGTATTAATTTTGAGGAGAGATTGGATAAAGTGGGATTGTTCTCTCTGGAAAGACGGAGGCTGAGGGATGACCCGATAGAAGTTTATAAAATTATGAGGGGCATAGATGGGTGAACAGATGGAAGCTTTTTCCCAGGGCAGAAATGGTAATTGCAAGGGGGCACAGTTCAAGATAAGGGGGGAGGAAGGTCCGGTGGAGAGGTGCAGGGAAGTTTTTTTTTCCCCACACAGAGTGGTAGGAGCCTGGAATGGACTGCCCAGTGAGGTGGTTGAAGCAGACACGTTAGCCGCATTTTAAGACTTACCTTGATAGGCACACGAACAAACGGGGAATAGAGGGATGCAAACGGTTAGTTTAGCTAGAACAATGTGATCAGCGCACAAAGGGCCTTTTTTGCGCTACACTGTTCTTTGTTCATTTTCTTTGTCCTTATTTTCCTGCAATGATACTCAGCTCAGACAGAAAACATTACAAACATTATAATCTCTTTTTATAGGTAGTAAGTTGTTTGAAATGCGTTTTTAATTTCGCCTTCTTTTCTCTCTTCCAATCCAATATTTCTTTCCCTTTCTTTGTTTCACTTTCTGTCCCTCATTTGACATCAATTTCCTTCTCCATCGTAGCTGTTTCTTTTCCTATCTTTTAATCTCACTGTAGCCCACCCCCACCATGTCCTGAAATCCCAGATGCCCAGTTTGTTCCTCTTGCTGCTGTGTTGCAAGTTCACGCTTGTTACAATATCTAGAGTAGTGTTTTGTTGAGCTGTAGGGGTGAGGGAAGAAATAGCCTAAGCAATGAGGCATGCAGTGAGATGTACTGCTCCAGCAAATTCTGGGGCCAATTATTTTCACAATAGATGTAACAGAAGCGTTCTGTTTTCGCCCACTCAAAATAAACTGTGACAAAAGTTTCTGCAGAAAATACACAGTCCGTTTCACACACAACACAAAGATGTCACAAACCTTAATGTTACTCAACTGCACGGCTGCTCATTTTGTTTCAAAACTGAGCGAATAACAAGTGTACGCAAAGACTTCAACTGGGGTAGGGAAAGGAGAGCTAGACGTTGTATAATTAAGATCTGTCTGCCTTCAGGCACAGTCGGATTGCAAAGAATGTCTAGCATAACAAATCAGTGCCCTTGAACTTGGTCCCAGGAGATATTCATTGGCAAGAATCAGAGTCACTTATATCCTTATACCATTAATAACTCAGTCAGTGCTGTGCTGCGGGAGTGGGTAAAAAATCATTACCAATTCTCAGAGAAAACACAAAATATTGTTGTGTGAATATGACATTTGGAGCTGTGTTGGCGAAAAAAAGCCAAGTGCAAATACACCATTTTACACATTTTATAAGGTTAGAGATAAATGGTATTTATTATTCCTGCACAAACACTTCACGCCTTGTTACTTTACCCACTAACAGACCTGTTCCATCAGATGAGTTCCTTTAATAAATGGATGAATTAATTTCATGGTGTTTGTACATCAAAATACACAATGTGTACTCCAAGAACCATGTTTTATATCGTGACTTAACACGATAAATTGGAATGAATGAGGCTATTCAGCCCATCTTAGCTAATAAATTCAGGTTGATGCTTAAATATTCCTCCAGCTGTTTCCCTTTCCTGAAGAACATTTGCTCAACAGTTGGAATTTTAACACAAATCCGATGTAAACTCACAAACAACCAAAATTACTAAATGAAGTTTCACAGCTTGTCACACTGGCATATTAATTTGGAACTCCAGCTGGCTAGTTTGTTCCCAGTGCCCAAACTATTAAACTACTTTAGACATTTTAACCCTTGCTTCCTCCCAATGACATCTTATCAGCATTAATGTGGGATATCTCCTCTTACCATTACCATTGTAAACCCATGATGTGGAGATGCTGGCATCTAATGTGTCAGCATTCTATCACTTTGCTACACTTCAGAATTTTAAAAAACTTACAAAAACCTTTGAACTTAAAAAAAAAACTTGTTACAGTGCCACATAATAAACTTGTGAACAAAAATATATCTTGTGGAATAAAAGGAAAAGTAGCAAATTGGGTATGAAATTGGCTGAGTAACAGGGAACAGAGAGCAGTGATTAATGGATGTTCTTTGGGCTGGAGGAAGATTTGCAGTGCATGTTTCTCAGGATCAATAGTGGGAGCCTTGCTTTTTTTTTAACATAAATCAATGACCTAGACCATAATGTACAGGATACAACTTCAAAACTTCTGGCTGGTAAGAAACTTGGAAGTATTGCAAACTGTAAGGAGCAGCACAGTTGGTTAGCACTGCTGCCTCACAGTCCAAGGACCGGTGTTTGATTCTCAGCTTGGTTCTGGGCAGAGTTTGCACATTCTCCCTGTGTCTGCATGGGTTTCCTCCAGGTGTTCTGATGTACAGTTAAGTCAATTGGCTATGCTGAAATTGCTGCTTAGTGTCCTTGGATGCATAGATTAGAGGGATTAATGGGTAAACGTGTGGGGTTACGGGGATAGGGCCTGGGTGGGATTGTTGTCAGTGCATACTCAATGGGCCAAATGGCCTCATTATGCACTGAAAGGATTCTATGATAGTGTTCAAAACAACACAGACAAATTAGTGAAGTAGACAGATGAAATTCAATGCAAAGAAATGTGAAGTGAATAGTTTTGGTAGGAAGAACATGGAGAAACAATGGAAAATAAAGGGTTCCATTCTGAAGGAGGTGCAGCAGTAGAAGGAACTTTGTGTATGTGTGCATAAATCACTGAAAATAGCAGAATAGGTTGTGCGAGCTGTTAAAGCATACAGTATCCTAGGCATTATTAGTAGGCGCATAGAGTACAAGAGCAGGGAGGTTATTATAGAATCCCTGCAGTGCAGAAGAAGGCCATTTGGCCCATCGAATCTGCACCAACCACAATCCCACACAGGCTCTATTCCTATTACTCCACATATTTACCCTAGCTAATCCCCCTGACTATAAGGGTCAATTTAGCACGGCCAATCAACCTAACCCTCCATTCCTCCCACAGTCCAGAAAATGTGCTGCTTAGGTGAATTGGCTATGCTAAATTTTCCCTCAGTGTACCTGAACATGTGCCAGAGTGTGGTGACTAGGGGATTTTCACACTAACTTCATTGCAGTGTTAATGTAAGCTGACTTGTGACAGTAATAAAATTTTAAAGATCAATACAAGGGATCACTCATTTAGAGAGCCAGGAGTAGACAGGATGGTCCGAATGGCCTCCTTCCATGCTGTTAAAATTTTATGATCTTGAGGGTGGAACAGTGGTTAGCACTGCTGCCTCAGTGTCAGAGACGCAGGTTTAATTCCAATTCCAACCTCAGGTCACTGTCTGTACGTTCTTCCCGTGTGGGTTTCCTCTGGGTGCTCCCACACTCCAAAGATATGCAGATTAGGTGGACTGACCATGCTAAATTGCTCCTCTTATAGATTAGAAAGAATAGCCAGGTAAATGCGTGAGATTACACGGATAGAGCTAAGGGTTGGATGCTCTGTTGGAGAGTTGGTGCAAACTCAATGGCCTCTTTCTGCTCTGTAGGGGTTCTGTGATAAATCTATATCTTGGGTCTTGGATCCAGAATAAGAAAGCTCCTCTCTGACCCAACACACCTTCACATCACAGACTGTTCTAGCTGTGTGAATAACGAGAAATACAGTATTTATACTTCTGTCTGACATTATTATCACATCGCAGTGCCCACAAAGCTGTACAGCACATTCTCCAGATCATGTACAATCCTCCAGAATGTTTGAGGATTTTGCTATACATCCTCAATCCAATATATCTGTCAGAAATAGGAACCAGAGAGCCTGCAAAGACCCAGAACGTCTGTAAAAATATGAAAAAAGAAACTGAAAGAAACCATAGGTGTTTTCCATATAGGCAGCTGAAGATACTGATTCTTTGGGCTTTTTCATTGATATTCCTGAATTCAAAGATACATAAAAGTGATCGACATCTTATTACTGCAGTGGGTCATGTGGAGGTAGACCCATCCCCCATCCTCTTTAATGCAAGATAGCCCACCACAGAGAAAGAAAAATGGCATCACTATGTTTTTCCAGTCCTTACTGTGAGTAAAACACAACCATATCCTCTCTCTCGTCAGTTCATTAGTACGTTACTGCTGCTGGCTCCTTTACCACAAGACATAGGAGCAGAATTATGTCACTTGGCTCATTGAATAGTGGAGCAGACTCAATCATGACTGATAATTTTCTCAAGCCTATTCTCCTGCCTTTTCCCCATAACCTCTGATCACCTTATTAATCAAGAATCTAACTATCTATCTCTGTCTTAAAGACACTTAATGACCTGGCCTTTACAGCGAAGAGTTCCACAGATTCACCACTTTCTGGCTGAAGATATTCCTCCTCATCTCTGTTTTAAAGGATTGTGTTTTGAGCCTGATGTTGTACCCTTTGGTTCTAGTTTTTCCTATGAGTGGAAACATCCTCTTCACTCCCACTCTATCCAGGTCTTGCAGTATCCTGTGAGTTTCAGTAAGATCCCCCCCTCATCCTTCTAAATTCCAATGAGCACAGACCTGGAGTCCTCAACTATTTCTCATATGACAATCTCTTCATTCCAGTATCATTCTTCTCTGGACCCTTTTCAAACCAGCACATTCTTCCTTAGATATGGAGTCCAAAACTACTCACAATACTTCAAATGTGGTGTGACCTTGTACAGTCTCAGAAGTACACCCATGCTCTTGTATTCTAGCCCTCTCAACATGAATGCTAACATTGCATTTGCCTTTCTAACTGCACTCCTCAGCAGGTGGGCATGTATAATATGCCTGAATAGTATCTCCTTTCTCTTCTCTTCCCCCTCGCCAATACGTACACAATAACTTGTATTTATTTAGAATCCTTACATACACAACAGCTTTGTTATTATTATTATTAAATGAAATTGCCACAGAAAGGCATATTAGGACTGATGAGCAAGAAGTATGGTCAAGCAGGGCAGCATGGTGGCATAGTGGTTAGCACTGCTGCCTCTTAGCTCCAGAGACCTGGGTTCGATTGCCAGCTTGGATCACTTTGTCCAAACTCTGCACGTTCTCCCCATGTTTGCGAGGGTTTCTCCCATAGTCCAAAGATGTTGATTGGCTATGCTAAATTGTCCCTTAGAGTCCCAGAACATGTAGGTTAGAAGGATTAGCAGAGTAAATATGTGGGATGCTAGGGATAGGGTGGGATTGTTGTCACTGCAAACTCGATGGGCCAAATGGCCTCCTTCTGCCCTGTAGTCTTTTTATGATTTTAATAGGCCAGACTCTGGAAAAAGATTAACAGGAAACTGCTATATTACCAATAGTTAAGGTGCAATATTGAGACACCCACACAAGGAGAAAAAAAATCATTCACTGCATCTCAAATATGAGAGAACACAGTGCAATGTCTAGAGAGTCCACAGCAGTTTTGTGCAGTGTAATTTCTTACTTTACAACAGCATCAACCAATTACATAGCAGGGACTCGGGACTTGTGATATCAGTGAGCTATACTGCCACGATCCCCAGAGCTTTACTGGATACCAAAATAAGATTATGTTTGTAATATCAACCATCTGCGCTCAGTGATCCAACCTGTAAATCTAGATTTTGTACATCCACCCTGAGACATAGCATGGGCAGTGCAACATTTTCATACCACAAAACCACAAAGTGCAAGCTGCAAATTGCATTGAAAATCAGCTAAAGACTCTTTCACTGCCAAGGCAAACATATTAGATCATCATCTATTTCTCTCTTCTGGTGCACGAGCAGAGGACATTCCTGCATTTCCAAACCTTGAGATCAATTTGGAGGGAGAAAAGTAGGGACACTAGTCTGATAATGGCAAATTCAGTATCTGCAATGTTGTAAATGATAAACTTTATTGAATTTAGAATTTGTGTCTTTTGTGAAAGCTTTTCCAGCAGTGCTTTATCCCACATAATTGGAGGTGGTAGAAGATTTAAATTTAATTATTAATGTCACAAGTCAGCTTACATTAACACTGCAATGAAGCTTCTGTTAAAATCCCCTAGTCTCTATACTTCAGCACTTTTTTGAGTACACAGAGAATTTAGCACGGCCAATGCACCTAACCAACTGTGAGAGGAAATCAGAGCACCTAGAGGAAACCTACGTAGACAAGGGGAGAATGTGAACGTGCAGACTCCACAGACAGTGACCTAAGCTGGGAATCAAATCTAGGCCCCTTAATGCCTGGTTTGTAAACTAACCACCCTGTGAAGAAAAAGAACCACAGAAAACCAAGAATGTCTCAAAATAAAACATGGAGATCTGTTCCATACAACAGATGGACAGCTAGCCAGAATGGCTACAACGCTGAATCACCACATTAATACCAGCCAAGAACTATATTCTCCTTTGTTTTGTCTGTTAAAAAATTCCCATCAACCTATCCTCGAACTGTGCCAGCTGTACTCATGCTTGTATGGGCCCTTTGTGTGACTGCATGAATGGTGGTTGCATTTCAATTTTTTTTGAGCTCAGGGAACAGTTTAAAAACATATTTTTCTTTATTAAATCTAAAGAATTTTGTCTGAATAATTTTTCACAACCTCAGTGTGATTACTGGAACGTTTACAGAATTGGTGAGCTACATCCTCGCTAAAGATCCAGTTATGGTCAAAGCTGGAGTGGGAGAATAGGGGAGTCATTTTACTCCTCCCCATGTGGTCATAACACCATGTTGATGTTGTTTGTTACAACAAATCTTAAAATGCAAAATATTATACTTCAATTATTTACATTGGTCATTCAGGAAATTAATTTCCTTTTCAATAGTTATCCCTCGATATGGGGATCATAACAATTGGAAAATGCACATTATTCAGAATCTATCAAGAAGCGACTAGAATTCACACTATCTTGGAAAGGTCATGTAAATACAAAAATTACTGAGACCATTGTTATGGAATTTCCCAATTTGTAGTTTAGGCTACATACCTTCTAGTCCAAACAGAGACTTTACATCTGAATGGAAAACTTAAAATGTCAGGCAACTTCTCTCAACTACCACCTTACACTCCAGAATGCAAGAATAAGATAGAGAATCTTGTGAACTGATGCAGGAACAATAATGTCTTTCCCTCAAAGTCAACAAAGTGAAGGAGATTGTCATTGACTTTAACAAGCATAGTGGAGAACATGCCCCTCTCTACATCGACGCAGATGAAGTAGGAAGGGTTGAGAGCTTCAACTTTTTAGGTGTCCAGATCATCAACAACTCCATGCTGACACCAGTTAAGAAAGCCTCTACTTTCTCAGAAGACCAAGGAAATTTGGCATGCCCATTACGACTCTCATTAGCGTTTACAGATGTATCATAGAAAGCATTCTTTCTGGTTGTATCACAGCTTGGTAGGGCTCCTGCTCTGCCCAGATTGCAAGGAACTACAAAAATCAACTCCTATCCATTGACTTTTTCTATACTTCTTGTTGCCTTGGCAAAGCAGCCAGCATAATTAAGGACCCCATGCACACTAGGCATTCTCCTTACTCTGTCGGGAAAAAGATACAAAAGTTTGAGGTCTTGTACAAACTAACTCAAGAACAGCTTCTTCCCTGATGCTGTTAGACTTTTGACTGGACTTATCTTGCACTAAGTTGACCTTTCTCTACACCCTAGCTATGACTGTAACACTACATTCGGCATCTCTCTTTTCCTTCTCTATGAAGATCATGCTTCATCTGTATAGCACACAAAAAACAATACTTTTTGCGGTAGGTTGATTCATCTGACAATAATAAACCAAATCAAACATATACCAGGAATTACTTATCAAATAGGTAAAACAATTACTCCATTACCATTGAAATTACATGAATTAATCTTCAATATTGTTTGAAGAATTCAGTTAACTTGGAAAGATGTGGAAAAGTATGAATTGCAATAGATCTACTAACACCACGTAACAATCTTTGTGTCAAATCTATTGGCTGTCATTGCAATATTATTTGCAAACTAGCCTGTTTAGGAAAAGGAAAATGGTCATTAAACTCATCATTGATTTGACAGAACAATGCTATTTATCTTCTCATCGTACCTATCCTCTCGTCCAATAGACATTGGCCTGATCTGATTTATATTGCTGGCTTCAATAAATTTCCATAGTAACTCTTGGATTTTCTTTCTTACACTCAGCTATCCAATTTTTTAAGGTTACATCCTGTTTAAAGGATTATTCTTCCCAGTGAAGTTGCATTGTGATCAGGAAAAAATATTCATGATGTGCATTACTGAAAATAAAGAAAGGTCAGTGTTAAAATAACTTCAATTAAAAAAAAAAATCACTGAAATTACAAATATTTGTCATTGCAAACTTTACTAATTATAATTTGGCTGCAAATTTCTTCCATTCCCAGAGATACTCCTTATAGCAGTCACTGAGAATGAATTCAGCTTCATGCTGGCTAAGAAGTCTCAAGTCACTTATTAGTTTGATTAATCTTGGTCAGCAAGCTGGAGGTCATATTAAATACTTCCACAGAGAGGCCCATGCAATCTGGTATCCAAGGAATAAAAACTTGAGTTTTCACATCTTCACTTTTGCAAAGATTAATATTTCTACTTGATACAATTAGTTTGTAGTCATACTTGCCCTTACCCTGAATCATTTATACAACAAATTCTATGTTTTAATTGACTTGAAGCCAAATATAATCTAGCTCTAGACTTCAAAAAAACACTAAGCACTCACCGATTTACATCAAATTGTTACTGCTTGAGCGTATGAAAATGTTTCTTTTCTAGCCTCTGAAATCTGTTTGTGTCCTATTGTGGAATTGGCCCAATTACACGCAATCAATTCTCAATTTCTCAGGAATGAGAAGTGTGCTAGAATAAGATGAAGCTATGAATCCTAATGAGGATTTTTGTAAAATGCGTGTTAAGATTGTGTTGCACTAAGTGGTGTCTGAGGTTAGTTGTACTGTTGGTGGGATACAGCATTTGAAGTTTCATTTACTGACCATGGTCACTCAACTTTTGAAGCATTAAATCCACATCCTTGGGGACTTGACTCCTGGCATTGATAGTCAGAACCTTCTTGGAACTCTACAGTACGCAAGGAGTCTGGACCAAATTTTTATCCAGGACCGTGCTAGTCCCATAATTCTGCACATTTACCAATCTACAGATCTTTGGACATTAAGGGGCAATTTAACACGGGCAATCCGCCTAAGCCTGCTCAGTTTTTGACTTGTCCCACTATGTCCAGAGTCCTTTGAAGGTAGATAGCATATCCCCTCTTCTGCATCTCCTCAACCAAGCCTCTCAGGGAATCTTCTATGTTGTGCCAATTTTGAATATTTCTCCAAATTGGAGAATGGCTTACAAAATCTGCTTCAATCGCTGTGCAGGATGGCTTTAAAGCAGCGCTGGCTATCTTAAACTGGTGCTAGTCTCTCATGATTTCAGGACTACCCCAAGCAAAAAGCACAGCTTGGTGAGTTGGACTGTGCACTGCAATCATGCATACCACCTATTCCTGAAGCAATGCATGGTTATCCTTCAAGATCTCTATACATATTTTCAGAGTCTACCTAATTTAGCCTTCTTCTTTCCTTGTTGGGGGAGAGCTCCCTAGATACCAATCATCCTCCACTATGAAACCCATATCAACCTCCATTCATGTCTAGGTCTTAATAGTGAATGTTGGCAGGTCATGATTGAGGTGCATCAGTCAAATTTGATTCTGTCCTGAGCCAATACTTACACTCAGACATCTGCAGTATAGATTACTGGATAGCAAGAAACTGTAGCTAATTATACCTTGCTTAACTCAAATGGTGTGGGAGTCAACTACACTGCCTTTATTAAGTCAGGATGAAACATTTTTGCAAGTCAGAATTTGAATTTGAAAATACTATTAAACCTGACTCCGAACTTATCTTCAACTATAGCACATATGAATTTTTGTTCTTTTTCTTTGTTTTGTCTATACCATTCCTTGATTCAGTGCAGAAAGTGTGATTCAGTAAGTGACACATTGAACGATTCAGGATTAAAATGTTAGATTAGTGAAAAAGACAAACATTTAGCAAACAGCAGGTCCATTTGCAAATTCTTTCCACTTCCACCTCACAGCTTACCAATTTTACAGTCTACTGATGAATTAAATATACTCTGCCTCATAACTGTTAGATTATGGACCTGTTAGTTCAATTTATTTTTCAGAGTAAGTTTACACAATCACAGAACGTGATAGTTATGGCTGTTGGTTCACTTGAAACAGTAAAATCCTTAATTTGATCTCTGTCCTGTGGAGATTTAGCTAACTTGTGCCTTGGAAGGAGTGTGAGAACAACAAAGCTTCCAGAGACCATGCAAGGAAAAGATTGGGAATGCAACAGCAGGAAGCACAAAAAAAAGGGATAGTACCAGTAGTATCCACAATTCCATTCCAAGTCAAAAATCCACATAAACATAAGACAAGTTTGTCTTACTCAATGAACAACTGTGTGCAACACAGCAAAGGCCAAGTTTGGGCAGAAGCATGGAATTTCTGGCATTCATTCTCTATGACCACAGACATTAAAAGAAACGGTTACTTGGGAAACACCAAAAGCCACCGTTGTTTAAATCACAAATTTAGAAACACAGTCATGTTTTGACAAAATACAGAAAAGATGGACAATTAAGATGTGAGCGTGGAACAAAGATCTTCTGCATGCGTGGTTTTGTTAGAAGACAACTCACGTAACATAAGCAGTCTGGATAACTTAATCCTCCCTGTCTCGTTATACGTAAAAACATATATATATAAAAAATGAAGGCACACTTTAAATATACAAAACTTTATTTAAATTTGGATAAGGAATTTTAATAAATAAGGCACATTTAAGACAACAGCTAGCATTTAAAGCATTTCAAAACACAGCACTTCATATAGAAACATCACCAAATGAGAAATAACAGAAGTTATGATGTGAACTCTGAGCCAATTGGACACCATTTATGGATAAAACAAAACGGTATTTCACCAGGACCTAATTCTGAGTTTTGAAGGAAGATTAGCAAAACAGCTTCAATAGTAAATACACCCACTGAGCTATATTTAGTACAAAGTCCACAAAGGTTCGTTTTCCCAATTATCCATCAGAACGAAAAGTAGGCGTTTTTTAGTTGCTGAAAGCAGTTTGGAAACCAGAACAACTGCAGGAAATACTCAAGAGGAAAAGTTTGTGTTTAGTAACAATTCTCCATTTTGGATGTAGACCAAACATGCTCAATGTGCCCAAAAAGCACACTTCAGAGTAGCAAGAATTAATCATTGCAACATTTTAAAAACAATTTCTAGAATGCAAACCTGCAATTCCCTGAAAAAAAAATCAATTCTTATCTTAGTTTTACTCAAAGGCTATGGATGTAGATTTTTTTTTTAAAAAAAGTTGCAATCTTGCAACGATTTGGAGATTTTTCACTTCTATAGTAACATTCGTGCTGCATGCTACAGCAAAGCGCAGCCCAGTCTGCACTCAGCATTTGGAAACTGTCTGCTCAACAAGCTGTGCGGTAAAGATCTTGCAGTCTTAATACTATTTATTTAATAGAGTAAAGCTTGTTGATGTGACACTGTGAGTCTAATTACATTAACAGTCAAGTTTCACTGATTAAACTAAAGGCAAGGGATTTCTGCCAGAACTGCGTCTTTCGCCAGTTGAGGATAGAATTGAAAACTGCACAAATTCTTATTGAGATTCAAAATCATTGAAAATTTATTTTTCCTTCTCCCCACTGCCCCAAAATAAATCAAAATTTATAATATAAAATAATCCTAGTGGCATATCTTAACACAATGAGAAACTGAAACAGATCTGGGTGGTTAACAAAGAAACTTCTGCTGCAATGAATCATATTTGCAGGAGTCAAAAAGTGTTTTTTCTCACTGGATCAGCTAATCTTTATCTAAATATACAAAGATAAAATGCTTTTACAATGAAAATTGAGCAGGGCTCTTAGCAAAAAGAATGCCTACGTTTATACACAGTAAAATCACAAAAAGGTATCAACAGAACAGCATTTGTAATTCAAATATCCAGAGACTGAATCTGCTGCTTACTCTAGATATAAAGCATTGTGGATTAGTAAGTGCACTGTCCCAGTAGCATGGTTAATATTGATTTGGCATAAAAAAGGTTAAACTTTTTGGTGCTTCTCCCAGCAAAATATGTGTCTTTGGAGAAAGGAATACCAGAATATTAATGTTCTAAAAGATAATTTACAGAAAGCAAAGTAGATGTTCAGAAAGAACTCAGGATGTTACTTTGGAACTCTGCTCTACTGTGCAAGCTACAGCCTCACTACAGATGCTGATGCAAGGAGCTATTGTAATTATGAAGACTATAGGTTATTTTGGAGTTGGAAGATTACCATGATTTGTGCTGGTTAAGTTTATCCATCTGTTACAGTAAATCGCACCCTCTAAGAAAGGTTAACTGAAATGCTTACATTACAGAGGGATATTCATTTAAAAACTCAAAAACGCACAACAGAAATTTAATGGGTTTTAAAGTACTAGTTTACTAAAACAGATCATGTAAACACTGCTTTCAAGAATTCCTCTCTCATTCTTCGAGTTCATACTTTTAGCTTTATAAAGAATGGGAACTGGCAGCACGTTGCCTTTGCAAGGCCATGAAAATAATAATAATAATAATAATAGTATTAATAATAAATAGAGATTTTATTTAGTTAAAGAGGCCCATCTGTTTTGGTGGTCTATACAAGCTCCCATGCAATATAAAGATAAGCAGAACAAATCAAATCCAAAACCATACCAGGTGTTCTCAACATTCAAGGTACTCAGTTATATGTAACCTTTGGGGGGGAGGATACAAAACATTGGAGTTTTTTTTAAACCCCCTCCCTATCCCCCCCAATATGTTGTAATAAAACTCCAATGATAAACATTTCAAAGACCTAGCTCACACTTTGCAAAGTCTTATGTCAGAGAAAAGCTTACTAGGAAATTGGTAGCAGCAAACTGAGCCCATCAACAAGACTAAATTTCTGCTTTTCTTGATCCAACCTCCACACTAGAAGCAGAATCTCTAAAAAAAATTGTTGATAATATTTGAAATTCAAACTTAAAGCAGGGAGATATAGATAAGCTAATAACATGAAAGATGTCCATTAATAAAGGCACGTGACATCGCATACAAGAATTACATCAATTCTCTTTTTTTCTAAAATAAAAACAAACATGAGTTTCTAAAATTTGCAAAACTATTGGAGGCTGGACACTTGTCAATTTAACCAATATCCAAAAACCACATTTTAACTGGAAGAGCTTGACGGATGCATTTGTTGGTCATTTTTCTCTCCATATTCCTTGCTAGGTAGGAATGCTGCTCAGACATCTACTGCTATGCAATCTGCTACTAGAAGGGGCATGAACACACCTTGGGTTACTTGACCAATTAGTTCCCTCTCTCAGAGGCAAAGAAGTTCCTACTTCACAGCTCTGGTACAATTAACGCATCAATTATCAAACACATTGCATTAACATCCTTTCTGTACATTTCATCTATCTCAATAATGTTCAATTCAAACATTGTAGGCTTTTAAAAAAAATTCATAGTGATCCTATTACACCAATCACTGATTTGATTATTGTCTTGATATGTAAACAATAAGGAACAGAACAGTGGAAAGGAAGACCGGGATTTACATCCTGAGAAATTATGACATTTTTTCTTTGCTAATTACGCACTAACAATAGCGACATATGGAAAAACTGCAAAATGAAAGCAAAATACTGAACTGGGATTGTACCACTCAAAACAAAACTGCAACAATCGGATGATAGTTTGATGTGCCTAACAATATTAGATTAATGAAGAATATATACACTTCTGAATGCAAAGAATTTGAATTAAACCATGCAATAAATGCAACAAAATAGACATACAAATGATTATGAATAAAATTTAAGAAAATGGAATCTTTCAATAGTTTTGATGTTTATTTAATTGGGAGGACTGACTTCCAAGACATCAAAATAAACCTGGTTAAGATAATTCAATCCATAAATCTGACAACTTGGAACAATTTTCTGATTAAAAAAAAACAAAAAACACTTTTGAAAGATTATTCTGAAGTTTCAATTATAACTTAACTCAGAACATTAAAAAAAATCACTACAGATTCGAGTACATAATAAGCCAGTATTAACAGTAAGTTATATGTATCGTTGTCCCTATATGACAGCACTGAAAAGCTTAACACTTGCAAAATCCAATTTTTTTTTTAAAAAAAGCTATTCTAACCTCAAGATTTTCCCTCTGTCCAATATTAAAATGACCAAGACACCATGTTAGAAATTTGCAGTAATGTGTGCATACTAAATATCAGTGTGTAAATGTTATTTTGTTATTATGTGACTGGCACTACTAAAGATTAACATTACTAAAGAATAAAATTAGAAGGTCTGATAGGGGTGGAGTGTTGACATTGTAATTTAGCCTACAATTTAAGACCGGTCAATAAGAATAGGGCTATGGTGTCCTGTGAATCAGATGGTATTGAGACAGAAGTTACACAACATGTACAGCTAAACCACCATTTTATCATTTTTCTTTCCAATTCAGTTTGAATAATTAGACAACAGCTTTCCGTATATAACAAATTTAACAGCCACTTCATGGTTTGAATCGGTGGTGAGAGAAGTTTTTTTTAAGACAGCAACTGGCATATCTGGATATTACAATTTAACCCTAAATTTGGTTTAAAGCAGTGAAGTTCAACAATACTTAACTACTTTAACCACTCAATTCTTAGAGCATTGCTGTTTTGACATGTACACCTACTCTGGACCCACTTGTGGATCTACGTCTGGTGTGGTTAGAGTATCCAGCTGCTCTGGCTGAGATGCTGCTTCGCTGTCTGATTTCTCCAGGAAGTATGCAAAAGGATTTTCTTGGTTGCTCTCCATGGCTTGATAGACCAGGAAGAGGAGAAACACCACAAAGATGAACAGCAGGATCTGTAGCCATATTGGAACAAGACGTTGTGATGGCTTGCTCTCCTTCGTAACCAAATAGGTTTTACTTTCTTTATAGTGCTGTCTCTCTGTGGCCCGTGTCAGCAAGTCATCAAAGTTGTACTGAATTGGTCGACCCGCTGCTCCTTTGATTGGTCGCCGCCGTGTTGCACTGTGCAGAGAAACAAAACATACATGTAGATTTACCAGTAGTGTTCTTTGCCACTCACCTTATCCCTCTCAAACTATTGATATTTGAGATCTTTAGGCTTAACTAAGGATATGTCCTTACTTGATTCCTGATGGAGAATTCATTTCATCTGGAAACATCTGGGTCAACACATCTCCCATCTCCTTTGGCTGCAATTAAAAGATAAATTATTTTTAAAAATTACTTTAATCCTTGCAATGTGCTAAGTATAACTAGCTGAACTACAAATATTAAAATGTCTTCTGCCCTTTTCCCCCAGGCACATTCAGATGTCT
Organism: Sphyrna mokarran; assembly: GCA_024679065.1. Classification (NCBI taxonomy): domain Eukaryota; kingdom Metazoa; phylum Chordata; class Chondrichthyes; order Carcharhiniformes; family Carcharhinidae; genus Sphyrna; species Sphyrna mokarran. The sequence continues at coordinate 6,390,718 of JAGIQG010000023.1, read as the reverse complement.
GCAAAAAGAAATAATCATTTCACATCTAAATTAGTAGATAAGAACTTGTACAATAGCTCCCTGGAGGCACAGCTGAATAACAAATACCAGCACTGCAGCAATAGTTTCCTTTCATGAATGACTACAGCTTATTTAAATCAAATACTAAAACTCCAACTACACATTGAAAACACACAACACTGACTACATTGAAGCTTTAATTATTTTATAACAAATTCTGACTGCCCCGTTGATTGTTTTTCCCTCCCCTGTTGGTACAGACTCATCCAAAGCCACTGATTGACAAATACAGTCAGAGTAATAGAGTAATACAGGCCTTTTGACCCAACTTGTCCATGCCGTCTTTTTTTTAAAACCCCTAAACTAATCTCAATTGTCCGCATTTAGCCCATATCCCTCTATATCCAACTTATCCATGTAACTGTCTAAATGTTTTTTAAAAGACAACATTCTACTTGCCTCTACTTTTATCTCTCGCAGCTTGGACACTTTTGTATCTCTTCCCTCTCGCTTTAAAGCTTTTTCCTCTAGTTTTAGACTTCCTTACCTTTGGGAAAAGATATTGACTATCAAGCTGATCTGTGTCCCTCATTATTTTATAGACCTCTATAAAAGATCAGCCCTCAGCCTTCTACACTCCAGAGAAAAAAAGTCCCAATCTATCTAGCCTCTCCTTATAACTCAAGCATCAAGTCCAGGTAGCAGCCTAGTAACTCTTTTTGGCACTGTTTCTTGTTTAATAATATCCTTTCTATAAGAAGGTGACCAGGACTGTAACAACATAAGAAATAGGAGCAGAAGTAGGCCATCCAACCCCCTCGAGCCTGCCCCGCCATTCAATAAGATCATGGCTGATCTGTAGCGGTTCAGTACCACTTTCCCGCCTTCTCGCTGTAACCCTTAATTCCCTTGTCAATCAAAAACCTATCCACTCTTGAGTTGAACATACTCAGCGAGGAAGCCTCCACCACTTCATCAGGCAGAGAATTCCAAAGATTTACCACCCTTTGCGTGAAGAAATTCCTCCTCAACTCTGATCTGAACCGCCCTTTTCTAATCTTGAGGCTGTGCCTTCTAGTCCTGCTTTCTTTGCTAAGCAGGAAGAGTCTCTCAACCTCTACCCTATCCGTCCCCTTCATTATCTTATATGTCCCTATAAGATCCCCTCTCAACCTCCTAAACTCCAGAGAGTACAATCCTAGCCTATTTAGTCTCTCCTCATAATCCAACGCCCTCATCTCCGGTAGCAGCCTAGTGAACCAAACTGCACCCCCTTCAAGGCCAATATATCCTTCCTCGAACGTGTACATAGTATTCCAAGTGTGGTCTTACCAATGTCACATACAATTTCAACAAGACGTCCCAACTTCTGTATTCAATGTTCTGACCGATGAAACCAAGTATGCTGAATGTCTTCTTCAGTTCTTTGTCCACTTGTAACTACACTTTCAAGGAGCTATGAACATATATCCCTAGATCTCTCTGTTCTGTAACTCTCCCCAATGCCCTACCATTGACCGAGTAAGTCCTGCCCTGGTTCAATCTACCAAAATGCATCACCTCGCATTTATTTAAAATTAAACTCCATCTGCCATTTGTCAGCCCACTGGCCCAACTGATCAAGATCCTGTTGTAATAACTTTTTTCACTGTCCACAATGCCACCAATCTTGGTATCATCTGCAAACTTAACTATGCCTCCTATATTCTCAGTCAAATCACCAATATAAAATGACAAATAAAGTGGACTCAGCACTGATCCCTGAGGCACGTCACTGGTCACAAGCCTCCAGTTTGAAAAACAAATCTCTATAACCACCCTCAGGTTTCTGGCAAGAAGCCAATATTGATTCCATTTAGAAACCTCAACCTGGATCCCATGAGATTTAACATTATGCAATAATTTATCATGCGGTACCTTATCAAAGGCTTTGCTAAAGTACATGTAGACAACATTAACTGCACTGCCCTCATCTACCTTCTTGATTGCCCCTTCAAAAAAACTCAATCAAATTTACGGTACATGATTTTCTAATCACAAAGCTACGCTGACTGTCCCTAATCAGTCCTTGCCTCTCAAATGCCTGTAGATCTTGTCTCTCAAAATACCTTCCAACAAGTTACCTATCACAGATGTGAGGTTCATTGGCCTATAGTTCCCAGGGCTTTTTCTTCAGCCTTTTTTAATCAAAGGCACAACATTTACCAGTCTCCAACCTTCAAGCATTTTACTTGTGACTATCAATGATTCAAATATCTTGGCTACGGGACATGCAATTTCCTCCCTAGCCTTTCACAATTGCATGACAGTTCTTTGTAAGAAACTGGATGTACCAATAACTATATTCTATGTTCAACCAAGCCAATTCCATTGTTTAGATTTTTCCTCCACCAATTCCCCAGCCAATTCCACTATGGGAACTGGCAGAGGGGAAATTTAAAGGTTCTATGTATGCCTTTAAATTAACAAACCATATAGTAATTACAGGTAAGTAATAAATAATCACAACAGGTTTTGATTCCAGAAAAATGAGAAGCAATATTTACACATGGTATATGAAAAACTGTTTCTCATCAGCCAAAAGTTATACTTGTCACACAAGTATATACAGTAAAGAAAATGCTTTTCTGGAAGCATTAATTCTTGCTAGGGAACAGTTCCTTGAACTGTAGAAGTCTTCCTGAACCTTGCTAAGTGAACATTATGAAATTGCAGCAGGCTATGCGACTAACGATGAACATTAGAGCTATGTCATATTCAAACTATCACAAGAGTGGTCAAGAATCAGGAGCAGGATATCAAAAGTTAATCTCAGGCAGAAAATCAGTTAATGACAACCATCACAATAAACATTTGATCCTATACTCTTTAAAAAATGCCCTAAATATCTTACAGCACTTCACAGAAGATGATTGGAATGGGTGACTAATGGGTGCTCACAGAAATTAATTTTAAGGAAGACATTAAAAGGAGGAAGTTTAGATAGGACGGCACAGCAACTAACGGCAAGAAAGGTGCACAAGAGATTGAAGCCAGAAGAATAGACAGCTCTTAGGTGAGTGAATCGGAATGAACAAAGTGGCCACTTAGCCTATTGTGTCTGTGCTATTTCTTTGGAAGTTATCCAATTACTGCCATTTCCCCGACCTTTTACCACAGTCCAAGATTTATCTTTTCCAAGTAAATGTCTTCTGAATTACTATTGAATCAGCTTCTACTGTTCTTTTTGGCAATGCATTCCAACCTCCTCCATTAAAGATTCATATTTCCTCAGGGATATTTTGCCAACTGTCTCAAATCAATGTGCTTTGGTTACTGACCCTTCTGCCGGTGGGAGAAATTTTTTCCTATTGATTCTATACTTTTAGAAAACATTAAATCTCCCCTTAACCTTCAATGCTCACGCTGTACAGGGAAAGAGACAGGGAAGAGAGAATGGGGAATTTAAATAGAAGCGAAGAATTGAAAATTTATGGTGAGTGTGGATGGGAGGGTTAAGAGACAAGTCAACAAGAACACGAAAGGACTCAATATGATGTAGGACAGAATACAAGCAGCAGCTTTATATAAGGTCAGTTTATGGAGGGGTGACAAGAGCACTTAAGCAAATATAGACATGATAAAATGAATAAATCAGATTAGGAATTAAACCAGGGAACTCAGTACAGCAACTTGCATTTTTACTTTCATATTGGAACAATATCATCATTATAACACACTGAAAATGAAGATTACAATGAAAAATACATGCCTCACATGATGCATGTATTAAAGGAAAAACAATGTAGTCATGACCAAAATTTATTTTATTTTGCAAAAATAGTTACTAAAGATTAATTTCACAAAGATTATAATATTAAAAATACAGAACTGAGTTCTTTAAAAAAATTCAATAATGCAGAAGAGGAAGATTGGTAGGGAATAAATATTTGACTGTGAGCTATTTATAGGCTATTTGTAACTCCCTCAGACAATGTTGAATACTGTAGAGTTTCCTCTGCTTATCAATGCTCTAAGGAAAATACGTATCAGCACCCTGCAGTCACTTCAAGTTACATTTGCTAAAACATTAAACCAATATTTACATATGAACTCGACTAGTCAATAGCACAAATAAAGCAACGTGTGCTGGTTAACTGCTTTTTGTTACAAATGTGACAAGCACAAGACAACTCTCAAACACCACACAATACTCTGGTATTTTTAAACTGCTTTCTGTACTTGGAAGGAGTACAATTCACATTAAAACAACAAACATTTTGGGATCACACGATGTGAGTGTGGGAATAGCTGTGTTTCCTTGAGCTCTGGCACTACTCATCCTTTAATCCTTTCATTTATCACACTCATGCAGCCCATACTTACCTATTCCAGGAGTGAAAACTCAATATTATGTCCCTGGAAGATTTCTGGCTAAACACTGACAAAATGCCAAAATAATATTTTAAAAACTGTTGAAAAAAGAATAGTCAGAAGTGGGATGGAGCCAACTTCTCAACAAGGCCAGTTAATCTACAAAAAAAGGTTCTAGATCCAGCACTCGAAGGTAATACAGCTGATGACTACTCATTGATGAGAAACTTCGCTTATTAACACACAGTTCTTATGCTATAGAACTGCAGAATACAAAGGTAAACGGTTTTTGATGGAGCAGAGGAGAATCTTTTCTGTCAAAAATGCAACTTTCTTGGTTGAGGCCCATTTTGGAAAAGTAGCAACATGGTTTGTCAGAATACCTGGATGATCTGGAGAATCAAGGTCAGAGGAAAACTGTTCAAGTTGTCAATTTACCAGAAGAAGCAGAGGGTAAGCTCCCATTTCAATTCTTTTGAGAGCTGGCTACCACGTTGTCTTAATTTGAATATGAAAGCTGGATGCATTAAGTTAGAATATATGGCACTTTTTCTGTCTCTGAGGCCGAGGGACAATCGGTTACCTCAGCCCATAATTATTCATTTCCATAACTTCAGAGATTGCTAAAGAGTACTGAAGACAGCTAGACTGAAGGGATCTTGCTCTATGATGAGGCAAGAATCTTTTTCTTGCAAGATTTTTCAGCAGTGCCATAACAAAGGTGCAAGAGTTTTGATTGAGTTAGAAAACAGCTGAAGGTTATCAGCGTGCAATATGCCTACTATTTTGCTAGATTGAGGGTGACATTCGACAACTCTGGCAAAGGCCAAGGCTTTTCTGACCTCAGTGGAAGGCAATAATTTGGAGAAGAACCTGCAATTCACTATGAATTTTGGACTCTCTCATTATTGTAATTTCTTCTTGATTCTGTGTTGTTATTTATCAAGCTGTCAGGGGTGGTCTAGTAATTTGACTCTACAATGAGTTTTTTTTTAATCCTGAAGAATACTAGGGACTTCCATTTGTCTTTAATGGAAAACATCTCTCAATATGCTACTTTTAGTTACAGAGTGCACTAGAAGGAAGACTCTACGTAAAATATTACACCTGCTTATCACAGCAAACTTATGACACAGGATTATATTATACAACCATACGCTTCCTATGCCAAAAGTGCAAACTAGTCAAGCGAAATTATATATATTCTGCTTGATCCTGTGTCAGAATTAAATCCCACTGGTTTAGTGTACTTAGAGTTTGAGAAGATATTTGATATCACCTTAGAATTTGATTCTTTATTTTTAATTGACACGTATGAGAAAAGGCTCTATAATCCGCGAACATTTGCAGCATGGAGGAATATCCTTTGCTCCTGGATAATCAATAAATCTCCTTCAGTCCAGAACTGGCACAAAATTATCATGGAATGTATCCCAAAGGAACTCCTAATGTGCATATTGTGTAATGTTTTACAAAAAGTCTCCTTCGCTCTACTGCAATCTTTGTTCTATTACAGACTTCTAATGGCATTTCCCCACATATTGCCCCAAATCTCATTAATATTCACCATGAAGATTTTCCGCAACATCAAAGAGTTTCTAGAATATTTACATAGAATCTAGAACATAAAATGTCATAAACTTGATTTATTGTTTAGGTTTCCACTGGGGAGATATTATCATCAAGATGCAGAGACATCTTTCTAAGGATAAAGACTATGACTGTTTATATTCTGATCCAAATCGGGTGCATGTTGAAATAAATGGGGCACGTATCTCAAATAAAACGGTTCTGTAATGCCTGAGTTAATATGCTTCTATAAAAGTTTTCCGTACAGTATGTAGCACTGCCTTTAATATGTTGTAGGTTAGGGTGTCCATCATTTTGCCAAGTTTTCACAGATTTATCTTTTTTTCCTCCATCCTCTTGCTAGTCTTTTCAATTTTCTTCCATATAAATGGAGGTGCTGGGTACAATGAGCAAGCTGTACTAACTACATTGATGTTCTCCTATCTTTTTCCTGTATTCATATATGGAGAAATCATCACACTGCACTGTACCAGTTTTGAGAGTGTGTTGCATCATTTGTAATAAATGGTAAAATCGCTAATAGAAGTTTTTTTTTAAAAAAAGCAACATGCTTTGTTTTTTGGTGAAGAAGTCATGCAACATAACACCAGGCTATTATAAATCTAAGGCAGTTCTGGTGGTGAGGAGATTAGACAAAGGAACAATGGAAGGAGAAAGAGTTGAAGGAAGAAGAAGATGTGGTTCTCGGTTAGCTCTATAGATCTGATGCAAACTAAGTTTGTGAAATCTGCTGCCATTTCTTTGAATGACACAAACAGAATTTGCTCAATTTCTTTCTTTATACCCCTCTCGTCATCTACCAAAATATACTTTCAGTTAACAGATTTATTATACAGCTGATTAACAGCACACAGATTTAGCTCCTGGCCTGCTAATAACTTTCAATCTTTTTTCAAAATCTTTGTCCCTGATACATTAATCCATAAAATGAAAACTATAGATGAAGACTGGAACATCCACACAGTAACTGTAATTATGCATTTAATACTGACGATAATTAAAGGTTGAAGAGTGTCATACTGTTACTAAAATACACAAGTTCATTTCTTGAATGAACTCATTAATTTGATTGGTGATTATATTCAGAGCAATGCAGTTCCCAAAGCTTAGACTACATATTAGCTATACCATAAAAAAACTGTTTACAATTGCATTATAGAAAAATCACATAGAATTCACAGCACACAAACAGGTCGTTTGGCAGCTAGTCGATGCCAGCATTTATTGCTTTGCAAGAGCCTCCTCCTTCATCTATCCCAATCAGCATAACTTTCTATTATTAACATTCATTCAAAGCTTCCCTTTGAATGCATCTGTGCTATTTGCCTTCATTATCCCTTGTAGCAGCAAGTTTCAATCTCTTACCATTTTTTGGGTAAAGAGGTTTCTCTTGAATTCGTCACTGGATTTAGTAGAAACTATATTATATTCAGGACTCCCAGTTTTGGTTTCTCCTATACCTGCCTCATCAAATCTTTAGGTAATTTTAAAGGCTATTATTTGGTCAAGAGACCAAAAATCTTCAGCCTATTCAGCTTCATTCTTGTAATTTGTTTCTTCTTCAGCACCTCTATGCTTTTTATTAATGGAAAAAGAACAGAACAATTTTCTATATGGTCTAAACCAGATTTGATACAAATTCTAAATAGCTTCAATGCTTCCCAAATTTATTCCTGTAGAAACAAAATCAAATGTTTTGAGATGACCTTAACAACAGGCATCACTGCTTTTGGCCAGCTGCTAACCTGTATCTCTAGATTCCTTTGTCTATTTAAAACTTACTTTGCAAGCAAAATGTGGCCTCCTGTTCTCGCTACCAGAATGTAAAAGCTCACTTATTTATATTCAATTTGATAACAGACTTGCTAAATGGCTATGTTTTTTGTTGCAGTCTTAATTAACCGTAGCTGCAATCTGAAATATTCAAATTACAAAATTGTACCCCCAATTCTACAATACAAATCATTTATGCAAATTGTGAACAGCAGCAGTCTCAAAGTTATACCTTTTGCCAGTTTGTGTGGTGAAGTATGAATAAATATTACACCAAGGTAAAGAATATATCCACATATCAGAAATTTGCAATTAAAATTAATTCCTTTCTTCTGCTCCATTCAGACACTTTCTTAATGGGAGTGGCCCATTTTAGAAATTTAATCAGGCAAAATTGACCAGTGTAGTAGAAGGGATCCATTAATTGAGGTGATCATACGTTTGGTTAGACCTTTGCATCAATTTTATATGGCCTTCGTTATTACCTGGATTCGTTCAGATTTGCTTGTACTACTTGCAGCAGTGGCAGTGACTTTCATTGTGCTTTGTTTTTGATATGATGAATCTGAAGAGAAATATATTGATAATAATGATTATTATAATTTCCTAAACTCAGAGTACAGCCAGAACATAATTGGGAATTGATCCCATAATTGGGGATTAATGCTATTAGCCATACTATTCTAAGTGGCAGTTTTATAATTCAAGATTAGTAGTTGTTGCTGTTACACCACAAGTCCTCACTACATTATGTCCTGTCTCCCAAATCATTATATAATAAACAGTGCCCTAAAGTGAACAAGATTCCATTTTAAAGACCAAAAAGTAATAATAGCTGAGATATTAATTTAAACGGTTGATGCCCTAATTGACAGGAAGTCCTATACCAGATGTTACAGGCCAAGGTGATTCAAAAGGGTGCCATTAGCCAGTTGGACAAAAAAAGGGAACTGTTAAAGGCATTGCCTTTATAATTCATTTTTATAAATTGTTTCAGTAGTTCAAAAGCAATGTGAATTAATTAAAAGCTGTGGCAAAATTATCTTGATTACAAGTGAATGTTGATTAACTTGATTTCATCATTTCAAAATGCTAAGAAGGTGAACAAGATCACTAACACAAATTGCAATTGAAGCCTGAAATTTGCATGGGTTGCACAGAATTTATGGGAATAAAAAAAGACAACTTGTGAAATTCTTAAAATCAAAAGCACAGAACAAAAACCATGTCAGTCTATAGCTAGCTACATTAAATGGTTATAATCAATCATTTGCCAAAGTGCAAAGCTTCACAATGAAACACTGCTCTGTTTCATGTATATTTTGTACAAAAAAAAATATATAAAAAAGATGCAGGTTAACACAACAGGTACCAGAACACAAAACTGTTCAGTCTATAGGCTCAGTGAGTGGTGGCTATCTGAAGAAGCGGGAGACACAGACATCGTTCCGGATAGCTGAGTTAACGGTACAGTATCTCTTTCATTTGTTGTATTTATTAAAAATAAGTTCATGATCTTCAGGAAAAATCCTCAACTTTATTTTAAATAAATAGAGTATGTTTGTTTTACCCCAGTCATTACTCATTTTTCTAACTGGCGTTATCTAGCTACATTTATTTTTAAAAATTTGTATATAACTTCGCGTGAGTAGTAGAGATATAGAGGCAAATATTACCATTCCAGCAGTCATGGGAACCGCAGCAGGTGAGGAGCGGACCATGAAAAAGGTCTGTTGACCTTGGGTGGGATTTTCCGGTTTTGGAGCAAATGCAGTCAGAAAATCCCATTCATAGAATCACAAAAATTGCAGGACGAGAATCAATTATTTAGCTCCTATGGCTGAGGTTTTCAGGTCTTTTCCAATTTCCCTGCATTTGCCCTGGACTTTTTAATATTTAGATTTCTTTCATCTTCAAATCCTAATGTCCCACATCATTCATCACAAAAATGCATACCCTCTCACACTGAAATACGATTATTTGCCAATTACACTTGTATGGTTCAGATTTTCAGGTGCAGCAGGACAACATTACTCTTCTAGGTCTTTTTTTTAAATCTGTTCTTAGAATGTGGACATGGCAGCAAGGAGTGCCAATCCCAAGTGTCCCCAAGAAGGTGGTGGTGAGCTGTCTCTTGAACTACTGCAGTCCGTGTGGTGTAGGTACACCCACTGTACTGCTAGGGAGGGAGTTCCAGGATTTGGACTGGCTGACTAAGAAAGCATGGCGATAGACTTCACATCAGGAAGGCAAAGAACTTTGAGAACATGCTGTTGATGTCGTCTACATGGATTTCAGTAAGGCCTTTGACAAGATTCCTCATGGTAGACTGATAGAGAAGGTGAAGGCGCATGGGATACAGGGTCGGGTATGTAGATGGGTCGAGAACTGGCTCGGGAGGAGGAGACAGAGGGTAGTAGTGGAAGGCTCTTTTTCCGACTGGAAGCCTGTCACTAGTGGAGTGCCACAAGGCTCAGTACTAGGTCCTCTTCTATTTGTGGTCTACATAAACGACTTGGAAGTTGGGGTAGGTGGTGAAATCAGCAAATTTGCTGATGACACCAAGATGCTTGGATTGGCGGGTACAGAGGAGCAGTGTCAGGCAATACAACAGGACATAGATAGGTTGGTAGACTGGGCAGATAGATGGCAAATGGAATTTAATACGGATAAATGCGAGGTGATGCATTTTGGCCGGAAAAATGTAGAAGAGAGTTATAGGATAAAAGGTAAAACTATACGGAGCATAGAGACGCAGAGAGACTTGGGGGTGCAGGTTCACAAGTCTCTGAAGGTGTCCTCATAGGTGGAGAAGGTGATAAAGAAGGCGTATAGTATGTTAGCTTTCATAGAAAAGGGTATAGAATACAAGAGTAGGAGTTTGATGTTGCAGTTGTACAGAACGTTGGTTAGGCCTCACTTGGAATACGGCGACCAGAACTGGACGCCGTACTATCGGAAGGATGTGGAGTCCTTGGAGAGACTGCAGAGGAGGTTTACCAGGATGCTGCCTGGTATGGAAGGACTGTCTTATGAGGAACGATTAAATAGACTGGGGTTGTTTTCCCTTGAAAGACGTCGGCTTAGAGGGGATCTCATAGAGGTGTATAAGATTATAAGGGGTATAGATAGAGTAAATGGAGGTAAACTTTTTCCACCTTCAGAAATGGATAGGACGAGGGGTCATGGCCTTAGGGTGAGGGGGGCTATGTATAAGACGAATATTAGAGGGCAGTTTTTCACACAAAGGGTAGTGGGGGTGTGGAATGCACTGCCGAGTAAAGTGGTGGGAGCAGGCACGCTGGGGCTGTTTAAGGGTCTCTTGGACAGCCACATGAGCGGTATGCAGATAGAGGGATATATTAGGACTGTTTAACTACGGCTTTTTTTCCACAGGTAATTCGGTCCATACTTTGAGCATGCATTCGGCAGGTGGTGCGGGTACAGCTCTTGGATGTTGATTCATGGGTTGCCTGGTACCTCATGTCGTAAATGAGTGCTTTATGTGGACCATCTGAAGGGCACTATGACAGCTCAGAGACTATCGATGTGGCTGTGCAGACACTTGGAATTGGGCCGGTGTCTGCGGGAGTTTGCGCGGGTTTTCTCCGGGCGCTCTGGTTTCGTCCCACAACCCAAAAATTCGCTCTTAGGCTGATTGGGAAACAAATTGTCCCTATAGTGAGGGTCTTCCATATTAGGAATAACCTAAATCTATAATGGGATAATGGAATTGCTACTATATAGTTATGACGGCGGCGCGGGCTCGTTGGGCCGAAGGGCCTGTTTCCCGTGCTGTGTTGCTCTAAAAAAAAAAATATGCAGGTGATGATGTGCCTACGAGTTCACTGCTGATGTTAATATGGAGTAAGTTGGATGCCAGAGTGAAACTTAGCTTGATGGATCTTTAACTTTATTTTTATTTAAAAAGCTGTGAGGATCAGTTTTTGAAGATATTCACAAGCGAATGTCAGTGCACTTTTAAACACAAAGAACACAATGTGCAACCCATGCAAATTTCAAGCTTTAATTGTGATTCATGCTAGTGTACTGGGCATGACACTGGGTCCATTTTTGGGTCTAGAATCACGCAGTGCCGAAAAGGCCTTTCGGCCCATCAAGTTTGCATTGGCATGTGGGAAAACTTGCCCTACCAACATATGCCCATTTATCTATACCTGGCCCGTAGCCTTGAATGTTATGTGCCAAATTTTTAGCCCTTTGAACCTGTTCTGCCTTTCAATATGATTATGGATGATCCTCTATCTCAACACCATGCTCTCACGCTTATCAACTTCTTTTCAGAGGACGTGAAGCAACTGCCTCCATCAGCCTCTCATGCAGCGCATTTAAACTGTTACTGCTCTCTAATTAAAAGTGTTTTCCCTCAAATCTCCCCCTAAACCTCTTGCTGCCAATCAATGTTCAATTGAGCACAAAGGTTCAGCAGAATTGGCTGAGGCGGGCAATGCCATGCACTTGCAATCCTGAAAATTCAGGACACGAGTTTGCTAACTGATTTTCCCAGCAGCCATGCAGGATTTCATTTACAGTTTAGAACTCCTGGTTTCACTCTCCTTTTGCAGACACACACTGACTGAACTGCCCTCCATCTTTCCCTTTGACTGTTTGTGTCCCTGGACTACTGTCGCTTAGCAACAGCAGTTTTCCTACTTTGTGTTTTTTTTTGGTAACTTACTTCTTCACATAAAGGGTTCAAAAACCTTATTATAAATGTACATATACAAACATGGTCTCCAAGCGCTAAGCATAAAAAACTCAAAATGAAACTAGAACCATGTTGCACCTCTCAACAGATAAATACAAATTAAACTTAAAGTTATACATTGCTGTTAACACTAATTTCAACTCACCAGTTATGGTCCGTGAGGAGCCCTCAGGGGGAAAATCTACAAAACAGAATTATAATTTTATGAAGGTTGCAATTTATAAAAAGAGAAAAATCTATTCTAGCAGATATAAAATATAGCAGACATAAAATATGATACCACGTTGCTGGCGTTAGACTGGGGTAGCACAATAAGCAGTTTCACAAAACAGGTTAAAGTCCAACAGGTTTATTTGGTCGCACGAGCTTTCAGAGCGCCGCTGATGAAGGAACGGTCCTCCGAAAGCTCGTGCTACCAAATAAACCAGTTGGACTTTACCTTGGTATTGTGAACTACTTACTGAGACAAAATATGATCTACTTAATAAATGATCAAAACACATATTGAAAAACACAAAGCCACTGATAAATATCTGGGTATTTCAACTGAACATTTCACAACCTCTACTCTAAACACAAACCAGGATAATATACCTATATCTGAGGTCCTCAGAACTGAAATCTTGAACACATGAACTGGAAGACAAATTTTTAGCCCTTTGAACCTGTTCTGCCTTTCAATATGATTATGGATGATCCTCTATCTCAACACCATGCTCTCACGCTCCCCATACTTGTTGACATCTTTGGAGTCTAGAAATCGATTGATTTCTTTCCTAAATATATTCATTGACTTGGCTTCCATAGCTTTGTGTGATAGAAAATTCCACAGGTTCACCACTCTCTGAATGAAGAGGTTTCTCCTCATCTCAACCCTAAATGGTCTACCAGATATCTTGCAATCCCCTTGTTCTAAACCAGTGTGATGTTAGTGAAACTGCAACAGTATTTTTTTTTACAATCATGTTCTCTGTAGCTCTTAGCTGATGTTATTAAAGCTAAGAGCCCTCTTATTGCTTCTTAAATAGCTTAAATGGGGGAATTATGTATTTTTACTCTTGGTTATTTTATGGTCCTGCACTGTCAGAAGGAAGAATGTTTGCAGATCAGGTGACAGGAGTGCTTTCATTTTCAGTTCTGAGCTGCAGGTTTTAGTTTTAGGAGCAACATCAAGTTAGAAAGAAGTGTTCCTCTCTCGCTCTCTTTTATTTGGAAATTCTGCTGGTTATCTGAAAGCAAGATCTTACCTTCCTGGAGGAAGGCAATTGATGTTTGTGGCTTGCCTGTTCTGGGAATTTCAAGACTGAAGGGGTCAGGGTTTAAGTTTTCCAACCAAAGGACTCAGTTCAAATATCATGTGAGCATCAGTCTTTGCAGTTTTAAACTTGTGGAAAAGGTCTGTTGATGGGACTGGTTTGATTGGGGGAGCTTCTATATTCATTAAGTGTTATACTAAATCATGATTGTTTGTTTCTGGTTTGTAATTGATAAAAACTATTGCTAATTTTCTTTCCATACTTGTTAACTATATTCTTAAATAAACTTTGTTTGATGAAAACTCTCTAGTGGTCAGTTGAATCATATTTGAAGTGAAACATCTCATGCTTATCCTAGCCAAAATTCAAGGTGCAAAACTTACGATCTAGGCAAGCTCCATAAAACACTTTGGAGTTTCTGATCTGAACCATAACACCATCCAGAGAAAACAACAGATTCATTGCTAAAGGATATTTGATTTGGCGTATAGATGTATCTAAGGGGAAGCTTAGTTAAGCATTTGAGGGAGAAAGAATAGTTACAAAGATAAATTTTGATAAGAAAAAAAGTTTTGAGTGAAGCATAAATACTACAAGGACTGGTTGGCCAAATGGCCTGCTTCTGTGCTTTAGATTCAAAATAATGATAGTGATAGATTTCACAAAGGACAGACAGAGTGGTGGAATACATGGAAGTTAAATTTCACACACAGAATAATGAAATTACAACTTTTGGTAGGGGAGGCAGGTTTGAATCCCATCATAGCATATGGTGAAAACTGAATCCAATAAAAAAAATTGGAATTAAAAGCCTAACGACCGTGAAGTCATTATTTATTATAAAAACCCACCTAGTTCACCAATATCCTTGAGGGAAGGAAACTTGCCATCCTCATCTGGTCTGACCTAATGTGACTCCAGAACCACACAATGTGGTTGACACTTAAAACACTCTTTGAAATGGCCTAGCAAGCCACTCCGTATAGACATCATCCTTTCATTAGGATTAGTATAAGGATTCCGCAAATGTTACAAATTCAGGCCTGTCATAGATACGCTCCGGAGTTCAATTTTGCCAGTCATCCCTGTAAGTAGTCAATGCAAAGTTGACTTACATGGCTCTATGTTTATTTCCCACAGCATGGTTAGGGATGTAACTTGTAACTTAGGTTGAATATGCATTTCTTCCATAAGTGTTTTCTTCCACAGCTAATCATCAAGTGTCAGTACTGCCTCAGTGATGGCACCCTTGCTTGAGTCTGAAGGTTATATGGGATCAAAATTTCACTCTGGAATTTGGATTGGCAGCACTGAAGGAATACTTGTTTAGTTGTGTTTTTAAAACTGGAGCGCACTTTGCTATGAAAGAAAAGCCAGAATTTAAAATAACTTTTTCACCTGATAAATGGCCATTCAGTAAAGTGCGCTCTCTTTTTCACAAATCTTCATGATCAAAAAATTCTTAAGTTTATAGACTGGCCAATTGCATGATCTAGCGAATGCAAATTACAGACTCAAATTCACTTAACGAAACAAGCTTGCCAGAGGGATGGCTGGAGGCAAATGCAGTAGTACAAGTTACTGAAGAATCCTGAGCTCTACTGAGGGGGTGACATTAGAGAAAATTACCTAACCTTTTCTTTCACGTGCTGCCTGATCTGCAGTGCTTTTCCAGTTTTAGACATTACTTCTTGCACGGACTGTGACTTTGAAAACATACAAGATAATAAACATAAAATATAAACACTAAATGCTCAAAATACACAGTAGGTAAAGTAGGTTCTTTTGAGAGAGAAAAGCAGAGCTAACATTTCAGGTTAATCTAATTATGCTTCTATCTCAACGAATACTACCCAACCTGCTGCTTACTTCTAGCACTTACAATACTCTGCTCTTATATTAAAAATGAAGTTGACTTTACCGTCTTCCTCTTCGCTGTCTGAGTATTGGTCAACATCTCCTGTTCCATTTTGTTTGAGCGGGGGCACTGCAGGACCTTGTCCCATCAATTTCAGCAGCTTCTTCTCATAAACCATCCTTGTAGTGGCTACAAGAGGGCAGAAAAGGGAGCAAGGTCAACAGAAATCAACAATGAGAAATGATTGTTGAATGAGTGGCACAGTGGTTAGTACTGCTGCCTCACAGCACCAGGGATCTGGGTTTGATTCCTGGCTAGGGGCACTGTCTGTGAAGTCTGCACTTTCTCCTTGTGTCTGCATGGGTTTCCTCCGGTTTCCTCCCACAATCTGAAGGATGTTCTCGTTGGGTGCATTGGACACATTAAATTCTCTCTTAGTGTACGCGAATAGGCGCCCAAGTATGGTGACTAGGGGATTTTCACAGTAACTTCATTGCAATGTTAATGTAAGCCTACTTATGACGCGGATAAGTAAATAAATAGAAGCACATTCAAGGAAACTGACAAAATCAAGGTGATTTTGTATGCCCATTTAGGATTGTTCATTGTGGAAGGAGGAAAAATGGAAAGTTGAGAAGACAAAAACAAAAAAAAAATGTAGCAAAATGGCAATGGCTTATTTGTAAAAGTTGTATTTTTCTTTAACTAATATAAACTTAAAATGTATGATAGGGAAATAAACTTCTATTGAGAACAAACTATGGAGATAAAAATTACAGTGAAAAAGTTAAATTGCTAAATCATTACAGTACTCAAATCAAGAACATTTGTACAGAAACAGACCAACAACAATAGCTGACCTTTATAATCATAAAGCACCCAAATGCACTTCAACGATATAAAATCTGACAGAATTAGACACTGAACTAATGGAGGAAATATTTGGGCATATGGCCAAAGTTCAGTCAAAAGATTTAGTTTTGAAACAATCTTGAATGAGTGAAAGTGGTGTGGTATGCCAAAACAGAGACTAAACAACTATTAACAGTCAGCATGGAGGGGATAAAAGCAGGAAATACACAAGTTGCAGGTGGAGGAACATAAGTTCTCAAGAGTTTTGTAGGGCTGAAGTTTGCAGGAGATGATGGATGAGGCCCTGGTTGGATTTGAACAGATAGATAAGCACTTTAAAATTAAAGCATTGATGTAGTGGAGCCAATATAAGAGAAGCAATAATCTTTCAACTTGCTTGAAAGTCTGTAGCTTGTTAAAGTCACACCAACAGTCCCACCATCTTAATATAAACAGGGAAAAGTAGAAGTGCTCAGGCAGTATCTGTAATAAAATGCATTTTTTGTGTTCCACGTGACATTGAGCTAGCATTCTGCGGAAGTAGTAACATTTAAAGAAAGGGTGTTTGAATGCTCATTACATTTGTTCTTGCCTATTAATAAGGGCCTCTTTGGAGGTGTTTTGATATGTCACCCAGATCTGCAAGTGAAAAGGAGTTCAGAGGCAGTCAGTGAAAAGGAGTTCAGAGGCAGTCAGTTTTCTTTTAGTCAGTGAGGGAAAGAATGGGTTTCAGGCAGAAACAGTGCTGTTAGCTGTCTGTGGAGTTGGGATTCAGGAGATCTGAGAGCCATTTGACACAAAGAAGTCCTGGGAACAACTGATAGTTCAGCGAATGGTTTCAAGGAATGTTTTGTGAAGATAACTCAGTGTCTCTGGCATCTGCGTGGATTGCTGAGGAATCTATGGGATCTATAATGTGCACTGAGAGATGCTGATCCACAGTTTGGCAGCTGATTCATATGTTGCTCATGCTGACTCTAATGTTAGAGTGTAAGCTGCATGCTGCAGATTATTTTACTTTTCTAACTTTGAAAGTTCAGTTTGTTCAAAAACAGTGGAAGTTTGTGGCTTCATTCTCTTAATGCGATCTCAAACTTTGTCTACTTTAAACAAGAAGTCACTGGTCTCTTATTGAATCAAACCAAACATTTGGGGGTTTGGTCCAGGATCATAATAGGAGAGAGAAACAGTTAACAGTTTTGATTTTCAAATGGCTGATGAATTGGGGCCTGGTGCAGGAACAATTTTAAAATCGTTCTCCCACAGACCGTCTTGGGACCCCAATGCCTCCAAGATACAATTTCCAAAGAGCTGGTGAGGTACGGAAAACACACTCGTTGACAATTAATGGCACAGTAAACTTTTATGGACTTGTTAAGGGGCATATGAGGTTGTGAATGGAATTATGTTTTTCTAGCAAACTTTAACAGCTGGGTGCACATTACTGCATGGAAATGAGGTTTGCATCAGGACTGAAGAAAGTTTATTTGCCTTTGTGTTAAATTTAAATTTGATTGGCTCAGTAGTGCCAGATCAAATACTGTACCTTAATCTGCACTCCTTGGCCTCATTCCGCCTATTTCACCTCCTCACCTTCCAAAGAACTGCCTACTCTATCCTCCAAGGAGGCTGCAGCCTGCCTTTGTCACTGCTGTCAGCCAGACAGCTCCCATCTCCTGGAGGCACCTGATACCTCTCACTACACACTAAGCTCACTACCTGCCCAAATAGGTTACTTAACAGGTGAGGACAGGACAAGGAATTTATCTATCTTTGAAAATACAGGCCAAATATTTCAGGTCTGTGACTTTTGATCAGAACTGTCTGGTCACACCAGAAATGTTAGCCATATTCCTCTCTTCACAGTTACTGCCAGACTAGCTGACTTTCCCGCATTTATACTTCCAACATCTTGTGTTTTGCTTTGCTACTGTCTTAAATAATGTTGCTCTTTGTAACTAAAGACAGGTTCATAGAATTCCTACCATGCAGAAGGAAGTCATTCAGCCCATCAAGTCTGCACTGACCCTCTGACACACTACCCTTGTAACCCCACACATTGACCATGGCTAATCCATCTAATTTACAGGCCTAAGCAGCAATTCGCCATGACCAATCCACCTAACCTGCACATCTTTAGACTGTGGGAGGAAACCAGAGCACCTGGAGTAACCACATGAAGAAATGGGGAACACATGCACAGATAGTTACCAAGGGCTGGAATTGAACCCACGTACCTGGTGCTATGAGACAGAAGTGCTAACCACTGTGCCATCAATGCTGTTTGAATTTTAAACAGAAGTATTATCAAAACATAGTCTAGCTGCATTCAACAGAAGTAGTCTCTATCCTACTGAAGTCTACAAATGGCCACTTACAAATAAAGCTGGATACATTTTTGAAATTCTCATTGTTTTTGTATTCAGAAACACTAGGCAGTGGCTGAACAGTATAGAAGAATATCTTTCAATTTTGTACCCACCCACAATAGGACCAGGCGTAACTCCATGTTTCATAAGCTGCTCCTTTAATTCATCGTTGCTCAGTTGCGCGACATCCATTTTATTTATATGATTATCTTCAATCTCTTTTAGTTTGGGCAATTCCTTAGTTATAAAAATGTAAAAAAAAAATCAAACGTACAGTTTAATTGTAATTGCAACAAAGGCTGGAATATCACTACCCTTTAACAGAGCAAAAATTGTCTTATATCACAAAAGGAAGCTGACGAGAGATTATGGAGTACAATACACATGCAAAAATGCTTTTTCCAGGATGGATATGTAAAATCAGTCAGATAAACACAGTATGGCAAAGATAGAGCCACACATGCAAATTCATTCAGTAAGTAGAAATGTAATTTGAATACACATCAGTGCACGCGTCCAATTTATAAACAGCAGAATTTGCACAGTCCAGTTTAAGACAGTCCATACGTTTTGAAATGCAGCCATTCTATTCAAAAACATGCCAACAATCCAAGATAACTATATTTTAATTCCATTGGCTGAGGGTGTTTTATCTTTCTGGAAATTCCACACAAACTTATGTGAAAATTTGAGGGGACAAATGATTCAACATTACATCCTATTAAGTTTCAATAATTAAACAAAACTATCAAATGGCTAACTTTACAAAACCCTATTAAGTGGCAGATAAAACTGAATTTTGTAGTGTTAAAGGTAACAATTAAAAAGATGGATCTTGCCCCAGTGTTCAAAACTTCTTGATTCAGAGTAATGTATTAAATTATAACAAAAGAACAATTAACATTCCTCATTGCTAAAGCAACTCTCATTTCTAGTGAAATGTATGAAGACTTGGGACACAATGTTGTCTGAAATATCTTTTTAAAATTTTTGTCAACCAGACAAGTTTTGAAGTTGAAAATTAAGATAATTCTGGGACCTACTGAAGGGGAAAAGATTAAAAATAAATGCCAAATCATTGTTTGTACCACTATCCCTCCACCCCCCCACTCTACAACAAGCACATACGTGCACACTACAAGATACTTAATTATTTTTTAAATTGGGGTAAGATTTACTGTTGGGGCAGCTAAAGAAATTAAAATGAAAAGCATTTGTAGGCATGCTGTTTCCACACAAACATCAAGCAGCATGTTCAGAGGTCAAGTCAAAAATCCTAAAAGTGTTTTATATATTATCACATGTACTAATCAGAATCAACATCTTTTCCAGTGATATTAATTACATTACATAACAAAACATAAAATAATTCCACATCAAATCCAGCTTATCACTATAACACGAACACATCATCAATTCCACTACTTGATATAAGGTTATGATACCATCTCTGAAAAAGATTAACACATTACTGTATGATCTATTTATGGTGTTCCCACTTTCACATTGACTCAGTGACATCATCTGAAGTTGTCACCAGGTTCTCTTTTGCCATGATGATACCCATCTCTTATGTCATCACTAATTCTCTTAAGCCTCCCACTGCTTGTATCATCATCCAATCTGGGTGAGTAGCAGGTTTTCCAATTAAGGTGTAGAAAGATCAAAGCCATTTCCTTCATCCACTACAACAAACTGTCCTCTCATCAACAATTTTACTTGTTCCCAGTCACTTCTCAGTGATGGAGACCACTTGCGAGCTCAGCCTTTACAGATGCACTATTGTAAGCATTCTTTCTAGTTGTATCACAGCTTGGTATGACTCCTGCTCTGCCCAAGAATGCAAGGAACTACAAAAAGTGGTGAATGTAACCCAATCCATCATGCAAACTAGCCTCCCATCCATTGATTCTATCTACACTTTGCACTGCCTCGGAAAAGCGGCCAGTACAATTAAGGATCCCATGCACCCTGGACATTTTCTCTTCCACCTTCTTCCATCGGGATTAAAAAAAAGTACAAAAGTCTACAATCACATACCAACTAACTCAAAAACTGCTTCTTCCTGCTGCTGTCAGACTTTTGAATGGATTTACCTTGCACGAAGCTAATCTTTCTCTATACCTTAGCTATGACTATAACACTACCTTCTGCACTCTCTCATTTCCTTTTCTACGAACGGTATGCTTTATCTGTATAGGGTGCAAGAAACAATACTTTTCACTGTATATTAATACACATACGTGACAATAATAAATCAAATCAAATCATTCTTTTTGACCCAAACTGAGCTTCTAACCTCATACTTTTCCATGGCAAAAGACACCTACAACCAACTCTAACTTCAGTACACCTGCTGCTGAAAATCTCATCCATGACTTTGTTACTTCCAAACTCAAATATTGGAATGGAGTTTAAACAAAAATTTGAAACCTGTACCTAAAATCCATGCAGTTCCACTCAACTATACCTCTATTTAGACATGAATTTTAGCATAAGTCTACCAACAGCTCAAATTTAAAATGCTCGCTCCATTATCTCATCACACCCTATCTCGCTATCCAAGAATAACTGACTGCTTCAACTCTGGGCTCTTAAGCACCTTCTACTCTTTGCTCCATTATCGGTGGCCATGCGCTGTATTCACTGAATATATTTAAGTCAAGAGTGGATAGATTTTTGATTGACAAGGGAATTAAGGATTACGGAGAGAAAGCGGGAAAGTGGTACTGAACCACTGCAGATCAGCCATGATCTTACTGAATGGCGGGGCAGGCTCAAGAGGCTGAATGGCCTACTCCTATTTCTTACGTTTTTATGTTCATACGTTATCCCATATTGCCACCCTGGGCCTCAGGAGTTACTTTCTAAAACTTTCAACTTCCCCCTCCTCCTTAAAACATGTGACGAAGCTTTGAAAAACCCTCAAAATAATTTTTGAGTTGGTATCAATTTTTATCTGATCATGCTGTGGTGAAACATTGCAGCACATTTCTTTTTAAGTTAAAAGGCGCTACATAAATGCAAATCATACTTCTACAACTTAGCTATGTCTACACACCAAAACTGGCAGATATACAGATAAATTTTACAGACATTTCAATACCAACTAATGACATCAGCCTGGGCTTCACATGAGCATTCTTTAATTCTTGTCTGAAGATTGTGGATTCAAGCCCCACTACAGAGTTTCCAGGTTGACACTAGTAATTCACTGCTGAAGAAATGCTGCACTGCATGATGTATCATATTTCAGCTAAATTGTTAGAATGAAGTGTTGTCTGTCCATGGCACTTTTTAAAATCATAACAGTGGAGGTCTCTTAGTCTTTGAATCACAAAAAACTCTGGTTATGTATTGCACTGCAATTTGTATAAGTTTGTGGAGATTGGAGGCTATAGTACCTAAATTGCAGCAACCACATAACGAAAGTACTTTATCAATAAACTGCAGTCTTTTCCTTCCTAATATACACAGTATTTTAAAGTTCTAAAAGCTTCCATCTAAAGCATAGTGCAACATCCAAAGTCCAAATGTCTCTCACAGCACAAGGCCCTCAAGAATATTGATTTCTTTTCATTTTTAAGGCTTCTGAGCAAATCTATTTTTCCTCTGTGCCGCAGAAGAATGTATGTTTCCAAGATCAGCACGTACGTATATAAGAGATGTGTGTATTCTTACTTCACTGTCTGTATCCCAATTAAAACAATCAGACAGCAAGTTTTTTGAGAGTTTAAAAATAAAGGAAGTTATTTATTATCAATGCTATGTTTCACTCACTTATCTCAAATGCAAAGATTTGATACAGTTGAAGGTAAGATCTCAGTTTCCATTTCATTTCACAGCAGGCCTCTAGTTTGTTAAGATGCAACTGTAAAGTGACAGGCTATGAGGTTCCTCGTAATCCAACTTCTTTTTCAGGTAAATTTTAACTGGAACAGGTTGGGAAAGATCTGGCAAGATCTCCCACTTCAAGGTATTGTTTTGTATTATATATGTTTGCTTGGGTGACTTGCAGCTTGTTCGATTGTTTTTGGTGGAATTATCTGCAAGATGAGTGTCTGGAATAAGCACCTTCTTGCTGCTTTTAAAAACAGACAACAAAATGGTTTCCTCGAGTTCAAGTCCTTTTTCCAAACAAAGGCTGGTGTCTACACTGGTTGTTTAGAACCAATCTGTACTGTCATTGTTTGAGATTCACCCAGCCTAGTTAGGATGAGCAGAACATCTAAATAGTCTGGAAAGTTGATTGAGGCTCATGTGAATGTACCCAATGATCCTTTCTGTTCAAAATGAAAGACAGTCAGGTGAGCTGATTGCTTTAGTCCTTTTGTGTTGATCTATCCTTAAAACAAAGATCTGCAAATTCCCCAGCCAACTGTAAATGCCCATATTTAATTAGGTATTCGCTGAGAATTAGGACGGCCTGAGTTCAAAACAAAAAAGGTCACATGATTTGCCATTTTAATAGTTGCTGTCCAGTTATAAAGTACTGTATTAACTGAAAGTTCATAATATATTGGGACATGATACTCTGGAAAATTAAACAGGCTTGATCTGAAGATGACATAATTATATTTCTGTAATTGATACTGCAAGTCACAGAACCCTGCTGACATTAGAGGTTTTACCCTACAGGTACTTTGGTCTGCCTTGTTGTCTAACAAGGGGCATACACGCAGTGGGTCATGAGAGGGCTGCTTTTGGATTTTTTTTGAGAGTATCCTAGTGCTTCATGTCGTTAGTGTACGCTTGACTTGGACCATTTGATGGGCAACACGACAGCTCAGTGACTATCGCTGTGCTGTGCAGATACATGGACTTGAGCCTGTGTCTGTGTGAGTTTGCACATTCTCCCCATGTTTGCATGGGTTTTCTCCAGGTGCTTCAGTTTCCTCCCACATCCCAAAGATGTGCTCTTAGGCTGATTGGAAGAACAAATTCTCCCTAAATTGTCTCAAATTTGGTTTCAATCCATACATCTATAAACATAGACAGGGATCACAGGTAGAAGTGGGAACATCGAGGTGGCGGCACGGGCTCGTTGGGCTGAAGGGCCTGTTTCCTGTGCTGTTTTGTTCTTTGTTTGTGATGTGGAGTTGCCGATGTGGGATTGGGATAGGCACAGTAAGTAGTCTCACAACACCAGGTTGAAGTCCAACAGGTTTACTTGGTAGCATAAGCTTTCAGAGTGCCACTCCTTCATCAGGTGAGATTGATAAATGAATGGTGCTCTGAAAGCTTGTGCTACCAAGTAAACCTTTTGGATATTAGAGGAACACAATATCTTCTATAAACACACAGGGATAGTCACACAAAAACAGAAGTATATATCATGAATTATTTATTCCCCATTCGTAAAGGTGATCTGTTGAAAGACCCATCTGATATCTACAAACTGATAGTAAATTCCTAAATGTAAAGTGAGTGAGAAAAAAGATGATTCCTTACAGATGTGAAACATTTTTTAGGAACTGGTGACACTTGTATCAATTAGCTAGACTTTTAAAATTTCATTAGGTAATGCAACACATGTTATTTTTATCTGCAAATAAACTACTACTGTGCTCTGAAAGGTCATGAGAATTTGGCTAGGACCAACTGTAATTAAACCCTCAAGTATATGCATTATGACGAATTCAGACCTTGTTATTCTGATAGCAGAACACAAGGATTTTTAGCTATGCAAATTCTCTGCTAGCTAAAGTGTGAAAAAAGGTTTCAGTCAGTTTTCACCTAGAATTCTTTCCTCTCAAATTTTAGTATAGATAGGACAAAAATAAGCAGCAAGAAAATAAAGTCACAGGTTAATCATGTTAATTAATTCCATTCAAATTTTTACTCGCACATGAGTTAAGTTTGCATTGAACCATTCTTATGCAGGCAATTTCAGGGAGATGAAAGTGAAAAGGTGGCGGGAGGTGGGGGTGGGAGGTGCTGGGGCAATAGAAGAAATTAGCTTACTCTTGCTTATAGGCCTTAAGAAAATGCCTCATCAGCATATTTCTGACGCAACCTGTCACTTCTGGGCCAACTGCCTTGACAGAACTGGTCCACAGGCAAATTCCAAGGATTTGGAGAGAAGGTAGAAAGAAAATGAATGGAGATGTAGCTCAAGGCAGAAATTCTGAAGTGTTTCATGGAGCCCACCTGGATCATAAATTTTGCACCTTGATTTTGACCAGAATAAGCATAATATAGATATGATTCAAATGATCCACTAGGGAACTTTGATCAAACAAAATTGAATTAAGAATATTGTTAACAAAAATGGAAAGAAAATTAGTAATAAATTTTATCAATTACGAACAAAAACAAAGCATCCACAATAACATATACCCTTACAAATATATCCAAGGTGTTCCAATCAAACTAAAATCTTCCATAGACAAAATCCTTTAAACAAGTTCAACACAGTAAAACCTAACGTTAACATGATACTGGAATTGAGTCCTTTGGTTGGAGAACTGAAAACTCTTTTAAAAAAAGTCTAGCAGTGCTCTTGACAAGGAATTACAAAAGATCATGAATGTAGTGCCATCCATCATGCAAACCACCCTCCCATCCATTGCCTCTATCTATACGTCCTGCTACCCTAGCAAAGTAGCCAGCATAATTAAGGACCCCATGTACTCTGGACATTCACTCTGGGAAAAGAATACAAAAGTCTGAGGTCACATACCAACTGACTCAAGAACAATTTCAAAAGAACAAAGAACAAAACAGCATGAGAAACAGACCCTTCGGCCCAACAAGCCAGCGCCGCCACCCCGATGTTCCCACCTCTACCCGTGATCCCTGTCTATGTTTATAGATTTATGGATTAAAAACCAAATTTGAGACAATTTAGGCAGAATTTGTTTTGCCAATTAGCCTAAGAGCACATCTTTGGGATGTGGGAGGAAACCGGAGCACCCGGAGAAAACCCACGCAAGCACGGGGAGAATGCGCAAACTCCCACAGACACAGGCCCAAATCCATGTATCTGCACAGCACAGCGATAGTCACTGAGCTGTCGTGTTGCTCATCAAATGGTCCAGGTCAAGCGTACACTAACGACGTAAAGCACTAGACTACTCTCGAAAAAATCCAAGAGCAGCCCTCTCACAACCCATCATGTGTTTGCCCCTTGTTAGACAACAAGGTGGACCAAAGCACCTATAGGATAAAAACAAGCACATCAATATCATCATCTGTTTACACACTTCCCAGGGACTCCCAAGGCTCATGATCCTTATTTTAAATCAGTTTTCTATACCCCTCCATTCCCATTCTGTTCATGTGTCCATCTAAGTATTTCTTAAATAACTCCAGAGTGCCTGCCTTCACCACTTTACCTGGCAGTGCATTCCATACCCCCATCACCCTCTGTGTGAAAAAACTCCCTCTCGCATCCAAATTATACCTTACCCCCCTCACCCTAAGCCCGTGACCCCTCATGCTATTTGAGTCCATCCTAGGAAAAAGCTTAATCCTGTTTACTCTATCGATACCCCTCAATCTTGTACAGCTCTATTAAGTCTCCTCTAAGTCTACGTCTTTCTAAGGAAAACAGCCCCAATTTGCCTAACTTCTCTTCGTAACTCAGACCTTCCATACCAGGCAGCATCCTGGTAAACCTCCTCTGCACTCTTTCCAGAATCTCCACGTCTTTCCGGGAGTAAGGCAACCAGAACTGGACGCAGTATTCCAAATGAGGTCTAAGCAACTTTTTATACAACTGCAACATTAAAGGCCAGCTCTTGTACTCTATACCCCTTCTTATAAAGGCTAGCATACCATATGCTTTCTTCACAACCTTCTCCATCTGCTCTGCCACCTTCAGAGACTTGTGCACCTGCACCCCCGGGTCCCTCTGTGTTTCTATATTCTTAATAGGTCTACCCTTTATCATATACCTCCCCCCTACATTCTTTCTCCCGAAATGCATCACCTCGCATTTATCAGGATTGAATTCCATCTGCCATCTATCTGCCGAGATATCAGCCTATGTCTTGCTGCATCGCCTGACAATGCTCCTCCCTATCCGCAAGTCCAGCCATCTTTGTATCATCTGCAAACTTGATCACTCCACTTACTCTCTCTCCCAAGTCATTTATATATATTACAAATAAAAGAGGTCCCATAAGCCCTGCGGCACAACACTAGTGACCGACCTTCAGCTAGAAAAACACCCTTCTACTATTACTCTCTCTGTCTCCTGTTACCAAGCCAGTTTACTTATCCATCTAGCTACCTGTCGTTATATCCCATGAGCCTTGACCTTCTCAACTAACCTCCCGTGAGGGACTTTTGACGAACGCCTTACTGAAATCCATATAGATGACATCAACGGCTCGCCCTTCGTCCACCGTTTTCATCACCTCCTCAAAAAATTCCACCAGATTCGTAAGGCACGACCTCCTCTTAACAAACCCATGCTGCATATTCCTAATCAGATCGCAACGCTCTAAGTGCCTATACTGTTCCAAGCATAAGTTCGAGTTCACTGTCATCTTAAAGCCCCCACATAATCCCCACCTGATCTATCAATCCCCATTACTAGGACTATGGGCATGATCACTTATTCATGGCCATTGGTTCCAATATCCCCAACTCTACCAATCTTAAGTTCAGCCCTCACTTTGGGTTTAATTGCATACAGCATGGCACAAGCTTTCAGGCTCCTGGGCCAAACTCCCAGTTTCAGTCATATATTCACCTTCACTGCTTTCATCTCACCAAGGGTTTCATTAAACACCTTCTGGTAGCTCCCCAATATCTCATCCAGGCAAAAATGAGCTTTTGTTAGACTGTTTACCACTTTCCAATTTAGTCTCAATTGTTTCATCCAAAATGATGCAAGGTAATTAATTATCCTTTACGGCATACAAAAGGTAGACGTGTACCCTCGTGGATATAACCATTTAAAAAGGACCGGCCTAATCCACATTTGTTCTCAGAACAATATTTGTGGGATTCAAGGGAAGATGATTCAGCTGATCTTTATGTAGGGACTCCAGAATCAATGACATCAACCCCATGTCCACCTCTATCTTCCCTTCCAGTTTGATTGCTTGCTTCACATTGGACCTAAAGCACGTAAAGCTTAAATTTCCTTTTCTCTATCAGCTCCCTTTTGTCTGCGATCCTGCCAGCTCACTGTTCTTTCCTCCTAGTTGTGGGCTCTGGCCTCTATGTTTTACCTTTCCTGGGATAGTGGTGGTCTACAATTTCAAGCATCGTGATCCATTTTTCAGTAGGTAACATTGAGCTTCTCTCATCCAGCTCTTCATATGGCCCCCTTTTGCCATACTGATAACCCTCCTCAGGCCTTCATTGACTTCCTGGGGTATCCACCATCTTGTGCAGTTACTTTCATTGCTCTTGTGCCTAAGTGTGCTACATCAGTGTCAGCACGTTGCGTGAATCCTGTGATTGCAAAAGCCTTGTTGAAATTCAGTTGCGCTTGCATTTCCTGAATTTCTTCCTGTTGTAACCCACATATAAGCCGGGCCCAAAGTATTTCTTGAAGAAAAGCTTCTAAAAATCACAAAATTTTGCCAACCTTTTGAAAGATATTACAACTTTTATAATGTTTTCATCCTCCAGCTGGTCCCGTTCTTAAAATCTGTACCGTTCTGCAATTTGAAAGGTTGTGGCTCAAAGTGTCCCTTCAGCAACTTGAACAATTCTAAAATGATTTATTAGTTGAATTCCTCTGGCTGCAATAGTAAAGTACTGGCTCGAAGATGCCTTGCTATTGTGGCACTTATCTTGTTTGCGGTTACAAAGATATTGAATCTCTCTACGTAGGCCAACCAATTCTCTGCCTTTTCATTGAACTCCCTGATATCCTGAAACTATTCTGTCACTTCTCCTTGGTGACAAAGTTTCCCATGTTTGCTCTACTAGATCCGAAACCTGCTTCTCTCACACTGACTCTCGGTTGCTGACCAGTCACTCGACGACTACAGGAATCCTTCACTTGCCCCACAGTCCACCAGTGATCAGCAGCAGCTGCAGTGAACAGCCTCATAGCTGCACACAACTCAAAGTTTCCCTGCCCCAATGTCTGTCTGACACCTAACATTAGGCTCACAATCCTAAATGATCTCCAAAGCAATGTATTTGCTGTGGATCCTTCAATGCTCCGTTGAGAAAGGAACAAGGATTTTTTCATCAAAGTCATAGAACCAAAGCACCACCCATTGCTGCCAGTGTTATTACAGAGGCTACCAGAGCAGACCTACCATACATTAAGCTGGTCATTCTCTACGCCCTACTGTAACACCATATTTTGCACTTTCTCCTTTCCAGCTCCCCTATGCACTCTATGAATGGCATGTTTTGTCAGTATAGCACGCAAGAAAAAAATACTTTTCACTGTATCCCAATACTTGGGGCAATAAATCAAAGGTCACTTCCCTGCATCACCTGACCCATGCACTTAACAGAGCTACATTTCACATACATTACATATGCAGTCACTAGTTCATTTTAGGGTCAAATATGACATGAATGCTGTAGTTCACCTCAGACAATTATCAAGAATAGGAATGGATTAATTGCTTGGGAATGGAGTTTGTGATAGGGGACAAGGAAAGTGGCTTCAGTTTTTCTAATTTTAGTTGGAAGAAATCTTATGTTCATTCAGTACTGGATTTCAGACAAGACTGTATGAAAAACTTCTAGTTAATAGCAATTAGTTACACTGCATCAAATTATGCAATACCCATTTTATTCAATCCAAAGTGAAATGGATGGCACAATAGCTTATGACAACACTTGAACCTATGTCAGACAAAAAAAAATGAAAAATTTGATCCTTTTGCTGGGAAAACGAAACAATTTGAATTCAGTTTTGCCTCAGCTACTATTGTAGTGGATGCAAGCCCAAACATAACAAATCCGAAAATTGCTATAATTAAGATACATTTCTGCATCAATCAGAACATGTCTAGTCATGCTATACCTGGCACTGAAGGGAATGATGCTCAAAAATGCTTAATGACAAAGTTCATATCCCAAAATATACATTCTGTACCTTGATAAGCAAACAAAAACAACTCTTTCTGAAATTAGAACACTTTCTCCAGGTTTTAAATTCTTATGTTAGATCAAGTTTTCAGTGATACAATGATAATAGCCCAAACTTACAGTTTTGGTACTTTAAAAAAATTCAGGTAATGCAAAAGTCAGTTCAACCTCTCCACCAAAAGGATATGAGAAATTTGAAGTAGTTCCACTTCACATTTAGTTTTGATATTGCTCTAGAATTTAGCCTCAAATTGTTTCATAAGTATGTATCACATTTTAAGGCAGATTTTTCAAAGGATAGATGATACTTTTTCCCAAGCTCAAGTTTTTTTGCTTAAGTCCACTAGGGGACTGAAAAGTCCAGCCCAATGATCTCTGCTTGATGTCCAATACTTCAAGCAGCATTCACTAGAAACACATAGTATACACGCTAAGAAACAAACAGAAATATGACCGAAGGTTTCCTGTATTATTCTGCATGCACTATCGCAGGCTATAATAGGTTTAAAGAGAAAACTCAACCTTCTCCATTCCTTTCCATCAGTGACTTGGGGAAGAATTCTGGGATACATTTACAAAATGTATGTTTTCTCCGGTTACACTTTAATTTAGAATCTTTTAAAATGAACTTCATACTGCTTTGACGTTGATGCTGAATGTTTCAATAAAACTATATTAACACTAACTGATTTCTTGATGTTCACGGTGCGTCACAGATTACACTTTTCTTTGTTAGGCAGCAGCATATTATTTTACATACAAAGAAGGAATTGTGGGTAACACAATCTGTTCCTTTATACTATAAAACGCCCAACTGTGCAAAAAGGAAGTTAATTTCTGATGGATGCATTCTAAGTTCAAAGCTAGCAACAGTTTCTGTAGATTGGCACTTTAATGATTCCTTCAAAGCTTTGAAGAAACCAAGCTTTAAAATCACATCTTGCAGATATACTTGCTGATGAAAGTGCATACCTAAGTTTTACCCAAAGGCCCTGGAAGTTCAGTGAAAGTTGTAATGTTTGGTATGAGCCGATTCTAAGCAGAAAGCACAGTGAAGGGCTGGAGAGAAATGTGCAACGGGTGGGACAGAACAAACACTGGAACAAAACACAGCATAAGTGGATGAAGAAAAACAGCACAACTGTGAGAATACAGTGCAAAGGAAGAACAGAGTTGAGACATGCAAACGAATGTGCAAAAACTGATTTTTTAAAAAAGATTGAGGCAGGCATTTACATGGTTACACCACAGTATTTGTTCTAAAATTTCCTCTACGCTTTTTAACCTAAAACTGTAATTATAGAATTGGATAACCTTTTATTAAATAAAATGAATGAGTAAGACTCTATTTATTTCTGGAATGAGCTACAATTTCCTGTTTCAAGTGAGGTGTTCACTGAGGCCTTACTCCATCTGGTGGATGTGAAAGGTCACACAGTACTATTCAAAGATCATTATTCACCACGCAAAATTATGGAGTAAATTTTCTGCACATTATCAACAATCTCCTCTCAAAGTCACAGCAGGGAGTGAAGGAATCCCTGTGGAATTTCCAGGCCCCAAATCTAAACCTAATGGGTCAACTTCCCTGCATGGAACTAGAAGATATGTATGGGAACAGAGTTAGAATCATAGGAAGCATTTGGCACATTGTGTCTACACCTGCCAAGAGACGAGCCATCCAGCCTAATTCCACTTTCTAACATTTGGTCTGTAGCCTTGCAAGTTACGACACTTCAGCTTCACATGCAGACAGCATCTTTTAAATGAGTTAAGTGTTTCTACTTCTATTATTTTCAATAAGAAGTCTCATAGGACCAAGTTAAAATCCAACAGGTTTATTTGGAATCACAAGCTTTCAGAGGACTGCTCTATTATCACGAACGGAGAGACTCCACTCACCTGAAGAAGGAGCAGCACTGTGAAAGCCCGTGATTCCAAATAAACCCATTGGATTTTAACCTGGTATTGAGAGACTTCTTACTGTGCTCACCCCAGTCCAACACCAGCATCTCCAATGTATTATTTTTAGGTAGTAATTTTCAGACCTCTGCAGCCATCTGGGTGAAAAAGAAACCTCATCTTCCTTCTAACTACTCTACTTTAAATCCAGCCCTTCTGGTCATTGCTTACGTAAATAGGCTATTCTAACCCACTCTTTCCAAGTCCCTGACAATTTTCCACATTACGATCAAAACTGCCCTCAATCATCTCTGTTCCAAGGAGAACAACCCTAGTCTATTCAATCATTTCTCATAACTACAACTTGCCAATCCTGGCAACATCCTCGTAAATTTCCTCACCAGCTAGAGAACCAGAACTGCACATATTACTCAGGTTATGTCCTAACTTGAGTTTAAATCCCTGCTCTATATTCTACGACTTGACTAATAAATGAAAGGATTCACCTTATCAACCTGAAGAACCCTTCAGCGACCTACAGACATTCACTCCAAGATAGTTCTTCCACACCTCTCACATATATTGTGCATTACTTTTGTCTCTTTTGATTTCCCAAATTCATCATTTGATTTGATTTATCATTGTCATATGTATTAACATAGTGAAAAGTATTGTTTCTTGCATGCTATATACAAAGCATACCATTCACAGAAGGAAGCAAGATTGCGGAGTTACATTCATAGCTAGGGTGTAGAGAAATATTAGCTTAATGCAAAGTAACTCCATTCAACAGTCTGACAGAAGCAGAGAAGTACGTATTCCTAAGTTGGCTAGTACGTGACCTCAGATTTTTGTATCTCTTTCATGACAGAAAAGAGAACCCCCAGTGTTGGGATCCTTTATTATGCTGGCTGCTTTGCTGAGGCTGCGGAAGTGTAGACAGTCAATGGATGGCAGGCTGGATGGCGTGATGAATTGGGCTACATTTACGACCTTTTGTAGTTCCTTGCGGTCTTGGGCATACTAGGAGTCATACCATGCTGTGACATATCCAGAAAGAAGGCTTTCTACAGTGCATCTGTAACAGTTAATCAGAGTCATAGTTGACATGCATAATTTCCTTAGTTCTTCTGAGAAAGTAGAGGCGTTGGTGGGCTTTCTTAACTGTAATATCATCTCTCCATGTCAGTCAACATTTATCTCTCTGTCAAGATCAAAAACAGATTATCTGGTCATTTGTCTCATTGTTGGTTCTGGGAATTTGTTGTGCACGAATTATTTCCCAACACGTGACAGTGACATTATAGGAAAATAATTACTTTGGTTGCCGATTGTCCAGAGATAGTGAAAGGATCTATTTTTTTTTTAAAAATGCCCTGGCACTGATTGAAGACTCAGTAAGAATCTGGCAACACCAATTTTAAATCCAACTGATTTATTTGATAGTAAATCTGCGAGCTTTCGACTTTCGTCTTCATCAGGCAAATGCAGTGTTCTGGTCAGACCAGAACACTGCATTTGCCTGACGAAGACGAAAGTCGGAAGCTCGCAGATTTACTATCAAATAAATCGGTTGCATTTAAAATTGGTGTTGCCAGATTCTTACTGAGTTTACCCCAGTCCAACGCCGGCATCTCTACATTACGACTGAAGACAGCAGGAAGCTGTGGGAAATTTCAAAGCGACACTGATTCATTCTTGGCTTCATTCAAGGGTTCAGCAAAGTTGCACCTCAGTCTTCTTAAACAGTGAAAAATCTCTACAGCAACACTCAAGGAATTCAAATACATACAGATGAATCATATCGGGAAGTTTAAATTTGTCATGAATTACTTTTGATATATTTTCTTTTGTTTAAAAGTTTTACTTTCATTAGGTCCTGAAGTGACTGCCATCAAGATGGTCTCCAAAATAATTTTCAATATAAAAGCAAAGAACTACGATGATTTTCTTTAAAAAAGCATTTGCTCCGATGATCACTTTTAATTAGCCAGATATTAGTGTAAGACATATATTTATTTATTAATGATGACATTTTAATACAGGAAGCTAAACACTTGGATGCTATGTGGTGTTCTCTGACACCAGAATAAAGTTTTATTGAACATGTGGCAATAAAATGCTGGAAATGTATTGCAAAACTAGTGGATAGATTTTCTGTGCATTTCCCCGAACTTCAAAAAGTCACCAAGGGAAAACGATAAAATCCTTCCAGGGACCAAATCATTTAGCTTACACAAAGAGCCAAATTCATAAAAACATGGAAAATAGGATCAGGAGAAGGCCATTTGGCACTTGAAGCCTGTTCTGCCATTCAATATTATCACGACTGATCATCCAACTCAACAGCTTGATCAACTTTTCCACCATATTCTTTGAGCCCTTTTGCCACAAGAGCTATTTATTTTACATACAATGCAGGAAGTGGTTATCTGGACCATTGAGTCTGCACTGAGCATAATCCCACCCAGACCCTATCCCCGTAACCCCATGTACTTACCGTAGCTCGTCTCCCTGACATTAAATCAATTTAACATGGCCAATCAACCTAGTTCACACATCATTGGAGAGTGGGAGGAAACCACACAGACATGGGAAAAACGTGCAAACTTCACACAGAGAGACCTGAGGCTGGAATTGAATCCTGGCGCTATGAGGCAGCAGTGCTAATAACTATGCTACCTCACCACCAACAAATCCAATTCCTTCTTGAAAACATACAAAGTTTTGTCCTCAACTATTTTCTGTGAAAGCAAACTCCAGGCTCTCTGGGTGAATAAATTTCTCCTCACCTCTGTCCTAAAAGGGATATCCCTTATCCTTAGACCATGACCCTGCATTACAGACTCCGCACACCAGCAGGAACTTCTTTCTGCATCTACCCTATCTAACCCTGCTGAATTTTATAGGTTTCCATGAGATTCTCCTACCCTCCCCCCCACCACCCCCATTACTCTGAACTTGTGAATATAATTTTAACTGGCTCAATCGCTCCTCATACATCAGCTCCACCACCCCAAGAATCAGTCTGGTAAACATATGCTACATTCTCTCTATAGCAAGTACATTTTTCATCAGATAAGAACAAAAAAACTGGCACAATCTTTCAAGCATGGTGTATCAAGACTCTGTATAATTGCAGCAAGACAACCCTGCTCCTGTACTTGAATTCTCTTGCTATTAAGATCAACATACTATTTGACTTTTTTAATTGCCAGCTGCACCTGCATGCTTATCTTTGGCAAATTGTGTATGAGGACATCCAGGTCTCATTGCACATTTCCCTCTTTCAATTTATAGCCATTTAGCTAATAATCCTATTTTTGCTACTGAAAGGGATAAATATTACAATGCAT
This sequence comes from Sphyrna mokarran, assembly GCA_024679065.1. Classification (NCBI taxonomy): domain Eukaryota; kingdom Metazoa; phylum Chordata; class Chondrichthyes; order Carcharhiniformes; family Carcharhinidae; genus Sphyrna; species Sphyrna mokarran. The sequence goes on along the minus strand of JAGIQG010000023.1, from coordinate 6,355,661 downwards.
CTACCACATATTTGCCTACCCACTCTGCTTGTTAAAAATCACACAAACATCTCCACACCCTCCTCACAGTTCACCCTCCCATCCAGCTTTGTGTCATCTGCAGTTCTGGAGGAGATGTTGCATTTAATTCCCTCATCTAAATCATTAAAATATATTGTGAATAGCTGGGTCTTAACACCTGATCTCAGCAGTAATGTACTTGTCATTGCCTACCATTTGGAAGAAGATCTGTTTATTTCCACTCAGCCAACCATTTCTCTCTCGACCCCAATAGACCACTCAATCCTATATACTTTAATTTTACATGCTAATCTCTTATATGGGATTTTGTTAAAAGCCTTCTGAAAGTCCAAATAAACCACATCCACTGAATCTCTTTCATCAACTCTACTAGTTACATCCTCGAAGAATTCCAATAGCTATGTCAAACATAATTACCTTATTATAAATCCATGCTGACTACGTCTGACTCAGTCACTTTGCCAAGTGCTCTGCTATAAAATCCTTGATAACAGACTCCAGAATTTTCCCCACTACAAGTGTCAGGCTGTATGGAACTTAATTTTTATTTATTAGTGTCACAAGTAGGCTTATGTTAACACTGCAACAAAGCTACTGTGAAAATCTCCAGTTACCATACTTTGGCATTGTTCGGGTACACTGAGAGAGAACTTAACATGGCCAGCGCACCCAGCCAGCATGTCTTTCAGATTGTAGGACGAAACCGAAGCACCTGGAGGAAACCCTTGCAGACATGGCGAGAATGTACAGACTCCGTACAGTTAGTGATCCAAGCCATGAATTGAACCCTTATCCCTGGCACTGTGAAGCAATGCTAACCAACTGGGAAACATACATAATAGCCGAAGGCATTTCTAACTGCAAACAGTTCAGCTCTGCAATATTTAGCACCGATATCTGAAAACAACTTATGAATGAAAGCTCTGATTCATTTCTCCAACATCCCAACTCACAGCCTGAGGTCACTCACTGTGATCAAATGAATGCTTTAAACCCAATAATTTAGTGCTCAGTTCAGATGATGTTTGACACCTGTCATCTACGAATTCATGAAATTTAATTCATCCTGCTGGTAATTCAGCTTTTAGCATGCAGTTAATGCTGTAGTAAACTGCATCATTCAAATCAACGATGAGATCCACTGCCAAAGTAAATCATACTAGTATTATAAAGGGGACTGCCTGCTCTGGTGGTTAGTATTTGGAATGCATTGGCTGACAGGATGGTGGTAGTGACTATAGATCCAATAACATCTCTCAAAAGGAACTGAATAAATGAGAACAAAACACAGGAATATCAGGATTGAGAAGAGGTAGAACTAAGAGAATTGTTTTGTGAAAGAGCTGGCACATATTCACTAGTCCCAAATGATCTCCTTCTGAGCTGTACTATTCCATGATTTTATGAAAATTACATGCAAACACCATAAATAGGAAATTCCTGTTCTTTGTTGTTTCTTTTCCACATTTCGGTTTCTTGCTGGAAGACTTCTATTGGTTCTGGGAACCTTCCCTCAGATGATCAGTACATGTGTGAATTTGAACAGAATTGCTGACAGTTGCTAAAGTATAGCAGGCATCACAGCTGAATTTAATCCTGTATTAACTCTGTAGCACCACATGCGCACTTAAAGTGGCAATCACCATTTAGTAATCGAGTGTAGTCCCTGGCTAAGAAAACACCAACTAATTCAGCACAGGTCAGAAACTGATTCAGAGACCTCGCTGGCATGCATATATGACTAAAAACCTTACTCTCGTTGTTCATCTCTCTTCTGCCATAAAGTTGACCCTATTGAAAGCAACAAAGGCCAAAAATAACTGACTCACTTCTACGGTCCTTTCCAACAGAGATCTTAGTATTGGATTATAAATATCTGACAGGTCTTCCTGCATAGCACAGATGGCAAATGCAGTACGTAGTTGAGCCATATGGGTCAGAGTTGCAGATTGAATTCCCAGTCTATGCTGAGTTAGCCAATCTTAGCCAGCATCCTCAATACAGATAATTTCCAGCAGGTATCATAGGAAGGGGCAGGCTGACAAAGTGAAAGACAAAAAAAAAGAAATTGAACAAAAAAAAAGTGGAGAGAATATAGCTTTTAAGTTTGTACATACATAAAATAAAACATTACTATGAACTCATTATTTGTTAGAAGTAAAATACAGCAAATGCTGGGAATTGAAAATTAAAACAGAAAATGCAAGAAATATTCAGCAGATCTGGTAACACTTGTGGAGAGAAAAACATTTATTTTGAGTTGCATATGACTCTTTTTCAAAGACTGAAGGAAGGTAGACGGATTTTATGTATTTGATAGGGGAGAGGTGAAAGGAGAACTTTTGATTTGATTTATTATTGTTGCATGTATTAATATACAGAGAAAAGTATTGTTTCCTGCATGCTATACAGACAAAGCATATCTTCATAGAGAAGGAGAGGGTGCAGAATGTAGTGTTACAGTCATAGCTAGGGTGTGGAGAAAGATCAACTTAGCACAAGGTAGGTCCATTCAAAAGTCTGATGGCAGCAGGGAAGAAGCTGTTCTTGGAGTTGGTTGGTACATGACCTCAGACTTTTGTATCTTTTTCCCCAACGCAAGGTGGTGGAAGGAAGTGTGTTTATGGTGTGTGGGGTCCTTAATTATGCTGGCTGATTCATATGCTGCCTCAGAAAAGCAATGAATGGGAGGCTGGTTTGCATAATGAACTGGGTTTCATTCACAACCCTTCGTAGTTTCTTGCTCCTGTAGAGCAGGAGACATACTAAGCGATCATACAACCAGAAAGAATGCTTTCTATGCATATGTAAAAGTTGGTGCTAGTCAAGACAGACCTGCCAAATTTCCTTAATCTCCTACTGAGAAAGAGGAGGCACCGGTGAACAAAGGGGAAGGAAGATAGGTTTAGAATAGATTAGATGGTGGTAGAAATTAAATGAAAAATATGCCATATGAACAAAATGCAAAGGGAGTGGTAATGGCTGCGGTAAAGAGACAAAGCATTTGTCCAAAACAATGTAAATATCAGAATAACAGCTCTTGCACAGAAAAAAAACATGAAAACCAGATTCAAACTCATACATGGCATAAAAAGCAGAATTAAAATGGAGAACAGAAACTATGATCTAAAATTATTGAACTGAATGTTGAATCCATAAGGCTGCAAAGATTACTCATTTATACTAAATTCATAAATACTATAAAAACTGCGCCATTCACGTCATCATAAATCAACCACCCAGAAAAATCCTAAAAAAAAATCATTTTTCAACACTGAGTTATTTATTTTTTTTTCAAAATCTAGATTTGTCTCTCTGGGCACCTACTTCATAAACTGATTTTATTCCTCAGAACATTTTTTAATGTGTTAAGGAAACAAACATGAAACTACAAAAAAAAAATTACAAACCAAGAGAGGAAATGGAGAGAAACAATCCAGTGAACAACCATAAGAATGTTCCTCCAAGTGCTCTGGTTTCCTCCCACACGCCAAAGATGTGCAGATTAGGTAGATTAGCTGTGCTAAATTGTCCCAAGATGTAGGTTAGGTAGATTAGTCATGTTAAATGTATGAGATTACAGGAATAAGGCATGGCAGTTAAAATACTGTCAGAGTGCTGATGTAGACACAACAGGTCAAATGGCCTTTTCTGTACTGTAGTTATTCTAAATACTATGGTCTATATTAGAAGTGTCCAAGTTTTGAAAATCATGAAGCCTCAAGGACCACATGCAAAATTTAAGTTCCCATTCCGATTAATTTAAAGATATTTCTTGCCAACTGACCTTGCTATTTTAATTTATTCTTTCTCCATCAAATAAGTAAACTCTTCCAAAGCTCCAGATCCATAAAATTCAGATACGATAAGCCAGCAAATGAGAAATAAAACCACAATTAGGATGGAGTTCCTAGGTTTGGTGGGCTAGCTTGCCATGGTTTGGACACGTGATCTTTGGATCACAGTTCGAAAATATATTCTCCTAATGGCAAAGTATCAAAATCCAGATAACATAGTTAACATCAAAAGTTTATTTTGAAGAGAGTAGGGATGGCAAAGCGATTCAGTTGTTAATGAATGTTGAGAATATGGACGAAGACATTGCTTATCCATTGATAGTCATATTTAACTTGAACAAATTACATCAACGTAGTAATTTCGCTCCTTACCCACCAAAAAAATCCCAAGATATTTATATTTAACAGCTCGTACTAGTAACAAAGTCCCAGCCCGAAGAGAAATCGAAAGTGCAGCGTGCCAGCAACTTAAAAAAAGTTTCTATACTGTATAGATCCCTACACACTAGAATCTGATACCAGTAATATCGGCCATTTTGTATCTTAAATATTTTAAATAAGCTTTGCTATCAAGTTTGGAGCATTATCTTTTGGTCGGTTACTACTTTAAAATAATATTCTCAGACAATACGGTATCCTACGTATGTGCTTTACTCCCACCATAAAAATATTATTTCAATTTATTGTGCACAAAATAAATGCCATTTGAAAACCTAGATGAGAATAAAATCGAACAGAATTCAACAAACTCATTCCCTAAAGACTTAGCGAAATAAAAGCAATAATATGCAAGATGCACAATAACGCAATTTTCAGTTTGTATACACAAGAACAGCAAATCCAAACGCAACTAACACAGAGACAAGCTTAGAACAAACCTTCAATCAAGCAGTTGCGCGCACAAAGCCCATTAATAGGTACACCAACAGCGAGCCCAACACCCGTGTTTGAAAAAAAGGATTCAAATCTTACAATTCGGCGCGCAACTAAAATTGACTGATTACTGACAACCATTACCATACTCAAATACAAAAACATACACAAAACACATCGATTCCCCTAAACTCACGGTGCTTTTAACTTCTGAAGAATCCTCCTCGTCGCTTGAAAAATCCGCCCTTATTTCTGACTTATTCTTAGAAGCAATGTGTTTTAAATAGAGCTGCACATAAACCTCTTTCTTCTGCTCCCTCTGCGGTAAAGATACGTTATGAGCAATTAATTCACTCTTCAGTCTGCTTTTAGTTAAATGAGACGGATCCTGGTTCTCCCCAATAACTGACATATTCAGCACGAGGGTCAGGTTACTCTTTTGTTTATAAATTAAGGTTAAACACTAACCGAAGAAACAGCACACAATATCCCACTGCACACACGCATGTACGAATTACAAACTGTACATGAAAACAAGTTGAAGGCGGATTGGACGCGATTGAAAAGGGAAACCCATTGGACAAACTTATTAACTCCTTCGAAGCCACATCAAAGGCTTCAGGTTCTTTATATCAAATAGTTTAAAACACTAGTATTACACTGATTTTCGGTTTACCTAGATTATATACTGCCAACACAGACGTCAAAATTCAGACAATTGTGATATGAAGAAGAGATTTAATTAATTAATTAATTAAAGGGTTTTGAGTGTCACTGGTGAAGTTGGCATCTATTGCCCATCCTTAATCCCCTCAGAAAACAGTGGCAGTCACCTTTTTGAATTACTCTGTCCATGTGGCATATATAAGAGACTAGTGGCAGCGGAATAATACCACTATAGTTCCAATGTAGAAACGTTACTTGTAGCCGGTGGTGTTTTGCTACCTCTCTTCTGCATGGTAGAGGTCACAGGTTTGAAAGGTGCTGTCAAAGGAGGCATGGCAAGTTGTGGGATTGCGTCGTATACACTGCTGTCATAGAGTGCTGTTGAAGGAGGAAGTGATTATTTTAGGTTACAGACGGAGTGCCAATCAAGTGGGATGCTTTGTCCTGGAAATGTGCCAAACTTTTTGAAAATTGTTGTACCTGTACTCATTTGAGCAGGTGGAAAGTACTCCTTTACATTCCTTACTTGCAGATAGGAAGTCAAGAAATTAGTTTCTTGCCACATAAGTCTCACCCTCTTTTGCAGCAGCAGTATTTATACAGCTGGCCTACAAGTTTCTGGAAAATAACCCTCTTTCTTCTGCTACCTCTGTGGTACACACACGTTATGAGCAATTAATTCACTCTTCGGTCTGCTTTCAGTTAAATGAGACAGATCCTAGTTCTCCCCAATAACTGACATATTCAGCACAAAAGTCAGGTTACTCTTTTATTTATAAATAAAGGTTAAACACAAACCAGGATGTGGATATTGGGATATTCAGTGACAGTAATGTTGATGAATATCAAGGGCAGATGATTAGATTCTCCCTCGTTGAAGATAGGCATTGCCTCATTTGTATGTGGCACAAATATTATTTGTTACTTATCAGCCCATGCCTAAAAGTTGTCCATGGAGGTAACAGAGGTTTACAGCATGGAAACAGGCCCTTCGGCCTAACTTGTCCATGCCACCCCTTTTTTTAAACCCCTAAGCTAATCCCAATTGCCCATATCCCTCTATATCCACCTTACCCAAGTCTAAAGGTCTTTCTGCATGCAGTCATGGAATGTGTCAATAACTGAGGAGTAATGAATGTAGCCTTAATTTTAATATTCATATTCTTATCTTCAAATCTCTCTGTGACCTTACCCCTACATATCCCTATCATCCCCTCCTCCAAACCCCCCTCCTCCCCCCCAGCCAATCTTCTGAACTCCTATTTCTGGCCCATAAAGCATTCTCCATTCTAATTGCTGCACCAATGATGGCCATGCCTTCTGCGTAGGCCATAAATTCTGAATTTTCTTTTAATCTCTCTGCTTCTAGAACAAAGAACAAAACAGCACGGGAAACAGGCCCATCGGCACAACGAGCCCATGCCACCACCCCGATGTTTCCACCTCTACCCGTGATCCCTGTCTATGTTTATAGATCTATGGATTAAAAACCAAACTTGAGACAATTTAGGGAGAATTTGTTTTGCCAATTAGCCTAAGAGCACATCTTTGGGATGTGGGAGGAAACCGGAGTGCCTGGAGAAAACCCACGCAAGCACGGGGAGAATGCGCAAACTCCCACAGACACAGGCCCAAATCCACGTATCTGCACAGCACAGCGATAGTCACTGAGCTGTCGTGTTGCCCATCAAATGGTCCAGGTCAAGCGGACATTAACGACGTGAAGCTCTAGGATACTGTCGAAAAAAATCCAAGAGCAGTCCTCTCACGACCCATCGCGTGTATGCCCCTTGTTAGATAACAAGGTGGATCAAAGCACCTGTAGGATAAAAACAAGTACATCAATATCATCTATTTACACACTTCCCAGGGACTCCAAAGGCTCATGATCCCTAGTTTAAATCAGCTTTCTGTACCCCTCCATTCCCATTCTGTTCATGTGCCCATCTAAGTATTTCTTAAATAACTCCAGAGTACCTGCCTCCATCTATCCGACTTTTCTCCTTTAAGACACTCTTTAAATCCATGTATTTCGAGCTAATATTTTGTCATCTGTCCTAATATTGCCTTTCATGGCTTGGCATCAAATTTATGCTTAACACTGCTGTAAAGTGCCTTGAACATTTTATTATGTTAACAGCGCTACATAATTATAAAGACAAGTTGTTTCAGTACTGCAACGAGGATGGTCAATCTCTACATTGCAGAAAAGGCCATCCAGCCCATCGGGTCTGCACCAAGTCTCTGACAGAGTATCTTACCCATGCCCTCTCCCCTGCTTTATCCTGTAATCCCACACATTTAGTACAGATAATCCCATATAAAGTATACATGCATGGCATAGTGCTTAGCACTGCTGCCTTACAGTGCTGGGGATCCGTGTTCGATTCTTGGCTTGGGTCACTGTCTGTGTGGAGTTTGCATGTTCTCCCTATGTCTGCATGGATTTCCTCCCTGCGCTGCAGTTTCCTCCCACAGTCGGAAAGACATGCTGGTTAGGTGCACTGGCCATACTGAATTCTCCCTCAGTGGTCCCAACAGTAAGTACATGGTGAAAAGTGAACTGGACTTGATATGAGTTGAGATGAGAACAGCACCATATTTGGTGACTTCATGTTTATGAAAAGTAGAACATGGGAGACCAGCTCGGTGCATGTTAGAATTGTCAAGTCTTCTGCAATGTAACAAAGCATGGATTTATTGACTTCAGGAAAAGTAGTGGAGGACATGCCCTTGCCTACATCAGTGGGGACAAAGTAGAAATGGTCATGAGCTTCAAATAGATCATCAACAATCTGTCCTGGTTTCCCCCCACCCCCACCCCCCTGCTCCCCAACAGCTGACACTACAGTTAAGAAAGCCCACCAATACGTCCATTTTCTCAGAAGACAAGAAAATTTGATATGTCTACTACCATTCTCACTAACATTTACAGGTGCATCATAGAAAGCATTCTTTTTGGTTATATCACAGCTTGGTATGGTTTCTGCTCTATCCAAGACTGCAAGAAACTACAAAGGGTCATGAATGAAGCCCAGTCCATCACTCAAACTACCCTCCCACCCATTAAAACTGCCTACACTTCTCGTTGCCTCAGAAAAGCAGTCAACATAATTAAGGACCTCACACACCCGGGCATACTCCCTTCCACCTTCTTCCATTGGGAAAAAAATACAAAATTCTGAGGTCACGTACCAACCAACTCAAGAACAGTTTTTTCCCTGCTGCCATCAGACTTTTGAATGGACCTACCATGCATTAAGTTGGTCTTTCTCTACACGCTAGCTATGACTCTAACATTACATTCCGCACTCTCTCCTTTTGTTATCTATGAACGGTGTGCTTTGTCTGTATAGTGTGCAAAAAACAATACTTTTCACTGTGTACCAATACATGTGACAATGTATCAAAATACCCTTTCTGACAAGACATTGCATATTGCAATCACATTTAAATTTTAACCATAAAATAATCCAGATTGGATGAGGATTTATTTATATAGTACAAGGTACTTCAAAAACATCTAAAACTGCACTAGTGTATCAGAATTTTATTACAAGCATATGACTCTTGGCTGCCAATACTTCTTAGATAAGCTTGATTTTAAGGCTAAATTAACTAGCATTGGATTGGCTTTGTCCCCAACAACAATTTTGTTTTTATCTGCAATCCTTCAAACTTTTCATTAGAACCTATGCTTGTCCAACATTCTATTTCCCAGGGCTGAAATGGTAGCTACAAGAGGACACAGGTTTAAGGTGCTGGGGAGTAGATACAGAGGAAATGTCAGGGGTAAGTTTTTCACTCAGAGGGTGGTGAGTGTGTGGAATCGGCTGCCATTGGTGGTGGTGGTGGAGGCGAACTTGCTGGAGTCTTTTAAGAGACTTCTGGATGAGTACATGGAATTTAATGGCACTGAGGGTTATAGATAGGCCTGGTAGGTAGGGATATGATTGGCGCAACTTGTGGGCCGAAGGACCTGTTTGTGCTGTAGTGTTCTATGTTCTATTCCAAAAGGCAAAGTTTTGATTTCATTGGAACACAATTTTGAAAATGAAAACAGTCAGGACTTGGGAACATTTACAAAAAACTCAAATCCTGAAACTCACAGAAGGGAACTTTTTAAAAAACACACATTGTGGGCTTTATCTTTGTCAAGATAAATTGTTGTGAACTGACATCACTTGCATAAGAACTTTGTCTATCAATTCACTTGATCCTACTTTGTCCCAGTTCCTGCAATAAGCTCATAATTTCACAATCTGGATAATAAGTGGATAAATGGTAGGTAAACTGATAGAAAAGGATAAAACATTCCAGTTAATCAGAAGTTGTTGGAAATATTTGGGGAAATCTATTTTATTACCATTGCTAACATTATCCCTCACAATGTTCCGAAACAGATTACAGCCCACAGAAACAGCACAAGGTGGCTGGATGTACATAACTCTAATTTTTCACTGGACCTACTTGTTTTCTGTCCCCCTCCATATTGCATTCACTTGCTACTGCCTCCTGTTTCCTTGGAATTAAGTCTGAGATTAAGCCAACCTATTTTACAACTTGTGTGTCACATCTGACCTTGAGATGAATTTTCAATCTCATATGCATACCATCCTATGATCATCTTTCTCCCCCTCTATAACATCATCCAATTTCTTGTGTCTCAGCTCATTTTCTGTTAAAGACCTCAGTCATGTATCTAGGCTTGAGTATTCCAAGGCAATCCTAAACAGTGTCCCACATTCTATCCTCTGTAAACTTGAGGCAATTCAAAACGTGGCTGCCCATGTCTTAACTTGCACTAAGTCCCATTCCCTTATCACCTCTGTGTTCAGCGACCTACATGGGCAGCCAGTCAAGCACAGTTTAAAATGTTCATCCATGTTTTCAAATCTCTTCATGAACTTGCACCTCTTTAGGCCTGTAATCTACTTCAGTCCCACAACCCTTTTAAGTATCTGCTTAATTCTGGCTTTTTGTGCATTTTCAATTAACAATTATTCCAGCACTGACAATCATGCCTTCAGTTGCCTCCAAAACTCTGGCATTTCCTCACTACCTTGTTGTCCTCATTTAAGACCCATGTTTTGACCATTTGATTTAATATTGCCACATGTGGTTTGGTGTCCTATTTTGTTTCATAAAGATCATGTGGAGCACCATTAGCTGTTTTATATTAAAGGAGCTATATAAATATAAGTTGTAGTTCTTGTTGTAATATGTTGCTAATCCTCTTTTTGTTAAGTGTAATTTTCAGCTTTATTACCTCATGTTCCTCTTGGCTTTCATTTCTGGCTGTGGAATGCTTATTGAGCTATAATTCTGTGTTGGTCCCATTTGGTTCTTGATATCCAGCAAGAGAAACAAAGAAACACTGGGAGGAACCGTGTTTATTCTGCAGCATATGTTGTGAAACCATTCCTCCCAAACTTGTTTTCCCTTTTCATTATTGCTTCTATCTTTTATTTCTTATTGTGTAATGTTGATATCAAATTTGGCAATTGTCCACAATGGTATGACTGAAAATCTGGTGCTCATTGTGCAGAGAACTCATACATGGGAGACCTGTGGCCAATTATACTACAGAGCAGGATGTTGCAATGCTCCATGTTTCACATTCAAACAACAATGTGAGAGATTATTATATGACAAAAAAAAAATTCTAATGCTGATCTAGGTCCACAATCATATATTTAAAAGTTGCAAATTAAATAGTAAAGGAATATTTAATTAAAATATAATGAAGGCCTCCATGAAATAATCCAGCTTTCATTTTCAAATCATCATGCATTATGGATCATAGGACCATTTTATCTCTGTTCTCGTTGGCATGGCAGAATCTGCCCATCCATGCCTATGTACCTGACTAATCTAAAGGTCTGGCATATATAGAATTAACGCTAGACTAAATACTGTACTGCCTACATTGTGATGTAATGGAACATATGACCCATACCTAGGATGTAGAGATGCTGGCGTTGGAGTGGGGTAAACTCAGTAAGAGTATGGCAACAGCAATTTTAAATCCAACCAATTTATTTGATAGTAAATCTGCTAGCTTTTGGCGTTTGTGCCTTCGTCAGGCGAATGAGGTGTTCTGGTCTCCAAAAGCACACATATCAGCACAGACAGTTTACAGATTGCTGATTAGAATGCAAATCCTTACACCTAACCTGCTATTCAAGTCTTAAAGTGGCTAACAAAGGAACACTGAGCACAGGTTAGAGAGATATGTATTGTCTCCAGACAGCACAGTAAGTGAGGTTTTTTGTTAACCCAGGCAAGTCATGGGGGTTACAGATAGTGTGACATGAAGCCAAAATCCTTGTTAAGACCGTCCTCATGTATGCGGAACTTGGCTAACAGTTTCTGCTCAGAGACTGATCAGAGACTGCACACATGAGGAATCAGCCTAGTCCTGGCCAGAGCTGTGTGTATCTTTGAGCCCTTTATTATACATATGTACAGAGTTTCTGTAGTTAATAAAACCATTGAATTAAACTACTTAACACTACTAAGATTTCTGTAATAATTCTGAAAGCCCGACTGTAAAAGAACATAGCTTATTTACAGAATGCAAAGTAAAACCACTGCCATGATACGCACAACTGTCCCCACATGGGACAAGTTGTTTTGCAGGATCAGTCCTGGGGCTGCCTTATAAAAAGCGTGAGCTCCAGCCGGGCAAGCCATTGCCTGTTACCAGGGGAATTCAAACTCAGCGAGACCCTCAAGGAGATCAATCAGTGATGTCACGGGGACTATCACACCCCTAACCCTCCGAGTCTGAATGTGCCTTCGCATTTCCAAGACAACAGGGCCTCTCCATCTATTCACTGATGGCGTCATTTCCAGCTCTTGTAGAGTCTTCGTGGGAAGTGTATAAATGGGTTTGATAATGCCTCTTCTGTGCAGAGCACTAAAGAGTCACTGCAGGGTGCTCATCCTCGATGCCACCCTCTGATACCATCCTGTCTCCATATCAAAGCCAGAATCATCTGTGTTTTGAGGACTGACTCTTAAGGTTTAGTGAGTGGAATGTCTGATCCAGAGACCAGGATGAAGGATGCAGATGGTGGCATATCCGTAGAACCTAATACCGCTGCGGAGGATTCCCTGCAAATCCATAAGTTTATTCCAGTAACTTGACTTAATGCTTATGAGAATGTGTTAAGTCATGATACCAAGATAAAAAAAGTACATCAAGAAGCAACAAGCAACTTGGTATCTCACTAATTGCCCAAATCTTCTATTAAGATACTCATAAGTGCTGATAATGTTTAATCTGTAGAAAAGTAGATTAGACATGTGGCTATCATGGTAACCAGGTAATGGAAAACATGAGCAACATCATCTGAAAGCTGTACACTTCAGCTGGATTTCCAATAACTGTTATAGCAGACAAGAAACTAGAAGCCAACGAAAGAGCAATTGGGTATGCAGAAATCTGCCTGCTTCAAGAAGATGACCATCATCCTGGTACGTTCTAGTTAATTTTGTCAAGTTTAGAACTTGCATAGTGTTGTCACAACCTTCAGGTCTTTTCTTGAGTTGTGATAATGGGCTTTACAACTTGTTGTTTGTTTCTGGTATTAGCTGAGCTTTTTCATTTGTGAACATGAAGTTGTGAATCGTGTGTCCTATTGGAGCAATTAGGGTAGGATCCAGATTTTCAGTTCCACCAGTTAACATACTAACTATTAATCTGACTAAAACTGTACTCAAACAAGCAACTGGGCTGTAATACAGATATGATAAGGTTTTAGAAATTTTTTGCAATGCTGGGCCTTTCTTCCTGCTTTGCGGTTGTTATGATGGTTAGCAGTGATGTTACATTCATTGGGGTTAAGGTGATGGAATTTACCTCCGGACAACATGATGTTGGTGTTGCAAGTAATCTTGTAAATCCTCCCAATACTGGGTGGATAGATCTGAGCAGCAATTCCTATCCACATGGAAAGGGCTAATCCAAAAAAGTGCACCCTTGCCGTTGCTCTTCGAAAACACTGCTGCTAAAGTGAATACACCCAGTATTGGTCCTTGAATTACTTAGTGAAGTCTGAATTTATATTTCCTTGTAAGACAGAGACTACCACAGCCAGGCCTATTGTAGCAAGCCCAAATATCATACCTAGAGACTAAAGTCTTCTTTCCATTAGAAAGCTATTCTCAAGGTTTCCAGATAGGTTTTATAAAATTTTCGACAAGTACTGCAGCCATAGCACTGATGCCAGAAGAGATTGTGCTTAATATGCCACTGTATGCACCAGCAACTCCAGGCGTCAGATTCAAAATTTCTACTACCAGTAAAGGCATCAACTTATTGGTGTTACTAATTTTGTTTGCCTTTATTGGATCACAAGTCTCATAAACAGGATTCCCTGTGACAGAGATGACTGATACGTGTCTTTCTGATTTGAACCTTGTACAATGCTGGTCTTGTTTTTCAAGAATAACTCTCCGAATCGATGGAAAGCTGTGACTGAAGTTCCTGATGTGAATTGTATCTCTCGGCTTGAAGTTTCCATCTGGTCTTTGACCATAGCAACCCCTTTTAATTCAATTCTGCCATCCAAATTTGGGAACATCAGGCTAAGCCTAGTCTGAAGACATCAGTTTTTCAGTAGCTCCACTAGGTCTATTCCCATTTTTATATGTGTCATAGTCCAATGGTTGAAAAAAAAGCGTGCAAACTTTGTTTCTAGGAAAACTGTGATTCATTTCTTCATGCCACTTTTGAATGTCTGGACTGCTTCTCAGTCATGCTGTTTGAAGATGGGTGGTAGGATGCCATGCAGAAATGCTTTGCTACATTTATACTCCTGCTGGAACTCCTCACTGGTAAATGGGGTTCTGTTGTCTGTTATGAGAATCTCAGTACGCCATGTGTACTGAAGGATTGTAAGAAGTCTCACAACACCAGGTTAGAGTCTAATAGGTTTATTTGGCAGCAAAAGCTTTCGGTGACTTGCTCCTTCTTCAGGTGAATGAGGAGTTGTGTTCACAAACACAGAATATACGGACACGAACTCAATTTACAAAATAATGATTGGAATACGTGTCTTTACAGGTAATCAAGTCTGAAAGGTACAGACAATGTGAGTGGAGAGAGAACAAAGTACAGGTTAAAGAGGTGTATATTGTCTCCAGCCAGGACAGTTAGTGAGATTTTGCAAACCCAGGCAAGTCTGGGGGATTACAGATAGTGTGACATGAATCTAAAATCCTGGTTGAGGCAGTCCTCATGTGTGTGGAACTTGGCTATCAGTTTCTGCTCAATGATTCTGTGTTGTTGTACGTCATGAAGGTCACCTTGGAGAATGCTTACCCGAAGATCAGAGGCTGAGTGCCTGTGACTGCTGAAGTGTTCCCCAGCTGGAAGAGAACACTCCTGTCTGGCAATTGTCGAGCAGTGTTCATTCATCCATTGTCATAGCATCGGCATGGTCTCCCCAATGTACCATGCTTCGGGACATCCTTTCCAGCACCGTATCAGGTAGACAATGTTGGCCGAGTCACAAGAGTACGTACCGCATGTATCTGGTGGATAGTATTCTCATGTGAAATGATAACATTTGTGTTGATGATCTGGTAGACTGTACATTTAGTAGAGCTGACGGGAGGTCATCCTTCTACATGAGGGATTGCGGGTGTTCCCCTTGTCTGCCAGGAGTAGCAACATCTGTGGGGGGTTGGGATGAGGTGGGCGCTGGCACTGTATTCTGAGATTGCACGACCCTCTGTGAAGCCAGGCTTGATGTAGAGATGCTGGCATTGGACTGGGGTAAACACAGTAAGAAGTCTGACAACACCAGGTTTAAATCCAACCGATTTATTTGATAATAAACTTACAAGCTTTTGGCCCTATAGCCTTCGTCATTCACCGGACGAAGACCATAGGGTCGAAAGCTTCTAAGCCAGGCTTGCCAGAGTGTATGACATGGGTAATATTTTTTCAGCCAGAGTGGCTGAATCCCACCTGGTTACCGCTGCCAGTGCCAATGGGAGATACACCATTTTTCCTACTGGCACTTTGATTTTATTTCCCAGAGAATTGTGGCCACATTCTGCAGGCAATGGTTTAAGCCAGTTCCTAGAAGAGCGGTCCCAAATTAATAAGTCTCTGGTTTATTTTCTTTTCTTTGGGGAAATATTTCCTGATGTGCACTTGGGAAAATAGACATCTAATGACGTAGAGCTTATTTTACTATGTTACCATCTATTCCATTATCCATAATCAATTCCTAAATGGACTTGATGTCAGTTTCAGTTGCTTCTGTGATCTATCTCACTACAGCCCAGCAATTTATTGATCTGAACCTATCCAAGAACACAGATGACAATTAAATTATGGAGCACTGCAGGACCAATGAAGCCAATGACAATTAACAAGGAAAGGAAAACTGGTGACAGTAAAGTTTCCCATTCATTAGGTGTTCCACTGCTAGTAGGTGAAAGAGTTTTGATGAGGGAAAATCAAAGCAATGTTAAAAAATACCCACAATAGCAGCTGGTTTATGCAAACATATTGTTCAGAATGAGAGAAAGTACACAAGTCATGAACACTACTATCATACATGCAAACAATTCCAAAATACTTGACCAAAATAAATGACAACATATTTCTATTTCTTATTTATATAATGATTAAAAAGGGCATGTAACATAGAGCCAGGCAAATCTTTGCTGTACTCCTTCAATAGCAAGGAAATCCTTCCTCAGATAGGGGCACTAAAACTGCACACAATGTTCAGGTGTGGCCACACTAATTGCAGCAAATTATCCCTACACCTGTACTTAAGTCCTTTCACTATGAAGGCCAACATACCATTTGCCTTCTTTACTGCTTGCTGTGCCTACGTGCTTACTTTCAGTGACTGACGCATGAGGACTCCAAGATCTTGTTGAGTAGAAACATAGAATCTCAACAATGCAGAATGAGGCCATTCGGCCCATCGAGTTTGCAGTGACCACAATTCCACCCAGCCTTATTCCTGTAAGCCCACATATTTACTCTGTTAATCCCTCTGACACTAGGGTCAATTTAACATGGCTAATCAATGTAATCCTCATATCTTTAGAGTGTGGGAGGAAACCCATGCAGATATGGAAGGACCATAAGACATGGGAGCAGAATCAAGTCACTCAACCCATCGAATTGGCTCTGCCATTCAATCATGGCTGATTTTCTTTTTCATCCCATTCTCCTGCCTTTTCCCCATAACTCCTGATGCCCTCATCAATCAAGAACCTAGCTATCTCGGTGTTAAAGACACTCAATGACCAGGCCTCCACAGCCTTCTATGGCAAAGAGTTAAACAGATTTACCATTCTTTGGCTGAAGAAATTCCTCCTCATCTCTGTTTTAAAGGATCGTCCCTTTAGCCTGATATTGTGCCTTCGGGATCTAGTTTTTCCAACTAGTGGATGCATCCTCTCCACATCCACTCTGTCCACGTCTCGCAGTATCTTGTAAGTTTCAATATGGTCGCCCCTCATCCTTCTAAATTCCAACAAGTACAGACCCTGAGTCCTTAACTGTTCCTTGTGCCACAGCAAACTTGCAAATGTGCAAAGAACATGCACAGACACAGACAGGCCAGAATTGAACCCGGGTCCCTGGCACTGTGAGGCAGCAATGCTAACCACAGCGTTAGCATGCCACAGTTAGCTTTCTATGCCCATTGGGCACTTGGGTAGAGAAAGGATAATGCCCAAAAACCCCTTAGACAATGGTTGGCATCTTCACCAACAAAGTGTAGAATATTGACAAATATATTGCTGGTACTTCCTCTGTACAAATGACATTGTCTCTGGAACAAGTTAAAGTTTATATAATATTAATCACAAGAAAACCTTACGTTAACAGTGCAATGAAATTCCCCTAGTCCAGCACCTATTCCACTCAAAACATCTAACCAGCCCCTCATATAGTGAGAAAACTTTAGATTTCAAAAAAATAATTTGATATGTATTTAAAATGGGACTGCATATTATACAAGATTATCAATGTAGAATGAATATAGAAAAGTGAGTTTCATGATCACACAGAGTCACAATTTATTTGTATGATGACAGATATCAAAGTAAACCACATTTTAAACCCAAAACTAGTTGGAATTGGTTTGATCTGTACCATAAGTTTAGAGGATGTACTTTATTTCCATTCTAATCTTAATGTACTTTACGAAACCACACCTACATATGTTGAAATCTGAAGGTTAAATTCAACAGAATGGAAGACAATGAGGATTTTATGATTAAGACGTGCAAGTCTTTTAATTTCATTTTTTGTTAAGTTTTTTAAAAGGCCAACCTGAAAAAGAATTGAAGTTTTCTTTGTCCCCAACACCAGGTGAATTTAAAATATTTTCTCCACGTTGCTCCGTCCGCCATCTAAAACTGTCATTGACGGACAACCGGCAGTACCATTCTGCACAGAGGGAGATTTTGTTCGCCAACCAGTCTTACAATGCATTTTTGTATCAGATTATTGGATTTATCTTGCTTATTGGCCATGAAAGAAGTTTATATGCTGTTTAAAATCATTAGCTGAAGAGATCTTTCAAAACTTTCCAGAATGTGAAGAATTTATTTCATCACACCTCCCATTATTTATGTGGTATCTCCCGGTTTTTGACGCCATTTTAGTTAACCGCTTTTCGATTTGAATATTTTGGCGGGGTTTTGACTTGTGTTGGTGTTGCTAAAAAAATTCTTCAAATTTATTCGTTAAATGATTGAATTCGTGCCTAATTTCTTGAAGGTACGATTTTTTTGAGTGTTCATAAATCTACAAATTATTGTAGGAAAGTGAGTAGCAGATTGTATGAAAAGTTAGACATTGTAGAAAATAAACAGAAAATGCTGGAAGTATTCAGCAGATCTGTCAATAACTGGAGTACCATTTTCAAATTGTAACTTACTGCGTTCGGAATCATCTTTTCGTTGGTGTGGACAGTTCTGAGTTCCTCAAATTAATGACAGTTGATAAGGGGAGGCAATAGCCTAGTGTTATTACCATTGGACCATTAATCCAGAAACTCAGCTAATGTTCTGGGGACCTGGGTTTGAATCCCGCCACGGCAGATGGTGGAATTCAATAAAAAATATCAGGAATTAAGAATCTGCTGATGACTCTAAAACCATTATCAATTGTCGGAAAAACCCATCTTGTTCACTAATGTCCTTGAGAGAAGAAAATCTGCTGTCCTTACCTGTCTTGGCCTACATGAGAGCCAGAGCAGTATAGTTGACTCTTAACTGTCCTCTGACATGGCCGAGCAAACCATTCAGTTCAAGGAAAGGGCAACAAATGATGGCCAGCCAGCGATACCCATTTCCCATGCATGAGTAAAAAAAATCCAGCACTTGCCACACAGAGATAGTTTACTCCTAAACTGCCAAATGCAGTGCATGAGTTCTGCCTACGATCTTGGGAATAACTTCTGTGCTCTTGCCACCTTAACTTTTGTGTAGCTCATCATCATACTTTCAAGTGACCATTTGGTCTACCTGTTTAGTTGGGACAACAGAGTGGTATGACTACGTGGGTTGGATGGGATTGTTGTCAGTGCAGGTTCGATGGGCCACCTTCTGCACTGTACGGATTCTATGATCGGCCTGAACTATGGGGGTAAGATTGATCTGGAGAGAGCTTCAGCAAAGTACAGCTCCTTGCCGTGCTTGTAGGTAATGCTGAGGTTGCAGTGTTGCAAATTTAGTATTAAGCTTTGCAGACACTGTGGAGAGGTTTTTCTAAGTTGGTTATGAATGGCTCGTGATCTGTTTCAACAATCCCCCCCCCATTGAAAGATGACCATATATGAAATCATGACATTTCTGACAGTCAAAGAGTAAAGCAATAAGTTTGTTTTGACTGTGCATAGTGAGTCTCAGTATCAATGAGGACTCTAGAAACATAGGCTATTGGTTTGCCATTCTGGATGCAGCCTTCACCAAGTCTGTGCTGGGAGGTTTCTGTTAATACAAGTGCAAAAAGTACTGTAGTAACAGTGGGCTGTGAGTGCTTGTTTAAGTCTGATGAAGACCATTGTGTTGTGCTTTTGCCAGCATCATTTGACATCCGGGTGGAGAGATGGACAAAGAAGTCTAGTGACCTCTGTAGCTGGGATGAACTTAGGATGAACTCCTATTTATTGACTACAGCTCAGCCTTCAACACCATTATTCTTCTGTGACTGGATCCTGAACTTCCTAACTCACAGATCAGAATCATTAAGGACAGGCAAGAACACCTCCTCCATGATCATCCTTAATACTGGTGCCCCAAAGGCTATGTTCTCAGCCCCCTACTATATCCCTTATATACCCATAGCTGTGTGGCTAAATTCCCCTCCAATTCAATTTTCAAATTTGCTGATGACACCACCATAGTGGGAGAGATCTCAAACAATGATAAGACAGAGTACAGGAATGAGATAGAGAATCTGGAGAACTGGTGCAACGACGATAATCTCTTCTTCAATGTCAACAAAATGAAGGAGACTGTCATTGACTTCAAAAAGCATAGAGGAGAACATGTCCCTGTCTACATCAATGCGGACGATGTAAAAATGGTCAAGAGCATCAGGTTTTTAGGCATCCAGATTACCAATAATCTGTCCTGGTCCTCCCATTCCGACACTATAGTAAAGAAAGCCCACTAATGTCTCTACTTTCTCAGAAGATCAAGGAAATTTGGCATGTCAGCTATGACACTCACCAACTTTTACAGATGCACAGAAAGCATTTTTTCTGGTTGTATCACAGCTTCTGTTTTGCCCAAGCCAAAAGGAATTACAAAAGGTTGTGAATGTAGCCCAATACATCACACAAATCAGCCTCCCATCCATTGACTCTGTCTATACTTCACTCTGCTTCGGCAAAGCAGCCAGCATAATTAATGACTCCACACACCTTGGATATTCTCTCTTCCACCACCTTTTGCTAGGAAAAAGATAAAAAAGTTTGAGGTCACGTACCAACTGACTCAAGAACAGCTTCTTCCCTGCTGCTGTCAGACTTTTGAATGGACCTACTTCGCATTAAATTGATCTTTCTCTACGTCCTAGCTATGACTGTAACACTGCATTCTCCACTCTCTCATTTCCTTCTCTATGAATGGTATGCTTTGTCTGTAAAGCACACAAGAAACAATATTTTTCACTGTCTATTAATATTTGTGACAATAATAAGTCAAATTAAATCAAATAATTACAAATAATCAAATAAGATGGTGCTAAACACTGCAAACTAATTCAGGCAGAGATCATTGCACATAATCAACGTGTGCATTGGTGTCAAAACAGGACATTTAGGAAGATTTTTCCTCCACAGAAAAATATGGTACTTGTGTACTGGCTGGGTCTGTTTCCAAGTGTGATGGTAGTATCTGTATTGATGATCTGGCATGTTCTGCAGAGGTATCATGGCAGGTTGCATGGTGTTGTAATCACTGAGGACTGAGTAGCTTGCTGCGAACTATGGTTTATTTGAGGTTAGGCGGCTCTTTGAAGGCAAGTAATGGAGGCACTTGGCAAGATGTTCATTGTCACTGATGACATGCTGAAGCCTGTAAAGAACCCGGCGTAGTTTCTCCACTCCAGGCAAGTATTGGATGACAAAGGGTACTCTGTCGGTTGTGTCCCATGTTGTCTCCTGTGGAAGAGCATTGTGTTTAATAGTGCAAAAGCCTGTACCTTTTTTAACTTGTCAGACAGTGCAACTTCACAGTAAATACTTTTGGAACTTTTCAAAGCTACTTACAATATTTCCATTAAAGACAGGTATTTTGATGTGGTATAGTCTTTGTGTCATTTTGCCAACTCCTGATATCTTGTAGAATGCTGGGGATTCCTCACATCACGACATCAAGACTTGCAACTATTATACATGTTGGGGCATTGCCTAGGAATCATCCTGAGAGGACAGTTGTAGTTTGGAACGTGGAGCAAGTAAGACCTGCCATAAATACCTGTGTTTCTGATGGCTGTCTGCGGAGTGAGTTCCTGAGGATGCTCCTTATTGGTAAGGAACTTAACACTGACAATGAAGGTTGAAGTGACTGACAGCTCATAAGGCAAAGGATTAGGATCTTCATCGCAGACTGTTCACTGATATCTACAGTGCAGTTAAAGAAAATCCTGGGAGGATGGATTGGATCATCGAGATGAGCGGGCATTGTGGGAAACAGCAGGTTGAATGGACTCAGGTGCTGTTAATGGTTGCAAGTCTGTCTCCACAGCCGTCTTTGGCATTATTTGTTGAGGGACAATCGAAGGAAGACTCGATTGTTGGGCGACAAGGAATACTGAGCGTTCGAGGAGAAGGGAGCACAGGAGCTAGTGCAGAAAACAGATTTTGGTCCAAGGGTCAGGGGTGGGAAACCCTTGCTGCTGGCTGAGAGAAGTGGCTGGAAAGTTTGATATGATAGACGCGGTTGATGAGGAAGCCAAGTTATGGACAGCCTACATCGAATGGTTCAGTATTTTTATGACATTGAATTGAGTGGTAAACAACATTATGCTGGTCTTTCTTAGCATGGTAGGAGGTAAAACATGATGTGGAGATGCCAGCGTTGGACTGGGATAAAAACAGAATTAAGTCTCACAACACCAGCTTAAAGTCCACTAGTTTTATTTGTAGCAAATGCTACAAGCGTTCAGAACAGACTGTCCCTTCGTCAGGTGAGTGGGAGTTCTGATCACAAACAGGGCACAAAGAGAATTTACATGAATAATGATTGGAATGTGAGTCTTTACAGCTAATCAAGTCTTAAAGGTACAGACAATGTGAGTGGAGAGAGCATTAAGCACAGGTTAAAAGGATGCGTATTGCTTCCAGACAGGAAAGTTAATGAGATTTAGCAAATCCAGACAAAGTTATGAAGGTTACAGATAGTGTGACATGAACTCAACATCCCGGTTGGAGCTGTCCTCAACTGTGCAGAACTTGGGCATCAGTCTATGCTCAGCGATTCTGCACTGTCGTGTGTCGGGAAGTAAATCACTCAGCATTGTGAGGAGTGTACTGGGGAAACCAGCTGAGAAGCCATTTCAGAAGTTGTGCACCGTAATGGAGGGGCACTTCATGCCAAAACCACTGCTGATTGCGGAGCATTTCTAGTTTACAAGCGGAGGGTGAGACCATCACCAAATCTGTGGCTATCCTCAAAAGCCTTGTGGAGAATTGTGACTTTGGGGCTTTATTGCAGACCAGCTTGTATGTGACTCCCAGCAGGAAACAATTCAATGAAGACTACTAATAAAGCTGCAGCTTGAGTTTAATAAGTCTTTTGAGATTGTGATGTCCATGAAATGGGCTGCCAAGAAGGTAGAACAGTTCGGAACCAGTGTCAGGGTGATCTTTCTTAGCATGGTGGAAATAAAACATTCAGAGTCCTGAGCAATGTATTGCAGTTGAAGAAACTGGCTGAGAAGCTGTTTCAGGAATTGTGTATGATAACAGAGGGGCATTTCATGCCGAGACTGATTCATGCTGATCATGGAATGTTGGCAGAGATGCTGAAGAGTCTCTGCCCAAGAAAGAGACCCAAGGAATGCCACCAGTGTGACAGAGTAGGTCAATAGAGTTCAGTTGCTAGCTGAGGGGAATTCAGTGCTGGAACTGTTGGAAGGTGAGCCACATTGCTTGGGAGAGTGTGAAGTTAAAGCAATCAGGGTCGAAACCCAGGAGGAAATGACAAGTGGCCAGTATATATGAGGACAAGGAGGTCATGGGGTCTGTGGATGAAACAGAGCAGACTGAGAAGATGCAGTTTAAATTAAACATTTTGTCTGTGCGAGGTGGAGCAGACTGTTTCTGGGTAATGCCTAAAGTAAAACGGAAACTAGTGAATTTGGAGCTGTACATAAGACAGCAGTGTCATTGATCCCAGAGTCAATTTATAAGGAAAGATTGAATCATATTGCCCTGCAGTCAGTGAGCATCATTCTGAAGACATACATCGAACAATTGGTTCCTTTTAAGTGCTATGTTTTGGCCAAGGTACAGCTGAGGGATTAGTGTGTGCATCTACTTTTGTATGTCATTAAGAGTAATTACCATGCATTGTAATCCTGGCTGAGATAATTGAAATTGAACCGGGAAATGGTGAACAGATTGGTAAAGTCTTGTTTGAGCCCAAATGATATTTTGGAAAGATACAAAAATGTTTAACACATTTTTGCATCTTTCCAAAAGAAAAATGGAGCCCTTGGTGAGATAAAAGGAGTGAAAGTGAGCTTATGGCTGAAGTTGGATACATGCTCAGAGAGCATGAAGGCATGTCCAGTGGGGATTTTAAAGTTATGGTTAACCTAGCCTATGTATTAGTATCCATTATCCCTCATGAAAGATCTGTTTGGTGGCAGTGAGAAATTTACTAAAATGGTTTTCTCCCAAACTTACCTGCAGGGGAGTGGGGAGGTGGTAGCCAAAGACTCACAGCCACCCTTAATCATCATCACCCAAAAAGAGTTATTCTGTTACAAATGACTGCCTTTTATGATCATGTCAGCCCTGGTCATTTTTCAAAGAGCAATGGACCAGATATTGAGTAGTCTCCTGGGGGTCCAGCGTTACTACATGATATCTTGGTAATGGGTTTGATACCTGGAAAACATTTGCAAAAGTTAGAAGAGACGTTGAAGAGATTGCAGGAACATGGGCAGATTAGGGAAAAGAAGTATGAGCTTTTCAAGGACTGTTGAATGTTTAAGACCCTTAATCGACGGTAAAGTGTTGCATAAAATGTCAAAGAACCTGGGCGCCATAATGAAGGCACTGAGACTGAAAAACATGTTCCATTTAATGTCCTTGCTGGGACTTGTAAACTATTGTGGTAAATTTGTGGCTAACTTGGTGACAGTACTGAAATCCCTGCATTGCTTATTCATGAAGGAACAGGCCTGGCAGTGAACACAGGAGTGTGAGAAGATTTACTATGCAGGAAAGATGATGTTGAAGGAATCCAGGATCCTAATTCACTTTAACCCTAAATTATCTTTTCAGTTAGCCTGTGATGCTTTGCCACATAATGTAGGAGCAGTTATATCCTATGTGATGGCAAATAGAGAAGATAAGCCCATTTCATTTGCATCTATGTCACTCTCCAAAGTGGAAGAAAACTATGCGCAAATTGAGAAGGAGGTACTGGGCGTCATTTTTGGGGTTACCAAGTTTCACCACTATCTGTATGGCAAGAAGTTTGTCTTACTGACAGACCACGGATTACTGACTAAGATTTTGGGACGTCATTCAGGGATCCCATCTTTTTGCCACAGCTCGTTTGCAGCAGTGGATGTCAGTATTATCCGGCCATTCGTATGAAATTTACTACCTCCAGCCGGATAACATGCAAATGTGGATGCGTTATCCAGCTTGCCTTTTGCCTTGTCATAAAGAGGTCCTGAATGAATTTATCCAAATCACGCACTTTTCACAAGACGCTAAGATATCAATTATAGCTGCGAAGGTGAAACATGCCATGTAGTAGGATCCCATATTCATAGAAATCATAGAAACCCTACAGTACAGAAAGAAGCCATTCAGCCCATAGAGTCTGCACTGACCACAATCCCACCCAGGCCCTATCTCCACAACCCTACATATTTACCCACTAATCCATCTAACCTACACATCTCAGGACATTAAGGACAATTCTGGCATAGCCAATGAACCTAACCCACACATCTTTGGACTGTGGAAGGAAACCAGAGCACCCGGAGGAAACACACACAAACACGAGGAGAATGTGCAAACTCCATACAGAGAGTGAATCAAGCTGGGAAAGGTCCCTGGAGCTGTAAAGCAACAGTGCTAACCACTGTGCTACCTTGCCGCCCATATTGAGTCAAGTGGTAGCCTTCATCCACAATAGAAGGACAAGCTGACAGAAGATTCTGAAATTGAGGCCATGTCTAATCCAGCAATAGGAATAGTCGGTGCAGAACTATTATATGTTGTGGGATATGCAGGTTGTCATTCCCCCTTTTTTGAGGAGCAAAGCGTTGGGGCAACTGCACCAAGGAGATCTAGGGGTGCTGCAGATGAAAGAGATGATGCACAGTTATGTGTGGTTGTCAAAAGTTGATGCCAGCATTGAGGAGAAAGTGGGCAAAATTCAGAAGACACCACTCACGACACCATTGCAACCATGGGAATGGCCAAAAGGGCCTTGGGAGCATGTCCACATAGATTTTGTGGGGCTGATGGCCAGCCATATATTATTAATGACTGACAAACGCACACTCCAAGTGGCCAGAAGTGATATGTATGATGTTGATGATCACAGAAATGAACCTTGACAAGCTCCATGATATCTTGGCTAGATTTGGATATCCATGATGTGGAAATGCTGGCACTGGACTGGAGTAAGCACAGTAAGAAGTCGCACAACGCCAGGTTAAAGTCCAACAGGTTTATTTGGTAGCACAAGCCATAAGCTCCTTACCTGATGAAGGTGCAGCGCTCTGAAAGCTTATGGCTTGTGTTACCAAATAAACTTGTTGGACTTTAAGCTGGTACTGTGTGACTTCTTAGTGTACTAGGTTTGGACATGTAGACCAGATTGTGAGTGACAACAGACCGCAGTTTGTGTCATGGGACTGCATGGAATTCGTCATGTAAAATTTGAGCCCGACCACCCAGAGATGAATGACTTAGCGTAGCATTTTGTACAGCCTGTTAAACACTCCTCAGAAGCTTCACAAGGGGAGGGGTCATTGATGCAAAGATTAAACCAGTTCTTAAGTGTGAACAGGAACACTCCCCGCAATCTCCCTTAAACGTTCCCCTCTCACCTTGAACCTGTGTCCCCTTGTAATTGACTCTTCCACCCTTGGAAAAAGTTTCTGATTAATTATCTGGTTTACGCCCCTCATTATTTTGTAGACCTCTATCAGGTGTCCTCTCAACTTCCATCTTTCCAGTGAAGACAATTCTAGTTTATTCAATTTCTCCTCGTGGCCAACATTTCGAGACAGGCAACATCCTAGTGAACTTTCCTTTCACTCTCTCCAAAGCTTCCATGGCCTGACAATGTGGTGACCAGCAATGCACGCAATACTCCAAATCCGGCCGAACCAAGGTTTTATATATCTGCAATAAGATTTCCCAATAGCTGGACTCAGTGCCCCGTTGATGAAGGCAAGCATGCCACATGCATTCTTAATCACCTGTGTTGCCACTTTTAGGGAACTGTGGACCTGCACGCCCAGATCCTTCTGTATGTTAATGTTCTTAAGAGTTCAGCCATTTACAGTATAATTCACACCTAAATTTGATCATCCAAAATGCATCACCTTCCATTTGTCCAGATTAAACTCCGTCTGCCACTTCTGTGCCCAAGTCTCCAACCTTTCTATATCCTGTTGTATCCTCTGACAATCCTTGGCACTATCAGCAATCTTTGTGTCATCTGCAAACTTACTAATTAGACCACCCACATTTCCTCCAGATCATTTATATATTACAAACAACAACGGTCCCACCACTGATCCCTGCGGAACATCACTAGCCATTCTGAAAAACACCCATCTATTGTTACTCTCTATCTTACATAGCCATCCAGCCAGCCCATCCTGAATCCCATGTGATTTTAGTTTTTGTACGAGCCTGTCATGTAGGACCTGGCCAAATGCCTAAACTCTTTACTAAAGTCGATATAAATACAATCTTTCCCTCATCAATTTTCTTTGTCACCTCTTCAGAAGGGGAGGATGTTATGTATGTTGGGATGCAGACCCATTAAGGAAATGGGTATGGAATGATCTAACCAAGAACCACACTTGATCCTTGTAGTAAGACCTACAATAAATACCAATGGTCTCTGACACCTGTCTGTGGAGTGCGTTCTTGAGGATACTCCTCAGTAGTAATGAACGTAACATCAACAAGGATAGTTTATTCCTAAACTCAATAGTTATATGCAGTACTTATGCTCTGCCCATGATCCCAGGGATAACTCCAGTGTTCCCGCCATGTGACCACTTATGTAGCTGTGTCATCACATTCTCACATGATCACTCGGCCTACAGTTCACTGTGACTAAAATAAAAGCACTTCTTTCACAGGAAACTGACAAGAGGAGGCCATTCAGCCCTTTGTGTTATTGCTTGGATTTGTATGTTGCTTCCTTTCATGGCCAATGATGTATGTTTAATTGGGGTTTGACCACAAATGCAACAGCCAGTTTCCTCACAGAAATGCCTTATAAGCAGATAAATTACCAGCCAATCTTTTGATAGTGTTAGTCAGAACACCAAAGAGGATTCCATTGCTTTTCTTTTATATTTGCCTGAGGGAAGAATTTATCATTGAAGATGCAACATTGACGTTTAAAAGCCATTGATATATTTGATTGCTCGACTCCTGCTTTGTGGACTTTGATCGAGAACAAAACAAAACTCAGACGTATTATGCCTTGTGTTTACATGCCATTGCGACTTAGGCAAAAAAGTACAGTCCTCTATCTCATCAGATGATCAGATTTGCATCATGGTGGTCAACTCTGATAAGCATCGCCCAGTAGTAGCGTAGCCAGGTTCGAAGATTAAGGGGAGCGAGCGTATAAAAAAGGCGCCACGACATAAAAAATGACCACTCTCTCATTACTATTCCACCCATCCCTGCCCAGGCCCCATCCCATGCCGATGTCACCACAGTCTGGCGTCATCACATCGCACGCAAAACAACATTCTTAATAATTTATTTTCTTTCCTTTAAAATAGCATTTATTTTTGAAAAGACGCCACTTCTGAAAAATGACTACTGCTGAATCCCGATGTTCATTCATAGACTGCGCATCCCACTGTGGAGCAGGGCTGAGGAGCCATGTCTGGATTGGCAGAGCTTGTGGATGCACCATGCTGTGATTGGTAAATTCAATTCACCTGTCAGTAGTAAATGAGGTCCCATGTACCAGATTGGCGGAACAGGGATGATGCACTGTCCTGGGATTGGCTTATCGAGCTGTCAGTCAGGGGGGTGGGTGTGGGTCTTCCCCATAAACCGCAATATATAATTTCACATAACCCACAATATATAACCACAAAATATACATTTTTTTTAAAAAAGTAATAATCACAGATAGGTTATAATTAATGAATTCTGTGCATTAAGTTTGAAAGGTGTCCAAAATCCCTTCGTCTGGACACTTGCAGACAGTCGGAAGGACAATGAATATTTCTCTCTGACGCTGAAATCTCAGGAATGTTGTGAAATAGTTAATTTCAACAGAAGAATGGGACATTTCAATTTCATAACTTCTGGCTCAACTTTGTGACAGAATTAAAAGATACAGTGTAATTAACAAATGAGTACTGATGTGCTTATCCACTCACTTAACTGCACTTTACATGAGTGTTTCTGCCATTCAGTTCCTAGGTTATGTACATTCCCAACATAGGTTCTGTAAACTTATCAGTTAGTGGTGAGGAACCGTGCTCCCGATTGGCTTATCAAGCTATCAGTCAGGAGGGTGTGTGTAGGCGGGAGTTAGTGAGTGAGGAGCCGTGCTCTGGATTGGTTCAGCGAGCTGTCAGTCAGGAGTTTGTGTGTGGTGGGAGTTAGTAAGTATAAACGGTGCCACTTCTGAATCATTACCAGTGTCCCACAAGGCTATCTTCTCAGCCCCCTATTATACTCGTTATGCACCTATGACTGTGTGGCCAAATTCCCCTCCAACCTGATTTTCAAGTTTGCTGATGAAACCACCATAGAGGAAGGGACCTCAAACAATGACGAGACAGGATATAGGAATGAGCTAGAGAATCTGGTGAACTGGTGCAGCGACAATAACCTCTTCCTCAATGTCAATAAAATGAAGGAGATTGTCGATGACTTCAGGAAGCATAGTGGAGAACATGCCCTTGTCTACGTCAATGGGAACAAAGTAGACATGATTGAGAGCTTCAAGTTTTTAAGTGTCCAGATTACCAACGCCTGTCCTGGTCCCCCCATTATGACAATATAGTCAAGAAAGTCCACCAATGCCTCTACTTTCTCAGAAGACTAAAGAAATTTGGCATGTCAGCTCTGACTCTCACCAACTTTTACAGATGCACCATAGAAAACATTCTTTCTGATTGTATCACAGCTTGGTATTGCTCCTGGTCTGTTCAAGACTGCAAGAAACTACAAAAGCTTGTGAATATCGCCCATCCACCATGCAAGCCATCCATTGACTCTGTCTACACTTCTCGCTGCACCAGCAAAGTAGTCAGCATAATTAAGAACCTTATGCACAATGGACTTTCTCTCTTCTTTCTTCTAATATTGGGAGAAATATACAAAAGTCTGATGTCACATATCAGTGGACTCAAGAACAGCTTCTACGCTGCTGCTGTCAGACTTTCAATGGACCTACCTTGCATTAATTTGATCTTTTTCCATACCCTAGCCATGACTGTAACACTCTTTTGTTTCCTTCTCAATGAATAGTATGCTTTGTCTATACAGCTTGCAAGAAACAGTAATTTTCACTGTATACTAATACGTGTGACAATTATAAATCAAATCAAGTTTGCAGCTTTCTTCCTCACTACGAACTATATACCTAGTTTTGTGTTATCAGCAAACTTACTAAGCATGCATCATGCAATTAAGTTGAATGATATATACCACAAGAAGCAAGGGATCTAGTAGTAAGTCTTGTGAAGCTTTATTGGAAACAGTCTTCCAGTCACAAAAACATGTGTGGATCATTACCACTTGTATCCTGCCAAGCCAATTTTGGATCCAATTTGTCACATGTCCTTGAATCCTGTGGACTGTTAATTTCTGATCAGTCTGACATGTGGGACTTGTCAAAAATCTTGCTAAGATCCATGTCAACTGCATAAATTGCTCTAATTGACTCTGCTTTTGTAAGGCCAAAATCTCTTGTCCCTGGTACCCTCTCATCCAATCCCTCATGCCTCTAATTTCTCATGATCTTAACAAAGTATATCACAACGTACTTAAATCTACTCAAGTAGTCCACTCAGGAAAATCAATCATTTGATTTTACGACACCTTGATTGAAACATACATTATGTTTTAGATATGTCAAAAAATTATTTTAAAGATGCATCATTATTAAGATTTGGACATTTCAGTTTAAAGTTTATTAGTCATAAGTTAGGCTTACATTAACACTGCAATGAAGATACTGTGAAATTCCCCTAGTTACCACACTCCAGTACCTGTTTGGGTTAATGCACCTAACCTGCATGTCTTTCAGACTGTGGGAGGCAACCCACACAGACATAGGGAGGACATGCAAACTCCCCAGAAAGTAACCCAACCTGGAATCAAACTCAGATCCCTGTCACTGTGAGGCAACAGTGCTAACCACTATGCCACCATGCCACCCTCTTGAGAAGAACCTTGTGTTCAGTTGGTCCTGCACCTGTAATAACACAGTTGAAATCATAAATTTCCTTCAGATATATAACTGCAAGAGTTAATACCAAGTGATGACACTGCATATGCTGCTCAATCTTGCTCTTCATTTTAGGAAATACAATTTATCTTGGAATTTAAATCATTTCACAGTTGCAAGTTGGTGGTGACACAATCATAATGATCACTTTCATACTACCAATAATGCCAATTAAGGCTTAATTGTTGAAAAATGCACACATCTTATTTGTTCCTGATTAATAAATAGAAGCCAAAATTTAAAATGTGGAAAAATCAAAGCAAAAGTAACAAAAAACTGCAACACAGTCAAAAAGAAACTGCAATGTAACCACTAGAGGGTGGTAGAATCCAATGAATAGTTGAAGTTAGCAACAAATGTGCAAATGCTGAGCTAGAGAAGACATAAAATCAGCTCCCCTCTCAAATGTTAATTTATTGTCTTGCTGTGGGATTGGATGCATTAAGTTTTAATTGAGAAACCAAGTGGTCAAAATCTATAAATTGAGGGAAAAACCAATATTGAAGAACATCCCAGTAGCAGTAGGAGAGAGTCCAGTGGGTCTTAATTTTAATTTCAGGTTTACTGAGAACTTAAGCTAAAATGAAACAAAGAAAAATTGTGACTTTTACATAGCACCTTTTTACATCTCCGAAATGTCTTAGAGCACTTCTCATGTTGAAGGTTTGATTTTCAATGATTGGCATGACACGTAAGAAAACATAGCAGCCATTTTGTAGTCAGGCAGATCCTGGCAACAAAATGATTTTGGAGGGTGAGGGAGGGTCATTGGCCACAACATTGGGAAAGCACAATGTTATTCAATTAATGTCCCATAGGATCTTTAATGTTGTTCTGTTACCTCGCCACTAACCAGGCAGCCAAGAACGTAGGGTGTGAGGAGCAGAGAACAAATGGGAAATACTCCTCATGGGGAAGCAAAACTTATTTCTCAAGAGCAGAAGAAAGGCAATACAAACAAGGAAAGGTAGTAACTATGGTGACCTAGAACTACTAAAAAATAGTCTACACCTACCAAATTGTATGCCAGATAATAGGAAATAGGAGAAATGGGTCATTTCTCCATTCGGCTAGATCAGAGCTGATCTTCAACTCAACACCATTTTTGCACACTATCCCAATATATATCCATGTTGTTTACACAATAGATTTTGTTTAAAAATACACACTTTCCGGTGGAGCTCATGATGGTTCTTCATGAAAAATACAAACATGTACTAGTTCTACGGAAATATAGTGATGGGAGGGTATGTGTTTAACTGCCATAGGATGATAACTCCTATCTTCTTGGCAATAATTTTGATTTCTGCCCTAACTAGGTGGCGCTTTTTGATTCATTAATGGCAAGGTCAATATTTATTGCTCTTTACTGCAGCCACTGTGTGTCTGTGGAGGTGGCAGTGAATATTTAAAGTTTATTTATTAGTGTCACAAACAGGCTTACATTAACACTGCAATGAAATTACTGTGAAAAATCCCCTAGTCGTCAACTCCAGCACTTGTTTGGGTCCACTAAGGGAGAATTTGGCATGGCCAATGCACTGAACTAGCATATCTTTGGAATGTGGGAGGAAACTGGAGCACTTGGAGGAAGTCCACACAGACATGGGGAGAACGTGCAAGCTCCGCACAGTGACTTAAGCCGGGAATCAAACCCAGGTCTCTGGCACTGTGAGGCAATATTGCTAACCAGTGTGCTGTCCTCTATGCTGCTCCCCCCAATCCCCCCCATGCCATATTTAAGGCAGTAGATGGTGTGCCAATC
Source organism: Sphyrna mokarran (assembly GCA_024679065.1). NCBI lineage: Eukaryota > Metazoa > Chordata > Chondrichthyes > Carcharhiniformes > Carcharhinidae > Sphyrna > Sphyrna mokarran. The sequence goes on along the minus strand of JAGIQG010000023.1, from coordinate 6,323,111 downwards.
AAGTGTGCTGTTTTGTCCTGGATGCTGTTAAGCTTGAGTGTTGTTGGAACTGTAGTCATTCAGAGAAGTGGAGAGTATTCCATCACAGTCTTGATTTGTGTCTTACAGATAATGGAAAACATTTGGAGAATTTACTCATAGAGTCATTCAGGTTTACAGCATGGAAAATAGGCCCTTGGGTCCAATTTGTCCATGCCACCCTGTTTTTAAAATCCCTAAGCTAATCCCAATTGCTCACATTTGGCCCATCTTCCTCCATACCCATCGTATCCAGCTAACTATCTACTACTACCTTTGGCAACTTGTTCCAGACACTTATCATCCTCTATGTGAAAAAAATTGCCCCTCTGGTCACTTTTGTATCTTTCCCCTCTCACCTTAAACCTATGTCCTCTAGTTTTAGACTCCCTTACCTTTGGGAAAAGATATTGACTATCTACCTTGTCTATGCCCCTCATTATTTTGTGGACCTCTATAAGGTCACCCCTCAGCCTCCTATGTTCTAGAGAGAGAAGTCCCAGTCTACTCAGCCTCCCCTTACAACTCAATCCATTTAGTCTCGATAGCATCCTAGTAAATCTTTCCTGCACTCTTTTTAGCTTAATAATATCTTTTCTATAATAGGGTGACCAGAATTGCACACAGTATTCCAAATGTGGCTTTACCAATGCTTTGTACAACTAAACAAGATGCCCCAACTCCTGTATTCAATGTTCTGATTCATGAAACCAAGCATGCTGAATGCCTTCTTCACCACTCTGTCCTCCTGTGACTCCACTTTCAAGGAACTATGAAAATGTACCCCCAGATGTTTTTGTTCTGTAACTCTCCCCAGTGCTCTCCTTTAACTGAATAAGTCCTGCCCTGGTTCAGTCTACCAAAATGCATCACCTTGCAGTTGTCCAAATCAAACACCATCTGCCACTCGTCAGCTCACAGGCCCAATCGATCAAGATCCGGTTGCAATTGGAAATAACTTTCTTCACTGTCAATTATGCCACCAGTCTTGGTGTCATCTGCAAACTTACTAACCATGCCCCCAATATTCTCAAGCAAATCATTAATATACATGACAAAGAACAGTGGACCCAGCACTGATCCCTGAGGCACACTCCCTGGTCACAGGCCTCCAGTTTGAAAAACAATTCTCTACAAGCACCCTCCGGCTTCTATCAAGAAGCCAATTTTGTATCCAATTAGATACCTCACCCTGGATCCCATGAGATTTGACCTACTATGTGGTACCCTGTCAGAGGCCTTGCTGAAGTCCATGTAGACAATATCAACTGCACTGCCCTCACCTATTTTCTTGGTTACCCCTTCAAAAAACTCAATTAAATTTGTGAGACATGATTTTCCACTCACAAAGCCATGCTGACTGTCCCTAATAAGTCTTTGCATCTCTAAATGCCGGTAGATCCTGTCTCAAAATACCTTCCAAAAATTTACCCATCACAGTTGTGAAGCTTATTGGTCTGTAGTTCCCAGGCTTTTCCCTGCAGCTCTTTTTAAACAAAGGCACAACATTTGTCACTCTCCAATCTTCAGTCACCTCATCCACGACTATTGATGATTCAAATATCTCGGCAAGGGGACCCGCAATTTCCTCCCTGGCCTCCTACAACATCCTGGGATATACTTCATAGGTCCCAGGGATTTATCTACCTTGCCTCTGACCTGTTCTTATAGCCACAGTTTACAATACACGGAATTAATTTCCATAGGAAGCTGTGGAAGCCAGGACATTGAGTGTATTTAAGAGATAGATAAATTCTTCATTGGTAAAGGGATCAAAGATTACATAAAAAAGGCAGGAGAATAGGGTTGAGAAATTGATTAGCCATGATTGAATGGCAGAACAGGCTTGATGGGCCAAATGGCCTAATTCTGTTCCTATATCTTATGATCTTAAATATGGCTTATCCACTTGAGTTTCTTGTCAATGTTAACCCTGAGAATGTTGATGGTGAGCAATTTAGTGACAACATCACCATTGAAAGTCAAGGTTAGGTGGCTGAACTTTCATTTGTTGGAGATGGTTATTTGTGTGGCAGTCAAACCTGAATGTTGTTCCAAGTCACACTACATGCAGCAAAGGGTGTTCCATTACCTGAAGAATCGCAAACAAAACTCAAAGTATGCACCAGTTCCCATTTCTGACTTCGTGATGGAGGGAAGACAATTGGTGAAGGAGCTGATGAATTTCTGCAATGATAATGTAACTTTTCACACAACTGCCAGAAGGGGAAAAAATCAATTTGGTTGCAGGTTTCATAAATGTGGAATTGTATTAAATGTAGAATAAAAGATATCTGAAAATGATTATGAAGTTATAATCCTATCAAAAAGCAGAGGCAATTTACATATAAAGTAATGGATTTTAGGTGAGATTACAAGGAGGTAATCTATTCAAGTGGTTCAGATGATGATAAAACTGAATTCTGATCATTTGAAATCAGAATGAAACTACATTTTTTTTTAACGTGTCTTGTCTCCTGCCAAATGCAGATACGTGTTTCATTTTCTGGCAATTACATTTCTTACCTTGATAAACCTAAAAATTAAGCTGTGGATGCACAATTTGGTAATTTGTCAGTTCAATTAATTGTCTGTTTGGGGTGGATTATTGTCAGTTCAATAAATGCATAGTATGAAGTATTTATAAACTTTTATTAACCCCACCTGATTCAAATTAGAAAAAGGAAAGTGCTTTTGCAATATTATTTTCCAAATTATCTATCTTTAATGCTTACTTGAAAATAACATTTTCAATCAACAACTAGTAACTCATGAGGTTGCTAGGTAACAAAACACAATACCAGTTGCCTAGAGGATACATTTTCCATTTTGTGAAAATGCTGAAATGTGGCGACTATTGCTATTGCTTTTCTGCAAAATATCCTGCCCCCTGGGATAACTAACATTGAGTGCGAGGGGACAGCAGTATTCCTAAAGGCACTTTAAGTTACTCAATCATAAAACTAGTGTAAGGGCAACCATATTGATTATAGCATATCCAGTATAGGTTGTCACTAACTCACATTTAACATTTGTTAAAATTATAGAATAATTTGAATGGGGGGAGGCTGGGGGTGCTGTGATTAACTCAGTTGCCCCCTTTCTCTATCCTTGAGAGTGGAAGGCATTGGCAAACCATCATTGACAATAACTACCATCAACTTGGCTCAGAATGATGTATTAGCAGACAAATGAGCCAAGGAGTTGCCTTTAGCCATAGCACACATACCATCGCATAAAAGAGATACTTTATTTGTATTAATGACAAGAAATAAATACATGACAGCTTTAATAAACAGATGCATTATTTCTTACAGCAATTTTTTTGTAGTAATTGGAAAGTGAGGGTGGTGTGCAGGGCTTATCAACAGATCCTTTTGTGAATGTCCAGCTTATCAATCATAAACATTTCAAAGTCATAATTTACATAGAGCAAAAGCCCCAAATTATTTTAAAGTAAAAGTATATGTCTATGATGCAAAGTTTATATATGGAATTAGGAGAATCAGGTGCTGATCTAATGTCACCATTTTGTCAGCTGTCTGGTAAAGTAGGAATCCCCTGAAGAAACCTTGATATTGTTATGGACTCTTTTTCTCCAAACTAGAACAAAAGAAAATTGGATGGATCTCTTTGACAATTAAGTGAAGTTGTCAATAATAATAGGTTTTGGAGATTGCCTGCCTGCCAAGTTGCCAGGTGAGAAATCCTTCCCACCCTTAGCCGGGCTGTGAGAAACTTCGCAATACTGCCTGATGTAGCAATTGGAAAGGCGTGGGCTAGGGATTAATCTTAAATTTCTATCAACTGCCCAGTACGGCACCTGTTTAATCAGATTGTGCCTGCTAGTAACTGATTATATTTTTCTACTAAAGAACTTCAGAAACACAAGCGGCAGATTCTCCCTCAGCATAAAAAAAACCTACCCAAAAATATATAAATACTCAATTTTTATGAAGTTCAACAGGATAGACAGATCTTCAGTCTGCACCATCCATATGTGCACATATATATAGGGCCATAATTTCCTGACTCCCCAACATGGATTTGGGTGTACCCTAAAGATGCGCTGGGGAATCCCTCTAGGAAATTTCCATGTAAAAGTTTATTCCAGAGGGACTAACGTTCCTGGACAATTATGTTGGGCTGGGAACCAACCAAAGTGATTTAAATTAATAACTTGTAGTTAGTAATTGCCCTCATAGTTACTATGAAGAGCTTCTAACTTCAGAGTAACTATTTTAAACACCTAGCCCAAGTCCTACTGTACATCCCACACAGTACATACCATACAGCCCTGACCTTCCAGTGGACACCCCCCACTTTCCCCAATCAAGCAGCCTACCTACCACAATATTCTCCACTCCCCCAAATACACAATTCAATCTCTCTGACTTGAACACACTTCCTCCCCCACCAATGTCTGGGTCACCCCATTTCCATATTCCCCACTCACCCACCCCCATATCTGGATCTCCCCATGTCCACATCCCACCACCATGTCCAGATCCACCTACCCCCATATCTGGATTACACTGTAATGTCAGGGTCCCCTCCTGTCCAGTTTGCCCCATGTTTGGATCTTCTTCCCATGTCTAGATTCCCCCCAACTTCCGGATTCCCCTCTCCACCTGTTCAGATTTCCCCATGTCTGGATCCTTCACCCATATCGTATTTCCCATATGTCTGGATTCCTCGCTCCCACTCCCGACCCACCACCACTTTCCATGCCCAGGTTGCACTCCATTCCCAGATTCCCCCACGTCTAGATTCCTAGATCCCACTCCTGCATAGTTAGATTTCACTCCCCCACCCTGCTGAGTTCAGATCCCTCTTCTGTCCGGATTCCCAATCTGTGTCCACATCCCTCCTCTCACCGATATCTGATTCCCCATCCCCACATCCCATTCACTTTGCTTAGAACTTGACCTTCTCCATTTCAATGGGACCTTTAAATTCACATGTTCCTTCACTCTGCTCCTTTTGTACTTCATCACTGGACCTGGGGACATGTTTTGCTTTTTCAATCTCACCTGGCCTGAATCAGAAAAGCCGGGTGACATAGGCGCCTTCCATCCTAAGCATAGATAAGTCTGCTGCTGACTGCCACTTTGAGAGAGTTACAATGGCATCAAATAGTGTGCTCACACTACACTATTCAGCATGATGTTTACTGCCATACTGACTGATGCTTTTGAGGACAGTGTTACTGGAATCAGCCTCAAGTACAGAGTGGATAGGAAGCTCTTCAACCTGAGGAGACTTCAAGCTATTACCAAAGTGAAGGAGATTGTTCTGAGAGACTTCCTCTTTACCAATGATGGAGCCCTGTATATTGGCTCAGAGCCAGAGATGCAAATCAGCATGGACAAATTTTCCACAGCTTGTGACACTTTGGACTCACCATCAACATTAAAAAGACTGAAGACATGCAGCAGCCTGTTCCTCATGCATCGTACACAGAATTCATAATAATAATCAAAGGGCAGAAATTACAGGCAATGGACCACTTCATTTATCTTGGCAGTACCCTCTCCCAAGCAGTGACTATTGATATAGAAGTTAACTGTAGAATAGCAAAGGCAAGATCCGCTTTTGGTATATTGTGCTCCACTGTATGAGAATGTTGAGGAATCAGCTCAGCAACAAAACTGAAGATCTACAGCACCATGGTGCTCACTACCCTCCTGTATGCCTGTGAAACGTAGACTGTGTATCGAAGGCATGCAAGACAGCGCAATCATTTCCACATGACTTGCCTTCGCAGAATATTACATAACAGATGGCAAGACAAAGTACCAGACACTGAAGTTCTCTCTAGAGCAAGTCTACCATTAGTCCACACACTGCTGATGACAGCACAGACCTGGTGGACAGGTCACATCATCCGAATACCAAATGAGCACATACCCAAGCTGCTCCTTTTTGGGGAACTCTCTGCTGGATGGTCCTTGCATGGAGGGCAGAAGAAATGTTACAAAGACACACTCAAGGTCTCCCTGAAGTCACTTGACCTAGACACGACCACCTGGGAAACACTGGTACAAAACCGCCCTACCTGTGCTGCCTCATCCACAATGGCTGTCAAGCTTACGAAGCAACGTGCATTGCTGAAGCACAACCTAAGCGTGAGTTGCACAAGTCCAGAGCCACCAGTGCAACAACTACAGTGTCTACACAAGTTGTCCAGTACGTGCCAGGACATTCCATGCCCGAACTGGCCTGATCAGTCACCTTCAGACACACTGAACCCAGTCTCAAAATGACTAATGGTGTTGAGGTCCTCATTGATGACGATGGACGAATAATAGCGACAGATAAGTCTGCTGCTGACTGCCACTTTAAGGGAGTTACAGGCCATATATTTAAACCCTGACACATAATATACACTTTCTGTAAATTATATAATTTTTTCGTCGCACTGTTTCTGTTTACACCCTTTGATGTTGTTTTCATATCATGCTTGAACTTATTATTAATTTTCTTCACTTGAATCCTACCCAGTAAGACTCTTTATTATCACTGAGTGACACTTTGCTCCTCTGATATCTTATCCACATTAATGGAAACAAAAATTGAACGAAATGCAGAACAGTCACCAATTGAATAACACCTGTACTACACTACCGCTGAAAGACAAAATTGCTCTCCCCACCACCAAAAATTTAGCAGCAGTGCAATCTCTGTTTTTGGGTGCTTTTTTTTACTGTTCATTATTCCTTGCGGCCCATTGCAGCTTTCTCCTCTACCATTGTATTAGGGTAATTTTCTTTTCAGAATTAATTTCCTCAAGTTAATTGGAGACTTTACAATTGATTGGCGAAGACTTAAATAAAATATATGTACCAAATGGCAGGTGAGAGAACTTTTTAAGGATACATAAACATTAGTTTGTTTTAGTTAATACATAACTTCAACTTTAAGGGGTAATTTTCTGCATTCCTTTCTCTTCTCCCTTGCTGATGTGATGGGCACAGAATAAGTCTCCCTGCAGTTGAGTACTGGTAGCTGCAGAAGACAAAATTTGAACAGCTGGTGTGACTGATTTAGCTGTCGATCCTGGCTGCAGGGAGGTTTTAAGCCTCCTGGGGCCACACTGACACTATTCATGTCAGTAAATGCAAATTCTTGACCTAATATGCTATGGTAAAGCACATGAAGAATTTGCCAGTGTATGGACAACTGTCCATTTTGTATACATTTTTAAAATTGCCAATAGCTATCAGAAATCAGCAAAATATTATAGCCTTTAGTTGACAGCAAGATGGGCTATAACTATCTAATTGCGGCAGCGATTCACTAAAATATTTCATAGCATAATAGAATCAAGTAATTAACAGACGACACATAATCCATCAGTACATAGATTTATTGGACATGCTGAAAATTCTACCAAAAGTGCTCACTCACACTGCATAGATTTGTCATTGAAGTACATTACATAATAAATAATAATTACATTCAATAGACAGCAGCAATTTATATGTTCAGTCCTTCATTTACCAGGACAGAATATGAAAATATTTGTATGCCAAACACAGTGTAAAACAAATGACTCAATAAGCTTCAGATAATTACAAAGGTGATTAGTTTTCTGGGATGACTTCCAAAATTCTTAACACCAGTAACAATTCTGGTAAATATTAATTATTATAGTTTTTTTTTACGTCAACTTCGTTATGACATTGCATATTAACCATTTGGCTAGATTTTGCTCTCAAACTAACTGAGCTAATGGCACAGCAAATCAGATGTCTGGCTATATACCAAATCCAAAAATTGCTGACCAAACTGCATTGCTCCAAAATTAGCTTCAGGCAAATGCCTTTTTTGTGGTCTACCTCGTCATTGAATATTGTGGAATTACTGTATTTGCACAGTAGATACAAATTAAGCTCACCACAGAAAGTTGAAGTTCTGTCATTACAATTGCATGTATCTTTTTAACAATGTGATAACTGCTAATTACTGACAATCAACCTCTGGTGCTGAAAATCAAGTGAAATTTAAATACAAGCAGAAAGATTAGACAACCACTTCAGGTCCAACCACATCCAAAACAAAATTCTGATGTTAAGTCCCACTGGAACATTTGCTCTGTTTTTCATCTTTGTGATGTGGACAAAAATGCAGTACAGTTTCATCAACTTACTTTAGTAGTACTTAGATTTTTTTATTCAGACTTTTCCTTCTTATTTAACTAGGTTGGCACCAGAGAGTAGGGTGTGGCATAGTGGTTAGCACTTCTGTCTCAGCGCCAGGGATTCAAGTTCAAGTCCAGCCTTGGATGAGTGCGTGTGTGGAGTTTGCATATTCTCCCCTTGTCTGCACAGGTTTTCACTGGGTCCTCTGGTTTCTTCCCACAGTCCAAAGATGGCAGATTGGCTATGCTAAATTGGCCCTTAGTTTAGTTTAAGGGGATTAGCAAGGGAAATGCATGGGGTTATTGGGATAGGGCAGGTAGTGGGCTTGGGTAAGATCCTCTCTGTTGGAGAATACTCTCATTGCAGACTCATTGGGCTGAACGGCCTCCTTCTGCACTGTAGGGATTCAGTGAATGCAATCTTACTTGCTGTTCACGCCATGCTCCTGCTGCAGCAAGGTCGAAGAATTTGGAAGTCAGACAAATCTCCATTCACTGCGGTGGGATGGGAAAATCCCACCAGTGTGAACGGTGGTGAGAATCCAGTTTATGATTCTATGATCTCCCTCTGCCTGGTGGAAAAGGGGCAGTGGTGGAGTTGAAGTCCAGGTGGTCAACTCATTGACTTGTTCCTGCTCTGCTATATTTTTTCCCATGGCCTCTGCTTAGATTCAGGCAGGCACCATGTTAACTTGTGCATCTAGAATATAGTGCTATTAGCATTGCCTATTCAGCAGAGCATGCACGATGGTTACTCTCCTCAATAAAGCCTATTTATATAATAAAATTATTAAGGAGAGATGGTAGAAGAGGCTCCAAAAAAAAAGTCTAAAATTATTTATGTGGGGCCGGAAGGAACAAGAGTAATAATGCAGGATGGTACCATGATAAGCTCCTTTGCTCTGCCCACCCTCAACTTAGGCAATTTCTTCTGCCACTTCTTGTTTCCACCTTTCTGCTGGCTGGGTCAGCTTCCAAGCTACTTGATATCGTGAGAGGTCACTGCTGCACGTTTGTGAGGCCTGGTCCTCAAAATATGTGAGCCTATTTCTGGGGAGGATTAGACAGGTAGTCAACATTTAAAATTTTCCTCCTTTATCACACCAATAAGTTCTAATGGGTCAGTTGGTAATGCACTTGCCTCTCTGAGTAATGTTACGAGGTTCAGTGGGATCTTTAAACACATAACCTAGACTAATACTTCCAGTGCAACACTGAGGAAGTACTGCATTGTCAGAAGTGGTATCTTTTAATTAAGATGTTAAACTGAGATCCCATCTACCCTCTCGCTGACTTAAAAGATCCCATGGCACAATTCATTTAAGAGCAGGGAGTCTTTTCTGATGTCTTGGTCACCATTTATCCCTCAGCTATCATCATTAGGACAAATTATCTGAAGATATACACATTACAGTGGATAGAAAATTGCAGTGCAAAAATTGGCTGTTGTGTTACTTGGATTACAACAGTGACTATATTTTGAAAATACTTCATTGACTGTAAAGTGTTTTGAGTATAATATGCAAGGCTCCCTGTAATCGCTCTTCTGTTGAACTAATTAGAAACTAAGTAAACTACCTAAAGATTAACTTCTAACTTGTAAGTAAGTGCCTGGCAATTACCCATTTTTTATATAAATAAGCCACCCAATCTTTAGGTCAGCTTAATGCCTGTAACTCACTTCCATCTTTTGTTCTTTATATAAAGCTAATTGAACCTTCAGAATAGATGCAATCTGTAACTTGTTCTTGAATATCCATCATTTTATCTGACTGAATCCATAGAATGCAATATGTAATTCCATTCTAGATAATCAGTAGTACTTGTCTCCTGTGGTGTGGATTACACAGTGCAGAAGGAGTCCATTTGGCCCACTGGCCTTTTGAAAGTACTCCAATTAGACCTCCTGTTGTCTTCCTATTATAAAATTCCAAACAAATTTGCTTCCATCATCCTGTCAGGCAGTACATTTCAGACCACAATAGCTCATTGCATGAAGAATTTTCTTCTCTTCTCTCTTCTTGTTTTCAATATATTTACTTTTGGAAAAATTGAAGTTTTGTACAATCTGCTCCAGGAAAACTCTATCTTGAGCCCAAGGTTACAGTCTATGACTAAATTTGTCTGCAGTGGAAAAGTTCACCTATCATTCAGTACATTCTTTCAATCTGTCTATATTGATGATGACACACATGCAAAAATTTCCAAAGCTAGTGTAGCTTTTGTGTGAGAATAAAGAGGAATAAATTTGCCTATACAGCTATAGTCGTGTTCACTCTGCCCTCCGACAATCTTGGACTGTGCACAAGTGTCATGCTAAGAAGCTCAACCAGTTTCATTTGTGTTGCCTTTAGAAGCTTCTGAAGATCAGATGGCAAGACTAAATACCAGACACAGAGATGCTCACCAGAGCTGGCATCTATAATACTCCAAGATCTATACCATATTAAGATCATCACAACTAAGTAAGACTGGTCATGTAGCCAAAATGCCTGACATTTGCTTACCAAAGCAATCTTCTATAAAAATTTTGAGTCAGGAGTGTGGTCTCATGATGATCAGTGAAAATGCTACAAGGACACTATGGAGGCTTAGGAATTTTGATATCGCCTCGAAGCTCGCTAGGATTGCTGCATCTGGTGCAATAAAATAAAAAATGCTGCAGCATTAAACACATAACAGAAACAGGGAGAAAATGCATGCAAAGGAAATCCCAAGCCAACAACTTGTCTTAAACTCAATTCTCTGTGGTATCCTGTCCTAATTGAATCTTTCAGGTGCAGCTCAGTTTTAGCAATTACCCACATACCCACTCAAACCTTAGTAAGCACTGCAAATGATGAACAAGATCATCTTCACCTTGAAGGACAAACAAAAAGACTTTAGGAAAAATTATAGAATGTTATTGAATAGATTCAAGGAATGACTTGAATGATAATGTTGAAAGCTGGATATTTCAGCAATTAAGAATGGCTAGCTGAACAGATCCTGGATAATTAGGCCAATTATTAACATCTTACATACAGGTTTAGAGTGTGACATTCAGGCTGGAAGGATGACATTCAGATTTAGCACACTGTCCACACACTCAAAACTTAGCTATATAATGGGAGATATCATCCATATTGGCTAGATTCTGACATTAAACTTTCCTGAATCGATTCTGTCACTTATAATGTTATTCAGGTTTCTTACTATTGGTACAAAACATATTAAGTAGCATCACTCCCTTTGCGGAATAAATGCTGCTCTCAACTCTAATCTAACCCAAGTGTAATGGTGAAAAATAATCCCTCCATCCTCTCCCCCTTCTCCTCACCCCATCTCCAGCTAACACTAAATGAAAATTGGAAGGGAGAAAAGTTAAGTCTTTGAGCTAATGTGTAGTTTCGTCTTGTCATTTTAGTAATCTGCCTGCATAACTCGAGATACTTAACGTAGATCAAACTTCAGAGGCAGCACCATCCTGAATGACATTCAGCAGAGGTCACGGGTTGAATTGATTCTGTGAAAATAATCAGTTTAATGAGGCTGTGATGCTGACAAAACTGTCACCATTTGAATTATGCAACACAGGAGGCCATTTGGCCCTTCCTGCCCAAGTCAGGTCTTTTGTAGAACTATCCATTCACTAACTTTCTCAATTGTCCTGTAATCATTTTTCCTTCAAGTATTTATCCAATTCTTTTTTGCATGTTACTGCTAAAGCTGCTCCACGACCAATTCTTGATCCTAACAATTTTTGTTTAAAACAAAATTTCCTCATATTGCCCTCATTCTGTAACCAGTCAACTTAAATCTGGGTCCTCTGGTAAAGACAAATGTAAGAAGTGTAGTCACATTTGTTGGGATATTCACTGGTTGCTTTAACCTGGAACCTTAATTAACGAACAGCAGAAAATGCTGGAAATACTCAGCAGAAAAGGCAGGATCTGTAGTGAGAGAAACAGAGGTTTCAGGCCAATAACCGTTCATTGGACACAGCTTTGTTTTGTTGATATACCAACAAACCATGTAAATTTGTTTAAAAGCTGCTTAAACGTAAAAGCTAAATACTGTGAATGATGGCAATCTGATAAGAAAACCGAGAATGTTGCAAATACTCAGCAGGTCTAGCAATATCTGCGAAGAGAGAAATAGTTTCAGGGGTTTGATCTTGTATCAAAGCTGAAAAAAGTTAAGAATTTAGTTGGTTTTGAACAACTAACAGTGGGATGTAGGAAAAAAACACAAAGGAAGTTCTGTGATGGAGGATAGGGAAAATTGAATAGCGAACTATTTCATGATGCAAGGCCAAAGTGACTGATAATGGGACAAGGGAACAAAGAAAAAGATATGTGTGAATAGATATGAATGGCAGGATAGTTGCTGTCTGATTGCAAAGTAAATTAATAAGAGGAAAATAATGACAAAGAAATATAAAATAAAATAGGGGCAGAGGTCATAATCTAAAAAGGTTGTATTTAATCTTGAGTCCAGAAAGATGTAAAGTGCCCAATTAGAAGATGTAATGTTGTTTCTTGAGCTTGTGTTGAGCTTCATTGGATCACAGTAGGGTGGCCAAAAGGTCAAGTGTGGGAGCAAGGTGGAAGATTAAAACAATAAGAAACTGGAAGCTCGGGATTATGCTCGTGGACGGGAACAAAGTTGTTCCACAAAGTGCTCTCTCAGCCTGTGTTTGATCTCTCCTACCTAGAAGGGATCACATTGTGAGCATTGACTACAGCTTATTAACTTGAAAAGGTGTATAAATAAAATCACTTTTTCACTTGGAAAATGTCCAAGGCCTTGGGTGTCGAAAAGGGATGAATTAAAAAGTCACATGGAAAAGATGTCGTAGGAAAAAGAGGGAGTATTGTTGGTACTAAGACGGACTGGATCTGAGTGTTGAGAAGGGAGGATCCCATCAGAAAGTTGAAAGGGAGGAGAGGGGAAGATGCCTTTGATGGTAGCAGCACATTGAAGGTGGCAGAAATCATGGAATTCCTACAGTGCAGAAGGATGCCATTTGGCCCATTGAGTCTGCACCGACCACAATCCTACCTAGGCCCTAACCTCATGCATTTACCCTAACTACTCTCCCTGACACTAAGGAGCAATTTACCATGGTCTATCCGCCTAACCCACACATTTTTGGATTATGGGAGGAAGTCGAAGCATCTAGAGGAAACCCACGCAGACAAGGGAGAACGTGCAAACTCCTCGCAGATAGTGACTCAAGCCAGGAATCAAACCTGGGTCCCTGGTACTGTGAGACAGCAGTGCTGACCACTGTGCCACCAAGTCACCCTTGGCAAATGGCAGAAGATGATCTGTTAAATAAAAGGCAGGTATAGTGGAAAGTGAGGACTAATACTGCATTCAGACATTGTCACAAGGAGTAGCAGAAATAGGAGGGAATCAGGACTAGATCCTTGAGAATATCAGAGGTAATGGTGCAGGAGCATGAAGAGAAACAATTGCAAGTGACTGTTTGGGTATGGTTAGAAAGATAAGAATGGAACCAGGTGAGAGCATTCCCATCAAGCTACACAATAAAAGATAGATATCAGAGGAGGATGGTGAAATGATTTAAGATGAACATCGTTGAAGGTCTTGTAAACTAAGAGAGAGTTCTTAATGGAGGAAAAATAAAGACATATCAGAAATGTGAGCATGGAAGATTGTACTGACCGAACCAATGTGACAGAGGTGAAAAAAACTTGTAGACGAGAGCCCAACAGGAAATGGAGTTTGAGGAAGTGTAGACAAGCTAGTGTGGGAATCAGTTGGCTTATATTGAATGTTGCTTATTACTTATTCCCAGAAATGGAGAAAGTCAAGGAAGGGAAGAGACGTGTCAGAGATGGATCATGCCTCATCCAATATGCCTTTCTTTCCCTCAGCTAGGGATTTTCTATCCTCAACCCTGCTGGATAGACTGCTCTGCCATGTCCATACCATTTCATGCACTTCTGCTCTACTCCTCTCCTTCTTTCCAGAACTCCTGGCAGGTTTCTTTTGCCTGGTTTCCATTTTTTTAACCCTGTTGGGGAAGATTCCAATGTAGGAAATAAAACAGTGAGAGAGCCCTAGATGTTAATCTATTTAAATGAAGGCCAGGATTCACATAAAAACTGGAGTAACTTTTGCTGTTTTTTTTTAAAACAGCAAAATGAATCTCCTACATTCTGTGCATTGCAGAGTGTTAATGGGAGATTCATGCCGAAAATCCAGAGGTGGTTCCTAATACCACTGAAGAAGTTGGCAGCATAGCACTGAATGGGCCACTGCGTATGTACCAATCTGTCACAGTGAAGATCAGTACCTGCGCAGTAGCCCCATACTGCTGGCCTTCCGACTACTGGCCAACTTGATTGCTAGCCAGCCCAATGACTCCATAATGCTGCCTGTCTACCTACCCAGACCTATCCGGGTCAGCACCGACTCCTACCCCCTGCTGGCCTACTTTGATCTTCCTCCAACCAACCTCCCTCCACTGCCGGCAGCCCTGAAATCCCAAGCAGGCTGACCCCTCCCTTCCATCCTGATGACTGGCCCCGATCACAGTCCTCGTTTCATCTGCCACTTATTTCAAGTGCAAAGCAGCAGTGAGACTCCTGCCCATCCCCAATGATTTCTTCCCACAGGCCCTGTTTTCTCTGATTGCACCTCCTTGGCCCTATCCATTGCCCAGTGGGCAGTGTCAAGGTGCCCCCTGGGCATTTCCATTTTGACTCTTGGACAGTGCCAGGGCCAAGCTGGCAATGCCAGGGGATGTCCCCCGTTACCTCCGATCTCCTGGGAGCCCTCAATGATCTCCCTTGACTCCAGCAGAATCAGGTTGCCAGCTCCCTGTTAGTGGGGAGCTGTTGAAACCTCACTGGAGTGAAACACTCCTGCCCGGGGAGGAGAAGGGGTTAGATGCAAGTGAGACCAGAGATTTCAGTCCTGAGCCCACTAATAAGATTAAAATGCTCATTTAAATATTAAAATGATTCTGCACCAATTTAGATCATAACTTTGCCCCCATTTTCTTTCATGTTTGTTTATTGGATTTTTTCATTTGTTTTTCTCTTATTTTCTTTACATTTGAACAATAGCTGTCCTGCTATTTGCACCTCTTATACTTGTCCCATTCCCATTCCTTTTCATCTTGCACCCTCCACCTATGGGAGACCGCCCCTTTTGCTTTTCTTCCAACCCTTGCCCCTTTCTTTTGATTGAACCAGTTAAGAAGGATTAGAAAGGATATACAGCACTGAAATGGCCCATTTGGCTTGAATCAGCTTATGTCAATGTTTATGCTTCACTCGAGCCAACTCCCGATTACATTTCGAACTTTTCTCATTCCTGATGAATGTTCACAGACCTGAAATGTTAATGTTGTTTCTGTTTCCACAGATGTTGCCAGACCTGCTGAGTATTTTCAGCATTTGCTATTGCACTAAATCAGGCTGAGATGAAAAGTTGTTCAGAGATAAAAGTTTCATTTCATAAAATTGTTTGTCTGAGACCTTGTTGAAATTTAGACTACAACTCACGCAAACCTGTAATACCCACTGAAATTAAAAATTCCTTTCACACAAAAGCCTTCAGGGACAACCCTATTGTATCTAGTAATGCAATTTTGAGGTTGAGGTGGATATTGGCAGGAGTGACAAAGAGATAGTCACTCCTAAAAGTGATTCTTGGGTAACTATTAGGAGGAGGGGTAAGAAGCAATCGGGTAGACAATCCCCTGGGGCTGTTCCCCTCCGAAACAAATTTTCTGTCTTGGAGGCTACAGTTGAGGAAGAATCAACTGGAGAGGACCAAAGGGAGCAGGTCTCTGGGGGTGAGCCTGCTGAGAATGCTCAGGTGGGTAGGGGGAATAAGAGATTGGGCCTAGTAATTGGAGACTCCATAGTTAGAGGGACAGATAGGAGAGTAAATAGTAATAAAAGTGACTCAGGGCTGGTGTGTTGCCTCCCAGGGGCTGGAGTCCAGGATGTCACAGATAGGGTTTTTAAGATTCTTAAGGGAGAGGGGAGTCAACCCCAAGTCATAGTTCATGTAGGGACACATGATATAGGAAGGACGAGGGAAGGGGATATTAAACAGAAATTTATGGAGTTGGGGTGGAAGCTTAGGGCCAAAACTGGCAGAGTGGTTATCTCTGGACTCTTGCCTGTGCCAAGGGATAGTTTGGAGAAGAAGAGAGAGAGGGAATGTTTGAACTCGTGGCTGCGGGGATGGTGCAGGAGGGAGGGGTTCAGGTTCCTGAACAATTGGGACTCATTCTGGGATAGGTGGGACCTCTACAAGAGAGATGGTCTACACCTGAACCAGAGGGGAACTAATATCTTGGGGGGAAAATTTGCTAAGGCTATGCAGGGGGCTTTAAACTGATTCGGGGGGGGGGTGGGATCCTAAATAGTTGGGGTGCTAAGAGGGATGAGAGTAAGGGGGTCATAGAGGAAAGCCGTAAAACACAGCAGCATACGGGTGGGGTAGGGCATGGTTTGAAATGCGTATACTTTAATGCAAGGAGTATTCGCAATAAGGGGGAGGAACTTGCAGCTTGGACCAGTACCTGGAACTTCGATGTTGTGGCCATTTCAGAGACTTGGGTAGAGCAGGGACAAGAATGGATGTTGCAGGTTCCAGGGTTCAAATGCTTTAGTCGGAGTAGAGAAGGAGGTAGAAGGGGGGGAGGAGTGGCATTATTAGTCAAAGACTGTATCACAGTGACAGAAAAGAAGTTTGATGAGGACTTGTCTGTTGAGGTAGTATGGGCTGAGATTAGAAACAGGAAAGGAGAGGTCACCCTGTTGGGAGTCTTTTATAGACCTCCTAAAAGTTCTAGAGAGGTTGAGGAAAGGATTGCAAAGTCAATTCTGGTCAGGAGTGAAAGTAATAGGGTAATTGTTATGGGGGACTTTAACTTTACTAATATTGATTGGAATAGCTATAGCTCTAGCTCGTTAGAGGGGTCAGTTTTTGTACAAAGTGTGCAGGAAGGTTTTTTGACTCAGTATGTAGATAGGCCAACTAGAGGTGAGGCTACATTGGATTTGGTGCTGGGCAATGAGCCAGACCAGGTGTTAGGCTTGGAAGTTAGTGAACATTTTGGTGATAGTGACCACAATTCGGTTACGTTCACCTTAGTGATGGATAGGGATAGGCATGAAGCTGGGGGCAGTAGTTATAGCTGGGGGAAGGGTAATTATGAGGCCATCAGGAGAGAATTAGGGTGCATAGATTGGACTAGGAAACTACAGGGACTGGGAACATCTGGAATGTGGAGCTTATTCAAGGAGCAGCTGCTGCGAGTCCTTGATAAGTATGTCCCTGTCAGGCAAGGAGGAAATGGTCGAGTAAGAGAACCTTGGTGTACGAAAAAAGTTGATTTGCTGGTTAAAAGGAAAAAGGAGGCTTATGTCAGGATGAGGATTGAAGGCTCGGTTAGTGCAATGGATAGCTATAGATTAGCCAGGAGGGAGCTAAAGAGTGAATTGAGGAGAGCGAAGAGAGGACACGAGAAGACTTTGGCTGATAGGATTAGGGAGAATCCTAAAGCTTTCTTTAGATATGTTAAGAATAGAAGATTGGTTAGGGCAAGATTAGGGCCAGTCATAGACAGCAGTGGGAAGTTGTGCGTGGAGCCTGAGGAGATTGGAGAGGTACTGAATAAATGTTTCTCTTCGGTATTCACGCAGGGTGATGTAAATGTAGTTATGGGGAACACTGAGGTACAGGGTAGCAAACTGGAAGGTATCGAAGTAGATAGGGAGGATGTGCTAGATATTCTCGAGGGTTTGAAGTTGGATAAGTCCCCTGGGCCGGACGGGATTTACCCTAGGATTCTCTGGGAGGCAAGAGAGGAGATTGCAGAGCCTCTGGCTCTGATCTTCAGGTCGTCGTTGGTTACGGGTGTGGTTCCGGAGGACTGGAGGATAGCGAATGTGGTCCCATTGTTCAAGAAGGGGAAGAGAGACCTTCCAGGGAATTATAGGCCAGTGAGTCTTACTTCTGTTGTGGGCAAAGTATTGGAGAGAATTATTAGGGATAGGATTTATAGTTATTTAGAGAGAAATGAATTGATTGGGGATAGTCAGCATGGTTTTGTGAAGGGTAGGTCGTGCCTTACTAACCTCATTGAGTTTTTTGAAAAAGTGACCAAAGAGGTGGATGGGGGTAAGGCGGTTGATGTGGTATATATGGACTTTAGTAAGGCGTTTGATAAGGTGGCCCATGGAAGACTTCTGCAGAAAATGCAGATGTATGGGATAGAGGGTGATTTAGCTAATTGGGTTAGGAATTGGCTAGCAGATAGAAGACAGAGGGTGGTGGTTGATGGGAGATATTCATCTTGGAGTTCGGTGACAAGTGGTGTACCTCAGGGGTCTGTTTTGGGGCCCCTGCTGTTTGTAATTTTTATAAATGATCTGGATGAGGGTATTGAAGGATGGATTAGTAAATTTGCAGATGACACTAAAGTCGGTGGAGTGGTAGATAGTGAAGAGGGGTGTTATAGTTTGCAGAGGGACTTGGACAAGTTGCAGAGCTGGGCCGAGAGGTGGCAAATGGAGTTTAATGTGGAAAAGTGTGAGGTAATGCACTATGGCAGAAATAATAAATGTGTAGAGTATAGGGCAAATGGTAGGATTCTTAGTAGTCTAGATGAACAGAGGGATCTTGGTGTGTATGTGCATAGATCCCTGAAAGTAGGCAGTCAGGTCGAGAAGGTTGTTAGGAAGGCATATGGAGTCTTGGCTTTTATTGGTAGAGGGATTGAATTTCGGAGCCGCAACGTCATGTTGCAACTGTACAAAACTCTAGTGCGGCCGCACTTGGAGTATTGTGTGCAGTTCTGGTCGCCACATTATAAGAAAGATGTGGAGGCATTGGAGAGGGTACAGAGGAGGTTTACCAGGATGTTGCTGGTATGGAGGGCAGGTCTTATGAGGAGAGGCTGAGGGATTTGAGGTTGTTTTCGTTAGAAAGGAGGCGGCTAAGAGGGGACCTTATCGAAACATATAAGATGATTAGAGGTTTAGATAGGGTGGACAGTGATAGCCTTTTTCCTAGGATGGAGAAAGCTAGCACGAGGGGACACAGCTTTAAATTAAGGGGTGATAGTTATAGGACGGATATCAGAGGCAGGTTCTTTACCCAAAGGGTGGTTCGGGAGTGGAATGCCCTGCCTGCAGCAGTTGTAGATGCGCCAAGTTTGGTGGCGTTTAAGAGGTTAGTTGATAAGTATATGGAAGAGAAGGGAATAGTTTAGTTTGGAGGGGCATTGCTTTTTATATTGGTCGGCGCAACATCGAAGGCTGAAGGGCCTGTTCTGTGCTGTAATGTTCTATGTTCTATGTTCTAATTTTTAGTGACTAAAAAGTGCACCTTGACACTGCCCACTGGGCAATGGGCAATGCCAAGGAGGTGGGGGTCAGAAGAAGCGGGGCCTGTGGGGGGAAATCATTGGGGATGGGCAAGGGTCTCACTGCCACTTTGCACTTGAAATCAGTGGCAGATGAAAATTTCTAGTCACTACACATTCCACCCTGAATTGTAATAATCCTGCTGTATATTGCATTCTACTATTCGTTAAACACAAATTTCTTTACTCCGGCTTACATTATTTGCACAGGTAAGAATGTTTTTTGGTACTGGACCTTCTTGGGAAGATCAATGTTACTTTGGGCAAACAGATCTTGTCCCACATCGGCCCATACCAGACAATATCCCCCACAAGCCCATATCGCCCAGGAAAGCAGATCACTTGGTCACATCCCCAAAAGAGAGAATGCACAAAGTTAGTTACTGACTTGCAGCCAATTCAATTTCCCTTGTTACAAAAAGTAACTGACTTCTATTGTTTGCCAAACATGTGTGAAGTGAAAGGGCACACAACAAGAACATTTGGATAAATCATGAAAAAATTATTTTAAAACTTACTGAATTTTTAGATAATACAATCTGTTCACAACTTCTTCCACACCCAATCCTCATTTTATAGCACTTGCATTATCTCTGTTACATATTCCACTATTATTATAATCCTGTTTGTATACTAATCCCCATTGTCAATACAAGGCTGTCAATTAAAAACTTTCCCCATCCTCAGTAAAGGTCTCTCAGCCAAACATGCTTTCTATTACCCAAAGAATTGGATAAATATTTTAAGGGAATAAAATTGCAGGGATATGGGGAAGGATCAACAGATTGGGATTAACTGGATTTCTTTTCAAAAAATGCAGTGCAGATTTAATGGCTTTCTTCTATGCTGGATTATTCTATGATCTTGTAACCCCTGTTTCTCATTATAACTTTATTTTAAACCCTACCATAAAAACCAAGGCTTTGTATTATAGAACATTATTGACTACAGATGTATCTCCATACATAATCTTTAGTTATAGAGCAATTTCTGCCACTCCTTTTATCTCAGCAAAAGATTATTAATTATTGGAACCCTATTACATGCAACACCTTATGTAAGGCTTTTAATTCTTCACTACACATTCCACCCTGAATTGTTATAATCCTGCTGCCTATTGTACTTGCAGTGTAAGTTCCTCAATCATAAAAGCAGCTGGAAAGGGTGCAAAAAAGATTTATAAGGATGTTACTGGGATTGGAAGGTTTGAATAATAAGAAGAGATTGGATACCCTGATATTATTCTATTGCATCCTCTGGCTGAGTGCAATACTTCATTTAAAAGAACAGTCTCTGTTATAATTGCAGTATATGCCTTTTGCCTCTAGAAGATCATTCTCTAACACAAATTCTACCTCAGTACAAAGCTTTTGGATTTAAAACAATCCCTGAACTCCACTCTATTTCATTACAAGAATCTTAGAATCCTAGAGTGCCAGGAATCCCAGGAAGCCATTCGGCTCCTCGGGTCTGCACTGACTCCCCAAAAGAGCATTCTACCAGGGCCTTATCCCTGTAATCCTACATTTTACCCTGGTAATCCTGCTCACTGACCCATACAGTCATGGAAATATGCAGCGCGCAAACAGACCCTTCAGCGCAACTTGTCCATGCAGATTAGATTTCCTAAACTGAACTAGTCCATTTTCCTACAATTGGCCCATATTCCTTTAACCTTTTCTATCCATGTACCTGTCAAAGTATTTTTTAAATGTTGTAATTGAACCCACCTCTATCACTTCCTCTGGAGCTCATATCAGAAAGGCACCATCATCTGTGTAAAAAAGTTGCTTCTCAGGTCCCATTTAAATCTTTTCCCTCTCACCTGAGACCTATGTCCTCTAGTTTTGGGCTTCCCTATTCTTGGGCAAAGACCTTAGCTGTTCACCTTGTCTATTCCCCTCATGATTTTATAAACCTCTGTAAGGTCATCCCTCATCCTCGTACTCTTCAGGGAAAAACATCCCAGCTTATCCAGTCTCTCCCTATATTCAAACCTTCCAGTCCTTGTAACATCCTTGTAAATCCTTTTTTGCATTCTTTCCAGTTTAATAACATCCTTCCCAAAGCAGACCAGATTTGTGTGCAGTACTTCAAATATGGTGTCATGAATGTCTTGTATAGTTGTAACAACTATCCTTATTGCTGTGCTCAATGTTCTGACCAATGAAGGCAAGTTTGCCAAACACCTCTTTCACCATCTTATCTGCCTGTGATGCCACTTTCAAGGGACTATGTTCCTGTGCCCTGAGGTCTCTCTGTTCAACAACACTTCTCAGGACTTTAACATTAACGTGTAAGTTCTGCCCTGGTTTATCTTGGCAAAATGCAGCATCTCACATTTATCTGAATTAAATTCTACCTGTCATTTCTTGGCCCACTGGCCAGTTGATCAAGATCCTGTTGCAATCTTAGATAACCTTCTTCACTGTCTACAATGCCACCAATTTTGGCAAACTTACTAACCATGCCTCTATATTCTCATCCAAATCATTTATATAAATGACAGCAACAGTGTACCTAGCACTGGTCTCTGAAACATAATGCTAGTCACAGGCCTCCAATCTGAAAAACAACTCTCTACCACCACCCTTCGTCTCCTACTAGCAAACCAGTTTTGTATCCAATTGGCTAGTTAACCCTGGATCCCATGTGATCTAACCTTACTGACCAGTTTATCATGTTGTATCTTGTTAAGGCCTTGCTAAAGTCCCTGTGGACAACATCTACCATACAGTCCTCATCTATTTTTTTGGTCACCCTTCAAAAAACTCAATTAAATTTGATGGACATGATTTCCCATGCATAAAGCTGTATTGGCTATCCTTAAACAGTCCTTGCCTTTCCAAATGCATGTAGATCCTGTCTCTCAGAATCCTCTCTAACAACTTACCCACCAGTGACATTAGGTTTACTGATATGTAGTTTCCTCGTTTTTCGCTGGTGCCTTTCTTAAATAACGGCACAGCATTTACTTTCCTCCAGTCTTCCGGCACCTCACCCACGTTGATGATACAAATATCTTGGCTCGCAATTTCTTCCTTAGCCTCCCACAATGTCTTGGGATACGCTTGATCAAGTCAAGGGGATTTATTAATCTCTATGTGTTTTAAGACCCCAACATCTCCTTTTGTGAAATTCAAGACATTATTATTTACTTCCCCGAGTTCACTAGCTTCCATGTCTTTCTCTGGAAATATTAGTTTAGGATCTCATCCACCTACTGTAGCTCTACACATAGATGACCTCATTGATCTTTAAGAGGCCTTATTCTCTCCCTTGTTAATCTATTGCCCTTAATATACCTATAGAATCTCTTTGAATTCTCCTTTATCTTATCTGTCAAAATTATCTCATGTCCCCTTTTTGCCCTACTGATTTCCCTTTGAAGTGTACTCCTACATCCTTGTACTCCTCAGGGGATTCACTTGACATCAGCTGCCTATATCTGGCATATGCTTCCTTCTTTTTAATGACCAGAGTCTCAACATCTTTAGTGTTCCGTACTTCTGCCAGCCTTTTTCCATGCACTAACAGGAATATGCTGGCCCAGAACTCTCATTATCTCACCTTTGAAAGTTCCTACTTGACATTTTTGGACATTATGAAGCAATGTAGCATGGCCAATCTACATAACCTATACATCATTGGACTGTTGAACTTTGGTTCAGTTATGGAATAATCTCTATTACGCACCCTACCTTTATACTGGTTTTGGTTGTAACATAATCTGCATAATGCACTCAAACTGAAGTTTTTGGTTACATAATGATTCCTCTTCCACACTTATGTCTGATGTTAGTTATTTTTAAAAACTCAAACATACTCTACATTAGTATTTCTTCCTTGATAAAAAACTTTTACGCAAGAACACATTCTAAGAACATATTTAGGGCGTCATAATGGTACAGTGGTTGGCACTGCTGCCTTTCAGCACTGGGGACCTAGGTTCAATTCCACCCTTAGGTCACTGTCTAAGTGGAGTTTGCACATTCTCTTTGTGTCTGCATAGGTTTTCTCCAGATGTTCTGGTTTTCTCCCACACTCCAAAGATGGAGAGTGCAGGTAAGGTGGACTGGCCATGCTAAATTGATCCTAGTGTCAGGGGGATTAGCAGGGTAAATGGGGTTTATGGGAATAAGGCTTGGGGTGGTTTTGTGGTCGGTATAGACTTGATGAGCTGAATGGCCTCCTTCTGTACTGTAG
The DNA here is from genome assembly GCA_024679065.1 of Sphyrna mokarran. Taxonomy (NCBI): domain Eukaryota; kingdom Metazoa; phylum Chordata; class Chondrichthyes; order Carcharhiniformes; family Carcharhinidae; genus Sphyrna; species Sphyrna mokarran. The sequence continues at coordinate 6,299,340 of JAGIQG010000023.1, read as the reverse complement.
GGATTCTATGATTACGTCTTTTACTTTAATCCTAGTTGCTATAATATATAAGCCTACATTATACTGGCAAGCTGGGGCTCAGTAGTAGCATATTTGCCTCTGGGAAGAAAGTTGTGAGTTCATATCCCACTTCAGAAACTTTGATGTGTAACCTTGAATGCTCTATCTGAAAAAATGGACAGAGTGGATTCAATAAAACTTTCAAGAGAGAACTGGAGACATACTTGAAGGAGGAAGCATTTGAAAGACTATAAGGAAGGAGAAGGGCAATGGGATTGATTGAAAGTTTTTTCCAAATGACTGACTCAATTCAATGTGCTGTATTATGACACTTTTGGTGTAGAACTGAGGGAGTGTTGCCTTGTTGGAAGTGCTGGCTTACAAATAAAAAAGAAACAAGGCACCATGTACCCTTCAAACGAACATAAAGATCTTTCGGCACTATTCAAAGAAGAACAGGAGAGTTCTCCCAATTTCTTAGTTACTATTTTATTCCCAAACCCGTAACATTAAAGCAGGTTGCCTTATCTTTTGCCTCACCATGAGAACTTATTGTGCAGTATTTGACTATATTTCATTACATTAAACATTAAAAGGAATTAATTTTCTGTGAAGTGATTTGAAATACTGTGAAAGGAACTGTGTAAATTCTTTCTATTGCCATAAGTATAGGGTTATTTGTTATTCTTCTATTACACCCTCTACATTAGTATAAGGCTTTTAATTATAGTGATCTATATTAAATAACCTGAGTATAAGGATCAGATTATTCAAAATATTCCTGTAAACACTGCTCACATTCAAATATGGCTTTCTTATTAAAGTTACTTATCCACTCCCATTATAAGGCTATTTTATTATACATTTATCTCTAATTCACATCAACCTGAATATTAAGGCTGCAAGCTTGATTACTGACAGTTATACACATGCTATAAAATGTTTAACTATTAAATTACTCCTATTGCTTTGCACTTTCACAAGACTATAATTATACATCTATCTTAGTCGTAAATTTGTTCCAAGAGCAAACACTAATTCCACACAGGAAATGATGATTTGTGTGAAATTATGGAGCGTGGCTCCTGAATTCTGCATGGTAGATTACAAATCTCATTTGTAATATTCTACTTTGCTGGGATAAATCTGTAACACAAGCTTTAATACATTTTTTCCCAAAAAGTTGCTGTGTCATGTTCTGAAAGTTTCATTCGCTGTACTGTGTATCATGTGTGAAATAAATCACTCTGAACAGGTGTGGAACATATGAAACAGTGGTCAGTGGCCTTTGTATCTGGTAAAGTTGTACTTTGTGTCTATATATACACCATTTGAAAGAGGATGTGGTAAAAACTAGTGTGCATTGAGTTCATTTTACAGGCATATAACAGACACAGAACATATCTGTTTAGCAATCAGATGGCCTGGAGCCAATGCACTAATGATGGCTCCATTGTAAATTAGTGTGACCTTCTTTTTAGGTAATCTAAACATTTATCTGAAACATGTATTCAGCATCTTGACTAAATTAACTGTGGTACTGCTTAACTGAGGGATTTCTAACAGAAATTGGTCAGTGTTGTCTTGAACTTGCCTAGCAGAGGATTGTTCAATGGATCCATGACTGCCAATGACAGAAAATCATTTAAAAACAATATTTTAAATAACTGTTCTTTGGAACCAAGAGAAAGCAGGGAGTAGCTCTCCCAGTAACTTCTCAGGAGGACCCCACCACTTCCCTCTCACTACCTCCCCAACACTCTGCTTCCAGTACTTATCTATGGACAGCTACGCTGCACTAATTGAACTTGACAAATAATTCACAGAATGTGAATCATTTTTGGATCGTGTAAGCCTATAAAAGGTGTTATATGATGTGAGATTATTTTCCTGAAGCATGAGGCAGAGAAACTGCATTTTGATGAGGGAGTGATTAGATTTTAGGTATTGAGTAGGATGATCAGCCATGATCATAATGAATGGTGGAGCAGGCTCGAAGGGCCAAGTGGCTTCCTCCTGCTTCTATCTTCTTCTATGTAAAGCTGCTCTTGAAATCAGAAGGTACACATTTGTCTCATAAATGGTTTGACACTATCTGCACATTACCCAAAAAATTAAGACGCATTAATGAGCAAGGACAGAAAGAAATTTATCAAAAGTAAAACCGGACTACCAACAAATTGAGATCCACACTAGTCTAACATGCATAAGCTAAACTTGATCCAGAGGTTGGGGAATTCTAATCTTTGTATCACATTAAAATGCTCCTGTTATATTAACTAAAAATACTGTAGAGATTCCTCCCAGCCTGAGGAGGGCACTGTCACAATATGCCATGTACATTATATATTTTCACTGCAATGGCGAGATCTATCAAATTAAATAAATAAACATGAGTTCTTTGTACTAAATCTTCACCAATTTTTAAATAATTTGAATTCAGATAAATAAAAAATATATATGCTATATTGGGTCACAGTGAAGAAATGCAATCTTATTAAAGAGCACACATATAGGTGACTCAGAAATCCATGGATGACATTCAATGAAACTGTCAGATTTTTTTTGAATAGTAGATCAAGGTGATACTTTATTAGAAAAGTAACTAAATTTATCATTTGTCTTAAAGTGACTTTCACTTGAAGATGATATTACTGCATAGAATTTAAGTAATGTTAATACCTTCTATCACTGCTGATTTTTTGAATAGCAAAGCCAATGGCAACATTTCTTCTTCAAACAATTCAATATTATTCCTTGGAGTATTTACAGTATTGTATGGATATTCACTGTATGCATATTACTTCAGCATGGAGTTAAAATTCCCCTAAAAAGTTTAGTTAAAAACAATATAAAATAAGAAACAATAAATTGGGAATACACCATTCTTGCCTTCTTATGTCCCAATAATTGTGATTAAATCCAAATTTGAACATGCCAAATCGAAACAAAATACTTCAGATACTGGAAATCTGAAATAAAGGCAGAAAATGCTGGAAGTACTCAATCAGGCAGCATCTGTGGAAACAGAAACAGATTTAAATCAATAACAAAAGATAATAATAAGTCATCAACATGAAACCTGTGAACTCTGTTTCTCTCCATTGATGCTGCCTGAGTATTTATTGAATTTTCTGATTATTTATTAAATGTGTTGCATTACCTGCCTCTTACTTCTAGGTATCACTACTGGTCTTTATAAATACAATTAAAAGCTAACTGGATCAGATTAAATGCACTGGTAATAATGATTGCTTTAGATGATAATTTAGATTTGTATTAAAGTCTCACTTGCACTTTTTTTTCTCTTTGGTAATACAGATAGAGCAAAGCATTGAACACTGCTAAAACCAGATTGCTTCTGAGAGTGGTTTAACAAAATTTTACAGAATGACACAAAATAATATACCGGTAAACAGTATCTTTGATAGCATCAGAAAAGACAAAAGACAAATTTATGTTTTGAGTGTGAGCCTTAAATGGAAGCTAATTAATGCTATTTATCTAGAACATCAAATCTGTTATTGAATAAATAACTTTGAGTTGTCAATGGTAGACAGTCATAACTGGCAAATAAAAAAGCTCCTATAGAGAACTAAAGAATAATTAAGTCAGAAGTTATTTCCACTGACTATTTAAAGGGGCTTGCTTATCTTCCAGATCTGATAAAGGCCACAACTGAGACAGTAACCTTTAACTTTTTCAGTTGGATGACTAGAATTTTTAAAATTTTGATTTAATGTTATTTGTACTTTCTTCTTATCATCAATAATATGCAATGTTGTGTTCAGAGTTCCCATCTCAGATTTATATCCTGGCTTTGTAAGCAAATACCAATGATAACCCACTACCATCGGATCGGCCAGATCCTGGATAAATCTCCGGTACTTACACAGCTCCTTAATTGCAATGAAACAATATGTCACAACGATCCTGTCATTATTGGATAAAAAAGGTATGTATTTATTTCTTGTATTACTTGTACATTGATTCGTTAAAATATCCATTCACCTATTCATTGACACAATAATAGTCAAAATGTTGCTGATTACTCTGAAAAATAAAACAGACAGCTAATGCACTGATACAATTTATCAGTCATAAAACTAGTGCATTTTACAGATAAGATTTTACATGGCACCTTCCCTTGGTACATAAAGGGATGGTAGACACCGAGGATACTCAAGACCACCAGGATACATTTCTGCACACATGACAACTGAATACAACTGTATTCATTTAAGCATGGGTAAAGGATGAACAAATAGTGGTCAAATAAGTTTCTTCGTCCAGAACTAATTTGTAACCAGGAAAAATAAAACAATAAAACTTAATCCCTATGCATTCCTTTCACTGCCCGCCCGGCAAATCATCCAGTGTCAGTAGAATGCAATGGGTTGTGATTGTTTGACTGAGTCTCCTCCAAATAAATAGGAATATACAGCCTGTCTGTTTTCTAGCAAGTATACGATCAATAATATATTTCTACTTTACAGTTATTTTGACATTTGTAGGGTTTAGATTTTCATTGATAATTAAATATCCCATCAGTCATAGAAGTTAATTACTAGTATGTATAAAAATATATTGTACACAGTTAAATAGAATTATGTGGACTATAGAGGTTATCTATATATTTAAATATATGCATTTATTCATTTTACACAGAAATTCATTTTTACATGATTAGATAAGGTCTCATTATAACTGTATACTCCAGAGTAACCAGTTCTTCATCCTGATATAGTTTTTCATTCAACTTTAAGCAGAACACAAATTAAGACTGTATTAAAAATCCTGAGACAAGTCATCTGGAAGTTCAAACAGTCGCCCCAGTTCAGGATAATTGAAGGGAAATGACTAAAATTACACAGAGTATTCCAAATGCAGTCAGGGTGCTTCAGTAACAAAACCCACAACAGTAACAAAATTATCTTTCATATCTATTGGTGAAACTGCAAATTTGTTGATCCTGAGTCTGCCTTGTCGCTGGTGTGAGGTGACATTCACACTTCGTGATTAACCACTGTGATGTTATTAGTTCAGGAAAAAACCTGTGCAGATGATAACCAGGGAAAGGTAAATTCATGACATGCCATGCATGCATAATGTAAGTATATTTATATGATTATCTTTCCCGAACCTTAAGTGTAAAATCTTTTTTTTGAATCCTATAAACACTGTAGAAAGAAGAACATTTATATTATATACTGCATTGCAATCAGTGATCAGAGTGATCACAAGCATCAATGCCAACAATCATGGTGACCACAAGCTCCATAATCAGTGATTATAGTGACCACAGTCATTTAAATCAGTGATCATACTGACCACAAGCCTCGATCAGCTTTTGTCCATATAAAGTGAAACCTGATGTGTGCCTGACATAAAGCATAAACATCTGTGGAATTCTTTAGCTTTAAGTAAGTATTTTTGATGAAATTAGATATCTATTTGGAGTGTTGTTCTGGGTTCAATGAAGAGATTCTTTTTATTACACTCACACATAAGAATTTTCTTTGCTTTAAAAGAAACACTTTTGCTTGATGTTTAAAAGAAAATCTCAAGAATTAAATATTTATCTTAAACTTTGTCAGTGGAAAAATGTGGGACTAAATTTTCTAATCCTCTCAGATTCAGAATGTGCCTGATTGGAAAATCCCACTATCTTCAATCTTTGAAGTCAACTTACACATTTTGTCTGGAAAACCAGCTGCTGTTTCTGAATAAATGAAATTTATGAGCCATGTACCAAAGTCATACATGACCACTGCGGCAACTGTGACTGCAGATTCACTGCATTTCTTGTTTAGCCTCAGCTGGAGAGATCTAGGTCAGAATTGTCCAACCCCACCCATGACTGGGATTCTCTGGTTCCACTGTTGTAAATGGGGATTTGGCTGGCAGCGAGACTGGAGAGTTCCAACCTTAGTCGACCTTCCCCGCAGTAAATATTTCTTGCTTTGAAATATTAAATTCAACTTTGTGTATTTACTTAATACTTCTGAACACTGGTAAGTTAAGAAATAAAAAAAATTGGACATACTGCAAAAGACTCAGGAGGTCTGGCAGCATCTGTGAAGAGTGAAATGGAGTAAATGTTCAAAGTCTATAGGTATGGTTTTCCAGCCACACTCACCCCAGTCCGGAAAATCTTGCTCAAAGTCAATTGATCTTTGCATGATCCATGTCGTGCCTGCTAAATTCCTATCTGGGCAGGATGGTAAAATTTCACCCTATCTAACTCTTCTTTCAAAGAAAAGTTACTGCATTTTTCCAGCATTTCTGTTTTTATTTCAGATTTTCAACACTCCCGAGTATTTTGCATTTATTTTATTGATAAATTTAGTTTCATTTTATTAAATGTTCCACGTTAAAGATTTAGCAATTGGATGAAGGGGAAAATCTTTTTATTTAATGAGTCATGATAATCTGGAATACATTGCCTGAAAGGGTGGTGTCTTCAGATTCAGCACTAATTTTCAAAAATGAAACTAAGTAAATATTGGAAGGAGAAAAACTTAAAGAGCTATGGGGGAAGAGCAGAGAAGTGGGATTAATTGGAAAGCTCTATCAAAGGACTGGCACAAGCCCAATGGGTGATAGCCTCCTGCTGTGTTGGGTAATTCTATGATTGTCTCATATTAATGGAGAAAAAAAACAAATTTTTGAACAAATATTTTTATGCATTTTTATAGGTTATCAATGATAACTGTCTTTGCAATATTCTCTTTTCTCTCTTATTTTTTGAGATTAAATCACGTGTCCAGCTGGGAGGTGAGGCCTGTGACTTGTTCCTAAACTTTCTGCAGTGCTCCTTTGAAAGTGGCCTGTAGGAGTGGAGATGGAGATTTTAAATTTGCCTGCTTTCCCTCCCTGCTGAGAAATCCCTCTTGCCCCGTTTGTCTTACTGTAAAAAACAGTGTTATGTAATGTTAAACATGCCATGTCATTAGTGAAATGCCTTAGAATTCAGCAATACCATCTTAATCAGAATGTAACAAGAGAGGCATTTAGGTGGATGAAAATGCTTGCTTGTTAGCTATTCAATCTCAGCCAATATCATTTGGTGCATCTCATTTGGCTTCACTTCCCTTGAACTAAAGAGGCAAATTCCAATCATTATTGCGAACTCTACCTGACAGCTAAAGAAGCTGCACTGCTGTAAAACTGCTATCATTGTACAGAGTTACCATTTTCGTAAGAATCTTTTAAAATTTAAACAATTATTTTCTTCTTGCACATATCTCTAGACATAAAACTCAAGATAGATAGCCGATAGCCCTCACAGTTATTTAAATTTCTAACTTTAATAGCCGAGAAATTGAAATAGGAAAAGCTGCAAATACATAGCAGGTCAGTCAGCCTATAGAGAGAAAAACAAAACAGATTATAATCCTTTCAGGTGACTACATATCATACTGATTCTGACTCTTGTGCATTTATGGCAGTTTTTGCTTTTATTTCAGAGTTCCAGCACTTGCAGATTTTTGTTTTACTCACTGTGTAGGCATTCGTATGATGATTGGACACTTTACAGGGGTTACTTGAGATGGCTTGGGACCCATGGAGCTGTACCTAATGAAGAGCAATTGCTTCCAGGAGTGGAGATAGAAAGGTAAGAAACATAACAGAAAGGAAGATAAAATGTTTACAGAAATAGCCAACTAAATTAAACAATGATAGTTTTAGGTATATGAAAGTGAGAATTATATGAAATTAATTTGAGTGCTTCTTATTGGATCCTCTTAGAAGCTACTGTATTCCATGGATTACATTTTGGGTTGTGACAAGGTAGTGGAAATTACAGCTCTGAGTTGGACCATTTGGCCCCACTGATCCATGCTCATATTCTGCACAAGCCTCCACCCATCCTTCTTTATCTAGCTCAACCTACTTCATCTAAGAAACATTTACTACCACCAAAGGAGGGAAAAAAAGATTTATAACTTTGACCTTTCTTCAGAAAACAAACTCATTTAAATAAATTTACCATTCAGTTTGACTAATTTCTCAGCTCTGCGGGTATCAGAGATGCTCCATGGCCTGTCACACTCATGAAATATGTAAAGTGCAAGTGTAACAGATACTTCAGTCTGTTCCAGTGCAGCACATGGTGTTTGCTGAACCTGACAAATAGTGATTTACCAAATCCCTTTCCTGTCTGTAGAAGCTGCTAGTCAGCAATAAATGACTTCCTTTACATTTTAAACACCCAGATGCAAGAGAAGGTAACTGTGGAAAACCAGGCATCCCTCTCATCCCATTAAAATAAAAGCTCATATATTCTGGTAAGACTGTGTTGCAGAACGATATCCTGACGGCGAGAGTTCTAGATTGTACTGTAACCCCACTGAGATCAAGCTAGAGTAGCTAATGTACAGCATTTGAACTCTAAGGTTGTGTCAAAAGCCTCAATACATGACAGCAATAATTGGTATTTAATGGCACAGTCTGATAATGGCTGCATTGCAGAGTTCCAATAGGGGACTCTCTAGGCATTAAAAATTCATCCATTCGACAATACAACAAAATCATAAAGGTGTTTTAAAGCAAAATATGACATTTTCTTCCTATTTTCTTTGAACACCTTCATTTATTAGCTATGAAATGTTAGAGTGAAGAGAAAAAAAATGATTGGAGCCATGTACATGATGGAACCTCTAGCAATATAACCAATTAGAGTTGGCAGCTCTAATTTCCAATGAAAATGACAAGTTACAGTGCAGATAATAGCTGTTATTGGCAAGACTTCCTTCACTGTTTTGATAACAAGGAACAAGATATAACTATGATACATCACAATTTTTCATTTTAGAGGGAGTAATCCAACTGAATTTCCTTTCTAGATCAGTGGCATTGGGACATTGCTAGTACAGGAATAATTGTAGTCCTTACAACTTCAATTGTCCCCAGTACTTTTCTTGAAAGAAAAGATCATGGGATTTAAGATACTAACAGCTTCCATGCCCAAAATACCAAAGGAAATATCAAGTGAAATTGAATACTCAGTACAATCTGCACTCTTCAGAAAAATATCTGGATACTGCACACTGATATTTTTTGAAATACATGGATCTGTAAAAAGAGAGCAGACGCTAGATCCATTTTGAGTAGGATTTGTAGTAATTTGCTTTTGAGTGGAACTGTCAATAAGTAAACCATGTGTTCATGTCTTAAGTTGTGACGACCTATTTCCTAGAGGATGCTAATGCAAAAGAGACATTAATATACACTCCCAACAGGTCAGGACTGAGGTCTTGCTCTCTAGAAGGACAATGTCAAATGCAGTCTATCTCATACCCCTGACGGTTAGTTCATTGCTATGAAGCAAGAGCATCACGTTGGATTCCAAGAGATACAGCTGGCCCCCTTTGTAAGTGGGGGCCCAGTTGAGTATACCATAATCCTTAGCCCATTTTTACACAGATGTTTCCCGTTCAGAGCCATGTTCTTCCTTCTTTTTCTTAGAATTGCAAAAGCCATGGAGTCCACAGAAGCAAGCAAAAGTGAACTGGGGCATCACCTATGAGAGTCAGTGCATGGCATCAAATAACCGTTGATCTGAAAAATAAATAAAAGTGTTTTCAGGATTTGAGAGAAAGTGAGGGAAATGTTAAGAACAGGATTACTATGAAATTCTACAGATAACGGCCGGAATTTTAACGCCATGCCAAATCCAGAATCGGAGTGGGCGAGGCTCATAGAACAGAATTCTCCATTGGCCTTGGGTGGAATTTTACAAGCCTCACCAGAGTGAGGCCGTAAAATAACAGCCAACAACTCTGGTTCTTCTGAGATCCAAGCAATTGCCAAAAAAGGCCGCCCTCTCTTTCTTTGCAATCGATGTCACATTGTCTGCAAAACACAGTTCTGATTCAAGGTCCTGAGTTGACAGTAACATTTTCTTTTTGGGGAATGGAAACAGATGTCAGAACTATATCAGAAGGTGGGGGGTTGGGTTAGATTTCCCGTTGACCCATTCAACCTCATCCCCACCATCTGAGTAGGACAGGGTCTGGAAACAGTTCTGACATCTGTTTCCATTCCTCAAAAAGAAAATGTTATTGTCAAAAGGAAATCTGTCATTGGGCCCAATTTTGATGGGGATACCCCTTAATTGGCTTAGAGACAGCTTTGGCAGCCAATTAGTGGTCATAGCAACTTGAATGGAGGTGTGATTATGCAAGTGTGGGCCTGGTTTAAGCAGACCATGGGCAGCCATTACTCTGGCTATGATTTAATTGCATTGCCTGCTGTTGGAAAGTTGTCCTCGGAGATGCAAAGTCCTGGATTCCAAGCAGGGCTGCCCCTCACTGTCTGAAGGCTTATCAACCATTCTGGCTAGGTGGAAATATAAGCTGTGAGGAGGACACAAAGAGACTCAGACAGGTTAAGTGAGTGGAAAACACAATGATGGATGGAATGGAATGTGGGGAAGTGTGAGGTTATTCACTTTGGTAAAAACAATAGAAAAACAGAATATTTTTCAAAGGTGTGAAACAACAACATAATAGGAGCAGTGTGCCTATTTAAGCCTGATTGCCTTTCAGTATGATCATGTTGATATTCAGTGTACTTACATATGATTCACAGACATTTAGTATGCAGGTTAAGAAAGGCAAATGACATGCTAGCTTTAATTGCAAAGTGATTAGAGGACAAAAAGAGGTCTCACTACAGTTGTTGAGAGATTTGGCAAAACCACACTTGGAATAGTGCATGTGTTTTAGTCTTCATATTTAAGAAAAGATATGCTTACGTTGGAGGTGGTAAAAGCCAAGCACAGTTTCCAAATAAGGGACCAACCATTGAGGACTGTGATGAGGAGAAATTTCTTTATTTAAGGGGGTTGTAAATTTTTGGAATTCTCAACCCCAGAGGATTAAGGTTATTCCATTGTTGAATACATTTAAGGCTGAGATAGGCAGAACTTCAGAATCTCAGGGAATCGAGGGATATGAGGAATGGGTGGAATGTGGAGTTGAAGCCAAAAATCAGGCATGATCATATTGAATGGTGATTAGGCACATTGCTCCTATTTCTTATGTTCTTATCTAACTGTGTGTCAATGGCTAAGTCGCCTTCCATGTCATTCAACCTTTCATGCAGTCTACCAAGTTTCCCGGACTGGCCATGATTAGCTGTCAGCTACATATTTGTCTTTATGCATCTGATTTGCCCTAGGAATCCTGTGTGTCATATATTCACTCTCAACATCTGAGCATGCCCTTCACTGAGCTCTCAAAAGCTCTTTAACAATATTTATTGTGGTTAATGGATTGGACACAATCTCAGCATAATCGCCCTCATAGCACTGGCCAAATGTGCTGGAATTGGAAATGAAATTGTGAATCCGGCAAATGGTATTTTTGTCTGCCTCCGCTCCCTACATGCCCAGTGAGACCTAAGAATTCAGCCTGATCTTTTTGCACAATGTCCAGCCTCAAAATTAATTGCTTAAAAGTGATGAAAAAGTAGCAAGTTTTTATCCGAGTAAATTAAAGTGTCCTGAATGAATTTCAGCTCGCTTAATTCTTTTCAATCTACAGCACAAAGAAGTTTTATTTGGTTTTAATTAATTTTATTTCACTTAAGACAAATGAGTTGAAGTATTTCTGGTCAGCATGTTCATTAATTTACCAAAGCAAGGTCAACTGTGATGGTTTTGGGTCTGATGTTATAATAGTTATGTACGGGATTAGCAACCCAGATATAAGTGAGACTAATTCCAACTCATGCTCCCTGAGATCTGACTTTCCTTTGCAAGCATGGGGCAATGCAGAATGAGCCATTAACTGTAAATCATTGTCAAGCAATTACAGAATTACAGTCAATGAGGGAAGCATTGAAGATGTTCATCCAAAAAGGCTGCTTTATGAATGATCCTGTAGATGGTGTATGGCAGCTTGATGATTATGGTAGCCTAATTGCTGTAATATTATCATGAAAAATTGTGAAATTGAATTGGATATTAGTAATGGAACATGTGAATGATCACATACCTATTGGAGTGTAAATAAAAATTAGCTGGCTCATTAATGTGGTTTATAATTGACTGAAATATATCGGTATACATGCATTTTCACACATAAAATGTAAATGTTGCAAGCACCTTTCTTCATACAGCTGTTTACGTAAGTTAATATAATTTTAGCGATGGAAATAAGGAATATTAATTAACTTTAATGTAAGTAAACTGATTGTGATGCATCAGGTGGCAATCACATCTTTAGCCATTTAAGGCCAGGCTTTGCAACTTCTACCAAATCCCTTCACCTCTTCACTTGTCTATTTCTTTTAAGATCTCTTTGACCTAAGATTTTGTCCATCCCTCCTAAAATCTCCTCCTTCTTCCAGTTTTTACACATGTTTAGCTATGTTAAAGAAAATATACAAAAAACAAAAATACACTTGCATTTCTATAGTGCTTGACACTTCATACAGGGTGCTGTTACCAAAAATATTCTAAGTGCTCAACAAACGTGAAAATGGGAGAGAATCACACCTATTTTTTCAGTAGGCTTTCAGAACAATTCTGTGGCACTTAGTACAAAAAAAAGGCAAAGTGTGATTCTCACCAGTAGGAGGAGTGGATAGAATCTATTCTTGACATAAAGCCGGCTGCTCACACTAGTGAGTGCTATCGTACATGTGTGGATCTTCAGTATTCTGTGCAATAGAACACTGAAGACCTGTCAGTCCTGCCACAACTTTGGATTTCGAAGTGAAGCTGATCACACTGGAAATCCGGGGCCGGTAAAATTGCAAGAGGCAAGAAACAGGATGCAAACCCAATTTTTCACCTCTCACAGATCTTACCAGCTCGCCATGCCAATCGACCTGTGTGAAAAGCCGGTAAAAAAGCTCCTACAATGTCAAAACAATGATAGCCAATTTGCATGCAGTATGTTTTCCACAAACAACAATGCTAACATAACTGGCTGGGCCTTCTCAGCACTTACCAGCCCCCATGGCAACCATCTGCTTCTAGGGTTAAAGGGCCTGACTCAATCTACCACTCTGATTCCCCAGGGTGCAAATTGGGTTTAACGGGACTGTTTAAATCAAGAGTTGGGAGATTTCGCGACTCAAATTGTCTGCGTTGGTCCACTCCTGAGATTAGCCCTCTCCTCCCCAATATAAGTGTATCAGGGAATAAAAGATATAATTGCACTTCAAAAGACCAACTCTGTTGCAACATTCTCTAAGAAATAAATATTGTTGAGATCTACTGCACATATTTCCTGTCAGCACTGGACATAACTCCTACCTAGACTGCAAACACAGACCCTGTACATGACTGATTCTGAAATCAGTTCAGTCCTGCAATAATGACATTCACATCCTCTCCTTCAGAAAATAAGAGTTTGACAATGTCACATCCATAAATACCACCCAATCATTTCAGGCTCATTACGGTTTTTTTAAATCTGAGACCTTTACAAATACCTTTGACCCGTTATAAATGAAAAATAATGTGCATGCTAATAGGTGGCTGGAATAGATCCTTGAGAGAATTCTGGGGTAATTTCTCAAGCCTCAGTCATTCACAGTAACTCTAAACAACACACATGAATGAATTAATGATTTAAAAAATGGATTAGAATTTAAAATGTGCAGCCTGACTGATGCAAGAGGAATACATTCAATGTATAATCAACCTCAAGAGTATAAGTTTGGCAACAGGATGATTTTCTGAATACGTCTTATTCTCTTTTCTTTTACTTCATCATTTCTGCACTTCTCTCCCCACATTTATTCTAAATTTTCTGTTGCTTCTTGCTCTTCACAAATCCCCAAGTTCAGTTCAGGACCAGCTACAAGGTAGACTGAGATTAAGTTTTGTTTTAAAATATAGATAGCACAGACCATTTTAGAAGTCTGTGGTGGGCTACATGATGGGAAGCCCTGTTATAACTAACTCTCGCAGCCTTGGGTTACAGAGAGAAAGGCTATGGACAGGGTCCCCAGCGTTGTTCACCACAGAAATCTTCTCACGGGTGCTTGTTGAAATTTTTTTATTCATTCGTGGGACACGGGCATCGCTGGCTGGCCAGCATTTATTGCCCAATTCTATTTGCCAGTTGAAAGTTAACTACATTGCTGTGGCTCTGCAGTAGGCAAGACTGGGTGAGACAGCAGATTTTCTGTCCCTAAAGGACATTAATGAACCAGATGTAATTTTCTGACAATTGACAATGGTTTCATGATCATCAGTAGATTCTTAATTCCAGCTACTTCTTACTGAATTCATATCCCACTATTCGCTGTGATGGGATTCGAACCTGGCTCTGCAGAACATTAGGTGAGTTTGTAGATTAATAATCTAGTGATAATACCACTAGCCACCACCTTCCCTGAGAAAAGGATTAGAACAGGATCAGATTTAGCTTTAGTATTTCTGACTGAATAACATATATTTACTATACAGTAACAACATGTTTTTGCAACCATTTTAACAGAATGAGAAGGGCCAGGTGTTAGAGAAATTCTAAATAATCAAAGATCTAAGACACTGATAAAACAACCAGCACTGAGTGAAATGACTCCGGATCAGATTTACAGACTAACAGGGATACTGTCTACATAAAGACACAAGTAATCATAGTAAGAGATTTAAACAAGTAAGAGATTTGAACAAATATTTCTGATTTAAATATGTATTTTTGATTTTAAAGGGTATTTTTAAAGTAATTTGTATACTTTAGCCAAAAGCAAGGTACTCCAGAGCATGATGGGATGAAGACTAAGTGAGACAAACCCCATTCTTTGGAACAATGGAAGAACAGGGTATATACATATATTTGTATCAGCATAAGTTATGAATTTATTGGTTGTTAAAGCCGTAGTATGGATAGAACTGTTCAACTTGTACTGATAAGACAGTGCTTCTCAGACATGGGAATATTGATTGTCTAACTCGACCATTGACGTAATTGAGAGTTGATGAAAACAGTACCTTTGAACTCTATAGCTAGGCATCAAGGGTTGCTAAGCGACAGGGGAAGAAGCATTTGGATTCTACGGGCCAATGAAATGGTGTCAGAGAGTAGAATGTAATTGGCTAAAGTATATGACAATTGTTAACAAAGATTGATCTGTACTAATGATGACTGGTTCTTAACTAATGGGAAAGTGGGAAAAGTGAACTTGGAAATGTATAATTGTCCTATTGATGTTTGTAACTTCAGAGTGCTATTGGAATGGTCAGGGCCTTGTGAGATGTTGGACTGCCCAATGCTCTCCCAGTGATTGTCAGTCAAATAAAGATCCAACTTTAACCAGGATACTGACTTTGTGAGTCTTCATATTAGCTGTAGTTTTTGGCAATGTCTAATTTCTGAAAAAACACTGCAACACCAGGATATTTAAATTTAAACTTTAAAATTTTATAAAGATAGGAGTTGATGTTAGGCAGTTCTTTTCCTGGAGAGTAGTAAGTTTCTGCCCTTCTGTATCACCTTCAAAAGTGGACTTGACTGGAGCAAAAATTACATCATTAGGTGTACTGGTAACTTTCTTTGTAGATAATACTCAGTCCATGTGATCTCCTTAACAGTGTTTCGATCATCTGACAGGCTGGAAAGCTATATTTCAGAGTACTTTTTCCCTTAATGCTTTGGGATTTTTCTTGGATTTGTTTCCACTCTTAGAAGATGATTTGGCTGTGGTATGAAGTTTGAAGGATCTGTCAAAATCTTGTGTGTCAGCTTTCATAGTGTATGGGCTATCCTTGAGAGACTGAATGGTGTCTTCCTGTCCACTGACTTCATATCTTCATCCACTTGTCTGGGTGAATGCTGCTCCAACATCACTCAAGAGGCTCAACACTATCCAGCCAGCTTGATTGATGCTCCATTCACCTTAAACATTCACTCTTTCTACCACCGATGCGCATTGACAGTAGTGCATACCATCTACTACTAGATGGACTGCAGCAACTCACCAAAATTCCTTGGGCAGCATCTTCCAAACCCATGACCTCCACTAACTAGATGGACAAGGGCAGCAGGTGCATGGGAGCACCACCACATGGAAGTTCTCCTCCAAGCCACTCACCATCCTGACTTGGAAGTATATCACCATTCCTTCATAGTTGCTGGGTCAAAATTCTGAACTCCATCCCGAACAGCACATTGGGTGTACCTACACCATATGGACCCATGTGGCTCTAGAAGGTGACTAACCACCAGCTTCTAAGGGGCAATTAGGGATGGAAAACCAATGCTGGCAAAGCCAGTGAATCCCTTATCCAGTGGAAAAAAAATGAAAAATATCTACATCTACACGTATCTACATAGAAATTATATATGTAGATATGTGTATGTATTTATTTTTTCTTTTATTTTGTGTGTATATACACATATATATGTACGTATATACGCGCACACATTTATATTCATAAATATATGGAAATATCAAGCCAGTTTACAAACAGTGGACACTAAACAAAGAAAAAAATAATTTAGTGAGTGGAAACATTGCTAAATAGAAAGATCTTAAGGAGATTTTTGATGTTGAGGGTGATGTAATATGGCAAAATGGGTTTGAAAGAGAATATCAGAGGGCAGGTACATCAAAGTTCCAGCCACAAATGGGGAAGTGAAAGTTCTAGTCAAAATGGATTTTTTTTGGAAAGATGGGAAATCATGGAAAGGGGGTCAGCTGGGACAGACATTAATCCAGTATCAAAAGGAATGGGGTTGGGTGCAAGCTAGAATATATGGCTGGAAAAGGCTTCTCAAACAAATTTGGATGAGAACTGGGACTCCAAAGTGAATTTGAGGGTCTTGGAATTGATTCAGTGAAGTACAGAAAGTATCATGGTAAGAACGAAGAGATGTTTACATTGCATAGAAAGTTCCTCAGTGAATTCTGGAGCTTTGCGTCCCCATATCCAAACCCTGACTGACAGCAAGCTTGATTTCATCCTGCTAGTCCGTATGAGAAATCTATGCTTGAGCTGGTAAAAACAGGGATGAAGATTTTAATAAGGTGGGTTGAATGGAATTTGAATGATTGAGGTGGATGAATGCTAATGAAGAATGAACCATGATCATTGGGAACTTTGACTTCTGGATGCTGTAGTCTGATTGTAGACCAGTGAGCCTAATGTCAGTACTGGGAAAATTACTGGAGTCTATTATTAGAGATTTCATAACTCAGAACTTAGAAAACAAATAAGAGATTATAGCATGGTCAGATAGAAGTGATGGGCCAGTGGTGGCATGGTGGTACAGTGGGTAGCGCTGCTGTCTCACCGTGTCAGGGATTGGCACTCAATTCCCAGCTTGTATCACTGTCTGTGAGGTGTTTGCACCTTCTCCCCATGTCTCTGTGGGTTTCCTCTGGAGGTATCAGTTTCTTCCCACATTCAAACAGTGTGCTGGTTAGGTGCATTGGCCATGCTAAATTCTCCCTCAGTGTATCCAAATAGATGCTGGAGTGTGGCAACTGGGGAATTTTCACAGTAACTTCTTTGCAGTGTTAATGTAAATTTACATTAGTTACCCTTCAATCTGTAGCAACTATTCCAGAATCCAAAGAATTTTGGAAAATAACTCAATGGATCTACTAGTTCCACGGCCATTTCTTTATGTACTCTGGGATGAAGATTATCAGGCCTTGGAGATTTATCCACCTTCAATCCCATCAATTTCCAAACCATTTCTCTACAAATGCTGATTTCCTTTCGCTCCTCACTAAAATATATTTCTCTCAGCCCTTCTGGCATATTATTCATGTCTTCCTTTGTGAAGACTGAAGCAAAGTACAAGTTTAATTCCTTAATAATTTCTCTATTCTAGGGTACATGCTGCGAGGTGGTTTCCCCGGCTGAAGAGTCTAGAACAGTGGGCCATAGTCTCAGGATAAAAGATTGGCTATTTTGCTCTGAATAAGGAGAAACCGCCTCACCCAAAGGATTATGAACCTTTAGCATTTTCCCTTCCAGAGGACTATGAACGCTAAGTTGATGAGTATGTTCAAGACTGAGATTAATTGAGGGCGGCACAGTGGCACAGTGGTTAGCACTGCTGCCTCAGCGCCAGGGACTTGGATTTGATTCCTGACTTGGGTCACTGTCTGTGTGGAGTTTGCACATTCTTCCCTCGTCTGCCTGGGTTTCCTCGGGTACTCTGGTTTCCTCCCACATCATGAAAGATGTGCTTGGTTAGGTGCATTGGCTATGCTAAATTCTCCCTCAGTGTACCCAAACAGGTGGCATCTAGGAGATTAGCACAGTAGCCTCATTGCAGTGTTAATGTAAGGCTACTTGTGATAATAAATAAAGAAATTTACTTTAAATTGATATTTGAGTGGGAAGAAATTCAAGGAATAGGATGGGAAAACAGATTGATGTAGAAAAATCTTATTGATGGGTAAAGCAGCTTAATGGGCTGTATGGCCTTCTTTGCTCCAGTTCTCATGTTTTTTTTTCTCCACCAATCTGTAACGCATCTTTTTCTTCAAGCTTCTTTAATACATAAAAACATAAGAATATAAGAAATAGGACCAGGAATAGGCCATCTAGCCCCTTGAGCCTGCCCCGCCATTCAATAAGATCGTGGCTGATCTGAAGTGGATCAGTTCCACTTCCCCGTTTTATCCCCATAACCCTTAATTCCCTTGCTTATTAGAAACCTATCTACCTATGACTTAAATATATTCAGCGAGGTGGCCTCTACTACTTCAATTGGCAGAGAATTCACCACCCTTTGAGTGAAGAAGTTCCTCCTCAACTCTGATCTAAACTGCCCCCCCCCTTATTTTGAGGCTGTGCCCTCTGGTAACGCTACCCTTTCTAAGCAGGAAGAATCTCTCTACCTCTACTCTATCCATCCCTTTCATTATCTTTTTTGTCTCTTAAGTACCCCCCTCAACCTTCTAAACTTCAACGAGTACAAACTTAGTTTACTCAATTTCTGCTCATTGGCTAACCCCCTCATCTCCAGTATCAGCCTAGTATATCAGCCCATAACTTCTGATCCCCGGAGGGTGGTGCCATAAAAGATGGGCTGGGGGACAAGTTGGAAGTCGCATGCAGGAATTGCGCAGGTAGTTCAAATCTCTCATTATCCTGCACTGAGAACCATCCACAATTTAAATTGCAGACTTCAGATAGTTCCAACTATACTACCAGAATAGCTACCCAGGGAAAGTTACACAAATTAAAACAATTTCTGGGTACCCAAGCAAAACACCCCTATCCCTATACTCAAATCCTCTCGTTATGAAGGCCAACATACCATTTGCCATGACGGCGGAGCAGGCTCGAAGGGTTGAATGGCCTACTCATTCTAGTTTCTATGTAAATCCTTGAAGAATTTTAAACATTTCAGTGAGATCATCTTATTTTTCTAAATTCAAACCCAACTCAATCTTGCCTCAAAGGGTACCTCTTTCACCTCCAGAAATCAGTCTAGTAAACCTAAGCAGCTGCACATTTAAGAAATGATCAATAAAGAGAGATTTTGGTCGGGGAAGGAGCAGTGCCTGAAAATCTGCTTATTGATTACATGGTGAGATAATGGAGAGTGACTCATGTCTGTGTTAGAATACTGCACAAATTGGCCAGTGACTCCAATGATTTGAAGGAAATATCAACAAAAAAACAGATATACTTCCTCTAATGTGAAAGTGGGATAAATAAATGATCAAAGTTAAACACCATTTTTTAAAACTGTACAATCTTCCATATTATTTATTTCACAACATGGTGCAGAAAAGATACTTGAGGCAAATTTACATTCATTCCATTGCTCCCAAAGTACAGAAGTCAATGGTGTTGTGAGATGGTGCTACACACAATGTTCTGACTGATGTGCATAGGTAGGCAGAATGGTCTATTTTAGCATTCTGACACAGTTTCTCTGCATCACACTGTTTAGTGTGCACTTGCTGCAAAGCTACAAAAAAAAAAATCCCATTGCTGTTGGTGCCAGCAAAACACTGGAAGATAAAGCAGCTGATTGACAGGAGGTCTCTTCCCCACTTGCGAGCCCTCATGACCCTTTTCCGCATCACCCAGATAATCCCCAAACAGCTCAGTGCCCTTGTATGGTTTAGAAAACTCAGAAAAGTTGTAACATTTTTTAAAAAAAATCCCTCCTTTTTGTTAGTTTCATGAATTGTTTTTCTCCCCTGGATCTATTTTGGTCGATCTCAGATGATATTTTTAAAGAAATTATTATGCAATTCCGAGCCAGTGAGAATGTCTTATTTTCAATGGGGTGTAAGAATGCACTTCTGCAATAATTAGAAGCTTTGAGAACATTGACAATCCTAAGGACGTAACGGATTTTGTAAATAGAACCATAATGTATTTATGTATGACACAACAATAGAATGGTTATATTACGGAAGGAAGCTATTCGGTCTGTCATCTCCTTGCTAGCTCTTCATGACAGCAGCTCGGTTTATTCCACTTTGCTACCCTTTCCCCATTGCCCTGCAATTCTCTTCAGATAATTATTCAATTCCCTTTTGAAAGTGACAATTGCATCCTCCTCCATCATAATTTTTGGCAATGCATTCCAGATCTTAATCACTCACCACTTAAAAATAGCTTTTCCTTGCAATCTCTTTGGCTCTTTTGCCCTCATCATAAATCTGGACCTCAGTATTTGAACTCAAATCTTCTCTCAAACCTCTCTTCTCGAAATTTCTCTGATCTGATTAGATGGGGTGGAGAGGAATGAAGTAGTGGGGCAGCTGTGGAAGCTTAGATGTGGGTGAGGGGGTTGGGGGTAGTTGGGGAAAGAGACAGATGCTGTTGGGGGAAGGGTGGTGGTTGTGGAATGGGTGAACTAGTATGCAGTAGGAAAAGCTGTGAGTTAATAGTATGCAGGTGTGTATAGGTACTTGGGGGGGGGGGGGGGGGGGGGGGGTGGGAGAGAAAGAGGAGTCAGTGATGACTCCTGGGGGCATACTAAGGGAATTGTGCATAGCAAGGGATGGTGAGAGTTAAAGGGAGATATGGGAGATGGGAGAGTGGAAGGAAGAGGCTTAGACAATGACAGATAAAGGGATGTTGAGGATTGTTGAAGGGAATATGGAGGTAAAAGTGGATTCAGCAGCATGAATAAAGAACAAAAACAAAAAACAACACAGCACAGGAAACAGGCCCTTCGGCCCAACAAGCCCACGCCGCCATTTTAACATTGTGAGTGCTCTCTTCTACCTATGACCTTTGTCTGTGCCTATTAGATTCCACATTAAAGGAATTATAACCAGATTGAGGGACACCTAATTTAGGGACAATTTGTTAACATCAATCAGTCTAAGAACACATTTTTGGGTGTGGGAGGAAACCGGAGCACCCGGAGAAAATGCACACAAGCACGAGGAGAACGTGCAAACTCCCAACAGACACTAGTCCAAATCCATGTATCTGCACAGCAAACAGTGATAGTCACTGAGGTGTTGTGTTGCCCATTAGCTGATCTAGTTTAAGCGTATACTAGGCACTCTCGAAGCAACATCCAGGCAGATGAGGCAGAATGTGGGGGGGTGCGGGGGGGGGGGAGGTGCGGGGAGATAGGTCAACTATCAAGACAGTAGGCTCCTTGGAAGGATGGGGGGACATAAACATTTATCTACATGGCATGGAGAGTGATGGAGGAGGATTGAAGGGTAACTGTGGGAAGGTCAAATGTTATACTTGAGGAGGAGGTCAGATATTATGGGGTGGGTCAGTTGTTATGGGGGTCAGTTGTTATAAGGTCATGGGGGAAGCTGGATTACACATCAAAAGTAATATGAACCACATGCTACTCGGAACTATCTAGAGTCTCATGGTGGCGATCCCCACATGATACATAGGAGCTGAGTTATTGGGGTGGGCAGAGACAGGGGTTAGTCCAGCTGAATGGGACCTCCAGCATGTAGTACTGACAATGCTAGGGCACTGAGACAGGCAATGTCTTTGCCTTCTTGTGCATGCATGATTCCAAGAGACATCGAGCCAGTCTGATGTCCTCTGTAGATGGTGGTGTGTAGGGGGAATGGAGTGGGCAGGGAATGCACAATATTAAGGACTACATCAGACTTCATAAAAGTGCATGCTCTATTTACAAAAGTGTAATAACATTAACAATCACAATGCACCCATACAACCACATGTGAAATTGTAACGTTTTAATCTTTCATTCCTTACCACTCCTTTTAGGTTCTCCCCCCACACCCAGAGTCTGGGCGGAGGCAGCTTGCTGAGCAGTTTGCCCTGTTGTTGTGGATGATCTTATTGACTATCCTCTGGAGAATCGAGATTTGGTGAGCACTGGCTTACTCTGGCTGGCCTGTTGTGGAGCAAGTGCTCCCTCGGTGCTGACAGAGAGTGAAACTAAAAGGGTCTGAAGGGCGGTTTACCCTCAGAGACTTCTTTGTGGAGGTCCAAATGCCACTTCTTCTCCCTTTGGGTGCCGATGGCTCCTGCCTGACTCCTTGAGGATAATGGGCACTGGAAGTGTCCCGTCTCTCTTTCACGTAGTCACTGTAAAAGTTCACCCATGGCTACAGCAATAGAATGAGGCCTGTGTGCATCTCTGGCAGAAATCACCATTCTATTAGGTGAGGTCCTGCATGGTATCTGCCCCCCCCTCCCCCCCACCCTCCCCCCAACCCGCCCCCCGCCCCCCATGGAGCCTTTGATGCAAACACATCAATATCACTTTATCAGCCAGCAGGGTAGCCTCTGTTTCATGTGCCATTCTATGGAGGGCCTCCAGCAAGTCTGCCTCTCACAGCACCACGGGCAGGGTCGATTTCAGTGACTTGCTTCTGACTTGGACATTGCACATGCTCCTTTCCCAGCAAGTCACCCATGTGTGCCAGCTGGCCTGCAGAGTGACACAGTGGTTAGCACTACTACCTCACAGTGCCAGGGACTCAGCTTCAATTGTGGTCACTGTCTGTGCAGAGTCTGCACATTCTCCCCATATCTGCATGGTTTTCTTCCGGATGTTCCAGTTTCCTCCCACAGTCTGGTTAGGGTGCATTGGCCATGCTAAATTCTCCCTCAGTGTACCCAAACAGGTGCCGTAGTGTAGCAACTAGGGAATTTTCACAATAACTTAGTTGCGATGTTAATGTAAGCATACTTGTGACATTAGTCAATAAACTTTAAAGTGTCAGTTTAAAGTTGGCTAACACCGCAGATGTGTCTGTGTGGTGATCACTGGTTTGTGAGAACTTGACTGAACTTGACCTAATACCCACCAGGCAGTGTGTCCCTGCATCAGTGGAAGTTGCGGGTAATTGTGGTGATGCCTTTTCGGGTGCACTATCTTCCTCCCCCTCAATGTCCTCGGCCTTTGAGGGCTGGTGGGACTGCTGGACAAGCTAGGGTTTTCTCTTCTGCCCTTCCCTTCTTTATGCTGGCACCTGTATGTGTGAGAGGAGAGAGAGCGAGTGACTGCATGAGTGCCTGCAACACAGAGGAATGTGTGACCCTTAGGCTTCTATGTGACTATACTATGCATGGATTCTTACTGGATGAAGGTCACCTTTGCATCTGCACAGGCCCGGTTCAGTTCCCCTCCTGCTAGCTGGGCTGCACGTTCCTCGGACTCAGTAAGATTCTTGTGGTCAAGCCAGCTCCCTCTCCTCTCTTACTTCCCTGCTGTGCCTCAACTCTTCCTGTGCAAAGAGAGAAGACAGGGTTGAGAGTAATTGGGTTCCATGTATCTTTCCCATGCCTTCAGTCTTATAAATATCCCACAGGATTGTGTGCCCATCTGATTGAAGCACTGCAGGCTGTCCTCAAAGGCAGCACCCACCAGAGCAGCGAGCTCATGCAGATAGAAAGATAAAGCTCACAGAGGCATGTCATTACTGGTACTTGTTGATGCTCTCAACGCCTGAGACCCCTCCACAATGCCATCCCTCCAGTCCCAGACATCATCTGAGCTCTCTGTGTGGAAGGGTGAGGGACTCACAGTGGCTTCCCCACCTGTAGACCAGCTGGACTGCAGTGGGGCTATGAGGTATCATCTTTTCACACTGTGTAGCCCTTTAATGCATGGACTGGATGGATGGTGCTGAGGCTTGTGTCCCCTTTACCATTTAGTGAGGTGAGTGTGAGCACTTATTTTAGTGTCAGCAATGTGCTTCCTGTGTTGCAGGTCATAGGCACTGAACACCCTGGAGACTTCCCAAAAAACAGGGTTGGTCATACAGATCAGCCTCCTCCTCCCACGCTCGAGCTACTCTGTATCACTACAGGATCCCACATACCCCATTAACTGATTTCTCAACCCAACGCCACTTTCGGTGACTTGTGCATAAAATGCCCACGGTTCCTCTTTAGAGTTATATCATTTATTTTATATTTCCTTTCCTGTTTCTTCCTTCCAAAATTTATCACTTCACAATTCCCTGCGTTAAATTTCATCTGACACTTGTCCACCATTTCACCAGCCTGCATATTTCTTTTGACGTATATTACTATCTTCCTCACGGTTTACAATACTTCCCACTTTTGTGTCATCTGAAACGTCATCAATCTGAAACTTTGGGTTGGATTTTTGTGTACCTCCTGCTGGGTGTGTTAGGGGAGTGCGTCCGTTAAGTCGGCTGACTAGTCCACTATCTCCCTGCCCACTCTCCCATAATACTGAAGATGGGTAAGGCACCCACTACCCTGTCTTAGGCCTATTTGAGATTCTTAAGTGACCAATTATTGCCCACGTAAAGCCCTCAATTCACTTCTGCCATTACAATACACTGGCCAACAGAAAACAAACTAGAGGAGGCAGGCCATTTTTTTCACCAACTTTGGTGAAATGGGGGTAAATTAGAGGGTATCTCCTTTAGGGGGGGCATCCTGTGCACAAGGGGGCATCCCCCCTGCGGCATCCCCTCCCCTCCCTGCCTACAATTTTACTCTCCCTTTTGTACCTTCCCACTTGTCCTTCAAACATCTCCCCCAACCTAAACCTCCTCACATCACTCCTCAACCTGGTGACAACATCCTCTTCATCTTTGGGACTGCTTGTAGTTACAGCAGCTACCACTATTCAGTTCTGGTGCTACCGGCCAATCAGATTGGTTGCCATCCTTCTTGCCCCAAGAGAAGTCTGAACCTCACCTAAAGGCCATCCAGAGTGTGTTAAGATTGCTGGTCAACCTGGTTTAAAGTAGAGCAAAATCGTGGTTTCACAAAGCACTTCTTGCTTGCCTTCATCGACCGGCGCGTTGAGTATAAAAATTGGCAAATTATGTTACAGTTGTATAAAACATTGGTTAGGCCACATTTGGAATACTGCATTCAATTCTGGTCATCACATTACCAGAAGGACGCAGAGACTTTGGAGAGAGTACAAAAAAAGTTTACCAGGATGTTACGTGATATGGAGGATATTAGCTATGAGGAAAGATTGAATATACTAGGATTGTTCTCCCTGGAAAGATCGAGACTGAGAGCGACCTGATAGAAGATAGTAAAATTATGAGGGTGAGCAATGGAAGATTTTTCCCAGGGCAGAACTGACAATTACAAGGGGACACAAATTCAATATAAGGGGGGGAAAGGTTCAATAGAGATGTGTGGGGGCAAGTTTTTTACACAGAGATTTGTTGGAATGCACTGCCTAGTGAGGTGGCTGAGCCGATATGTTAGCGGCATTTAAGACTTATCTGGATAGACACATGAACAGACAAGGAATAGAGGGATATAGGTGGTTGGTCTAAATAGAACAATGTGATCGGAGCAGACTTAGAGAGCTGAAAAGCCTGTTCCTGTGCTATAGTGTTCTTTGTTCTGTTCACAGAAAAAGTAGGGGGAATAAGGAATCAAACAGGTAAGTGGAGACCTGCCTCGATTGAACTAAATTGCAGAAAGTGCAGGAGGGGCTTATTCATTTGCCCATGTTCCTGGATATATGTTTCCAGCCTTTATCATTTTCTTTGTTTATGTTGAAATTAGTTTCCTGTACAACTGTGAAACCACAGAGGTTTTCACATTATGCATCTCTGTTACACTCAAGTGGGTAGAATTACTGATACTTTATTTTTTACATCATGGATTAGCCAGCTCATTTATAAACCCTCTTTTGTAACAAGAGTGGGAAATGCATTATAAAGAAAACAGGGATGATCATCAGCAAGTATAGTTGGAGCATACGGTTACAAGCTACTCTGGTTTTCATGCATTACTCACTATCTTTTGAAGGTGGGTAGCTGTAAACTCAACTGTAGACTGGCGAGGATCAGTTTCCCAACAACAACATCAATGCAACCTTCCACCCCGCGTGACTACCTAATATGCCTCTTCTGTAGGAACTATGAATTGAAGAACAAAGAAACTTACATGACAGGAGCAGGTCTTTCAGCCTTCCAAGCCTGCCCTGACCATGCTGCCCATCTGAACTAAAACCCCCTACCCTTCCAGGGACCGTATGCTACTATTCCCATCCTATTCATTATTTGTCCAGACGTCCTTTAAAAGTCACAATTGTATTTGCTTTCACTACCTCTCCCGGCAGTGAGTTCCAGGCAGCAATTAGCCTCTGTATAAAAGACTTGCCTCGTACATCTCCTTTAAACCTTGCCCCTTGCACCTCACAATTTGAATTAGTTTTAGGAGCTAGCAAGGAAATAGATTAAGGGCTGACCCTGTTCCCCCCTCCCCCAGCGCACTGCCTTTGAAACTTTGAGAGAGGAATACATATTTTTTTTTAAAAATCCACACAGCGTTGTGCACTTTCATATCTGAGGCAGAAAGTTGTAGGTCCAAGTTCCTCTCTGGAGACAATCTGGCTGATACTTGAGTGTTCACCGAGAGCAGCTAGACAATAGGCATAGTAAGGCAAAGGATTCAAGTGGTCTGATTGGCCACTTATTGGCCATTACTGTCATATTCTTGTGTACTGCTTGTGACCTTTATTCTCTTCAGACTAACATTGGTAATTGCAGAGCAGATGGGCAGTGAGTATTTTAGCTCCTGCGCTTCTCATTAATGTAATGTGTTTGCAGCAATAACTACAAGCAGTTCAATCACTTTCTATTGTTCCTCCCTTACCTCCCCAACCCCAACTCACCTCCTCCGTATTATCCACAGATAGTGACTCATCGCTGATCCATTTTCACCACATCATCGATTTCTCTGTGCAAACACTATTGTGGCAGTGAAATTCTAATATGGTCCACTACGTCTGGGTAATCCAACTGTAGATGTGGTGCCTCAGCTCACAGAGTCCTTAGAGATGGAATTAATGGATTGAAAGCGAACAGATTTCAATCTAATGTTCCTCAGAGATGCATTATAAAGAAATCATTCACTTCAGTCTATCCATTTCACCCAATAGATGAAACCAGAGTTGTATTTTTACGAGCGCTGAACTGCCCCTAGGGGGTTTAACAGATGCCCAATAACTCCTATTAGAGCAGCAATAAAATCATTGTGTTTCAAAGCAGTTGATTTTCTTTCTTTGAACCAAGAAAATACTTTTTTTAAAACGTATACAGTGGAATGGATTAAGGTCACCACATTCTACACAAAATAAACAATTACCTCAGTTAAAATAATATCTGCGGTTTGACAATAATGGATACCTCATAACCCTCTACATGAAAGACAAATTCTTACCAGCAAAAATAACCATGTTATTTTGATTGTAAAATGAAACGTAAGTTAGTATAAATCCACTTATTTTGGCTAATTTTTATCCTTACTTACCTTAAGATGATGATTCCCACTAAGCCTCGGCTCAGTAGATGCTACAAATCCTCCATTACCTAGTTCGAAGTGGTCACTTTTCATATGAAATTTGGTTTGATTTATCATTGTCACATCTATTAGTATACAGTGAAAAGTATTGTTTCTTGCGTGCTATACAGACAAAACATACCATTCATAGAGAAGGAAAGGATAGCTTGCAGGATATAGTGTTACAGTCATAGCTAGAAAAAGATCAACTTAATGCAAGGCCAGTCCTTGCATTAAGCAGGGAAGAAGCTGTTTTTGTGTCAGTTGATTCGTGATCTTAGGCTTTTGTATCCTTTTCCCGACAGAAGAAAGTGGAAGAGATTATGTTGGGGGTGCTTGGGATCCTTTGCCGAGGCAGCAGGAAGTGTAGACAGAGTCAATGGGTAGGAGGCTGTTTGTGTAAATGGATTAGTCTATATTCATGATTTTTTTGCAGTCTTTTTTGCGGCCTTGGGCAGAGCGGGAGCCATACCAAGCTGTGAGAATCTAGACAATAGCTTTCAATGGGCTATTCCAGCACCAAGGGCATCGTAGATAGGTCCATCCATGTACATTATCCAACACAGTAAGAAATCTGACACCACTGGGTTAAAGTCCAATAGGTTTATTTGGAAGCATGAACTTTCATTCCATTCACCTGATGAAGGAGCAATGCACGGAAAGCTTGTGATTCCAAATAAATCTGTTGGGCTTTAACGTGTGTTGTGAAACTTCCCAGTCCAATGCCGACAGCTCCATGTCATCATTGTCCAGCAAGAATAAATGGGACATTGCCGTATGTATTCAAAGAATAATAACTCCTAAATCACCATCACCCAACCTCAAATTACAACATTCAATTGCTCAAGGATGCATGTACTGTAAACCACCTAAGGTTTTGCTTCTTTATTTTCTGCTTTCTGTTGTCCTGTTACCAGGGTTTGAAAATTGAAGGCCAAGAGGAGAGATTGAACAGGCTGGAGTTGTTTTCCTTAGATCAGAGACTAAAGGGTGACCTAATTAAAGGCACAAAATTATTAGCAACTCAGACAGAGTCAAACTGAGCTGTTTTTCAATTCTATCCCTCTAGAAATGGAGCCTGGAGCTTGGTTTACTTTTTTAACGATCTCTTGAAATCTGTTAAACAACTTTTAGCCATTGATGTATTTAGACTACAAGATCCCTTTATTCCTCTATCCCATCCAGACTTGCACCTTCCAAGTAACAGGAGAACTCCTTATGTTTCCTACCAAAATGTACTAGGTCACATTTATCGGTGTTAAACTCCACTTGCCAAATATTTTTCGACTCTGCAAGCGTATTCATATCCTCCTGTAATTTGTTGCAGCCCTCCTCAGTATTGACTATCCTCCCCATATCACCACCACCACTTTGGACATTCGCAAATTTAGAAATTGGGTATTTGATTCCAAATCCAAATGTAAGTAAGTGTAATGTAAGTAGTGAACCACAGCGAGTTTCCTCCAGGTGCTCTGGTTCCCTCCCACAGTCCAAAGATGTGCGGGTTAAATTGATTGGTCATGTTAAATTGACCCTAGTGTTAGTGGCTTAGCTGGGTCAGTATGTGGGATTGTGGGAATAGGACCTGAGTGGGGTTGTGGGCTGTGCAGACTCAATGGGCCAAATGGCCTCCTTCTGCACTGTAGGGAGTCTTAGATTCATAGTGGTCCCAGCTCTTATCCTTGTGGAATACCAACTCCAACCTTCCGCCAGACAGAAGAACTGTCCTTAACTTCCGCCTTCTAGCTTGAAGCCAGCCCACAATCAATTCAACCATTGTCTTCGGATTCCACTTTCCCTGACCTTGCTCATTAATCTTATAAAAGACCAAAAAATCCAGACAAATTATATTGATTGGGTTACTATTCTCTGTTAATTCCTCAAAACATTTACTAATTGGTCAAATGAGATTTTCTCTTTTGAAATGCATGCTGACTATTCATTATTATATATCATATTTCTAGATGCTTTTTTCTTTTTACCTTCAGCAAAGATTCCATTATTTTTCCTACTACCGGTCTATAGTTCCATGGATATGTTCTATTCCTCTTAAATATAGAAACAGAGGTATATGAGCCAAATGCGGGCAACTGAGACTAGCTTAATAGTTAAAAAAAGGGCCTGTTTCCATGCTGTAAACCTTTACGATGCTATGATTCTGACATTTCCCCCTTTTATTTCACATCCGCTCATCTCATTGCTCTTCTCATCTTTGAGTCATTTCTATTTGATCTCTCTTCATGGCTAAATACCCAGTGGCACAGTAATTAGCACTATTACCTCGCAGTGCCAGGGATCTGGGTTCAATTCCTGGCTTGGGTTCGTATCTGTGTGGATTTTGCACATTCTCCCCGTGTCTGCATGGGTATTCTCTAGTTTCCTCCCACAGTCTAAAGATGTGTGGGTTAGATGCATTGACCGTGCTAAATTCTCCCTCAGTGTACCCAAACACCGGAGTGTGATGACTAGGGGAATTTCACAGTAACTTCATTACATGTTAATGTGAGCCTTACTTGCAACGAATGAATAAACTTTACTTCTACCAATGCAAAAAAAATTATTTAACATTTTTGCTATCCCTTTTATTAGCTGAATATTATTTTGCCCATCTCTTCATTGTTTTCTTTTATTAATGTGACTGGAAAATGTTTTACTGCTTTGTTATATGCTTCTTGATAACTTAATTCCAGTGGTTTCTATTCAGTGGTTCTCCCAGTCTTTAGCAAGTTTTCTCTCCTTAATATCAAGCTTAATATCAATAAAGCTTGATATTAGGTATGAATGGCAGGGTGTTGGTGATCTGTTGTACTCTGGCAAAATAAAGTTGAGGAAAACATTGTCACCGGCAGAAATGTTTTTTTCATAGCAACTAGGACCCAAATGAACACCCAAACGGAACTTGAATCCTGCACCCTAAAAGCCTGATGCTCTACTGACTGAACTATCCAGGCCCCTGACTCACCTAATAAAGGAGCAGTGCTCTGTAAGCTCGTGATTACGAGTAAATCTGTTGGACTAGGATCCAAATGATAAGAGAGCAGCAGCTAATTGGAAAGAAGCTGATTAAGGTTACTGTGTTTTCCAGCTTAAATATACTTGGATAAAAAAATCTGATGTCAATTACTTGCCAGTTTTAGGAAAATGAATTACAGTAAAACATTGTGAAGGAAGAATAAATAAGCGAAATGGAGATAAGAAAAGATCGGTGATGGAGGGATAAACACATAGAAAGATCAGAGACTTGGGGGTAGATAAACTGAAGCCTCATAGACAGAAAGGTAAATAGACATTACTTAAAAGCTGGAGAACTGTTTAGTCTTGCTGCTTTATCTAAACTGGAAAAGTGGGTTGAATGTTCAAATCCTTTTATCTATCAGGTGTAACCACTGACCTTTCCGTGTTAACTTAGCTGTGTTTTCTTTGGATGAGCAAATAAATAAAATCCGCAAGTTGAGGGATAAATTAAAAGGCAGCCCCAGAAAGGGATACTGCATCAAAATAAACAGAATCTCTCAGGAAACTTGAAATGTCAAAACAAGATGTGATTGATGGGGTTGATAAAACACTTCAGTCCCCGCAGTGCTGTCTGCGCATGGATAACCTCGAAGATGTGGGTGGACACCACATATTCTCTTTGCAGAGACGCCTGGCAGCAAACTTAGCTGCAGAAGAGGGTCAGAGAATCTGTATGGATAACACAGTTATGCAGAGGTATTGATAAAGCTACCAGGCATCAGAATTCAAACAGCTTGAATCCTCCAGTGTGAGTACTTGCCCCTGCAATGACCCTAATCCAGCAGCAAGACAAGACAGAGAGTGACGTAATCCTATTGCCACCTCTGCGGCTCCAAGTTGACACTAGCTGTCACACTTATGCTGATAAAATAGGAACTATTGAGAATGAGCTTCAGTAGAATTCCTTCTACAGTGTAGAAGGAGACCATTCGGTCCATCAAATCTGCACTAACCACAATCCCACCCAGGCCCTATTCCTATGATCCCATATATTTACCCTGCTAATACCCCTGACAGTCAGGTCAACTTAGCATGGCCAATCAACCTAGCCCGCACATTTTTGGACTGTGCAAGGAAACCGGAGCACCTGGAGAAACTTATGCAGACACAGAGGAGAATGGGCAAACTTTACACAGTGACTCAAGCCAGGACTTGAAGCCAGGTCCCTGGCGCTGTGAGGCAGCAGTGTTAACAGTATGATTGAACAGGTTGGAAGGAGATCACATGGCTGCAATGCTTTGCGTCAGCATTGGCCAAAACCAACCCTGAAGAGCGTAATTAGACCTGTTTCCAGCCCAACTTGCAAAGTTAGGCCCAACTCTAAACAGCTACAATTTGGAATTGTACTTTACCCAAATTAGTTGTGAGATGCATTAAACAAATGCTCACTGTGTTGCAGAATTAACACAGAACCCCTTAGGGTAGTGACATTTCTGTAATTATATGGATTATAAAACAAATCCATTGCTATCTGCAAGGTTCCAATTGCTAATACTGGTACCAGCTGGCACTGGGGCACATTTGCAGTATCATTCAATGGCATCTGGAGAATTCTGACTGCCAATACCTGATGCTATCTGGTACTGGGCAGGTGCCAGCTGTCACTCCATGGTATCTGGAGGGTTCAACTGCTAATTCTTGATACTACATTGCACTGGACAGATGCCAAGCATTATTCAGTGGTATCTGGAGGGGTTTAACTGGTAATATCTGACAGCAGCCAGCAGGTGTTTTGCTTGGGGTTGAAATCACAAATATTGTTTACTGAATGTTTGGAGAATTTAGAGCAGCTGAAGTTAGAAATCTCAGTACACTTTTTTTTTAAATTGAGTGAGCTGCGTTGTCTGTGTCCATGGTGACTTTCCAACATAACAATCATGGCATTTCCAACAAAAAATATGTAAAAAATATTGAAATATTTTGACTGAAAAGCTTTATATAAATGCTTATATTTGCATATGCTTATTTGCTTTATAAATGCTTATGCGGTACAGTGGCGCAGTCATTGGCACTGCTGCCTCACAGATTCAGGGACCTGGTTTGGGTCACTGTCTATGTGGAGTTTGCAATTCTCCCTGAGTCTGCATGGATTTCCTCCGGTTGCTCCGGTTTCCTTACAT
The DNA here is from genome assembly GCA_024679065.1 of Sphyrna mokarran. Classification (NCBI taxonomy): domain Eukaryota; kingdom Metazoa; phylum Chordata; class Chondrichthyes; order Carcharhiniformes; family Carcharhinidae; genus Sphyrna; species Sphyrna mokarran. Next base: position 6,266,496 of record JAGIQG010000023.1, on the reverse strand, counting down.
AGTCCAAAGACATGCAGGTTCGGTGGATTGGCTATGCAAAATCTTTGTTCCGGGGAACTAGCGAGGGTAAATGCATGGAGCTATGGGCATAAGGCCTAGATGAGATTGTGGTTGGTGCAGACTCGATGGCTTGAATGACCTCCTTCTGCATTGTAGGATTCTATGAATTCTATAAGTTATTATCTGAAAGTCAGCAAATGGCTCGACATGGGCAATGGTGGCTGAGCCAGCATATATTGCACAACTCCTAGTTGTCCTTGAGAATGTGTTGGAGGTTGCCTTGTGGAATTATAGGACCATAGAAAAGTTACAGCACTGAAAGAGGCCATTTGGCCCATTTTATCCATGCAAGCTTGAGGTGCGCTTTCGAATCCTACCTGCAGCTCATTTGAGAAATACCATTTGATTGAGCCAATGATGAAGCAGTGGTGGTATATGCTCAAATGAGTATAATGTGTGCCTTGTAAGGCAACTTTCTTTGCTGTTTCCATGCCTCTGCTGCCCTTGTCCTTCCAAGTCACGGAAGTTATAGATTTAGGACGTGCTGTCAAAGATGTCCTGGAGAATTGCTGCAGTGCGACCAGGCAATTCCAGTCTTGGATGAAGTGGATGCTTAAAATGGTAGATGGGTGTCAATCAAGCTTTGTCCTAAATGGTGCTGAGCTTCTGTGTGTGTTGAGGCAGGTGGACAGTGCTTTGCAGGCGGTGGAGAGGTTTTGCAAGAGCCACTCATAACACATGTTGATTAGATGCATTGGCCGTGCTAAATTCATGCTCAGTGTACCTGAACGGGTGCCGGAGTATAGCGACTAGGGTATTTTCACAGTAATTTCATTGCAGTGTTAGTATAAGCCTACTTGTGATACTAATAAATAAACCTTAAGCTTTAAACAATACTCATACTTTGATCCATTGATTAGCCTCGATATTCACGTGGATAGTCCAGTTGAGTTTCTGCTCAATGGTAGTCCTCAGAATTTTGATGCACGGGATTCAGTGCATTGGTTGCTATTATTGGAAACAGACTGCAACACATGATTATCCTTTCCTGCATTTCAACCGGGCGGTGTTAACACAGGAAAACAATCTGAAATCACACAATCAACTTCAAAGCTGCTCAATTATTTGTTTTAGTTTTGTCACTCCCATTCTCGCTCAGTTGTGATCAGCAAGTCTTCCTGGTTCTTGTAGACTAGTCCACCATTTTGTACTTTGTAACCTCCATCTCAGATACTTTGAAAATGAAAAAAAAATTCTATTCTCTTCACATACTTTTTATTGACAATAATCAAACTGTGGTTCAGTGCTGAGAATGGAAGAATCAGATCAGGGGATTTGTTTTACAAAAAGGAGCCCAGTGGAAGGATCATTCAATTGCAAGCTTGTTGGGTTGGATGAAATTATGAAGAAATCAGATCAGGGCTTGTGTTAGGCATCCCCACATCTAGTAAAGTTAAATATTGTAGATCAGCTTTATTTTATTGCCAACAATTGTCCTTCTATTTGAAAGATAAACAGGAATATTTGATCTGTGCTGTGATATTGTTGTATGCCTATAAATTGACATTTAATTCTTTTTCTGGAGACTAAGCTGTCATATCATGCAGTGAGCTTGCCACACCTTTGCCCTAATGCATAGCATCGCTGACACATGACTGTGGTGTCACACGACACACTGTTAGTAACCCCTATTGTGACAGCGTAATGTTGTATGCCTTGTAAACCTGTCATATACCAGCTACAGCACTCTGCACTCTTGCAAATCAATTGCGCATGGTCCGTGGTCCATCTCCATGCATGCTCTGTGAGGCACTGCACTCTGTGACCCTGAGCTGCATGTCCTCAACAATCTATTGGACCTAATGGTATAAATTAAAATGTATTTCTATATCAATCACAAGCTCTTGATGTTCTAATATCGCTAATGAAATACTTTTGCATCGTAGTTATTGTTGCATTCATAGATCCATAGAATCTTACAGTGCAGTAGGAGGCTGTTCAGCCCGTTAAGTCTGCACTGATACTCTCACCACTCTGCTTTTCCCCATAACCCCTCATATTTCCCCTAACCTCAATGTCTTTGGACACTAAGTGGCAATTTAGCAAGGTCAATCCACCTAACCTGCACATGTTTGAACTGTGGGAGGAAACTGGAGCACCTGAGGAAAGCCACACAATTACCAGAATCGAACCCGTTTCCCAGGCACTTTGAAGCAGCAATGCGACAAAAGATGTGAATGGAGCCCAATCCATCATGCGAGCTGGCCTACCATCCATTGAATCTGTCTATACTTCCTGCTGCCTCGGCAAAGCAGCCAGGGTAATTAAGGGTCCACCCCCGACATTCTCTCTCCCATCTTTTTCCCTTTGGGAAAAAATACAAAAGCCTGAGGTCATGTACCAACAGATTCAAGAACAGCTTCTTCCCTGTAAGACTTTTGAAAGGACCTACCTTGCATTAAGCTGATTTTTCCCTTCACCCTAGCCGTAACTGTAACAGTACAGTAGGACTCTCTGTAGCACCCTAACAGTGTAGCACTCTCTCCTTTCCTTCTCTATGAATGGTATGCTTTGTATAGTAAGCAAAAAACAATACTTTTCACTGTATGTTAATGCAATAATATCAAATCAAATCAAAATGGAATCAAATAATGTTGGAAATGTGGCACTTAATTTTTGCAGCATAAAAACGACCCCTCCCTCCCACATGCAAATAGCAATAAAACAAATTTTAGGTCTTGAATAAGAAATAAATATTGGGAGAACATTTTTTTTTTGAATAGTGATCTTTAATGTACATTGGAGGATGAACAGGGCCTTAGTTTAATGTTTCAGAATAAAGGCAGCATCTCCCAAAGTGCAGTGCTCCTTCAGTACTGCATGGACATAACAGTGTAGACATTGTGCTCCATGCAGTCGCTGGATTGGGAGCTGAACCATTCTGACTTAATGCTGAGAGTAATACTGAGAGGCACAGCTCACACTAAAACAAAATATAGCTGACAAATTGAGACTGACAAATGTTGGGTTTGTTTTTGTTTTTGTTTTGTGAGCCTCGATCCTACTCCAATCTTCACGTGTCTTCTGTGTAATATGTGTGCGCCTTCTGTTATCAATCACTAATTGTGAAGCTATTGCTCAAATCCCCAATTGAGCAGGGTCTGCAGCAGCAGGCACTGAATAGCAGATTAGAGAAAGTAGCAGTAAATTCTTCTCCTGCTCTGTCCGTAATTAGAAGCCATATGGCACCATTAAAACCCTTCACACAGTAATGCACGTTCACATTTTATATCTCTTGGTTGTTTGGAGGGAGCCATTCCTCCTAAATTAAGTGCTCTGCTTTACAGTTTGAAACACAATGCCTCCAGCACGTAATAAATATCTGTGTTAATTCCCAGGCAACTTCTGTATCGTAAGCTGCAACACTTCAAAAAGCATTTCATCTGCTGCAAAGCGCATTGAAACACGTACAGAGACGTTGGGCGGACTTTTACTGGCACGTCCGCCAAGCTATGTACGATCCCGCCTGGGGCCAATGGAGAATGCCATTCCCTGAGCCTTGTCCACCCCTGGAATCAGGGCAGGTGTGCCAATAAAATTCCGGCCACCACATAAATGCAAGTCCTTTCTTCTTCTAAAGCAGCCACTTTGATTTGATTTGATTTGATTATTGTTGCATGTATTAGTATACAGTGAAAAACGTTGTTTCCTGCATGCTATACAGACAAAGCATATTGTTCATAGAGAAGGAAAGGGGAGAGTGAAGGTTGTAGTATTACAGTCATAGCTAGAGTGTAGGGAAAAATCAACCTAGTGCAAAATAGATCCAATCAAAAGTCTAATGGCAGCAGGAAAGAAGCTGTTTCTGAGTCGTTTGGTACGTGACCTCAGATTTTTGTATCTTTTTTCTGATAGAGGTGAAGAGAGAATGGCCTGGGTTTGTGGGGTCCTTAACTATGCTGGCTGCTTTTGTGATGCAGTGGGATGCATGGACAGAGTCAATGGATGGGAGGCTGGTTTGCATGATGGACTGGGCTTCATTCAAGACCCTTTATAATTTCTTGCGATGTTGGGCAGAGCAGGAGCCATATCAAGCTGTGATATAATCAGAAAGAATGCTTTCTATGGTGCATCTGTAAAAGTTGGTAAGAGTTGTAGCAGACATGCCAAATTTCCTTAGCCTCCTGAGAATGTAGAGGTGTTGGTGAGCTTTCTTAACTATAGTGTCAGCTTGGGAGGACCAGTACAGGTTATTGATGATCTGGACACCTCCTTGACAACTTGAATGTCTTGACTATTTCTACTTCATCTCCACTAATGTAGATTTTCACTATGCTTCCTGAAGGTTATTTCCACACACAGGTGAATCTGAAGCTAGGTAGTTTGGCCTCAAAATAAGGGGGAACAGATTTAAGACAAAGTTGAGGAGGAACTTCTTCACCCAAGGTGTTGTGAATCTATGGAATTCTCTGCCCAGTCAAGCAGTTGAATGTTTTTAAGGCAAAGATAGACAGGTTTTTGAACAGTAAAGAAATTAAGGGTTATGGTGGGCGGGTGGGTAAGTGGAGCTGAGCCTACGAAAAGATCGGCCACGGTCTTACTGAATGGCGGAGCAGGCTCGAGGAGCCAGATGGCCTACTCCTGCTCCTTGTTGTTATGTTCTTAAGTTCTTATGTTCTTATTTACCATTCCAAAATACATTATGAGGCTTCAATGCTGTATTCACTTAACTAATACAGCCATTCCATAATGTGAAGCCCCACTATAGAAATTCTACCATTGAAGAAAGTTGCACCTCAATTAATGTTGCTCACAGTTATGTCTTCCAGTAAAGAGAGAAAGTGCTGGAATATGTCTGCAGATCTGACAGCATCTGTGGAATGAGAAACAGAGTTAATGTTTTAAATCTGCATAACTTCTTCAGAGTTAAAGAGAGGTAGAAAGGTGATGGGTTTTTTATTTTTAAAGGGTAGGTGGAGCAGGTGGAACAAAATAGAAGGTCAGGGCTGGGGGAGCTCAGAAGAGATTTGACAGAGATGTCAAGAACACAAGATAAAGGGAATTGCAATGATTGTATTAAAGACTGAGGCAGGTGCGAATGGTAGCGTAAAGATCAGATAACAGAATGTGTTAATAGCAGAACAAAGGTAAACACTCTCTGAAGGCAAAATATAAGAACAAGTTATAGACTGCCCCTTGTGGGGGAAGGGATTTGGAAAACAATATATCAAAATGGAAGACAAAGTTCTTGACCTGAAGTTGTTGAACTCAATGTTGAGTCCATAAAGCTGTGAATTGCCTAATTGGAATTTAAAAGAGAGGAGATCAGATTGAAGTGTGCAAGATGATAGAAGATATGAATAAAGTAGACGTGAAGTGGATGCTCCCTCTTACGGGACATTCTAGGATAAGAAATCATAGTCTTAAGATAAGGGGATAGCAAATTTAAAACAGAGTTGAGGAGAAACTACTTCTGCAAAAGGGTTGTGAATCTATGGAATTCACTACCCCAAACTGTGGTGGATGATGGAACAGTGATTGCAGGAGGAGTTAGACAGATTTTTAATTAGTAATGGGTTGAAGGGTTCTGGGGAGAAGGCGGGAAAATGGGAATGAGGAGCATATCAGCCATGTTGAATGGCAGAGTGGACTCGATGGATCGAATGGCCTAATCCTGCTCCTATACTTATAAACTGATGAGGTGCTGTTCCTCCAGTTTGCGTTCACTGAACATTACAGCAGGTCAAAGGCAGAATGTGGGTATGAGAGCATGGTGAACTGAAATGATAAGTGTCAGAAAGCTGGGATCCATGCTTGCAGACTGAATGATTAGGCACTTCACAGTTCTGCATTTTGATACATTCTTTTCCCAATCTCAGCCTCCCCACCACCACAGGATTACTCTATAAATTATTATACTTTGCTTATGGTCACATAGACTTGAAACTCATTAACTCTGTTTCTCTCTCCACAGTTGCTGCCAGAACTGCTGACTTTCCCCAGCATCTTCTGCTTTAATTTCAGGTTTAGAAGTTTGTTTATTAGTCACAAGTAAGGCATTAATACTGCAATCAAGTTACTATGTAATTCCCCTAATTGCCATACTCCGGCACCTGTTCAGGACTCTTAACCAGCACATCTTTCGGACTGTGGAGGGAAACCAGAGCACTAGGAGGAAACCCACACCAACAATGACCCAAGCCGCGAACTGAACCTACATTCCTAGCACTGTGAATCAGCAATGCTAACTGCTGTGCCAATGTGCTGTCCAACATCGGCACTATTTTGCTTACATTTTCCAGTGTCTTAAAGTAAAAGTTGTGTGAGTTATCACATGGGATGAAAAATAAAGGTCACAGTGAAATTTCACAAGGAATCTTCAAATCTAGTGAAACAGCAGAATGTGACTGCAACCTTCTGTGACCCAGACAGCTTGTCATAAGTCTTAGAACTTTACCCGATAATTACTAATGGTAACATTTTGAATGCATCGTTAAATCTGAAGCTTTGCCGGAACTATATTACATGTGAATATCATTAGCTTGCATACAGCATCAATATAAATAAAACCTCTGCTTATCTTGTTCTTTTCAAGAACCCAGGATGCCCCAATGCATTTTTCAAATCAGTGAAATGATTCTCACTATGGTCACTGTTGTAAAATAGGGAACAGTGTTTTTCCCAGATCCTTTAGTTTCAGGTGAATTTTCCTACTTATCTCTTTTGCACATTTCCAACCTACCTCCAGCATTCTGCACACTTCCATTCCAAGGGAAATGTTTTCTGAGTCTCACATAAATCCTGCTACAGTTGGCCACAAGATGACCTGAATTATAGACATCTCCAATGCCACCAGCGGAGCAATATAGAAACATAGAAACTAAAAGCAGGAGTAGGTTATTCGATCCTTCGAGCCTGCTCTGTTATTCATTTTGATCATGGTTGATCATCGAATTCAAAATTCTGATCCCCCCCTTTCCCCAATATCCCTTGATACCTTTAGTCCCAAGAACTATACCTTATTTCTTCTTGAAATCAGACAACATTTTGGTCTTAACTACTTTCTATGATAATGAATTCTACACATTCACGACCCTCTGGGTGAAGAAATTTCTCCTCACCTCAATTTTAACTCAGACAATGACCCCTGGTTCTGGACTTCTCCATGGGAACATATTTTCTGAATCTATTCTGCCTAACTTTAGAATTTTATAAGTTTCTGTGAGATCCCCTCTCGCTCTTCTCAACTCCAGTGAATATATTCCTAATTGACTTAGTCCCTCCTCATATGACAGACCTGCCATCCCAGGAATCAGCTTGTAATCCTTTGCTGTACTTCCTTAATAGCAAGGTATGCTTTCTTAGAGAAGGACACCAAAAAATGCACATAGTACTCAAGATGTGGCCTCACCAATGTTCTATACAATTGCAGCAAAATATCCCTATCCCTATACTCAAATTCTGTCACTATGAAGGCTAACATACCATTTGCCTTCTTTATTCCTTTTGTACTTGCGCACTGACTTTCAGTGACTGATGCACGAGGACTGCAAGGTCTCACTGAGTATCGCCTCTCTCAATTTACACCCATTCAAGTAATAATCTGTCTTCCTCTTATTGCTACCAAAGTGGATAATCTCATATTTATCCACATTATGCTACATGTGCCATGCAGATGCCCATACACCCAATGTATCCAAATCATACTAAAGTATCTCTGCATCCTCCTCACAGCTCACCCTCCCACTCAACTTTTATCATCTGCAAATTTGGAGGCAATACATTCAGTTCCTTCTTCTAAATGACTGATATATAATGTGAAGAGTTGGGGTACTAGCACAGATCCTGGGATATGTAATTGATTCCACCGAGTTGATTCCTATTGAACCAATTTTGATCTTAGTGCTAATTTCCCCCATTATTGGTCAGCAGTAAATTGCACAAATTCAAAATTGAATCTCAGTGATGGTTGACCAGAGCAGAAGTACGACTGGTGAAGGTGGAATGGTCATACTGTTACCAGCTGGTGCTGAGGCATGTTAGCATTATTGTTCAATGGCATCTGGAGAATTCTGACTGCCAATAACCACAATACAAGCAACCCTGGTATTCACTCAATAACAGTGACAACTTATTGAGTATTTATAGAGCTGCAGAGATTTATAGCATCAAAACAGGCCCTTTGGCCCAACTTGTCCTTGCCACCCTTTTTTTTGAAACCTCGAAGCTAGTCCCAATTGCCTGCATTTGGCTCATTTCCTTCTATTCCTATCTTACCATATCTAAACACTTCTTAAAAAACAAAATTGTACTTGGTTCTGGCAACTCGTTCCGGACACTCACCACCCTCTATGGGAAAAAATTGCCCCTTTGGACAATTCTGTATCTTTCTTCTCTCATCTTAAACCTATGTCCTCTAATTTTAGACTTCCTCCCACCTTTGGAAAAAAAGATGTTGACTATCTAGCTGATTTATGCCCCTCATTATTTTACAGATCTCTGTAACATCACCGCTCAGCCTCCTACGCTCCAGTGAAAAAAGTCCCAGTCTATCCAGCCTCCCCTTATAACTCAAACCATCAAGTCCTGGTAGCAACCTAGTAAATCTTTTTTGCACTCTTTCTTGTTTAATAATATCCTTTCTATAATAGAGTGACTAGATCTGTGTATTGTGGTTGACTCTTAAATGCCCTTCGAGATCATAGAATCCTACAGTACAGTAGGAGGCTATTCGGCCTATCGAGTCTGCACCAACCACAATCCCATGTATTTATCCAGCTAGTCCCTCTAACACTAAGGGTCAATTTAGCATGGCCAATCCGCCTAACCCACACATCTTTCAGACTATGGGACGAAACCGGAGCGCCCAGAGGAAACAACAGGCAGACACTGGCAGAATGTGCAAACTCCATACACATAGTGACCCAAATTGGGAATCGAACCTGGGCCTCTGTGAGGCAGCAGTGCTAACTTCTGTGCCACTGTGTCCCCCCAAGAGATGGCCAAGGAAACCAATCAAGTCAAGAGCAATTAGGGATGGGCAGCAAATGTTGGCTTTGTCAATGACATTCCATTAAAGAATTAACAAAAAAAAGACCCTTCACATGGCAATAAAAGACAGGAAAAAAATGTTTCCGACTTTGATAGTGATGTTCATTCGTACCCTTACATTGAATTTGAAAAAGTACATGCAAGATAGCATGTTAGGAAGTACAAAAGGGGATAGTTTAGGGCCATTGGATTTAGTGGCATCAATGGAGAAGAAGATCAATGGCAAAAGTTTGATTTGCAATCCCAAATTTGATGAAGTGAAGTAACAAATGAAGACTACAAAGTATTCATAGAAGTTGTTTTTAGCGAGGGTTAATGGACAATCTGAGATTTACTGCACTGCTGTGCATCAGTCAATGTGAAGGTGTTGGAATAGTAATACCAGACACCTTATTGATCCACATCAATAGTAAAGAAGCAGATGACACAGGCTCTCCCTGCTGCTCCTAATCAGTGTCAGTTTGATGGATAAATTGTCTGCCTGAACCATCATGTCTGCTTTCGAAATGTTCTCTCAATATATTTATATATATCGTCTCATCCCAGAGGACAGGCACGATCTGCATTGCTGGCAATTGCAATAAAAATGAGAAGCATCATTCTACAATATGTTTCATTTGACCTGGCCATTATCCATCTGAAAAGCTCTATACAACCAGCCACACTCAGCTAAACATATACAGGTTAATAAACTCTTAAGTAGAAAACAAATCATTAGGAGCAAAGTGGATTTATTAGAGTTGTACAGGTAATGGCAAGTTAGGAGAAGGTAAGACAGAGAAAGTACTGTTCTCATTAGCTGATGGTATAAGGAGTAGGGAGATAGGTTTAAGATTATGACAAGAAATATGAGGGGGTATTTGCAAGGGAGAACCTCTTGGTACAGCAATGAGCTATGGCCTGGCATTTGTTGTGTATGAGGATGATGGAAGCAGAGAATACCAGTAATTCTCACAGTCCAGTGATCTGCTGGTTAGGTTGATTGCCATGATAAATTGCTCCTTAGTGTTAGGGGGATTAGGAGGATAAATATATGGGATTATGGGAATAGGACCTGAGTGGGATTGTTGTCAGTGCAGGTTCGATGGGCCAAATAGCCTCCTTCTGCATTGTGAATTCTATGATTCTATGATTTGAAAAGGAAATTGGATGGACACTTGAAGGAGATAAGTTTGCAGGACTCTGGGAATATAAGACCATTACATCATAAGACCAAAAGGTATAGGAGCAGAAATAGGCCATTCGGCCCATCGAATCTACTCCACCATTCAATTATGGCTGATGAGATTCTTATCCCATTCTCCTGCATTCTTCCTGTAACCCTGGACCCCCTTATTGATCAAGAACCTATCTATCTCTGTCTTAAAAATACTTAGTGACAACTAGAGTTGGGCAATAAATGCTAGCCAGCTAGCGAATGAATAAAAAAAAATAACCTGGCTTCCGCAACCCTTTGTGGCAATGAGTTCCACAGATTCACCACTCGCTGGCTGAAGAAATTCTTCCTCATCTCTGTTTTAAAGGAGCGTCGCTTCACCCTGAGATTGTGCCCTTGGTATAGTGAGTAAATCACTGGATTGCCCTAGGAAGGGCTGGCAGGGCTTGATGGGCCAAATGACTTCCTTTTGTGTTGCAAATTACTCTGTGACTCTAGATACAAAAGGCAGAATTTTGTATGCCTTATGATTTCCAGAGGCATGATTCACAAGGTATTGAAGACATTATGAGGATGTTGACGCTATGGAATTTTCTCTGCCGCATCCACTGGGTACATAGAACATAGAACATTACAGCACAGTACAGGCCCTTCGGCCCTCAATGTTGTGCCGAGCTATGTCCAATCCCAAAATCAAGCTATCTCCTCCCTATAATTCTGGAGTGCTCCACGTGAATATCCAATAACCATTTGAAAGTTCCTAAACTGTCTGACTCTACTATCACAGCAGGCAGACTATTGCACATCTCAACCACTCTCTGGATGAAGAATCTACCACGTACATCCCTCCTATATCTCCCACTATAAAACTATAGTTAAGCCCCCTAATAACAGCTACATCGACCCAAGGAAATAGTCTTTGCACGTCTATTCTATCAATCCCTCTCATCATCTTAAAAACCTCTATTAATTTGTCTCTCACCCTCCTCTGCTCCAAAGAGAAAAGTCCCAGCTCCCTCAACCTTTCCTCATAAGACCTATCCTCCAAACCAGGCAGCATCCTGGTAAATCTCCTCTGCACTCTCTCCAATGTTTCCATGTCCTTCTTATAATGAGGTGACCAGAACTGAACACACTATTCCAAATGTGGTCTCACCAATGTCCGGTGATCCTCTTTTCCTTGAACCCATTGTGTCATTTCTCCCAAGTGTGGCATGTGAAACCCAAATGTTTTGCAATCACTAGTGGTGGCACTAAAAGAGTAAAGTATTTTGAAAAACAGCACAGATTGATACAATTTGTTCTTTAACTCTTGGAGATTAGCAGCACCTTTCTACCAGCAGAGGGGAATGGTGGTGCAGTGGTGCTGTCACTGGATCGGTAAGCCAGAGACTCAGGCTGATGCTGTGGGTTCAAATCCTACTGTTGCAGCTGATGCAATTTTAAATCTTATTAATGAAATACAAAACTAACCTCAGTAATGGTGACCACGAGACTATCATCAATTATGCAAATCTGGCTCACTAATGTGCTTTCGGGAAGGATATCTGCCACCCCTACTTGATCTACATGTGGCTTCAGATCCACAATAATGGGGTGGCGATGCAGGCATTGGACTGGGGTGGGCACAGTAACAAGTCTCACACCACCAGGTTAAAGTCCAACAGGTTTATTTGGTGACTTGCCTCATGAAGGATAGTGCTCCAAAAGCTTGTGCTACCAAATAAACCTGTTGTACTTTAACTAGGTGTTGTGAGACTTCTTACTGTCTCACAGTAATGTGGCTGATTCTTAACTTCCCTCTGGATTGGCCTAGCAAGCCACTCAGGCAGGCAACAAATGTTGGCCAACGATGCACACATCTCATGAAACAGTTAAAAAAAAATCTTTTAACCATGTTATTTGTGTTGCCTTGATGATAGAGAAAGAAACCCGGGAATTATATATAGAAATACTTGATTTTAAAAAGACCTAAAAAAAACCTTGAAGATGGCTGAGTTGTCACTGACAGGAATGGCTGCAGGGGGTTTCTCTAAGGGATTGGGCTGTGAAATAGCAGATGGAATTTAATCCAGATAAATGTATAGTGATACATTTGAGTAGATCTAATGCAGAGACGAGCTATACAATAAATGGCAGAACCATCATAAGAATAGACACATAGAGGGATCTGGGTGTGCAAGTCGACAGATCCTTAAAGGTTGCAACACAGTTGGAAAAGTTGGTGAAGAAAGCATATGGCATGCTTGCCTTTATTAGATAGGACACAGAGTATAAAAGGCGGCATATGATGTTGCAGTTATATAGAATGTTGGTTTGGCCACATTTGGAATATTGCATCCAGTTCTGATCGCCACACTACCAGAAGGATGTGGAGGCTATTGAGAGAGTGCAGAAAAAGTTTACCAGGATGTTGCCTTGTATGGAGGGTCTTAGCTATGAGGTGAGATTGAGTAAACCAGAGTTGTTTTCCATGGAAAGATAGAGGTTGAGGGGCAGCCTAATAGAGGTTTATAACATTATGAAGGGCATAGGTAGGGTGGAAACTGTTGGAAACTTTTGGAAGCTTTTTCCCAGGTCAGAAAAGACAAACACAATGGGTCACAAGTTCAAGGTAAGAGGGGCAAAGTTCAATACAGATATGCGGGGAATGTATTTTACTCAGAGAGTGTTGGGGGCCTGGAATGCACTACCAAGGAAGGTGGTTGAGGCAGACACACTGGATCATTTAAGACTTATTTAGATAGCCACATGAATAGTCTGAGAATAGAGAGATACAAATGGATAATCTAGTTAGGAACACGTGATTGGTGCAGGCTTGGAGGGCCGAAGGGCCTGTTTTGGTACTCCATTGTTCGTTGTTCTTTGATAATAGAACCCTTCCCTGAGTTTCCTGACAATTAACTCCTAAAAGAAGGAGGCTGATTGTCATTCCCAGTGAAAGCAAAGGAACATAATTGTCATCCCATCTTGAAGACCTTGAGTGTAATTACTGAGGTGACTCTTGAAAAATACAAAGAAGGGAGTTAAAAAGCTAACCAAGAGAGCTACCCACTACCTGCCTGTGTCTGTCTATTGGCGTGTGTGTGTGTGTGTGTGCGTGTGTGTGTGTCTATGTGTGTGTGTGTCTGTGTGTGTGTGTCTGGCATGAGTGTGTGTGTGAGAGAGGTGAATATCTGTGTGTGAGTGTGTGTGCATTTGTGTGTATGGGTGTGTATGTGCGGGTATGATGAATGTGTGTATATTTTTATGTGTGTGTGTGTGTATTTGTGAGTGTGTGGATGTGTGTGTGTGTGTGGATGTGTGTGTGTGTGTATGGGTGTATGTGTATAGGTGTGTATGTGTGTGTGTGTGGGTGTGTGTGTGGGTGGGTGGATGTATGTGGGTGGGTGGGTGGGTATGTATGTGTGGAGGTGTGTGTCTGCTGTGAAAAAAGCAGTTTGTAGATTTCCACACTGTGGGCGTGTGGTGCAATGCCACTCCGAAAAAACATAGCCATCTTTTGCAGGAAAATTTAAAAACTCTCTCTCTGACTGTGGAAGTCAACCAGCCAGTGAAAAAAATCAGAGCTGGAAAATAAACTGAAATATTTTTACCAAACCACAAACACCTGAATCGAAGATTCAAATACATACCTGCAGAAGTTAACGATATTGGAATCAATTTATAATAACCTCTTTGCTTCATCATTTACACCTCGCAAGTCAAGGTCTGTTCCATGGAACTTGCTGTTTATATTTACTTAAAATTGGGCTCAATTCTTAATTCTAATCTGTATGAATGTAGATGCATATGTTTTACTATTCCTCCTTGCCTTTTCAGTAATTAATAAACTTACTCTATCTTAATTCATGGGAACCTGGTTAAATTGGCTTCATTATAAACATAACTTCTGGATCTAGAACAAGGGAAAGGGAATCTTTGTCAACTTTGACAAAGTGTCATCTGGTCTTGAAATGTCAGCTCTTTTCTCTCCTTACAGATCCTGCCAGATCTGCTAAGATTTTCCAGCATTTTCTCTTTGGGAAAGGGAACCTTTTAGATGAAAACGTGGTTGCTACCAGCAGGGGGTGGGTTGAATAAAACATGGAATCAGTCATGTTATAGAATCCCTACTGTGCAGGAAAAGGCTATGAGTCTGCACCGATTCATCAAAACAATATTCCTCCCCAGCCTGTAACCCAGCATATTTAGCACAGCTGATCCCCCTAACTAGCACATCTTTGAATTGTGGGGGGAAACCAGAGCACCCAGAGGAAACCCACACAGACACGTGGAGAACGTGCAAACTCTGCATAGTGACTCAAGGCTGGAATTGAACCTAGGTCCCTGGCATTGTGAAGCAGCAGTGCTAACCACTGTGTCACCATTCCAACCCAAATCACCCGAGTTTGTAATAATTGATCGTGCCTGATGGTGACAAATTGAGAGGTCTTGCCCAGGTCAACAGCTTTTGGGGAACTTCGCATGATGTAGCACTGCGCATAGAATTACTTGGAATTTACAACTCAGAATTAGGCTTTTCTACAAGCACACAGGTGTTTGACAACTGAAACTTCCTCCCACTCTGCCAAACCATCATCAGAACATTCTCTTCCTTTCTGTTTCATGCACTATTCAGCTTCCTCTTAAATGTAACCATCCTATTTCTCTCAACTTCTCCATGTCAAGTTACTCATCCTAACCACTGTCTGGATAAAGAATTATTTTGTTCACTCAATGTTGTTTAGATGCCAGCATTGCTGATCTTATAGAAACAGCTGAGCCAGTTCTGGAGATTGATGATGTAAGGGAGCTGGAGTAACAATCCTTAGAGTTAAAATCACTTTGTTAGCTGGAGTGAATTACTCAGACTGATAGAGTAAAGGAGTTGGATCAACGCAACTGTCACTTAGACAGCACCTTCACCACAGTAACATATCTCAAAGTACTTCACAGGAGTGTAAAATCAGACACAAAAATATTTAGACACCCAACAACAGTTTGGTCAAAAAGAATGGTTTAAGCAAGAATTCAGAAAAATAATTTTGATCTGTGTTTTTATGGGGTGTGGTATCATTGGCCAGGCCAGCATTTATTGCTCATTCCTAATTGCCCTTGAGAAGGTAGTGGTGTGCTGCCTTCTTGACCCACTGCACGTGGGGTAGGGACTGTTAGGAAGGGAAGTCCCAGATCTTCACCCAGCGACAATGAAGGAACAGTGAGAACGTTCCAAATCAGGATAGTGTGTGGCTCAGTGGGGAACTCAGTGGGGTGGTATTCCCATGAATCTGCTGTCCTTGTCCTTTTATATGGTAGAAGTCATGAGTTTGAAAGGTGCTGTCAGAGGAGCCTTGGTGAGTTATTGCTGAGCATCTTGCATTGGTGATGGAGGGAGTGAATTTTGTGGTGAATGAGGTGGCAATCAAATGGGCTGCTTTATCCAGGATGGTGTCAGGCTTCTATTGGAGCTGCGTTCACCCAAGTATGAGGAGAGTATTCTATCACACCCCTGACTTGAGTCTTACAGATGGCGGACAGGCTTTGGGGAGTCAGGAGGGAGATACTCACTGTAGAATTCCCAGTCTCTGACTGTTTTTGTAGCCACAGCATTTATATGGCTGATCCAGTATCATTTCTGGTCAATGGTAACCCTCAAGTGGGCATTCAGTGTTGGTGATGCTTTTGAATGTTAAGAGGAGATGATTAGATTCTCTGTTGTTTGAGATGGTCATTTACTGGCACTTGCGTGGCATAAATATTACTTGCCACCTTTCAACCCCAGCCCCCAGTGGTGTCCTTGCTTTGTTGCATATGGATAAGGACTGCTTCAACATCCGGAGAGCTGCAAATAGTGCTGAACATTGAGCAATAATCAATTAGCATCTTCAGCCTGACTTTATAATCGAGGGAAGGTCATTGATGAAGCTGCTGAAGATGGTTGGGCCTAGGACACTATCTTGAGGAACTCTTTAAATGATGTCCTGGGACTGATTGACCTCCAAGAACCACGACCATCTTCTTTTGTGCCAGGTATGACTCCAACAAGTGGAACGTTTCCCCCTGATTCCCACTGACCTCAGTTTTGTCAGGGCTCCTCCATGCCACATTCAATCAAATACTGCCTTGGTGTCTCATCTCCCTTCTTGAACTTAGCTCTCTTATCTGTAAGATCGTAACAAGGTCACCCAAGCAGAAACAACATGAGCGCCAGTTTATCACTGAATAAGTTCAGCATGATTGCACTGTGATGGACCCTTGCATTATTGTATTGATGTTTGAGAATAGACTGATGGGGCTGTAATTATCTGGGTTGGATTTGTCCTGTTTCTTGTGTGTACAGGACATAGCTGGGCAACATTCTGGTAAATGACAAATGTTATAGCTGTCCTGGAACAGTTTGGCCAGGGGCATGGTAAGTTCTGGAGCACAAATTGTTAGTACTTTTGCTGGAATGTTGTCAGGGTCCATAACCTTTACAGTTTCCACAGCCTTTAGCCATTTTTTGATATCAGTCAGAGTGAATTGAGTTGGCTGAAGACCAGCATCTGTGATGTCAGGGACCTCTGGAATAGGCTGGAATTGATTATCCGCTCGGTACCTCTGATTGAAGATGGTTAGCATAGGCTTAGTGTGTGAAATAGGAATGGCAATAGCCAGGATGAGTAAGAGATTTGGAGGAATGCAGAGTTCTTGAAAGGTTACAGGACTGGCACAGGTTACAAATATTACAAGTGGTGAGGCCGTGGGTTTAATTTAAAATTGTTGCACTCAGTAACTCTTTCCTGCTTATCAAAAATACATTTATAGACAGGAAGAAAAATAAAATTCAATAGTAATCTAGTTGTATTCACTCTTCTTCATTTGATTTTATGCATGATTTTATTTCCCTTCCTCTTTTGGTTTTCCATGGCTCATATATGATCACACACCATTCCTGTCCCTACTTCCAAAGATATGCAGACTAGGTGGATTGGCCATACTAAATTTCATCTTAGTTAGCGTCAGGGGGACCAGCTAGGATAAATGCATAGGATTACAGGGATTGAGCCTGGGTGAGATTGTAGCCAGTGCAGACTTAATAGGCCGAATGGCCTCCTTTTGCACTGTAGGATGCTATGATGCTACACTGTGAGGACAAGCAGGGAGAGCTCCTGTAGGGCATCTGGACAAACCACTTTGAGCTTACACGTGCTGTTGTTGTGTCTTTTATTTTTATTGGCTCTCCCGTACAAGTCTTCAACTTGGCAGAAGTGTTCTTCAAGTTCAATTGTTGGATTCAATTTCTTAGATTCTGAAATGCATGCTCACCCATGGCCAATGGCGCTATATCCTGTTCCATCTCAAGAGGCTTCCCATTTGTCCAGAGCATTACAGTAACAAACTCTATCTTGGCTGTTTTTAGATTAAACAGAGAGTGAATGGCAAAATCAATGGTGCTAGGCTCTTCCACATACCTGTAACATCTTGGTTGATCAATTTTTAAAAAATTTAATCATGGAATATGGGTATTGCTGGCTGGCGAGCATTTATTACCTATCTCTGGTTGCCCTTGAGAAGGTGGTGGTGAGCTGCCTTCTTGAATCACTGCAGTCCATGTTCTGTGGGTTGACCCACAATGACATTAGAGAGGAAATTCCAGAATTTTGACCCGGCGAGAGAATGGCAATATATTTCCAAATCAGGAAAATGAGTGGCTTGGAGGGCAACTTGCAGGTGGTGGTGTTCCCATGTATCTGCTGCTCTTGTCCTTTGAGATGGAAGTGGTTGTGAGTTGGAAAGTGCTGTCTAAGGATTTTTGGTGAATTGCCGTGCTGCATCTTGTAGATAATATACACTGCTGCTACTGAGCGTTGGTGGTGGAGGGAGTGGATGTTTGTAGATAGGGTGCCAATCAAGTGGGTTGCTTTGTCCTGGATGGTGTCGAGCTTCTTGAGTGATGTTGGAGCTGACCCATCCAGGCAAGTGGGGAGTATTCCATTATTCCTGACTTGTGCCTTGTATATGGTGGATATGTTTTGGGCAGTCGGGAGGCGAGTTGGTCACCACAGTATTCCTAGCCTCTGACTTGCTCTTGTAGCTAATGTGTTTATGCAGTGAACCCAATTGATCAATGGTCACTCCAAGAATGTTGACAGTGGGGGAATTCAGTGACAAGGAGTGGTGGTTAGAGTATCTCTTATTTGTCATTGCCTAGCATTTGTGTGGCGCGAATGTTACTTGACACTTGTCAGCCGAAGCTTGGATATTATCCAGATCTTGTTGCATTTGAACATGGACTGTTTCAGTATCTGAGGAGTCGTGAATGGTGCTGATGTTTGTAATTCATCTCAGTGTAATTCGATGTGATTTAATTCTTGTAATTATTTACAATGAGAAGGAATGAGAAACGGTTTAATTCATTAATACTCTATGCATTAGCATTGAGTGTAAAAAGATTTCTCCGTACAATGAGATTGCATGGGAAGAAGTTTGATTAATTGAAATATTACCATCTAGATTGAATAGCAAGTCAGCTGTTTTGTAGAATTCGATTAATGGCAGAGAATGAAAGAGGTTTCCATTAGAACTTGAGATAAAGGGATTGAATGTGAAAGCAGCGATGGTGCATTACATTTCTCCAGACAGATTGCAAAGGATGTGTTTTTATATAGTTGGCACAACTGCTTTTTTCTGGAAAATCATTAAAAACATAGATTGACAGTAAACTGAAAACTGTAACCATCTTGAGTCATCCTGCAAGATGATACTTGTTTCCTTAACTGAACTCCGTTGATAAACAGAACCATCACTGACAAGAACACAAGAAATAAGAGCAGGAGAGGACCAACCGGTCCTTTGAGCCTGCTCTGCTACTCAATATAGTCATGATTGATCTTGGGTTTCAAATCCATTTTCCAGCCTGCTTTCCACATCCACTGATTCTCTGAGATTCTGAAAAAACATCCATCACAGCCTTCAATGTATTCAATGATGAAGCGTTCACAACTCAATGGGATAGAGAATTTTAAAGATTCACAACCCTTTGAGCGAAGTAATTTTTCCTTACCTCGGTCCTAAATGACCGATCCCTTATAGAATCCATACAATCCCTACAGTGCAGAAGGAGGTCATTCAGCTTATCGAGTCTGTACCAACCATAATTCCACCTAGTCCCTATCCCCTTTGCATGTTCTCCCTGTGTCTGCGTGGGTTTCCTCTGGGTGCTCCGGTTTCCTCTCACCCTCCAAAAGTGTACGGGTTAGGCTGATTAGCCACACTAAATTGACCTGAGTGTCAGGGGAATTGGCAGGGTAAATGTATGGGAATAGGGCCTGGGTGGGATTCTGGTCAGAGCAGATTCGATGGATCGAATGCTCTCCTTTTGTATTGTAAGGATTCTATGAAAAAAATGACCTCTCTAATATGCCAGTCAGCTGTGGCAAAGATGGTAGCCTCTCAATCAGAAGATTGGGTGTAAACTATGTGTTGTCACACAGGAGAAAAGCAGGGAAACCTGTACTTACGTAGCACCTTTCACAATCTCAGGGCATCTCAAAGCACATGACAGCCATTGTAGCATTTTAAGAATGAATTCATTGTGATAATGTTAGAAACAGAGCACACTAAGAAATCTCACAACACCAGTTAAACTCCAATAGGTTTATTTGGTAGCAGAAGCCACTAGCTTTTGGAGCGTTGCTCCTTCGTTAGATGAGTGGGGAGTTCTGATCACAAACAGGCCATATAAAGGCACACTCTCAGCTTACAGAATAATGATAAGAATGCCAGTCTTTCCAGCTAATCAAGTCTTAAAGGTGCAGACAATGTGAGTGGAGATAGCATTAAGCACAGGTTAAAGAGATGTGTATTATCTCCAGACAGGGTTGCAAGTGAGATGTTGCAAGACCAGGCAAGTCATGGGGTTACAAATGGTGTGATATGAACCCAAGATCCCGGTTGAGACCGTTCCCATATATGCAAAATTTGGCTATCAATCCCTGTTCAGTGTGAAGTGTTCATCAACAGGAAGATGCATTTGGGCATTCACAGGCATTTGGCCTCTTCGGGTAAATGTTCTCCAAGGCGGCCTTCACGACACATGGCAGCGCAGAGTCTCTGAGCAGAGAATAGCCAAGTTCCATGCATATGAGGACAGTCTCAACAGGGATCTTGAGTTCATGTCACACTATCTGTAACCGCAATAACTTGCCTGAACTTGCAACATCTCACTTACTGTCCTGTCTGGAGACAATACACATCTCTTTAACCTATGCTTAATGATATCTCCACTCGCGTTGTCTGCACCTTTAAGACTTGATTAGCTGTAAAGACTTGCAACCTAATCAGTATTCTGTAAACTGTGTGCCTTTATATGCCCTATTTGTGATCAGAACTCCCCACTCACTTGATGAAGGAGCAGCACTCCAAAAGCTAGTGGTGTTTGCTACCAAATAAACCTGTTGGAATTTAACCTGGTGTTGTGAGACTTCTTACTGTGTTTACCCCAGTCCAACACCGGCATTTCCACATCATGACTACCAGAGACAGAGCAACCAATTTACAAGGTCCCACAAATAGTGAAATGATAATACCCAATTCCTAGTAGTTGGTTGAAGGATAAATATTCACCGGGTCAGTGAGGGAAATTGCCCTGCATTTCTTTGAACAGTGCTGTATTATTCTTTCTGTTCACATAAAAGAGCCTTAGTTTAATGTCTAATTTGAAAGACAACACACCTCTGACAGTGCAGCACTTTCTCAACACTGACCGCAGGACAGGAGGAGGTGGGGGGCACGAAACAGGGAACAAAGTATCTTAAACAAAGCATGAAATGCTTTTAGTTCTGGCAATGATTTAAAAGACACCTGTGGATCACTAATTTTAGCTTAGCATGGGGAAAACTTTGGCAATTGTTTACTCAAAGACGTGGTTCATTTAAATTGCCTGTCGCAGGTCAAAGCTGCATTCACAGATTGCAGGTGCAGTGTTCTATATGAGTCACACACCTGCTACCTGCCAATGAATATCAGAGAGAGAGAGACAGCTCAAAGCCGTGAAACTGGCAGCAGGACTACTGCGGCACAATCACGGCAGGTTTAGTTAGCTGTTTCTAAAGCCAGTGTAGCTATTCCTTAATTGATTCCACAATAAAACTCTCTAAATTGGCTAACCTGACACCAAATGTGCACATCATGTTTTCTCTAGCTTCATGTTCTGCACCATTACCTACTCCCCCACAGCCCTGCCATTTGCAAATCAACTGCATGTAGCTAGACCTGTAAAATCATGCAGATATACAGTATTTGGCCAATTGTGTCTTTGTCAGCTCTTTCCTCATAGCCGATGCAAGAAGGAGTACCTCTTGTAGGGCGTCGCGACGGTACAGTGGTGAGCACAGTTGCCTCACAGCGCCAGGGACCTGGGTTCGATTCCCAACTTGGGTCACTGTCTGTGTGGAGTCTGTATGTTCTCCCTGTGTTTGTGTGGGTTTCCTCTGGGTGCCCTGGTTTTCTCCCACAGTCCAAAAGATGTACAAATAAGGTGAATTGGCCATGTTAAATTCTCCCTCTGTGTACCCAAACAGGTGCTGGTGTGTGGCGATGAGGAGATTTTCACAGTAACCTCATTGCAGTGTTAAAGTAAGACTACTTGTGAATAATAAATAAACTTTAACTTCATATCCAAATTGCTTTTGAAAGTTCCTCTCACATCTCCTTTCAGCAGCCTTTCACATTCTCCATTCTAGTTGAAAAAAAATCCTTTTTGTCAACCCTCTGATCCTTTTGCTAATTGTCTCTGATCTGTATGCTCTGGCTATTGACCTTCTTTGCCAGTGGAAAGAGCGGATTGGGAGAAACAATCAAACACATCATCAATTTGAACACCTTGATGAACTCTGCCTTTCAATTTTCTCTGCTCCAAGGAGACCTATTGCAGCTTCACTGGTCTCTCCATGTAACTAAAGTTCTCCACCAAGCTCAAGCTTTTCCACACAACTAGCCCATAGTCACCTCCATGGTAAGTCAAAAGGTCAGGTGAGATGTTTTTATTAGTCACAATTTACATTAAGACTGCAATGGAGTTACTGTGAAAATTGCCTAGTCACCACACTCTGGCATTTGCTTGGGCCAATGCACCTTAACCAGCACATCTTTCAGACTGTGGGAGGAAACCTGGAGGAAACCCACGCAGACATGAGGAGAATGTGCAAACTCCACACAGACTGGGACACAAACCCCATCCAAGTCAGAAATTGAACCCAGGTCCCTGGTGCTGAGAGGTAGCAGTGTTAACCACTATGTCACCCCACTCCTCCTGAGCGGGTCAGGGCGGGGAATGGTGTCGGGAAACTGTAGGATCCCATCCCATTCCTGAACATTCTACCCCCACCCTCCAAATGCCCTGGGATGTTTCATTGCATTAACAGGACTATATCACTGCCGTGTGTGTGTTGAATGTGATGTAATAAATTGGGGGATGGTGCTGCAAATATGACAAAGAGCCAAAAATGCTGCAGAGGCTGATTCCCACAGCAAGTCGAGTCAAGTAGCTCCACTTGCCAATCAGTGGAAAACTCAACACTCTTGGGAATGCAGAGATAAATAAATAAAACAAGCACAGGGAATATTCTCAAAGACACAGTCTTTGTTTGATTTTGTTGATGCAAATGAAGACCCAGGGTAGTAGTTTCAAACACCCAGGGGTAATCACATTCTCCGCTGAAATAACATTTCAATCGCGAGGTTATCTATTACCTATCCATTATCTCAAGAAGATAATTTTCTGGTTTGATGGACTCGTTGGACCAAAGCCCCTGTTCCCAGTCCTCACTGAACAGCACTTTTAAATAGCTGTATGGCCAAACCAGTCATATCATAGAGTCACAGAATCATAGAGTCACAAAATGGCAGAAGGAGGCCATTTGGCCCATCGAGTCTGCACTGACCATAATCAGGTAAATTGGCCGTGCTAAATTGCCCCTTAATGTCAGGGGAACTAGCTAGGGTAAATGCATGATGTTATGGGGATAGGGCCTGGGTCGGATTGTGGTCCACACAGACTTGATGGGCCAAATGGCCTCCTTCCACACTGTAGGGATTCAGTGATTCTATGATTGCATGATTCTATCACCTCTTAAGTAAACACATTATTATTACGTAATCACTCGTTCCGCATCTTCCCCGTTTAAGATAGGGAAATCGGTGGCTGAGATATAATTGTGTGCACGGACAGTCATTGTGAGCATTCTGCTCTTTAACAGACAGATTGAATAGGCTAATAAAACATATTGTGCACACAGGGTGAAATATGGATTAAGCTGCTGCAGCTGGTGCATGGTCCATCATGTCTCCTCCAACCCCCCGTTCATTGTGTAAAGGAGAAAGCTGAAGGCTAATTGTAGATTAGTTTGTTACACAGGCCTGGAACTTTGTGTTTGATTTGGGCATACAGTCTGAGTGTGCGGTTGTGCCATCTGACAGTGCTGCAGGCATTCTTGAGCTGGTGTCACTAGTGTGGACAAACTGGGGCCCTTCATTGGGTGCAAGGCTTGTTGCATGGGCCTCTGGGGGTGCCTTCATTTCTATCGATGTATAGCCTGTGTGTTGTTGGCTGAAGGGCTGGGTGACTGTGCCTTCTGCTGGTGCTGATTCTGGGACCTGTAATAGGTGACATCAGTTTTGTACATAGTGAGTACCATTCACGAAACTGTCCAGTTGTGGGACATGATCGTGTACCACTGCCAACTTGTCATGGCCATATTTGATTTGATTTATAATTGTCACATGTATTAGTACACAGTGAAAAGTATTGTTTCTTGAGCGCTATACAGACAAAGCATACCGTTCATAGGAAAGGAAAGGAAAGAGCGCAGAATGTAGTGTTGTACTCATAGCTAGGGTGCAGAGAAAGATCAACTTAGTGTGAGATAGGTCCATTCAAAAGTCTGACAGCAGCAGGGAAGAGGCTGTTCTTGAGTCAGTTGGTACGTGACCTCAGACGTTTTTTTCCCCGACACAAGAAGATGGGAGAGAGAATGTCCAGGATGTGTGAGATCCTTAATCACGCTGGCCACATTGCTGAGGCAGAGGGGAGTGTAGACAGGGTTAATGGATGGGAGGCTGGTTTGTGTGATGGATTGGGCTACGTTCACGACCTTTTGTAGTTTCTTGTGAACTTGGGCAGGGCATGAGCCATACCAAGTGATACAACCAGAAAGAATGCTTTCCATGGTGCATTTGTAAAGGTTGGTGAGAGTTGTAGCGGACATGCCAAATTTCCTTAGCCTTCTGAGAAAGTAGAGGCAATGGTGGGCTTTCTTAATTATAATGTTGGCATGGGGAGGACCAGGACAGGTTGTTGGTGATCTGGACACTTGAAGCTCTTGACGCTTTCTATTTTGTCCCCATTGATGTGGACAGGGACATGTTCTCCTTTACGCTTCCTGAAGTCGATGGCATTGAGGGAGAGATTATTGTTCCCATACCAGTTCACCAGATTCTCCATCTTATTCTTGTACATCAGATCTGGAACCTGACTGCTTGACATCTGTTATTGGACTGAGCCTGTGAGCTTCGTAATCAGAGGGCAGTTTCCCTCTGAACTGGTGTTCCATGAGGGCGCCACTTACAATGTTTTTAGGTGTGGTTTGCAAAAGAGCCTTGGTACTGGGAGCTGTGGTCCAAGTGCACCTGGAGAATAGTCAATGTGCTGATGAAGGCAGACCCTGTCAAGGATGAGGATTGCTGCATTGAAATTCACGTGATCCCGTAAATATTTCTCTAGCAGATGTTTGGCTGAGCATACCGTCCTTTCCACCAATCCACTGGATGTGGGCCTTGGGGGCTGATCACAAGGTGCTCAAAGCCCAGTGTGTGTGTGCACGCGCGTGTGTGTGTGTGTCTGTGTTTGCGTGTACGTGTGTGTGTGTGTGTGTGTGTGCACGCGCGTGCAAAGTTTCTAAATTCAGTCAAGATGAATCAATAAGATTTGAATCATGGGTTCCTGAAGGATGCCGTGTGTGGCAATGTATGTCTTGAGCTCGATGATGACTGTGTTATTCATCCTGTCTGACAGGGTATCAAGTTCAAACCACCTGGAAAATGAGTCGACGAAACCCCAATGTTCTTTATCATTACAGTTGAAAATGCCAGAGACTGTGATCACCCAATGGGAGATCTGGGACCTCGTGTAGGTGCAGCAGTTGTTTTGTCTAGTGCGGCATGGTGTTTGGGGTGGCACGGTGGCACAGCGGTTAGCATTGCTGCCTCACAGCTCCAGGGATCTGAGTTCAATTCCTAGCTTGGATCACATTCTTGCTGAGTCTGCACATTCTCCCTGTGTATGCCTGGGTTTCCTCTGGCTATTCTGGTTTCTTTCCGCAGTCCAAAGATGTGCAGGATAGATTGATTGGCCATGCTAAATTGACCCTTAGTATCTACAGGTTAGAAGGATTAGGAGGGTAAATATGTGGGTTTTACGGGAATATGGTCTGGGTGGGATTGTTGTCGGTGTAAACTTATTGGGCCAAATGGCCTCCTTCTGCACTGTAAGGTTTTTATGGCTTGAGTGCATGAAATGGTGCATACTTGGAGACTTACCTCTCCACATCAGTACACACTCGGGGCTGGTGCAATGATTCCTTGGCCCTGTACATAGTTGCTTCCAAACCAAGAAGGCCCTGGTGAAGTTGTTAGGTGTAGTACCTCTGAAGAGATGGAGGGATGACAAATCTCTGGCCACACAGCATCAGTCCATCAGTCTAAGCAGGATGAGGATGGCCATTTGTCCTATAGACATTGTCTTCCCTGGATCTGGCTCCACACTATCGCCTTTTAATAAGCGACCCACGTAAGGAGCCGTTGACCCTGAATCTGCAATTTGCAGGGTGAAGCTTCACTAGTATGGTCTCAATTCTGTTAAGGATGAGAGTCCATAATGTTCACCCCAGGTCAGGGTGTCAGCAACAATGATATCACAAAGTTGGAGTCTGCAAAGAGTTGCTCCTTGCAAGACTGGAAGATCTCGCTGTCAGTGACAATCCCAATGGGCATATGAGGAAAATGATATCTGCCTATTGGAGACATATGTTTCCAAGATACTTCAGCTAACAGGATCTGTCAGAGGCCACATTTCACATCCAGGATGTTGAACACTGAGGCAATGGGCATTCCTGCTCTTTGTTCCAATGTCTTCATAGGGTGATGGAGTATGAGCAGCACCTTGTTTAAATGCACTAGGCCAATGAATTTCCTGATGGTACTAACTTCACATTTTGGTATTTTGAGTCCGTATGATCCTTTTACAGAACCTTCTGTAGAAGGGTCACATCACTTGAAATGTAACTCTTTTTGTCTCCACAGATGCTGCCAGACTTGTTCAGTTTATCCAGCATTTTCTGTTTTCATTTTGTTACTAGATCTGCTATGAAATAGTGCCTTAGGCTTTTTTCTAACCGGTTGCTCAGGACTTACTTAGTTAATGAAAGGGCGTTGGGAGAGCTATAGAACAAAGAGATCTCTGGGTATAGGTTTATAGTTCTCTGAAAATGCAATCATAGATGGACAAAGTGGTGAATATAACCAGAGACCAATGGTAACAAGCTGTAAGGTTAGCTGACCCAGTAAACCATGGAACCAATTACAGAATGATGTCATGGTCAGCTGACCAACTGACTCACTATAAATAAGAACCTGTTTGGAATTGTGTGGAGCTTGAATTGGCCTAGGGTGAGGCCTTGATTTTGGAGTAATGAAGTTTCTTTATTTGACTCCTTTCTTTGATTTATAAGTTGGAGTAATTTTTGTTACATTTTTATTATCGGTGTTTGAAGAGTTCCTTATGAAGAAACAAAGAAGGCTTTCAGCATGCTTGGTTTCATTGGTCAGAACATTGAATACAGGAGTTGGGACATCTTGTTGAAGTTGTACAAGACATTGGTAAGGCCACACTTGGAATACTGTGTTCAGTTCTGGTCATCCTATTATAGAAAAGATATTATTAAACTAGAAAGAGTGCAGAAGAGATTTATTAGGATGCTATCGGGACTTGATGGCTTGTGTTATAAGGACCAGCTGGGTAGACTGGGACATTTTACCCTTAGGCTTAGGGGTGATCTTAGAGAGGTCAATAAAATAATGAGGGGCATAGATCAGCGAGATAGTTAATATCTTCTCCCAAAAGTAGGGGAATCTAAAACTAGACAGCATAGGTTTAAGGTGAGAGGGGAGGGATACAAAAGGGTCCAGAGGAGCATTTTTTCACACAGAGGGTAGTGAGTATCTGGAACGAGCTATCAGAGATAGTAGTAGAGGTGGGTACAATTTTGTCTTTTAAAAAGCATTTAGACAGTTACAGGGGCGAAATGGGTATAGAGGGATATGGGCCAAATGTGGGCAATTTGGACTAACTTAGTGGTTAAAAAGAAGGATGGTATGGACAAGTTTGGCCGAAGAGCCCGTTTTCATGCTGTAAACCTCTATGACTCTATGACATTACTTGGGGGAATAAAAGATGTGTAATTGCCAGTGTTAGACAAGGGTAGGCATGGTAAGTCCAATCAATCAAGTTAAAGTCCAACTAAATAAATCTGTTGGACTTTAACCTGTGTTGTGAGACTACTTACTGGGGGATTAAATAGGGTGTCCCTGAAAAGGTGGCCTCTCCAACAGTGCAGCACTCCCTTACATGAGATTGTGAGTCTAGATTTTGTGCTCAAATCCTGGGGCACTGACTGGCTGCTGGGAAAATGTGCGGAATGGAATGGGCCATCAAAACAAAGTCTCATTGCTTTTCCACCCACTGATTTAACAGGATGGAAAGTTGGACCCCAGAACCTCATCTCTGACTTTTCACTAATCACCCCAACAGGCGATTGAATGGCTGCGCCGTCAGGAGAATCTGCCCTGGAATAATCTCTTTCGCAGGGATGTATAATAGGTGCTGTCTTCCTTAATAAGTGTCATCAAACTCAAGACTGCTCAATAAACGCTTCGTCTTTTCTCCCTTCGAGAAAGAACCTCCTCTTGCCCAATACAATCTAAATTGAACTTCAAATCTAATTTCATCACCTTGGAGCTGGAAAATGAAAATGCAATTCAAGCTTCAAGAAAAGAGGGAGGAAAACTGGGCAGAGTGGGGCATCGAGAGACGTGTTACATCTTTAATAACGAGGCCAGTTTGAAACACTTGAACAAAAATCAGAATCTGGTGCCTGGCGTGAAATAAGGACCCAGAAACAATATGCTATATGGAAACCAGTTACAATTTAATGCTCCATCAAGCATTTCAATAGCACCCCAGTAAATTGAAATCTTTACAGCTACGAGGAATCGGCTCAAGCCACAGACAGCAATTTGTCAGAGGAGACTTATCCTTCTGATAGAAACTGTCAGCTTGTTTTGCTGCAATGACTAGTGATACATGGAAGATTCGTCTTGCATATGAATCACAGATGAGACACAATCAGAGCGATTTAGTGGCATTAACACCTTTCATTCTCTCAGTTCAAATACCTGTAACTTGTAATAAAAAAGCACGTCCTTTATGCAATGATTTTCACAGCCTAAGAACATCCCAAAACCTTTTTCAGCCACTTGGAAATGTGATCACTGATTACTGCGCTCCCAACCCTCTCTGACAAATCCCTACTCCCGACTGCTGTCCCAATTCTCTCTGACAAACTCCAACACCCCCCATTGACTATTGTCCCAACCCTTTATGAAATCCCCCTCCCCCCGAAAACTGTCCCATCCCCTCTCTGACTAATGCCCCCAACCCCCGACTATTGTCCCGTTCCTGCTCCAACAAAGATGTGGAGATGCCGGTGTTGGACAGGGGTGGGCACTGTAAGAAGTCTCACAACACCACGTTAAAGTCCAACAGGTTTATTTGGTAGCACAATCTTTTGGAGTGTTTCCCCTTCAGTACTCATCCACCGTGTTGTTAGAATCAGCCCCGTGTTGTTAGAAGGTATTGGTTCAAGATATACTCTTGGGACTTAAGTACATAATCGAGGTGGATTCAGTTTCATGGGGTTCAGTTTAGCTCTGTTGACTGGATGACTGGTTTGTGATGCAGAGCAACACCAGCAGTGTGGGTTCAATTCCTGTGCTTGGACCTGCTTTGGACATATATCACCAAGATTAACATCCTGGAATGTCCTGTAATTGTGGTGATAGCCTAGTGGTATTATCACTACACTATTAACCGAGAAACTCAACTGATGTTCTGGGGACTTGAGTTTGAATCCCACTATGGCAAATGGTGGAACTTGAATTTTATAAAAACAAATCCGGAATTAAGAATCTACTGATGACTGTGAAGCCATTGTCAATTGTCAGAAAACCGATCTGGTTCACTAATGCCCTTTAGGGACAAAAATCTGCCATACTTATCTAGTCTGGTCCTCATGCTACAACTTCGATACATCAGCTGTGCTAAATTTTCCCTCGTGTACTCAAACAGGCGCTGGGGATTTGCACAACGTGAATGTAAACCGATTTGTGGCTCTTAAATAAATTTGAAAAAAAGTAAAATGTAAAGTTTATTTATCAGTCACAAGTAAGGCTTACATTAACGCTGCAATGAAGTTACTGTAAAATTCCAGTTACTGTGAAGTTAGTGTGACTCCAGACAGCAATGTAGTTGATTCTCAACTGTGCTCCAAGGGCAACTAGGGATGGGCAATAAATGCTGACCAACCAGCGACACCCATATCCCACAAATCAATAAAAAACAAGGGCACGACCAGATCGAGGATTTTAACAATTCGAAGAAAAGATCCTCAGCAGCCTTTCCAGGAAATCAGAGATCAGCAATGAATACCAATGTCACTGACATCCTTTCAACAAAATTAGTTTTAATAAATTGGTACTATATATAAAAAAACACAACAGGGATACTTTCACAGGTTAAATTGGACTACTGTGCAAAGTGCAAAAATTTTATTAAATGCAATATGAGCAGTTCTACAATGAATAAGTTTATGCGATTGTGAATACAGGGTCGAAAATAAATCAGGGAACCTTTCTGCAGTGAACCATAATAGTGAGTTATAAAGCCACCATCGTCCCAGATGACCAGAGGCTGTGATTGGTGCTGATTTGACCTGAGGATCACCACACCTTAGGTGAGGGGCAATGCTGAGAAAGCAGGGCCTTCATACATAACCTTAGTCAGCACAGGAATTGAACCCACACTGTTGGTGCATATCTATGTAAATCATACAACCTTCAGTCACTGTGTACCAGAGGTGATATTGAAAGTTTGAACATCAAACAGACCATAGATGATGTTAATATCTTGAGTGTTGTTGTTGCAACCTCTACAGAATTGTATTCAAACAGGAAATGTAAGAAGCCAAAGAAGGAGACATAACACAGTGGCCCAGTGGTTAGCCACTGTCTATGTAGAGTTTGCACATTCTTCCCATGTCTGCATGGTTTCCCTCCGGCTGCTCCGGTTTCCTCCCACAGTCCAAAGGTGTGAAGGTATTAGGTGGACTGACCATGCTAAATTGACTGTTGTGCCAGGAGGATTAGCAGAGTAATTGTGCAGGATTACAGTGATAGGCCCTGGGAGGGATTGTGGTCGGTAGAGACTCGATGGGCTCTCTCTGTAATGTAGGGATTCTATGAAGGAGACGGTAAGACGGGTGATCAAAATCTCAGTCAATGAAACTGGTTTTGGTGAATTCTGAGAGAAGGAGAGAGAGGTGGTGACATAGAAACGTAGAGAGGTAGTTCCAGAACTTAGCACCTGAGCAGCCGATGAAATGGAAACCAATGGTGGATTGAAGGAAATAATTACAGAAAAAGAAATGTGCAAAAGAGGACCAGAATTGGAAGAACACTGAGACCTCGGATGATTGTAATTCTGGAAGATTTTGGAAAAGTTAGCAAGAGACAAAACCAGGAGAAATCCGAACATGAGGATGAGGATTTGAAAATGGAGGTGCTGGTGGACCAGGAACCAATGTTGACCAGCGAGCATGGAAGTCAGGGACTGGGTAGAATTTGAATTTTGGCAACAGAGTTTTAGCTCAAGTTTACAGAGAGTGGGAGGAGGGAGGCTGAGCAAGAAAATGTTTTCGAGTTTGGAGGTGACAAAAGAGCGGACGAGGGTTTGCCCAGAGTTGAAGCAGGGTGAAGATGATATTACAGAACTGGAACTTTTTACTATGTTAAAGGCGCTATACAAATGCAACTTGTTGGGATGGTGATGTGCTGATGGAGAGAATGTCCAATCAGTGTCAAATAGAGGTCGGATTTGCAAACCACCTAGTTTGTGATGTTATATTGCATTAGTCAGAATGTAAATGCTTGAGCAGTCAGATACCTGTCTATCGCGTGTCTATAATGTGGAGGTGCCAGCGATGGACTGGGGTAAGCACAGTAAGAAGTCTCACAACACCAGATTAAAGTCCAACAGGTTTATTTGGTAAATACAAGCTTTCACAGCGCGGCTGTTGGACTTTAAGCTGATATTGTGAGACTTCTTACTATCCTGTATCTGACAGAAAGCATAGTGGAGCTAACACTGTTGTAAAGTCCAGGCTAAAACAAGCAAGGCAAGGACAGCAAGAATAATTTGCCAGGGCCCTAATCCTGATGGTTATCCAAGCAACCATATAGAAAAACAGGAGCCAGCTCTGTTGTAATGTGATTAATAATTTATGGCCCATTTATACTTGTTGTCTGGGTTCATGTGAGGAAATGGTCTCTGGGGCTGAATGCGGTTATAATCTGGCTGAGGGCTTGTGCCCCAGACAAGGCGTGGAATGTAGATGGGCAGAGTCAGTGTGAGATACGCCAATCAATGACATGGGACAAGAACAAGACTATTATTGTGTTATTAGTCACAATTAGTGTCTCTTTACTTTGCTGTGGGCAGTGAGACGCTTAAAAACAAATTAGACTACGTCTCTGACAGGATTTAATTACATGAGGGACAGTGTCACCAGTTTATTGCGTAATTAATTTTTTGAACTTCTTTTTTCCCTCTTTAAACCTTTGGGGCTGTAACTATTAAAGATGCAGCACATCATCTGACTTGCTCTAAAGCACAGACCAGCCAGCCAGAGGCTTAGTTTATCCATAGAACAAATGGCTCTGTGTCAGACAGCAGACGGATGGTGCAGTGTCACTCAAAGGTAAATTAGGGCCTGCAGGGCTCATACAGGTTAGTCTCGATCGCCAGCCCAAAGACACCACAGAGCTCAGGAGGTACTCAGCTGTTCTTGCCGCGTGTTACTGGGCTGGGGTGGGCCACCTCTCGCTGCTCACTTCCTCATGACAACAACAGCTTTGCTGCTGGTTTCGCTGCATGCTCCCAGATCAGTAATCCAGATGCTGCCCGTTAATAAATGGGAAATCATTTATTCTGGAAATCTAACATAAAATCTGGGAATGGAAAAGAAAAGTGAGAGATGATCCTATTGAAACGTGTAAGATTCTGAAGGAGCTTGTCAGGATTGAGGTATTTCCCCTGACTAGGGAATCTAGGGAAAAGGGCCAATCATCTAAGATCAAAGACCCATAAGACATAGGAACAGAATTAGGCCACTTGGCCCATCGAATCTGCTCTGCCATTCAATCATGGTTGAATTTTTTTCTCATCTCCATTCTCTTGCCTTTTCCCCATAACCTATGATCCCTTTATTAATTAAGAATCTATTTATCTCTGTCTCAAAGACACTCATTGCCTTGGTCTCCACAGTCTTTTGCAACAAAGAGTTCCACAGATTCACCACTCTCTGACTGAAAAAATTCCTCCTCATCTCTGTTATAAAGGATCATCCCTTTAGCCTGAGGTTGTGCCCTCGGGTTCTAGATTTCCCTACAAAAGGAAACATCCTGTCCATGTCCTCTCTACCCAGGCCTCACAGTATCCTGTAAGTTTCAGTAAGATTCCCCCCTCCTCCTTCTAAACTCCAATGAGAACTATCCCAGAGTCCTCAGCCATTCCTTTTACCACAAGCATTCCAGGAATCATTCTTGTGAACCTCCTCAGGACCCTTTCCAAGACCAGCACATCCTTCCTTAGATATAGGGCCCAAAACTGCTCACAATATTCCAAATGGGATCTGACCAGAGCCTTATACAGCCTCAGCAATACATCCCTGCTCTTGTTTTCTAGCCTTCTCAACATGAATGGTTACATTGCATTTGCCTTCCTAACTGCCGACTGTACCTGCACATTAACCTTAAGACCTTAAATTAATTTAGCACCGAGAGATTTGTTCACGCAGATTGTGAATATTTGGAACTCTTTACCCTAAAGAGCTGTAGGTGCTCCATCATTGACTACACATAGGGCTGAGGTGGGTGGGTTTTTGGTCTCTTTGTAAGTCAAGGATTAGGAGGAGTTGAAGTAGAAAATCAGCCATGTTCCTATTGAACAGCAGAACAGGAGCGAAGGGCCAAATGGTTTTCACCTGTTTCTCATTTCTTATTTCTTAGAAATCAGTGCTTGAAAAGAAAGTCTTTTTATAGAAGTCCCTGCAAAATAAATTTGGCATAAATGTATAACCCTTAACTTTATTCTAGTTTTGTCTCTGTGAATCTCTCCTGCTGTGTATTTGCAATGTTTTCTATTTATATTTTAGCCAGTACGCGGGTAGGTACATTAATTAAGAACACTGGGAATATTCTGCCCCTTAGGCATGCTCTGCCATTCAAATCCATTTACTTGCCTTGCCTTGGCTCCTTCAATACCCCTTGCCTAAGAAATATCCAACTATTTCTATCTTGGAAGTTTAAATTGACCCAACATCGTGATGAGAAGGGGATTTCTCTTGTTCATTATTTGGAAAAAGTGTTTCTTAATTTCTCTCCTAAGTTACATCTTAAAATTCCGGTCCTTTGTTGTTGATTTCACCACCAATGGGAATAGTTTTTTTTTGTATTGCCCTGATGTCATGCCAAGTACACGCATGAAGATATTGTAAACTTTAAATTGATCCTTTTAAAAGTGGACACCAGAAGATTTTCAAGATGGCTCAGTTTGTCATGTGACTTGGCAGTGCTCACCTCCAGGCACTCCAGAAACCCAAGCAAATTCCTGATTAAAATATGGAGAAGACACGGTCACTTTGTGAGATCCACATGTTCCTTTGCTATGGATGGACCATCAACAGGGAAGACCAGAACACATCAGTTGACTTGCCCTCCTACTACACCATGGGCAATACACACATCGAAACTCAATGGGTGCTGAAAGAATGTAGAATGGATCTCATTAACCCTTTGGGATTTGGGATGGCTCCTCATCCTAAATATAAAGACCTTGGTAGTCTGAAACTCCCAGGGTGTGAAAAGCCACAACACAGGAAGCTGACTGATCTGACACACCACGTTATTTGGAGAAGGATTTTGGAATTGTAACAGGTCACAATGGGTGAGGTTTGTTACCTGCTTTTATAATAAAGTAGCAAAATCTGTTCTGAACTTGGTGCCATCAGAAGTACCATTTATGCCATTGAACCCAGTTGCAAGTCAAGTCCACAATCAAGGTAATATAAAACTATGTCTTGAAAGTGGAAGAAAGACTCTCCCCCAACTCGGCCACACACACCATCCCCCATCCATCTCTCACTCGCTCCCAACCTGCTCTAAATTCAAATCCACTGGACAGCTGGCCTCCTGACAACTGAATGACAAGAAGCCTCACAGCTTACTGAGAACTCTCTGCTTTTAAAAGATTACAGTCCAGCTAAAGCATCAAACCATCAAAGAAATTACAGGCCTGCCACAAAGGAGACTGAAACAATTACAATCTGTAATCATATTGTTTTATCTTCATTTTTATCTAATCTTTGTGTGGTGTGTGTGTGTGTGTGTGTGTGTGTATGTGTGTGTATGTATATGTGTGTGTATGTGAGCATGTGTGTGTGTATCTGTATGCATGCATGCGTATGTGTGTGTGTGTGTGTGAACAAGATATTGCATCTTAAACCTCTGGTGTAAATGTGTGATAAAAATAATTTTCTTTATTTTTAAATTCACGAAAACTTGCTGCCGGAAATAAGTTAATTGAGACTATTCACTCTGAAGTAAGAAGACACACTACCTTCACATATTTAAACACTTTAATCATAGACAACAACGAAAACCTAAACCCTCTCTATTACTCTTTCAAGCTCTTTTAATATTTCAATCACTAGAACGTTTCCGTGGTGACACATCAGAAGAGTTTAGCACATCAATCGTAACACAAGTTCTGTCCCATATATGAAAACAAAGTTTATTTTTGGGGCCATGTGCTACAGTGAAGGCAATTTTAGTCAAGCTTTGGGATAGATAGAGACAGACGTCTGGTCCAGTGTACCCTATACCTTTCTGCTCTTACTGCTCTACAATTAATTTCTTGCCCATTATCTGTTACATTCCTCCCCCAAGTGAATTGGCCAACTCCATGCTATCCTCGCAGCCTCACTGGCCACTTACACACACACATAGCCGAAGTAGGCCACTCGGCCCCTCAGGTTTGCTCCATCATTCAATAAGATCATGGTTGATCTGATTGTATCTTCAACCCCGTGTTATTGCCCACCCAACCCCAATAACTGTTCACCATCTTATTAATCAACAATCTATTTTGCTCTGCCTTAAAAATAGTCAAAGATTCTGCTTCCAATGCCTTTTTAGGATGAGATTTCTGGTTCTCGAGAGAAAATAATTCTCTTCATCTCAATCTTAAATGTGTGACTCCTTATTTTTAAA
Source organism: Sphyrna mokarran (assembly GCA_024679065.1). Taxonomy (NCBI): domain Eukaryota; kingdom Metazoa; phylum Chordata; class Chondrichthyes; order Carcharhiniformes; family Carcharhinidae; genus Sphyrna; species Sphyrna mokarran. The sequence goes on along the minus strand of JAGIQG010000023.1, from coordinate 6,230,606 downwards.
CAGTGTTCCCGAGTTCTAGGTTCTTGGCTAATCAGAAACATCCTCTCCATATCCACTCTGTCAATACTCAGCATCATCTTAAAAGTTTTGATCAAGTTGCCTCTTACTCTTCCAAACTCTGGTGGATACAAACCTAACCTCTCCAAACGTTTCTCAGAAGACAACCCATCAATTTCTAGCATTAGTTTAGTAAACCTTCTCTGAACTGCTTCCAATGCATGTATATATTTTTTAAAATAAGGAGACCAATACCGTGCACAATAATCCCATGTGGTCTCCCAAATGCCCTGTACAATTGCAGCAAAACCTCATTACCATTAGTATTCAATTCCCCTCACAATAAACAGTAACATTCTCTTAGCTTTCCTAATTACTTGCTGCACCTATGTAATAGCTTTGTGTGTGATGCACTAGGACACCAGATTCCTCTGCAGTCTCTGTTTAGATAATAAGTTACTTTTTTATTCTCCCTGCCTGCATCGGGAAGTTCATGTTTGCCCACACGACAGTCTAAATCTTTGCTCACTCACTTAACCTATCGATGTCTCCTTGCAGTCTCCTTTGATCCTCTTCACAATTCACTTTCCTACCTATCTTTGTGTCATCAACAAATTTAGCAACCACATCTTCAGTCCCTACATCCAAGTCATTTATAAAAATTGTAAAAATCTGAGGTCCCAGTCCTGATCCCTGTGGCACACCACTCGCCACATCTTGCCAATCAGAAAACAGGCCCATTTGTGCCAACTCTCTGCTTCCTGTTAGCTAGCCAATCTTCAATCCCTGCCCACACACCATGAATTTATACCTTCCATAATAGCCTTTGATGTAGCAACTTATCAAATGCTTTCTGGGAATCTAAGTATGGTACATCCACTGGTTCCCCTTTATCCACAATATATATGGCTTCTTCTGTTAAACTGGTCGAATGTGATTTCCCTTTCACATAACCATGTTGACTCTGCTTGATTGCCTTGAATTTTTCCAAATGCCCCACTCTAACATCTTTAACAATAGCTTCTAACATTTTCCCTATGATAGCTATTAGGCTAATTGGCCTGCAGTTTCTTGCTTTCTGTCTCCTTCCCCTTTTTGAATACAAGAGTTACCTCTCCTACCTATGTAACTGTCCAAACACTTTTTAAAAGATAAAATTGTACCCACCTCTACTACTACCTCTGGCAGCTCATTCCAGACACTGTTCTACAAGATTAAGGATGCTCACTTCAAATAAAACAATAAACATAGTGAAGCTATACTTAAAAGTGGTTAAATTGCAGATGCTGGTATGAAAAAATTAAGTTACAACAATTGTGGAAATTAAGTTATGACAAACAACTCAGTCAAGTAATAGAAAATGTTTATTAGCCAACAAGACCTGCAGTGAGGCCAGTGCTTATCCACTCAGGATAAGCGACTAATCTAAGCCTTGTGCCAATTTTATAAACATGCTCCCAGCCTTGGCCTCAGGATGAAAATAAGATCCTTTCAATAACAAAATTCTAAACAGCAAAATATGGTGAACTATAACTGTTACATTTTCTCTATGAATCAACAGAGAAATGTTAGGAGATTTTCCCAGTAACTTCATTGCAGTGTTAATGTAAGCCTATTTGTGACACTAATAAATAAACTCTAAACATGACTCACACATAAGAGTACATCGAGTGTTGGATAGAGTTGTGTGCGCAATTAAGCATGGAGATAGCTCCTAGCCTGAACCTTGTACTATATATTTTTATATGCTATTACAGTTAATAAATACATACAATTAAATTGCATAATTACAATTGAACATTATAAAGACATCATTAAGAACTGCCAGACAGTATCTAACATCTTACAACACTGTCCTGACCAATCTTTATCCCTCAACCAAAATCGCTAAAATAGGTTATCCAATCATTATCACATTGCTGTTTGTGGAATCTTGCCATACACCAAAATGGCTTACATTACAACAGTGATTACATGTCAAAACTTCTTGATTGTGAACTCTTTCAGAGATCATGAGGTTGTGAGAGATGCAAGTCATGTTTAGGGATTCAATTTTAGACCAGTCATGAACAATTTTACAGTGTTAGCTCTTATTGTCTGTGATAATTGATATCTGAATATGAGGTGTGGGTAGTCCTTGCCCTTGGTGGGTGAGTCAGTTTTAATTAAACCAGCAAATGCTTTTTGGTTTTAAAAAGGAAAAGGTTTGTTTATTTTTCACACCCTTGCACTGGAGGTCACTAAAGAAATAGTGTATTACTCACTCATACATACACTGGGGACAGAGGAAGACACAGACAGTATTTATAAAAACTAATTGGATCTCAGACACAATACAGGTCTGTTACTTTGTGGTTGCATTGTTAGGTTTTTGGAAGTGAAGGCTTTGAATTGTGAAGACATCTCTGCAGTTGCGATGACACCTATGGTTGATCAGCAGCCTATCGGTCTTCTTAGATAAGCTTGAAAATAGAATCGGACAGTGTGGAAAGAGGGGGTGCTTTATTCCCCTTCCAAGGACAGTGAAGTGACCCTTCTTTAGCCCGGTTGATTTACAGCCTGTACTTGCTGCTCCTTCTATCCGTGTGTAATGAAATTCTGAATTTGATTTCTGTCTGGGAGTCCCGACTTGTAGCAGTTAGCTCTATTCTTAAACAGGGAGTAAAGATGGCTGCTGTACCATGTGACCCTGCAACTAAGACCAAGTTATCTTTCAAATAAGGCCTTATGATCATTTCAATTACAGTCTGAATCCTTATCCCACCAGCTTTTCATTCTATTATCAGTCAGTATGTGTGCGACGGAAAATCTTCAAAGTCAATAGCGTCTACTAGCACTTAGTGAGGATTCCTTGAATCCAAAATGTCTAATATTGTCTGAAAAAGTCTTCATGAGATAAGAGACAATGGTTGTAATCCGCAGCAGTCATGTGATCTCAGTCCACTTTTATTTACAGTCCATTTTTATAATTGTAATCTTTACATATAGTTTTTACCAAAATCCCAGATGATCATAGATAAAAGCAGATTACTGCGGATGCTGGAATTCAGAAATCAAAAGAAAAAGAGCTGGAAAATCTCAGCAGGAAAAGCAGCATCTGTAAGGAGAGAAAAATATCTGACATTTCGAGACCAGATGACCTTTGAAAAAGTGTCATTTAGTCTCGAAATGTCAGCTTTTTCTTCTCTCCTTAGAGATATTGCCAGTCCCAGATGACCATAAGCTGCTCTTCCCCTTGAGAGTGAGAGTTGACAGTTGGTGATTTAATCTGAGGATCACCACACCTCAGGCAAGAGGCGAGGCTAAGAAGGCGGGACCTCGATGGATAACCCCAGCCGGTACGGGAATTGAACCTGCAATGCTGCCATTACTCTGCATCACTAACCAGCTGCCCAGCCAATTGAGCTGAACCATAGAACATAGAACATAGAACATTACAGCGCAGAACAGGCCCTTCGGCCTTCGATGTTGCGCCGACCAATTATGAAAAAAAAGCAATGAACCTCCAAACTAAACCATTCCCTTCTCTTCCATAAACTTATCAACTAACCTCTTAAACGCCACCAAACTTGGCGCATTTACAACTGCCGCAGGCAGGGCATTCCACTCCCTAACCACCCTCTGGGTAAAGAACCTACCTCTGATATCCGTCCTATAACTATCACCCCTTAATTTAAAGCTGTGTCCCCTTGTGCTAGCTTTCTCCATCCTAGGAAAAAGGCTATCACTGTCCACCCTATCTAAACCTCTAATCATCTTATATTTTTCGATAAGGTCCCCTCTTAGCCGCCTCCTTTCTAACGAAAACAACCTCAAATCCCTCAGCCTCTCTTCATAAGACCTGCCCTCCATACCAGGCAACATCCTGGTAACCTCCTCTGTACCCTCTCCAATGCCTCCACATCTTTCTTATAATGCGGGGACCAGAACTGCACACAATACTCCAAGTGCGGCCGCACTAGAGTTTTGTACAGTTTGCAACATGACGTTGCGGCTCCGAAATTCAATCCCCCTACCAATAAAAGCTAAGACTCCATATGCCTTCTTACAACCTTATCGACTTGACTGCCTACTTTCAGGGATCTATGCACAAATACACCAAGATCCCTCTGTTCATCAACACTATTAAGAATCCTACCATTAGCCCTATACTCTACACATTTATTATTCCTGCCAAAGTGCATTACCTCACACTTTTCCACATTAAACTACATTTGCCACCTCTCGGCCCAGCTCTGCAACTTGTCCAAGTCTCTCTGCAAACTATAACACCCCTCTTCACTATCTACCACTCCACGACTTTAGTGTCATCTGCAAATTTACTAATCCATCCTTCAATACCCTCATCCAGATAATTTATAAAAATTACAAACAGCAGGGGCCCCAAAACAGACCCCTGAGGTACACCACTTGTCACCGAACTCCACGATGAATATCTCCATCAACCACCACCCTCTGTCTTCTATCTGCTAGCCAATTCCTAACCCAATTAGCTAAATCACCCTCTCTCCCATACATCTGCATTTTCTGCAGAAGTCTTCCATGGGCCACCTTATCAAACGCCTTACTAAAGTCCATAGATACCACATCAACCGCCTTACCCCCATCCACCTCTTTAGTCACTTTTTCAAAAAACTCAATGAGGTTAGTAAGGCACGACCTACCCTTCACAAAACCATGCTGACTATCCCCAATCAATTCATTTTTCTCTAAATAACTATAAATCCTATCCCTAATAATTCTCTCCAATACTTTGCCCACAACAGAAGTAAGACGCACTGGCCTATAATTCCCTGGAAGGTCTCTCTTCCCCTTCTTGAACAATGGGACCACATTCGCTATCCTCCAGTCCTCTGGAACCACACCCGTAAGCAACGACGACCTGAAGATCAGAGCCAGAGGCTCTGCAATCTCCTCTCTTGCCTCCCAGAGAATCCTAAGGTAAATCCCGTCCGGCCCAGGGGACTTATCCAACTTCAAACCCTCAAGAATATCTAGCACATCCTCCCTATCTACTTCAATACTTTCCAGTTTGCAACCCTGTAACTCAGTGTTCTCCACAACTACATTTACATCTCCCTGTGTGAATACCGAAGAGGAATATTTATTCAGTGCCTCTCCAATCTCTTCAGGCTCCACGCACAACTTCCCACTGCTGTCTATGACTGGCCCTAATCTTGCCCTAACCAATCTTCTATTCTTAACATAGCTAAAGAAAGCTTTAGGATTCTCCTTGATCCTATCAGCCAAAGTCTTCTCATGTCCCCTTTTAGCTCTCCTCAACTCACTCTTTAGCTCCCTCCTGGCTAATCTATAGCTATCCGTTGCACTAACTGAGCCTTCAAGCCTCATCCTGACATAAGCCTCCTTTTTCCTTTTAACCAGCAAATCAACTTTTTTCGTACACCAAGGTTCCCTTACTCGACCATTTCCTCCTTGCCTGACAGGGACATACTTATCAAGGACTCGCAGCAGCTGCTCCTTGAATAAGCTCCACATTTCAGATGTTCCCAGACCCTGTAGTTTCCTAGTCCAACCTATGCACCCTAATTCTCTCCTTATGGCCTCATAATTACCCTTCCCCCAGCTATAACTACTGCCCCCAGCTTCATGCCTATCCCTATCCATCACTAAGGTGAACGTAACCGAATTGTGGTCACAATTCATGTATTAGACTGTTTTTGATTTCATTTTTGGGAAGAAATGAGAAATGATATTCCCATCGAAATGGGAGACCTATTTACTAATCATAAAAACATATTATCTGCGGTCCTTAAACTGAATTATTTATTCAAAAGGTAACATTTTCATGTACGTGATCAGCACAGTGTGATAGAATGCACTGCCTGGGAGAATGGTGATGGTGGGATGCCTCACATTCTTTAAAAGTACCTGGATGAGTATTTGGCACATCATAACATACAAGGCTATGGACCAAGTGCTGGCAAATGGGATTAGGTGGGCCGGCCAGGATGTGATGACTTCAGGCAGGGTACTGAGGTTGGCTTGCTAGGGTATGAACTACCTGACGAGTTTGTCCATTCTGTCTGTCTGCCTCTCTACCATTCGCAGCCAGGTGTCCCTGGAAAGGGAGCATGTGGTGTCCACAGGCGCAGTTGACGCCTTCCGTACCCGCTGGGCACCGCAGGGGCTGGGGTGTATATTATCGACCCTGACAATCACCTTTTGATTTAGTGTTTGAAGTTTCCTTTCAACTTTGTTTTTTGTTCGGGCTGTCGCCCCTTCCTCTTGGGGAGCTGCCCCTTTTAATTTGTCCTTAAGTTAATTTGAGTTTGTTTATTTGTTTGGTGTTGAAAGAGATACTTGAGTCTTAAAGCAGGTATGTCAGACTCCCAGCCTGCCTTCAGCAGGGAGCAACTGGAGAGCTGGCTATGTATAGATTTATGGTGTAAATAAAGTAACTTGGTGACGGGACTTTTGCTTCCGTAGAGTTATTACATAAAGCCTTTCATGCATCAGTGAGGACTTGATAGGGCTCTTCTGCACTGTAGTATTCTGTGAATCTGTGGTGGTAGATTACCAATGCTAACTACAGTTGCCAACCCTGGTTGAATGAATTTCTGGACATGATGGGGTGAAGGGCCTCTTTTTCTGCTATAAAGCTCTGGAGATTTCAATCACATGACCACCTGTCTTTCTCTGATCTGCCAGATCACCCCGTGATCTACACTCACAGTATCCTGCCTTGCCACACCAACTGAAAATGCAAAAGGTATCCTTCATTACTCAAATGGATGATTCTTGGCTGTCGAGCAGTACTTTTATTCTTCGCCTCCAGCATTTTTATAACCAGCAAATTGAATTGTTCTAAGAAAATGACAAAAAAAAAAGCCCCCACCATTTTTGTTTGCACCATCTCTATGGTTTTTCTCCTGGGTTGCATGAAGCATCAACCGTCTGTTCAATTTCTGAAGACTCAAGGCCAATCTCGAATGGTTGGCCACCCTCAGACAGCAGGGGATGTGTAACGTGACCCAGACCTGCTACAGTAATTCAATATCTAAGCAGCAAGCTCCAAGCATGCGCCAGGCTGGAAGACAAGACACTTCCTCCAAAGTGACGAGAAAGATAATTACAGGGTGAGTCAGTCCGCACCTCCACATTCCTGAGTGTACTCCAGGGCAATAAAAAAAAGTACTTTGATTCTTGCTTATTAATTTAAAGATTGCATAATTTATTCAACATGTTCCAAAGGGACATTGAGCTGACATCACTGGATGAGTAATCCAAAGCTCTGCTCTCATTATCCCTTAGTGTATCGTTACACACACACGCGCACACACACACATAGACACAGACACACAGATTGTACTGTTTTGTCATGGAATCATAGAATCCTACAGTGCAGAAGGAGGCTATTTGGCCCATCGAGTCTGCACCAACCACAATCCCACCCAGTCCCTCTCTCCTACACACTTATCCTAGCTAGTTCTCCTGACACTAAGGGGGAATAGTTGAATTTTTTCGAACAGTAGGGAAGCAGTGGAAGGTCTCCAAGCTGATTTTTAGCCCTTTGAGCCATTTTGACTGCTCTTTCCGTGGACAACAAGTCCTGACATTGGACTTGAACCTGGAGCTTCTGGTCGAAAAATAAGGACACTACCCACTGTGCCACAAGCCCTCCTCCTGCTCTAATACTCACCTGATGAAGGAGCAGTGCTCCGAAAGCTTATGATACCAAATAAACCTGTTGGACTTTAACCTGGTGTTGTGAGACTTCTTACTGTGCTCTAATAGGCCAAGACAGACAAGGTCAAAATTCTTCATGGCGGCTGGGGTAATTTAAATTCAATTAAACTATTCAAATAAAGTCATCAAACTATCGGATTGCTTCAAAAGCTCATGTGGACCAATGATACTTCAGGTTCTCAGACGCTTGTCTTCAGGAAGGTAAGATTTGGAAAGAAATTGCCATCCTTGCTTGGCCTGGCCTACAGGGGAATCCAGGCAACGTGGTTGACTCTGACCTGGTCTAAGTCACTCAGTTGTGTTCAACTGAGCTACCATATTCCCAAAAGCAATAACACGGGCTTTGCTGATGACACCCATATTCTGTGAATAATTTCTTTCAAAATTGATGTTCCCAAGAGAATGTGGAAGTCCCCTAAGGCCAGTCATGTTGGCCCCTTCAAAAGACAATGTCCAGTGTTTCCACCATAAGCTTTGCTCCACAGATTTAACGTCTGGCACGAATAGCCTCTAAGCCCTGAAAATAAAATTCAGACTCTTCATCTTTCCTACTCAATAGTTTTTCTAATTCATGGGAATTGCGTGTTGCTGCGTGGGCCACCATTTGTCACCCACCCCTAATTGCCCTTGAACTGAGTGGCTCGCTCTGCCATTTCAGAGGACAATTTTTTTTAAAGAGTCAACCCCATTGCTGTGGACCTAGAGTCACGTATAGGCCAGACTGAATAAGGACGGAAGATTTCCGTCCCTGAAGGACATTAGTGAATCAGATGGGTTTTTATGGTCAATCTGCACTGTTATGGATATTACCTTCTTTCTAACTTTCAGGACAAACCTACTTCACTCTAGGGATGACTCACTGGCACAGTGGTTAGCACTGCTGCTTCACAGCGCCAGGAACCAGGATTCGATTCCTGGCTTGGGTCACTGTCAGTGTGGAGTTTACACGTGTCTGCGTAAGTTTTCTCCAGTTTCCTTCCACAGTCAGAAAGACATGCTGGTTAGGTGAACCATGCTGAATTCTCCCTCATTGTACCCGAACAGGAGTGTGGCGACTAGGGGATTTCCACAGTAACTTCATTGCAGTGTTAATGTAAGCCTACTTGTGACGAGTAAACTTTAGACTTGTTATAGTAATCTGATTCAGCCAACAGTCCTTTTGATAAAAATGTCTAATATTTGCATTTATACACGCTGATAACTCCTCACTGCTGACAGGCGTCTAACAAACGGTTAGACAGTGGGAATAATCACAATAGAATCAGTAACTGCAGACGTGTTTCTCACCATGTATCCCATGGCTTTCACCCCTATGTGAGGCCAAAATACTATCACATAGGAATAAAAAGCCATAGGGCACAGCAGCGACTCTGTACACACCAGAACAGCAGCTTGATCCATGTGTGTTTGCGCTCAGTAATCAATATCCTCTGCTTGAACTGGGACTGAGGGGAAGGGTAGTGGCAGGAGTCTTCCTATATTTTCAAATGCAGGCACCAGAAGTTTCCAGACAAATGAATCTGTCTCAGTCATGAACTCTCCAGATATGCAGTTACTTCTGATGAAGCACAGTAAGAGGGTTTTGTGGTTCCCCAGACGGATGCACTCAAGTCTTTTAAGTTGAATAGAGGCACTGCGGAAATCTGTCTACATACATAACGAGTCTGGTCAAACAACTCGCTTCAAAATGCTGTTCCCTTCAGAAATTCACGAGTCCTAACTGTGTGTGGGCTCAGTCCCAAAGCCTCGAGCTTGCACTCACTTTTAATTAATGGCTGATCTGTATCTTAACTCCATTGACTTGCCTCAATTCCACGATCCTTGGTAACCTTTGATCTTGGCCACATTGCCCGATTGGTGATCTGAAGATGATAAGGGGGAATTGCCAAAGAAAATGTGGAGAGGATGTTTCCTCTTGTAGGGCAATCTGGAACAAGATGTTATAGTGTGTGGATAAGGGGCAGATTTAAAACAAAGGTGAAGAGAAGTTACTTCTCTCAAAGGTCTGTGGAATTCACTACTTAGAGCGCAGTGGACGCTGGAGCACTAAGTAAAGAGGTGGACAAATTTTCAATTAGTACGAATTTTTAAGGGCCAAGAGTTACAGTACGGTGGCACAGTGGCGAGCACTGCTACCTCATAGCTCCAGAAACCTGGGTTCGATTCCTGCCTTGGGTGACTGTTTGCATAGGTTTCCTCCGGATGTTCTGGTTTCCTCCCAAAGAAGTGTGGGTTACGTGCTTTGGTTGTGCTAAATTGCCCTTACTTTCTTGGGATGTGTAGGTTCGAGGGATTGGGAGGATAAATGTGTGGAGTTAACGATATAGGGTCCAGGTGGGATTGCTGTTGGTACAGTCTCAATGGGCCGAATGGCCTCCTTTTGCACTGTAGGGATTCTATTTCAATGAATGGGGTGGAAAAGTGGAGTTGAGGTTGAGATGAGATCAGCCATGATCGTATTGGATGCTGGAGCAAGCTCAAGGGCATGAATTGGTCCTGATTCCTATGGTCATTCTTTATGGTTGCACCTACACTGTAAGTCTCTCCAGCCCAAAGACTATAAGTAACCATCGGCAGCAGTGGCCGGTTCTGTTCTGAGCCACTGTCCAGATCTGCAGCAGATACCAGATAAAGAGGTAAATCTTCTTCTGTATTCAGTGAACCAATTTTAACTTTTCAACCACCTCTCAATTACGTCAGCGAAGCAAAGATCAGAATTTCTATTTTATACAGATCAGCTCCACATTCATCTATCCATTAACGCATCAAGGAAGTAATGAAAGGCATTGTGGTTAATTCAGAAACTTTTAAAAGGAGTTCAGATTGTATGCTACAATAATAAATCACAGAACTAGTTGAAGAAAGAAAGAGTTCCATTAAATACCTTCCAAAGTGATTTATAGTCAATTACTTGTAAAATGTAGTCATTGTTTTAAAAGAACGTAAGCCAGGATTTTTAGAATTGGAAGGTTTCCCTACTGACTGTTTCCCAGACATTTAATGTTCCCCTAACATTACTGGCCTGGAGGTTGGATTTCTCCCATCTCACAGAGCTGCCAGAAGCTGCAATGAGCAGGACAGTGAAAACAAGCAATTCCAAGAGCCTAACTCCTGGGGGTTCAGGATTAGCTAGGTTTTGTGGGCAGAGAGGGGAGGCAAAGCCTCCATGTGGCGGATGGAGGTGGAGGGAAGGTGTGGTAGACAGACATGTATTGGGGTGACCTGTGATGGTTAAATGTTATAGCGGGGATGCTGCTCGATGATAAGAGGGCTGTAGATGGAGCTGCAACCCTCTCCCTCTCCCTAAAACAGTCCCCCCTTCCATCTGCCCTTCTCACCCAAGGCCTGAACCTGATTTCCTCTTTGATTTCCCCCAAACTCTGGAGATTCTCCCACCAGTCTAACTGAGGCAGGGAGGAAAAAGGCCCTTGGGTGGTCTATAATTGGAGGCCTCAATGGGGCAAGGGGTGGCTGGCCAGACCAGGCTTCACCTGTCCCAGAGAGAGAGAGGGTAGGCAGGAATCCTACCGAGAAAATTTACACTCCTCCCCCACCTACCAACACCCTAGCAGGGGAGCATAAGATTCTGCCTTATTCTGACCCAATGTTACACACAACAAAGTCCCGCAGTTCTGAAAGTTACCAATGAAATGTTATTTTAATATATTGCCTGAGGGATAAATGTAACCAGGATACTGGGAAGAGTCTAACTAATCTTCTACAAAAGAGCCACCTTGGGGTCTTTTGTGTCCAAATGGGAAAAGAGATGGGTTTAGCATATGTGAAGGATGTCTGGCCTGGGGTTTGTGCTCAAGTCTCTGGTGTGGCTCTCACAAGGTTGATTTATTTATTAGTGTCACAAATAAAGCTTACATTAACACTGCAATGAAGCTACTGTGAAAATCCCCGAGTCACCACACTCCGGCGACTGCTTGGAAACATTGATGGAGAATTTAGCATGGCAATGCACCTAAGCAGCACATCTTTCGAACTGTGGGGGGGAAACTGGAGCACCCAAAGCACACAGACAGGACGAGAATGCACAAACTCCGCACAGATGGTGACCTGAGCCGGGAATCGAACCGGGGTCCCGAGCGTTGGGAAGCAGAAGCACCAAACACTCTGCAACAGGTTCAAAGTCCGAGGTGAGAGTGTTAACTACTGAGCTATAGCTGGAGATCAGCTGATGATGCTGGTAGCAGGCACTAATTGGCAGATTTCTCAGTCTCACCAGAGATTCGAGAAAATTCTAAAACCCATCTACAATTCTGGATTCATAGACAGAACGCAGACAGGAATGTGAGTGAATAATGATTTTTCAAATCTGTCAACTAGGTTCTAATCGTGTCAAAATGAAGCTGACATTATCGACTTCTCTCTGTCTCATTTTAGTTTATGATGAGGTGACAGATCCAGCTGGAAATTTCTGACCTTCTGATGATAGACGTTGGCTTTCTCAGTCTCTGAGAATGAAAGATGTGAGTCTGCATTTGGACACGAGGGAGAAAACCAAGCGACTCATTAAGCCTATCCCAGCCTGACAATGATAATGCAAATCTGCGCATCGCTCACAAAACGTTCACTCAATCAGCTTTGAGAGACAAACAGCCAGAGGGAGAAAAAAAAATTGTTCTACTTAGGGCATTGGACTGGGGTAAACACAGCAAGAAGTCTCACAACACCAGGTTAAAGTCCAACGGGTTTATTTGATAGCATGAGCCACTAGCTTTCCGAGCACTGGTCCTTGATCGGAAAGCTAATCGCTTGTGCTGTCATATAAGCCTGTTGGACTTTAACCTGGTGTTGTGAGACTTCTTACATTCTGAAAATAATCCAGAGATTGTGTTAAAAATTGCAGAGGCTGGAATCTGAGACAAAAACAGAAAATCTCAGGTGGTCTGACAGCGCCTGTGGAGACAGAATAGAGCCAACATTTCGATCTGGATGTTAGCTAATGTAACACCGCTGTTTAAGAAAGGCCGAAGACAGGAAAGTATAGGCTAGTTAGCTTGACTTCGGTCATTAGCAAGATTTTACAGTTCATTATTAAAGATGAGATTGCAGAATACTTGGAAGTGCATGATATAATAGGACTGAGTCAGCACAGCTTTCTCAAGGGGAGGTCATGTCTGACAAATCTATTAGAGCCCTTTGAGGAGGTAACAAGGACATGACCTCCCCTTGAGAAAGCCCATGGTGTTAAGAGTATGATCCTGGCATGAACAGAGGATTGGCTGACTGGCAGAAGGCAGAGAGTGGGGATAAAAGGGTCTTTTTCAGGATGGCAGCTGGTGAATAGGGGTCAGTGCTAGGGCCACAACTTCTCACAATATATGTTAATGATTTGAAGGAAGGAACTGAAGGCACTGTTGCTAAATTTGCAGATGATACAAAGGTACTTAGAGGGAAAGGTAATATTGAGGAAGCAGGGGAGCTGCAGAAGGACTTGGACAGGTTAGGAGAGCAGGCAAAGAAGTGGCAGATGGAATAATACAATGTGGAAAGTGTGAGGTTATGCACTTTGGAAGGAGGAATGGAAACACAGACTATTTTCTAAATGGGAAAATGCTTAGAAAATCAGAAACACGAAGGAACTTGGAAGTCATTGTTCAAGATTCTCTTGAGGGTAACATGCAGGTTCAGTTGGCAGTTAGGAAGGCAAATGCAATGTTAGCATTCATGTTGAGAGAGCTAGAAAACAGAATAAGGATGTACTCCTGAGGCCGTATAAGGCTCTGGTCAGACCCCATTTTGGAGTATTGTGAGCAGTTTTGGGCCCCATACCTAAGGAAGGATGTGCTGGCCTTGGAAAGGGGCCAGAGGAGGTTCACAAGAATAATCCCTGGAATGAGGAGCTCGTGGTATGAGGAACGGTTGAAAACTCTGGGTCTGTACTTGTGTGGGTTTAGAAGGTTGAGGGGGAGGTCTTATTGGAACTTATAGGATATTGTGAGGCCTGGATAGATATCTGTAGAACTCTTTGTCACAGAAGGCTGTGGAGGCCAGGTTCACTGAGTGTTTTTAAGACAGAAATAGATGGGATTCTTGATTAATAAGAGGATCAAGAGTTATGGGGAAAAGGCAGGAGAAAGGGGGTGAGAAAAATATCAGCCATGATTGTGTGGCAGAGCAGATTCGATGGGCAGAGTGGCTTAATTCTTATGTCTTATGGTCTTAGGCTAAATTGTCCCTTAGTATCCCAGGGTGCATGGGTTAAGAGGATCAGTGACATAAAGATGTACAGCTACCAGGATAGGCCCTGTTGGAGAGTTAGTGCAGTCACGATGGGCTGAATGGCCTCCTTCTGATCTGAGGGGATTCTATGAAATCTGATATAGTTATTTGAGGACCTGCATTTGGTTCAAACTCACATTTTGCCACTTTCAGGTGCCAGACTTGCCTCAGTGGTAGGACTCACACCACTGAGTCAGTGGGTCAGGGATTTGAGATCCACTCCAAATAACTTATTAGACAATCCCCAAGACTGAGCAATCTCATCACTTATTTCACTGGCAGTTTATCTGAGCTTGCTGTGCACAGATTAGGTGGTCTACAACAGTGACTATGCTACAAAGCACTGTTTGCAAAGTGCTTTGGGATGTCCCAAACTGTGAATGGGGCTGTATGAAAGTGAATCTTTCCCCTGTCACTGATGAAGATACATAGCGGTGAACAAACACAAGCCAATAGGCCTGACCCGTAGGAAAGCATCAAGGCACTCAGTCCATTCTGACTGGTGGCCACAGGACATAGCTGCGTACAGCTCTTTGGATACTGTTGTTATGTTCGGGGAAGGGGCATGATGACAACAGGCATGGGGGACAGTCACGCCTATACAGGCAAGTCATAGACAGCAATATTCCTTATTTATCTTCCTGACATTGAACCTGTGGCCATAGCCAACAAGGCAGAGCCTTCCAACAGTTCCGAGTTGCAGACCCCTATTGATCTCCCAAGAACATCAGGGAAGCCCAAACAATGCCAATGCTCCCTTTTTTTGCAGCGAAATAGGTGCAAACATAGAAATCAAATAGAAACAAGTCTGTTCTACATATTACTGTGTATATATTAGGAATTAGGAAGAGACAAACAGTCACACATACATTCACCAGCCCCCCTAATATTAGCTCTTAATCAGGCTCTCTCCCAGGGATCATGTATCCACTCTGGGAATGGGAAATATGGTAATAATTTAAGAAGTATTTTTTATTACAAAATTCTTAATTCTTACCTTTGGTCATTTTCACTGGAATGGTGCTGATTCTCTTAATTGGTAACCCCCCCCCCCCCCCCCCCCCCCCCCCATCCACACATACACAGATACACACTCATACCCCCCCCACACACACACAGATACACACTCATATACACACCTCCTATCACACACACATAGATGCTCACACTCATTCTCACTGACACACACACACACACACACACACTCCTCTCTCTCTCTCTCACCCACACATTCACTCCTCTCTCTCTCTCATACACACAAACCCAATCTCTCACACACTCACCCCCTCTCACACGCACACCCCTCCTCATCCACTCACCCTTTTCACACACACACACTCACCCCTCTCTCGCACACACACAAAACACACCCCTCCTCACACATACACACATACATTAACACCCTCCTCACTCACGCACGCAGACACACACCTCCTCACACACATGCCTCTTCTTTCCAAAGAAACATGGATTTTTTTTGTCTGTGATTTCCTCTGGCACAGAATTCACAATCTCAGCTCAGCCAATGGGTATCAGCCATGGGTCACTGGGTAGCAACTCTTACCTCTGTGTGATCTGAGATCCAACTGCAGAGAATTGAGTACGTCACCTCAGCTAACACTCCCCCTGTACAGCATTCAGGGAGTGCTGCCTGTCACTGCTGCCATCTTCCAGCTGAGATCTCCCCATTTACCCACTCTGTTAGACATAACTGGCCCCCATTGCAACTTGATGGAGAAGAGGAGGGCTTTGGATTAGAGTTAAGGTTAGGGTTAGGGTTACAGTTCTTCCCGCTGTCTGGGTTAATATGTAATCTCTCAATCAGCACCAGTAAAAACAGATTACCTGCGTCTTTATCACATTGTTTGTGGGAGTTGTTGGGAGCAAATTAATTGCTGCACTTCCCACATTCCAAGTGTCCTTCACTGGACGTAGAGTGCTTTGGTGTGATCTGAGGACATGAAAAACACTCCATAAATCCGACTCTTCCTTGCTCTTCCGGATGGGGAGGATAAAGTCGTGGTCAGGCAGAGCGGGGGCGTCAGTAATATCACTGGGACGAGGTCACCCAGCAACCCTGCTGGCAACAGTCAAATCGGTTGGATTATAAATTGGTGTTGCTAAATTCTTACTGAGTTCTTACCACCCCAATCCAACGCCGGCATCTGTATATCACAGTCAATGGCCCAGGGTTACAAATAGAAATTGACCCATCGTGGAGAAGTTTGGACCGCTGGCAAGAACTAACTGCACACTGCTGAAAACAACCAACCTTAAACCTCTTTAAACGAATGAAATTAAAATGGAAAAATAAAGAGGCGTTCGTAAATAAGTCCATTGCCCAACTTCGCCAATAATCTGAGGGCGATGGTTAAAAAGAAAAAATCCCTCTGTTGTAGAGTGGGCACCTCTGCTTGTCTCACACGTTTGATTTTAACCTACCCGGGTCTCTGCCAAGCCTCAGATTTTGTAAAGCCCGCAGAACAAAAGGATCTTTTGATTACAAAGCGTTTCTGGTCTGCGGAGCAGAAAACCCTTGTATATCCTTCACTGGATGTGCACGGACTGCTGGAGAGAGTATTGCAGAAGCATCCTGCTGGCACATTGATACTGGACTTCTGCAATAATGGCAGTTCCCTGAGATTAAATATAAACACTGCAATGTAGGAGAGCTCCGTTATTAGTTGGCACACAGATCTATACTACCATCGTTCACAGTGACTGCACACATTCTCTTCCCCTTTCCTAATTAACCAAATCACTATTTATCTTCTCTGTATTTCTGGTCATGCAGAAACATTACAATGCCACACAAATTTAATCTTAACGTGATCCTGTTGCAGTGAGTCTTGACGAAGCTAATAGGCTTTACAAGACAGACTCGCCGCTTATTCACTTGTTTTCGTTCCCAGAGCCGGAGAGGCTGAGAGATCAGTTCGAGATGGATGACTAGTGTACATATTGACTCGCTCCCAAGTTACAGCGCATTCCTACTGAAGGTGGGGGTGGTGGGAGAAGCCGGGAGGGTTGAAGAGGTTTGGGAGGCGAGGGGGTCAAGCTTACTTTATCAAAGTAAAGATTAACATTCCAGACACACACAAGCTGGAGGAAACATAGACCGTGTAAGCACAGCCAGCACTGAACCTCTCTCTTCTGGATAATTCCTTTTAAAATATTCTTTCACAGGATGTGGTGATGAAGGCCCAACTCTAATTTCCCTCGTCCGAAAGGCAGCCAAAATCAGAGAAAGCCCACAGTGCAGAAAGAGACCATTCAGCCCATTTGGCTCTGCACTAATTATCCAAAAGACCATCTTACCCTGGATCAAACCCACTGGCCCTCCCCATCGCCTCAATCTATCCCTGTAAGCTTGCACATTTAGCATGGCCCATTCAGCTAACCTGTATATCTTTGGATCGTGGGAGGAAACTGGAACACCTGGAGGAAACTCATGCAGATACGGGGAGAATGTGCAATCTCCACACAGACAGTCTCCCGAGGTCAGAATTGAACTCAGGACCCCTGCTACTGTGAGGCAGCATTACTAATCAGTGTCCTGCCAGAAACAGTTATACACTCTTCCATTGTCCCTGACCAACATTCAAAACTTAAAATATTTTGCTTTGCTATATTTTTCTTATTTTTGGAATTTAGTTCATGCCCTCAGGCTCAACTCACTGGGGCAGATTCTCTGGCTTCCCACAATGTGGTTCTCACGACGGGGAAGCAGACGGAGCTCCTGGTCCTGCCCTTCATTGTCAAAGGAATTTCCCATCAGCTCCACCCCATGCCATCAGGAAACCCCATGACGGAGGAAGATCCATCGGTGGGACTGGAAGAGCCTATCAGCGGTAGTAGCTGGAAAGTTCCAGCTATTGCGACTGTGCCAGCTCTTTGGAAGAGCTATCCAGTTGGTGCCATCATAGAATAGGAGATCACATGAAGCCATTTGGCCCATCCGGTTTGTGCCGGCTCTTCCAATTGCATTTCAATTGGTCTCACTCCCCCACTTTTACCCCATTCTGTTGCAATTACTACCCCCCCCCCCCCCCCTTTCCATGCTCTCCCTATGAAGTGCCACATGATGTGACAGAGTTTCTTGAGAACAAGTAACACTGGGCTCTTGCCACTTCTCCAGACAAATGTAACACAGGTGAAGGAGGTCGCACCTGTTGTTTGGAGAGTTTTACATTAAATGCCACCCTGTATCTCTCATATCCTTCTTGTTCTTTGATTTCCCACATCAAGGCCTTTGGTGTTTCCTGCAAAAATCGCTGTTGCTATTTCACCCTGAATTGCTTTGGGCATACTCTCTCTTATGGCTCCATTTGTATTTGTCTGTCACATTAATGTATAGATGTGTATGTTTGAATGTGTTCCTTCTCCACTCTTTTTCCCTTTATTCCCGGTTAATATTTTCCCGTTTGACTAAAGATCCCTATTCGTTCTATTTAATGACATGGCCGAGTACCCAAGAGTTTCTCCTGTGAAAGTGGGTCCAAAAAATCTGGAATGTTTACGTTCCATTTGCTGGGAGTCACCACTAACCCCATGCATTTACCCTAGCTAGTCCCCCTGACACTAAGGGGCAATTTAGCACGGGCCAATCAACCTAACGCACACACCTTTGAACTGGGGGAGGAAACCAGAGCACCCAGAGAAACCCACACAGACACAAGGAGAATCTGCACAGAGAGTACCCAAGCTGGGAATCATACCTGGGTCCCTGACATTGTGAGGCAGCAGTGCTAACCACTGTGCCACCGTGTTGCCCCAGAATAATGAAGAGGCAACATACTTAGTTGCTTTTAATTAAAAAAAAAGAGGGATGATTGAATGTTAAACGGGTTTGACTGAGAGAAGCTATTTCATCTGTGAGTGGAGGGGGAGGGCTGAAAATCGAGAACAAGGGGCTTAATCAGACAAAGGTACCACTCTTTTCACATGCTGGCCACAGGTACAGAGCAGACTAGAGGGCTGAATAGAAAACCAGCATGACCTGCGGAGGTATGCCACAGACTCTGTATTGACGTCAGATCAATGGCCTCTGTCCAAGCTAAATGTTGAAGGACTCAGACCACCTGTCAGTCACCTGCCCCCTGCAGCTGGGTCTCTGCACTGCACCCAGGGGGCCGTGGACAAAGCCAACCCTGAATGGGAAAGCATAGACGCTCCCTTCCTAGCCAAACAAAAATAAATGCTAAGTCTACAATGAGCCTGGAGATTGCTGCTGTGTGCTGTTACAGGGTAATACTGGAAAGTGGAGCACCTGATTGTTCAGTGCAAAGAGGAAGCTTTGTGCCTCTGTCACCACAGTAAGAAGTGAATTATGTTTGAGATTTGCTGTAACAGAGCTTGTACTGTCTGAGTGTCCCTTTGTACCTGTTCAGACGGATTATGGGATTCCAGTATGCTGCATTTTTCCAGACAGGTACATTTCACAATACAGGATACTTAATGTCCTGCTGCACCCTTATCTTCCCGAAGCAACAAGGACGACTTCAGAAATTCTTGGATCTCCTCAGAGCTCTTGGTGAAAAGATGAATTCATCCCGTCCGTCGGAACTCTGCCAGATTAGCTAATTCTGGTATTTGCTTGATGGGCACATAAAGAGCTGCCCCTTCTATTCTCCCTTGGCAGGCACTAAAGCTGCTTTTAAATCAGGAGAGATATAATTACAGCCTAATTCCTGACATGTAGGTTTTGTGTAAGGGGGTGCTAACCCTCAAATTAAACTGGCTGGGTTCAATAAGAAAAGCCTAAAAAAGCCCCAGTGAAACAGGGAAATAAGAACTCTGATATGAGCTGGGTGACACAGTTGGTTAGCACAGCTGCCTCACAGCACCAGAGACCCAGGTTCCATTCTCAGCTGGTGTCATTGTATGGAGCTTGGACATTCTCCTCCTGTTTGCGTGGCTTTCCTCTGGGTGCTCCAGTTTCCTACCACAGTCCAAAAGTGTGCGGGTTAGGTTGATTGGCCATGCTAAATTACTCCTTAGTATTAGAGAGATCAGCTAGGGGAAATGTAGAGCTGTGGGCATAAGGACCTGGGAGGGATTGTGGTCGGTGCAGACACAATGGGCTGAATGGCCTGCCTTCTGCACTGTAGGATTTATGATTAGAATACCCAAATGAACTAATACATGTTGACATAAATTAGTGGGGGTGGGGGCAGTGACATAGTGGCGTTGTCACTGGACTACCACTCTAGAGATCCAGGGTAATGCTGTGGGGATCTGGATACGAATCCCACCATGGCAGGTGGTGAAATGTGAATTCAAGAAAAATCTGGAATTAAATCTGATGACCATGAAACCATCGTCGATTGTCAGGAAAAATCCATCTGGTTCACTAATATCCTTTAGGGAATGAAATCTGCCTCCTTACCTGGTCTGGCCTACATGTGAGTCCAGAGCTACAGCAATGTGGTTGACTTTCAACTGCCCTCTGAAATGGAGGGCAATTAGGGATGGGCACTAAATCCTGCCCCAGTCAGTGATGCCAATATCCCATAAAATGAAAAAGTAAATTTTTAAAAATGGATTTTAAAATGGAAAACATGAGTAAAGCAGGGGAATGAGAATATTGGTCTGAAATGATTTGTCCTGTTGGGTGGGAAAGCTAATAGAAGTGTATCTTTACGTTGGTCGGGCCTTCCAGATCCAACGAGTTTACTTAGGAGTTGCTGGTACTTAACATTGAATCCGCAGTCAATGAAGACTTAATGGGCCAAATGGCCTCTTTCTGCACTGTAGGGTTTCTATATCCCTTACCTCAGCCTCTGATTGGATGTTATCCGCGGCTCAGGGTGAACCACTGTCACCAGTCAAGGTCGTGAGTTCAAGTCCCACTCCACAGACTTGAGTGAGTAAACCTTAATCAACAATGCAGTGTCACACATTGGGAGTGGATTACTGTCATTTGTAAGAGAAATTGAACCAAGGCCCCAGTGCCCTTTCAGAGAGATGTGTAAAAGATCTCACATCCCTGTTTCAAAGTCAATTTCTCCCCTGTGTGGTGGCTAATTGTAATGATTTCAATCAGGTCATCGAAATTGGCCTATGGGAATATGAACTCCCTGATTAAGGAGTCAATTAATGGTCCAATCAGGGAGTCTTTTTCTTGTATTTAACCAGGTGTGTCAGTTCCTCTGGCACTGTCAAAGGTGGACTGATAGAACCCGATGTCCTGTGTCGGAATTATAAATAAAGGAACTTCTATCTCCGAAAATTTATTACATTAATATCTATCCCTTAACCAACGTCACACAAATGGATTATCCGCTCATCACCACATTGTGGAATCTTGCTGTGCACAAATTCCGTTTAAAGCAGATTTAAAGTTTCACTAAACGGAGTCAGCTTCTGACAAGGGGATTCGCTTTCCTGTTGCTGGCGCTGGTTCAACCTAAACAAACAAATGACCTTTAAAAGAAAAATGCACCTGTTTATGCTACCTTAAGGCAAGTTCAGTCCCTTCCCTGTATGGTCACAGTATTTTGAAGTTAATCAGTTACTTTTCCCTCAGTGCAGGTAGCGTTAGGTCCCATTGTTACTCGTGGTACTCTCTGTCTGAGCAAAGAGTGAGATCAGTTTTGTCAAAATATGCATGAAAGTAGTTGCTTCCATGGCCAGCCACCATTCCAAGAAAATTCCTTTTGAACACAGGTTTAATTAACGGATAAAACAAAAGCAAATTACTGTGGATACTGGAATCTGAAACCCAAAAAGAAAATGCTGGAAAATCTCAGCAGGTCTGGCAACATCTGTAAGGAGAGAAAAGAGCTAATGTTTCAAGTCCAGGTGCCCCTTTATCAAAGCTTTAACAAAGGGTCATCTGGATTTGAAACGTCAGCTTTTTCCTCTCCTCACAGATGCTGCCAGACCTGCTGAGATTTTCCAGTGCTTTCTCCTTTGATTTAATTAACCAATCAGCCACTGCAATCAGGATATGTGTGGATTAGGTGGTCATACTAAATTATCAGGAGGATTAACAGGGTAAATACATGGGGTTACCAGGATAGGGTGGGATTGTTGTCAGTACAGACTGGATGGGCTGAATGGTCTCCTTCTGCAATGTGGGAGTCTACGATTCTATGAAATGTTCCCACTTCCATGAAGTATTGTCTGCCAAGCTCTTACATTACTTACTACTTATTACATACCTCACCTCTACGTGGTCATTATTGCTTACCATGTTATTGTATCCATTCTGTATAGCCTGCATTCCCCTCTTTATATATCCCTGTTGCATTGTGTACCCAGCTCTCATTCATACCCTCTGAATAGCCACAGTTGCGCCCTGTACAAAACCATTGTACACCTTTCACTGTTCTGGAACTTCTATTTCATCTACTGTGCCTCGTGTGTGCCCTGGGAGAATGGTGTTCGGGGACTTGTATTAGGATGACATCTGAGCCTCCCTGAAGTCCCAGTGAACAAAAGCACCAGCCAACAAAATCCCAGATCAAACAGAACAGAGTTTTCACCCTCGAGTGATGTTAACCATTCCAATGCAGTTAGGGTGTCATATACATTGGCTACAGTTTTCCTGGCCTTAGGAGAAAAGAGGTTAGGAGAACGTTGGAATTGCTACTTGGAAGAAGGTCCAGTGCACTATCTGGCATTCTTGAAGTCACATCATACAATGATAAAAGAGTGACTGACTATGTTGCTGAAGATGTTTGTAAACGGATATATAGGTGGAATGAATAGGTTTAAATCTGGCAAATGGAGTGTAATGTGGGATAATCCAAAGTTGTTCGCTTTGGCAGGAAGAGTAAAGAAACGCAGTTATTATTTCAACCGAGCACGACTGCCGAATTTTGAGAGGGATCTAGTGTCCTACTGCTAACAACTGTGCCACCGTGACGCCCCAACTTCCACCTGCGGTTCGGGAGGGAAAGTTGGGAATGGAGAGGGGTGGGGGCTGGAGTCACGAAACAATGAAATGCAATTTGGATCTTTCTCTCATTGGTGAAGGCAGGATGTTCTCCTTTGGAGCGGAGAAGATTATCAGAAGACACAATGGAGCTGTTTAAATTTAGGAAAGGGTTTGATGAAAGCAGATGAGGAGAAAATGTTTCCACTAGCAGCAGAACCAGAAGGTGCAGGTTTAAGATAATTGGTAAAAGAGCCAAGAGATGAGGAGAATATTTTTTTCCCCCTTTCTCACACAGACGGTTGTTATGATCTGGAATGCGCTTCCTGGAAGGGCTCTGCATGCCGGATTCAATAGCAACTTGCTGAAGAGAATTAGGTAAAAACTTGAAAGAGAAAATGCTGCAGAGCTCTGGGAAAAGAGCAGGGGTGGGGGGCAGGGTGGGGTAGGATTGGGACTAATTGGATAGATCTTTCAAAGGGCCCGGCGCAGCTTCGCTGGGTTTGAATGACCTGCTCACTCTGGGCAGAATTCTACAACTCTGTACCAATCCCTTTCCTGGCGTCTCAAAACATCCATCAGCTGAACAATTTGCCCTTTCTGGAGAAATGCTTGTGAATTTCTGAAGGAGCTTACTCACTGTCGAGGGCGATGCATTCACTTTGGACCAGGATTAGGCCTCCCAGTTACGTAACACACAAAGTGTAATTAAGTCAATTAATTAAAAGACTGGGTGGTAGGGAGCGTGGGGGGAGGGGTTGGAGCGTGGAAAGAAAGCAGGAACTGTGGTTCTGGTTTACTGCAATCATTTTGCATTCCTCTCACTTGACCTGGTCTTTAAACATATTTATCATGCACAAATTAATGCAGACTTTTAATAATTTTAATTGAATTGTCCATCTCATTTTCTTATTCATTATCTCTTAATTAGCCGCCCAAGTAGACGCACGTCATTTTTTTAGGCATCAAAAGGCTCACTTTGTCTCGAAGCTTACTGACAGCAAGAAAACTGGCCTCCCCTTCACAATGCTAAGCTGCCAACAAGCCTGTGGGCAATTTTCTCAATCTCACTGAAGCTGTGAGTATCCAGACTCTGCTGCTCATTCTACAATGAATAAAGGAAGGTGAATTGCCATCAAAGAAATGCAGACCAGAACAGGCAAAATAATTATGGCTTAGTTGGTAAAGGAGCCAACGTGGGTGATATTGTTAATGCATCTCATAGCTTAGACTCAATGGACTGAATGGCCAACCTCTGCTCTTCATGCAGAACTGATTTCTCCCACGCCATTGTCAAAGGAAGAAGGAGGTGCATTTATATAGCACCTTCCACTGCTCCAGGACTTCCCAAAGTGCTTTACGTTCAATGCATGACTCTTGAATGCAGTTACTATGGCAACATGAGAAATGAAACAGCCAAGTTGCGCACAGCAAACTCCTACTAACGTCCAGCTAATGTATTTTCCTCTGACAATGCTGCCTTGAAGTGTAAGCTGGGAGTGTGTGCTTAAATCATTGCAGTGGCTCTTGAATCTTCTGACTCAGAAGGCAAGAGTGTTACCACTGAGCCACGTCTGACACTTGGGAGGTGTTGACAGAGTTGTGGCCAACAGCTATGACAGAGACACCTGATGTCATCAGCTGTTATCTTTCAGTAAACTGAGTCAGGGGTCTGGAGCCAGAGATACAACCCAAAAAAAAACCATCCAGACTGCAGTCAGCGTACTGCCAGAATGAAACTTGTGAACAATTGCGCTCACTCAGTCATGGTGAAGAAAAGGTCATCATCAGTTTCAACACAGGGGAATAGGAAATTGGGCGCAATGAAAAACCAATTCACAATTACATGTTTCGTTCAGTCACCCTCCTGATCCATAGTGAGTAGGAATGGCTTTGCAGAATAGTGATTCTGCAAATTCAATGCCACACAGAATCATAGAGTCGCAAAGCGCGGAAAAAGCCCTTTGACACATCGGGTCTGCACCTACAATAACTACCACTAAAATCACACTAATCCCTATTTCCTGCACTTGTCCCACACCCTTGAATGTGATGATATTTCAAGTGCTCATCCAAATATTTTTTAAAGGGTTCCAGCCTCCAGGCAGTGCAGTCCAAATTCCCACCATCCTCTGAATGAATTTTCTTTTTCAAATTCCCTCCGAATGGGGTTGAAATTGGTAATGTTGATGTTTCTGAGAGAAGGTTAGGTGCGTACATAGCACAGAAGAGAACTGAGGGATACACACTGGGTAGGAAAAAGTAATAGGAGCAGAAGGAGGCTCATGTAGATGCAGTCACAGATTAAAGTCACTGAGCTATTAATAAGGTAACAATAATAGTGTTTATATATAAGTCTAGAGGTTACAACCATCTGCAGTGAACCATCTGGCATGGACCAGTTAAATGATTCTGTGTCTGTGTTGTTGATTCTATGACATTCTGATGTCTGAGTGAAACCAGCCTATTCTGAATCTTGGTGACATACTTGGCCCCAAGATGAGCTCCTATCATGTGTCTGCTCCATCAGCAAGACAGTCAGCTTCCACCTCTATTATATTCCTGATTCTGCCAGTGCCTCAGCTTATCCACCTCTCAAACTCTCATCCGTGCTATTGTTACCTCTCAATCTAACTACACAATGCATTCCTGGCTAGATTCTCACCTTCCAGGTTCCAGAAATCAAACTCATTCAAAACTCTGCTGCCGTGTCCCAAGTTGCACCAAGTTTGGTTCACCCATCGCCCCCGTGCTCCCTCCTGGTTGAGCAGCATCTTATTTTTCAAATTCTCATGTTTGGCAAGAATCTTGGGTCTCAGTGCTAAGTCACTCAGAGACTATTGCTATACTGTGCAGATACATGGATTTGGGCCTGTGTCTGCGGGAGTTTGCACATCCTCCCCGTGCTTGCGCGGGTTTTCTCTGGGTGCTCCGGTTTCCTCCCACATCCCAAAAATGTGCTCTTAGGCTGATTGGCAAAACAAATTCTCCCTAAATTGTCTCAAATTTGGTTTTTAATCTATAGATTTATAAACATAGACAGGGATCAGGGTAGAGGTGGGAACATTGGGGTGGCGGCGCGGGCTTGTTGGGCCGAAGGGCCTGTTTCCCGTGCTGTTTGGTTCTTTGTTCTTTGTTCTTTGTTCACCTGGTGTCAGCCTCGAGTTTATGCTCCACTTTCTGGAATAGATTTTGAATTTAGAATTCAGGGACAAAATTGTTAGCTAATGAGCTAGGACTTACAGCTAAAGAAAAGTTTCTTAGAACCATAGAATCCTACAGTGCAGAAGGCGGCCATTTAGCCAATTGAGCTTGCACGGGACACAATCTCTATGCATTTACCTATGCATGACACTAAGGGGCAATTTAGGATGGCCAATCCACCTAACCTGCATGTCTTTGTAGTGTGGGAGGAAAGACATGAGGAGAATGTACAAACTCCACACAGATACTGATCCAAGCTGGAATTGAACCCAGATCACTGGCGTTGTGAGACAGCAGTGATAACCACAGTGCTGCCCCAAAATCAAATTCAACCATAGCAGGATTCGAACTCAGGTCCTCAGAACAATAGCTGAACTTCTGGATTAATTAGGCTAGCCACAGTATCACTAGGCCGTCACCCTTTTTTTAAGAAAGAGGAACATCCAGCAACACAGAACAGGATTTTCTCATCCCACTTGCCACGGGAATCATAGCGAGTGGACACAGACCGTGCAAAGATCCACTGACCTCGGGTGGGTCTTTCTGACCTTGGGGTCAGCGAGGCTGGAAAATCCCTCTCATTCTGTTGTGTGCCATGACTCAGATCCTTCTGATATCAAAGCGGATGGCATGGTGGCACAATGGTTAGTACTGCTGCCTCACAGCTCCAGGAACCCGGGTTCGATTCACAGCTTGGGTCATTGTCTGTGTGGAGTTTGCACATTCTCCCCGTGTCTGCGTAGGTTTCCTCCTAGCGTTCCGCTTTCCTTCCACATTCCAAAGATGTGTGGGTTATGTGCATTGACCACGCTAAATTGCCTCTTTGTGTCAAGGGGATTAGCCAGGGTAAATGCATGGGGTTTTGGGTGTAGCGCTTGGGCAGTTTGTGGTCAGTGCAGACTCAATGGGCCAAATGGCCTCCTTCTGCACTATAAGATTTTATGGTTCTAAATAAAGGAATAGTGTTTACATAATGTTCTTACAACCATTGGATATCTCAAAACACTCTACACAGAGTAATCATTGTAGTAATGCATGAAATGTGGCACACAGCAAGATCCCACCAACAACAATATGATAATGAGCAGATCATCTGTTTCTTTGGTAATGTTGAATGAGGATAAACATTTGTCCCAGGAGAATTTCCATTCCTTTCCTTTCAAATGTTTCCATTGGACCTTTCAACACCCACCTTCGATGGCAGGAGGTCTGAGTTTAATATTGCAGCAGTTCTACAACAGCGTAGAACTGGAGTAATGGGATTGAACTCTGTGCTCGTGTCCTGGAGTGGGACTTGAACCTTGAAGTTTCTGACTCGGAGGCAAGCCATGGGGCAGATATGTGGAATATGAGTGGGGAAAATGGAACTTGTGGCACACATTCGAGATAAGTGATCCACAAGAAGGAGTGTGGCTCTGATGTGAATCATGCTGCGATACTGTACTATCTTTTAAACACCTTCTGAATACCAAGTAGGAACTGTCTAAAAATTACTTCACTGCAGATGGTTGTAACCTCTAGACTTACATAAACATTATTATTGTTACTTTATTAATAGCTCTTCCAGGGTTCAATCTGCAAGCTGCGCTGAGCTAGCTGATCCATGGGTACCACGAATGGTGTCATTTAGGAAAGAAGTCATTGAGAGTTACAACCTCTGGTTATAAGCCCTGCTGGAACTAAGCGCAGTGACGGGATACACTTTGGATATGATGGATCCCTTGCAAATAAATAATCTGATGTCACTTATGGAAATTTGGCACTTCCGCTATGACTCTCACCAATCTTTACAGATGCACCGTAGAAAGCATTCTTTTTGGTTGTATCACAGCTTGGTATGGGCTCCTGCTCTGCACAAGACTGCAAACGAACTACAAAAGGTCATGAATGTAGCCCAATCCATCACGCAAACCAGCTTCCCATCCATTGACTCTGTCTACACTTCCTGCTGCCTCAGCAAAGTGGCCAGCACAATTAAGGACCCCATATATCCCAAACATTCCCTCTCCCGTCTTCTTGCTTCGAGAAAAAGATATAAAAGTCTGAAGTTACGTACTAACCAACTCAAGAACAGCTTCTTCCCTGCTGCTGTCAGACCTTTGGATGAACTTACCTTGCATTAAGTTGATCTTTCCCTACACCCTACCTACGGCTGTAACACTGCATTCTGTAATCTCTTGTTTCCTTCCTTATGAACGGTATGCTTTGTCTGTATAGCACGCAAGAAACAATACTTTTCACTGTATGTTAATATTTGTAACAATAAATCAAATCAAATCATATCAAATCATGACTAGCACTCACCCAAGGGGAATTCAAGGATGGTGCCTGTTCCTGTGGAATTATACCTCAACACAACATCAATGCCTTTATTGGAATTACTAAAAAATCACCAATACATGCATTACTATTCCTATTCACAAAGGATATTAAATTTTAATAGGACATTGGGTTATGCGTGATAAGCTAAGTGGATCAAACAAAGGGTTATAAAGGGTTGGCATAGCATCAATGGGCCGAATGGTGACTCCTTCTGGGCTCTATGATTTTATGATTAAACTGAAAGGGAATTTTTACCAGCAGATAGAACTTAGGGCATAACTAATAGAATAGATGAAGGTGAGCAAGTGGATGTAATGTATTTAGATTTTCAAAAGCTTTTGATAAAGTCTCACATAAGGTTAGTGTAGAAAATTAAAGCACATGGGGTTAGGAGCAATATATTGCCATGGATTAAAATTGTTTGGAAACACAGAGTAGGAGTAAATGGATCTTTTTCTAAGTGGCAGGCAGCGATTAGTGTGGTCCCACAAGAGCTCAGATATTCACATTATAATCAATGATTTGATTGAGAAAACTAAAAGTAATATTTTCAAGTTTGATGATGACACAAAAGAAGCTAGAATTGTGAATGGTGAGGAGGATGTTAAAAGGCTTTAAGGTGATTTAGACAAGTTGAGTGAGTGCATGATAGATGCAGCATACCATGCATACGTGTGAAGTTATGCACTTCGAATAGAGAATAGAACAGTAGGGTAGAGAGATTGGGAAATGTCGACGTACAAAGGGACCTGGGTATTCTGATACACCAGTCTTTGAAAGCAAGTATAAAGGCGCAGCAAGCAGTTAGAAAGGCAAATGGTATGTCGGCCTTCATTGCAAGAGGATTACAAGAGCAAGAATGTCTTACTGCAGCTGTAGGGGGCCTTGGTGAGACCACACCTGGAGGACTGTATGCAGTTTTGATCTCCTTATCTAAGAAAGGATACACTTGTCCCAGAGGGAGTGCAGTCAAGGTTCACCAGACCGGTTCCTGGGAAGGTGGAATTGTGGTAAAGAGAAATTGGGTCAACTTGATCTGTATTCACTGGAGTTTAGAAGAATGAGAGAAGATTGGAATATACAAAATTCTGACAGAGCTGGTCACACTGGATGCAGGGACGCTGTTTTTTTCTGACTGGGGGGGAGGGTTCCAGGACAAGAAGTCGCAGTCTCTGGGTACGCCACTAAGGACTGAGATGAGGGGAAACTTCTTCACTCAAAGGGTGCTGACCCACAGAGGGCAGCGGAGGCCAAATCACTGAATATGTTTGAGAAAGACATAGATTTCTTTACTCCAAAGATGTTAAGAGGTGTGGGGAGACAGGATTAGGGTTAGCATGTTGAAATTGAGGATTGAGCTCTGATTATATTGAATGATGTAACTGGCTCAAAGGGCCGAATGGCCTACTTCTTGTCCTATCTTCTAAGAATTTACGTTTATATTTAGTGAGTCCTATCAAGGTTTATAAAACCCATTATACCAAGAACCTCAAAAATATTGTTCCCATGTTTGCAATGTTTCATGAAGATAAAATAAACTGCACTTAGACTCAGGCCTTACAGCTGAAAGGATAACCAAGTCCCTACTTTAAGATGGCAATCGTCAAATCCAGTACGAGATGTTTCTTATTTTTGCAGGAGTTTCAGGATTTTGACCCAGTGACGGTGGATCAATTATGATATATTTCCAAAGGTGAAGAAAGACTTCCAGTTTTTCTGTCTGGTGCTAGTTTGTATCACATTATCATTATCTGACGTGCTGAATTTTGGGGAGGTTTCAGCGGGTGGTCAGTTTACCCGTACCGGACCTCATTCTATTATTTCCCAGTGTTGCCTCTTTCACACTGTAGCAATAACTTGGCTCTTAATCCTTCAGTAGTGCAAGTCACTCCAACTCCTAGCACCCACAACAAGAATCCAATCATACAGCCCAAGTGTTCGGTAGAAGCATCCTATCTTAGGAGGGACAATATTTGTAAATATGCTGCTGAATGTTTCTTGTTGTCTAAGTGAACGTGAAAGCACCAACATCCCCACAGACGGAGTGGTTTGCCTAGTTGAAATCTGAATGTGAAACAGTTTTCTTTGTGTGCAATGCCTCTGCACAGTAGCCTGGGACCAAAGTGCACAAGGCATTGCAGTCTCTGTGGATCAGCACAGACAAAATATTTGAACTAATTAAGTAGCTAAATAAACGATCCTCTCTGTTATATTGAGAGAATAGCTAATGCATGAAACACTATTTAACTTCCACTGAGGCAGCCCTATCTCATAAGTCGTAGCCTCCTTTAATCACCTGTCAGTTATGTAAGTTTCCCTCCTTAGTTAAATATAGCATTACACCTATCATGCATTCTATTTATGTCCTGCATTTAAATACGTTCCACTTCTCTGTCTTAACTTTCTCACACACCGTAGAACTACCTTACACACACACACATACACACACTCATACACACACAGATATGCACACACACATACACAAACACACACGCATGCACACACGCAGACATGCACGCACACAGACACATATGCGCACACACACACACACACACACACGCACACACTCTCTCTCTCTCTCTCCTGATGTCTGCATGGGTTTCCTCTGGGTAATCCAGTTTCCTCCCACACTCCAACAATGTGTGATTGACCATGGCAAATTGACCGTAGTTTCAGGGGAATTAGCAGGATAAATGTGTGGGGTTACGGAAATAGGGCCTGGGCGGGATTGTGATCGGTGCAGGCTCAATAGACCGAATTGGCTCCTTCTGCGCTTTGGGATTCGATGATAACAGAGGTGCTATCCTTCACATTGTGGAAGGCCCACTTCACTAAGAAGTGAAGGAAATTGTCCCCAGTCAATATTTACCCTTAGCTTAAGGTGACTAAAAAAAACTCATTTATGGGATGAGTTTATGGGATCTTGCTGTGTGAAAAGTGTATTTCCTACAACATACTTAAAAATTAGTTAACCAGCTAATCTCCAGTCGTTATGAAAGAGCATACTTAAAGGCAAATCTCTTTTTTACAATGTTGCATTAGAAAGGGTTAAATGGTCCAGCTTTAAGATGTATAAAAAGCCTTTCCTTCCTTGTTTCTGATGTCCCCTTGAATTTTTTGCATTGTGTTCTCACCCCACACCCCCCTCTCTCTCTGTCGCTGTTTAAAGAGCAGTGGACCTTTCACAGGACAGGCATTCTAATGAATAAACAGTGTGCAACGGGCAGGTGTTCATCAAAGCACTTCAGAATACTTCTGATTCCAGAAAGGAATACAGTCGTAAAAGGGGTCTTTCTAACATCACCGGCTGAGAACATTTGGTCCCTGGTGCAGCCATGCAGCTAAGTGCAGTCTCACAGATCAATACACTGAGTGTGAACTGGTTAAGCTTCAATTCCTGCCTTTGGAAGAGTTGGACATTTATTTGCTAAAATGTAAAGTTAGCCCATTCTGCAAGGGGTGTGTGTGTCTGTGGGAGAGTGGGGGAGTAGCCAGAAGTTATGTTTGATGCTGGAGAGGGTGCAAAAAGTAC
This sequence comes from Sphyrna mokarran, assembly GCA_024679065.1. Lineage (NCBI taxonomy): Eukaryota > Metazoa > Chordata > Chondrichthyes > Carcharhiniformes > Carcharhinidae > Sphyrna > Sphyrna mokarran. Next base: position 6,198,726 of record JAGIQG010000023.1, on the reverse strand, counting down.
CCAGGTCCTTCAGGCAGAGTTTCAGGAGCTGGGGAAAAGCTCAAAAAATAGCTTCTCTCAGAAGGATTTCCTCCCAGAGCCAGAGTGCATCACTACAAGAGGTGAGTACAGCTAATTGTGTGATTGGAGAGGCGGTGGGGGAGAGAGGGTTACAGATTCTTAGGATTGAGTTGGGAGGGAGAAGTGCGGATAAGTTGCCCATCTGGTGCCCAATTAAGGTGTCCATTTTCTGTCCTCGTGAACATTGTTTACAAGTGAACCAGGTTCAAGTAGTGGAATGATGGCGTAGTGGTATTATTGCTAGATTAATAATCCAGAAACTCAGCTAATGTTCTGGAGACCCGGGTTCAAATCCCGCAATAGTAGCTGGTGGAATTTGAATTCAATAACAAATATCTGGAAATAAAAGTCTACTGATGACCATTGTCGATTGTTGGGAAAATCCATCTGGTTCACTAATATCCTTTAGAGAAGGAAATCTGCTGTTCTTACCTGGTCTGGCCTACATATCATTCCAGAGCCAAAGCAATGTGGTTGACTCTCAACTGCCCATCAAGGGCAACTAGGGATAGGTAATATAGGTAATAAATGCCAATGACATCCATGTTCTATGCATGAATAAAAGAAGTGTCCACTTTCTGGAGCTGCAGTCCCAACTCTGGCCACTGTCAGCTATGGCGCTGCTGAGCTAGCTATGCTGTTGGCCCTCTGATTGGATCCACAGGTCTTGTCGGGTGTGAGGGGATGGGGTGGGACTTCACCATCAACAAGATAATTCAATCCTGAGGGTGAGGCCCTTACTGAGGGGGACATGCACAAAATGAAGGGATTGGGACTGAGTAGAGCCAAGATCAATGGTCACTCAGTGGTTAACTTGTATCTGGGGAGGGTTTCAACTAATTTGACAGGGCAAATGCAACCAGAAGTGCCAAGTAATGACCATCTCAAATAAGAGAAAAAGTCTAACAATTTCCCTTGTTGTTCAGTGGCACTACAAAAGGGCGGCATGGTAGCACAATGGTTAGCACTGCTGCTTCACAGCTCCAGGGTCCTGGGTTCGATTCCCGGCTCGGGTCACTGTCTGCGTGGAGTTTGCACACAGTCTCTGCATGGGTTTCCTTCAGGTACTCTGGTTTCCTCCCATAGTCCAAAGATGTGCGGGTTAGGTTGATTGGCCATGCTAAGAAATTGCCCTTAATGTCTAGGTATGTGTAGGTTAGATGGATTAGTGGTATAATATGTAGGGATATGGGCCTGGGTGGGATTGTATGCAGTGCAGACTCGATGGGCCAAAGGGACTCTTTCTGCACTGTAAGGTTCTATGATTCCCTGACCATTAACACTCCAATGATTACCATTAATGAGAAATTTAACTGGACAAGCCATATAAATATTGGTTATGGGTAATAGGAAAAAGGTTCTCTTGGTTTCATCGAAGACACTGCAATGAGGCTGATTCCTTGTTGACACAGAGGAACCAGTAAGATCCTAGGAAACTTTGGGGTTATTAGAAATACCATGGCTACAACAACAGATCAGAGGCAAGGAGTTCTATGAGTCTCACTTCCTGACTCTCAAAGCCTCTCCACCCTTTGAAAAAGCACAAGTCAAGAACACTCTCCACTTGCCTAAATGGGCATAGTTCCAACAACACTCAAGGAAGTTGGAACCATCCGGGATAAGGTGTCCTGCTTAATTGAAACCCCACCCAGAATAAACAGCCATTGCCTCCAGCATCAGCAGACGCAGAGTGGCAGAAGTGCATACCATTTACAAGATGAGCTGTAGAAAATCATCAAGACTCCTTCGACAGTACCTTCCATCACCTCGAAGGACATGGGTAGCAGATGCATGGCATTACCAGTACCACCAAGTCCAAGATCCCTTCTTAGCTACACAAATCCTCACTGTTCCTTCATTGTCACTGCATCAAAAATCTGGAATTCCTTCCCCAACAATTCCTGTATCACAGGGACAGAAGCGATAGAAGGTACTGGCTCCTACTACCTTCAAGAGCAGGTAGGACTGTTGCAGAATGTTGGATAAGGTTTGGTACATTTTAGTGGCACCTTTGTAGTCTTAAGCAGGTTAGCGATATATTTAGTACTTGCAAGAACTAGAACATAGAACATAGAACATAGAACAATACAGCACAGAACAGGCCCTTCGGCCTTCGATGTTGTGCCGACCAAAATAAAAAGCAATGCCCCTCCTAACTAAACCATTCCCTCTCATCCATATACTTATCAACTAACCTCTTAAACGCCACCAAACTTGGCGCATCTACAACAGCTGCAGGCAGGGCATTCCACTCCCTAATCACTCTTTGAGTAAAGAACCTACCTCTGATATCCGTCCTATAACTCATACCCCTAATTTAAAGCTGTGTCCCCTCGTGCTAGCTTTCTCCATCCTAGGAAAAAGGCTATCACTGTCCACCCTATCTAAACCTCTAATCATCTTATATGCTTCAATAAGATCCCCTCTTAGCCGCCTCCTTTCTAACGAAAACAACTCAAATCCTTCAACCTCTCTTCATAGGACCTGCCCTCCATACCAGGCAACATCCTGGTAAACCTCCTCTGTACCCTCTCAATGCCTCCACATCTTTCTTATAATGTGGCGACCAGAACTGCACACAATACTCCAAGTGCGGCCGCACTAGAGTTTTGTACAGCTGCAACATGATGCTGCGGCTCCTAAATTCAATCCCCCTACAACTATGCACCTATGTACAGTAACGTGTTCAAGTTAGGAGCTATCTCCATGATTGCTCCTGCACACGGCTCTGTCCAACACTAGACTGACCCCCAGGTGTGAGTTATATGTTCTGAGTGGGATGTAATCTACCCAGCCTTCATTAACCCTATATATACCAGATTGTTGTAGTCCATCTTTCCCAAAACTTTATCTAATATATTTCAAGGTATTCTAGTTTAGTGTATACCGTATTACTATCCAATCTCACCTCCCCAAGTCCGAGTTCCTAGGTTCAGGTGGTCTGGAGCCTTATAACAATTCCATAACACTATTTTGGAAAAGCAATAAGCTCTGTGGCTGCAGGTGAACTCTGTTGATTGAAGGCTGTTCTTGCTCCTGGGTATATTTTTATCCGCTTTATTTTCTCGATATTGAACTGCTCTGTGTCGATTCGGCAGTGATAGGTTTTGATTTATCCTGTTTTCTCTCGAGTGGATGATCGCTGTATTTTTTTAAACATCTTTTTTCATTGTATGGCTTGCAGTGATGCATATTCAAGTTCATTTCAACAATGGAACCTTCATTCCCACTCGATGGACAATTTTCTTGATGACTTCCTTCTTTCCTGGTTGTTATCAGCACTTCTAAATCTTTTCATTCAGCTGAGCAGTGAGTTGAGTTGTTTGTATTTCAGTTATCTGTGGATCTCTAGCATAAATTTAACTGGGGATTCAGTTATTTTTTTCGTATCTTCCTTCCATGGTCACCGTCTGCTTCTTAGACGTTTTCGATTTATTAATTAAATCTTTAACCCGCTCTGTAGAATTCACCTTGCTTGATTTTAGAATCTGGACTGACTCTTCCATACTGGGTATGTCATTCTTGTTGCTTGGACTGAAATTCATCTGTTTTTTTGTTAATTTTGCTTTCAAGTACCTCTTGGCACAGGTGGCACAGGGGTACTGTGGTTAGCACCTGCTGCCTCACAATGCCAAGCTCGATTCCCAGCTTGGGTCACTGTCTGTGTGGAGTTTGCACATTCTCCCTGTGTCTGCATGGGTTTCCTCCGGGTGTTTTGGTTTCCTCCCACAGTCTGAAAGACATGCTGGTTGGGTGCATTGATCCAAACAGGCGCTGGAATGTGGCGAGTAGGGGATTTTCACAGTAACTTCATTACAGCATTAATATAAGTCTTACTTGTTACTAATAAATTTAACACTTCTGATTCTTCAGAAATTCCTTCTCCTGTCTCTGGCCTCTTGCACGATGATTACATGTTTGGAGTTTATCATTTAAGCGTTTCAAGTCCTCTTTCAGGTGTTTTGCTTCATATCAGCAAACATTTCAGTGTTCTCATGAGTTCTCCTTTTCCTTTACCAAATGCATCTTTCGCTGTTGGTTCGCTACACTGGTCACTTTTTCCTTGCCAGAGTATAATTTCCTCCATGCTATCGTTCAGGGCCATATTCTGTGATTGTGCCTCTGTGAATGCTTTTTGAGACTTGTCACACTGATGAGAACTTCTACCTTCTCTTGCCAGATCATCTTTTCATCTTTTTCATTGACCTCCTTGAAAATAAGGGGTGGGATTTTCCGACGTCGCTCGCCCCGAAACTGGAAAATCCCACCCAAGTTCAATGGACCTTTCCATGGTCCGCCGCTCACCTGCTCTGATTCCCATGGCAGGACGGTAAGATTCTGGTGGTAATGTTTCTACAAATACCCAACTGTTTCCTTCCACTTTGTCATCTCTTTCTTTTCCCTCTGCGGCACTTGGAATTTTGGTTGCTCAGAGCTTGAACAACGTACGGACAACTTTAGAGTCTTTTCAAGGGTATATCCTCAACTTGAATCTTGAGATCCAAATTTTCCGATTCAACTCTGATACGAACATTCTCCAACCTACTCGAACATTCAGGCAGCAACTTTGGAATCTGTTTTTTCTGAAGGAGTTTTTAAAAAAAGTCAATTTCTGGCCACTCAGCCACCTGAACATTTCTTGTATCTTGCTATATCTTAGAATTTAAACGTCATCCCTGTTACGTCTGCTGACCCTGCACTTTGAGAATTGAAGTCAGATATCAAAGAGATTCTAGGGAGGCTTCTGCAGTGAGAAACTTCTAAATTCTGCCTTCAGCTTCCAAGTCTTTCTTTGGAGCTTTCCCTGGCAATCTTCCTCTATGTCTCAGCTTCTCAAGCTTTTCTTCAAGTCAAAAGGGTCCTTTAAATTTAGATTTACTCTGCATCTTTTGTGGGGTTTAGATTTTTCCCTTCCACTGTTGCTATGCTGTAATAATCTGGTAGTCCTTAACAAATAGTTTTAGGCTTTGTTAACTATAAATATCTAATAACTATAAGAACTATGTACATATGTACAGAATGAAGGGTTCAAGCTTGGAGCTGTCTTCATGCTTGCTTGTGCGCATGGTTCTTCCAACACTGCACTGGCTCCTAAGTATGAGTCATGTGCTCTCTCCCGTCACTATGGTGATGGTATTGTACTCAGTTCCATGTTAACTCTATATGCGCCAGGCCCTTGATGGGATGGGATACAAAGGCTAGCCTTGCCAGGGACACTCAAATTGTATGAATGAATAAAAAAAGTAGCAGAAAGAAGCAGTGAGATCTGAGGAGAGAGAAATACAGAGAGCAACAAACTTAGAACAATCCCAAAAACTGTAGCAACTGGATTAATGAAAAGTAATGAAGGAATTATTTAAATTTTCCATACATCAAAGTCTGTATATAACTAATAAGGTTGGTGGATGAGCTACAGGCACTGGTTGCATTAAGTGACAGGGTCAAACTATCCCACAAATAACTTCTTACTCATAGGAAGAGTAAGGAGAGAGCATGAAAAGAGACATAAGAGGAAATCTCAAGGTCTTCTATAAGCATGTAAATAATAAGAAGAAAAAGAATAGGACTGATTAAGGATAAAAAGTGGACATGCACATAGAGGAAGAAAAAAAGGTGGCGGTATTAAATGAATACATTGCATCTTTTTTACAAGGGAAGAACATGCTACCCAGGCCAGGGTGAGAGAGGAGGCCCTGTATTTTACAACCTTGTTTAGGCGATGCTCAGAAAGTCCTGTCCAAAGCCAAAGGGGTATTCTGTTCTGCGAGCCATGGTAAAATTCTGGTAGAGGTAACTGGTAAGTAGAACAATTTGCAATTGAGAAGGAGGAGGTGTTAGAAAGGCTTTACTTAAAATAGAAAAGGTACCAGGACCAGACAAGATGCATCCAAGAGTACTGAGAGAACTGAGAGTGGAGACTACAGGAGCACTAATGATAATCTTTGAGTCTTCCTTGATCATAACGGTGATGTCAGAAGACTGGAGAATTGTGAATGTTACCGCCTTGTTGTAAAGGGACATAAGGATAAATCCGGCAACTACAGATCAGTCAGCTTGACGTCAGTAGTCAGGAAATTTCTTGGAACTAAAGTTTACAACAAAATCAACAGTCACTTCACCAAGTGCAGGATAATTAAGGAAAGTCATCATGGATTCATTAAGGGAAAATCATGTTTAATTAAATTGCTGGAGTTTTTTTGAGGAGGTAACAGAGAAGTTTGATAAGGGCAGTGCTGTTGATGTGGTGCAGAGGATTTTCAAATATATTTCATACAGTGCCACACAACCAACTTGTGAGCAAAATTCTAATTTATTGAAAAAAAGGGCAGGTAGGCACTTTGGATAAGAAATGAGCTGGGTAGCAGGAAACAGAGGGTAGTGATAAATAGTTGTTTTAAATTGGAGGAAAGTTTGTAGTGGAATTCCCCAGCATAGGGCCCCTTACTGTGCCTGATATATATGTTCATGACCTAGGCTGTGGTGTTTGAAGCATGTTTTCAAAATTTGCAGATGCTGTGAAAATTGGAAACACCATCAATGGTGATGAGGATAGTCTTGAACTTTAGAAGGGCATCAGCATGTTGATGGATGGGGCAGAGAAATGGCAGATGAAGTTCAATGCTGAGAAATGTGAGATGACTCACTTTGGCAGGAAGAATATGGAGAGATAGTCGAAAATAATGGGGAAAACTCTAAAGGAGAACTGCTGAGGCTGTATAAGGCTCTGATCAGACCCGATTTGGAATACTGTGAACAGTTTTGGGCCCCATACCTAAAGAAGGATGTACTGGCCTTGGAGAGGGTCCATAAGAGGTTCACAAGAATGATCCCAGGAATGAAGGGTTTGTCATATGAGGAATGGTTGAGGAGTTTGGACCTATACTTGATGGTTTAGAAGAATGAATTAGAAGAATGAGGGGCGAGCTAATTGAAACTTACAGAATACTGAGAGGCCTAGATAGAGTGGATATGGAAAGAATGTTTCCACTAGTGAGAGAGATTAAAACTCGAGGGCACAACCTCAGAATAAAGGGACGTCCTTTGAAACTGAGATGAGAAGGAATTTCTTTAGCCAGAGGGTGGTGAATCTGTGGAACCCAGAGCTGCAGAGAGCTATAGAGGTCAGGTTATAGAGTATCTTTAAGACAGAGATAGTTAGGTTCTTGATCAATAAGGCAATCAAGGGTTATAGGGAGAAGCAGGAGAATGGGGATGAGAATCATACCAGCCATGATTGAATGATAAAGCAGACTCGATGGCCAAATGGCCTAATATGCTCCTATATCTTATTGCTTATGGTCTTGTGGACATCAGTGCATAAGTCATTGAAGATGGCAGGGCTTGTTGAAAACAGTTAATAAAGCATATAGGCTTTATTAATAGAAGTATTGAGTACAATAGTAAAGAGGTATTTGTACAAGATACTGCTTCATCTATGTACCATGTTCAATCTGTGCATCATTCTTGAGGAAGGATGTGAAGACACTGGACAGAGGAAATTCACAAGAATGATTCCAGCAATAAAGAACTGTACTTGTGAGGATAGGTTGGAGAAGTTAGGACAACTTTCTTGGAGAAAAGATTGAGTGGAGACTTGAGAGGTTCTCCAAGATCCTGCTTAGTATGGGCAGGGTAAATAGTGAGAAACTGTTCCCTCTCAAGGGAGCACCAAGAACTGTAGGGCACAGATTCAAAATATTGATTTGATTTGATTTGATTTATTATTGTCACATCTATTAGTATACAGTGAAAAGTATTGTTTCTTGCGCACTATATAGACAAAGCATACCGTTCATAGATAAGGAAAGGAGAGAGAGCAGAATGTAGTGTTCCAGCCACAGCTAGGGTGTAGAGAATAGGCAAAAGGAGTAAAAATGATGTGAGGAAAATGTTTTTCATCCAGAGGGTACTGGAGTCTGGAATTAACTTCTTGAGAAGATTGCAGAGGTGGATTCAAACAAGATATTCAAGATTGAATTGGATTGCTACCTGAAGAAAACATGGCAAGGTTTTGGAAAGAAGGGTTTGGAATAGAATGTTTGTTCTGAGAGTCAGTGCAGATTCGATAGGCCAAACATTCTCTTTCTGCATTATAAAGATGTAGTGATTCTGTTAATAATACTGCCAAGTATTCCCAGTAACATGCGGCAGTATTGATTAAGGATGTTATTGCTCTAAAGGACATATTTGATTTTACTCGGAATGAAATTATTTGGCTTGAATTCACAGGGGAACAAAAGGGAAGCTGTGAGCTTTTCAATAAAGTTCCAAGCAGTAAGAAGGAGGTCGATGAGCAAATTTATTGGAAAATTTCTAAGACTTGTAACAAAAAGAGAATAGTAATATTAGAGGACCTTAATACTGATTGGAAAACATAATAATGTTCGGAAAAGGAGAGGAATTTCTGGCATGTACAGAAAACTTTCTTGATCGATATATGTTCCCTCCGATAAAGAGGAAGGAGCAATGATCCGAAAGCTCGTGATTCCAAATAAACTTATTGGCCTTTAACGTGGTGTGGGACTTTTTACAATAAGGAAGGAAGCCGTGTTGGACTGGTTCAGGGAAATGAAGTCAGTCATGTGCAGTGCATCACAATACTGTCACAGAATGTAGCTGAGGCCAAAACATTGTCTGATTTCAAGAAGAAATTAGATATAGCTTCCGGGGCTAAAAGGATCAAAGGCTATGGAGCAGGGGGGGAATCAGAATATTAAATTTGAGCTAACAATGACCACAGCACAATTTAGTTTAGAATAATTATGGAAAGAGACCTGAAAACATCAAAGATAAGAACACTCAGCTGGAGAAGAGCTCACTTTGGTGACTGAAGTAGAAACCAAGCACAGGGAGGCTGCAAAAGGTTATTTGCAATAAAAAGGCTCAAGTAATAAAAGGAGCAATGGAAGGAAGAAATAGCTCTGATATAAAACAGGCAGAGGGGAAAGGGCAAGCGTCCAAAACAAAGGAAATAAAATTCAAAACAGAAAAAGGAGGCTAAGGATCTGCCACGAGGTTCAGTTAATAGCAAAGAGAAGTGCAGGCGAGGAATGGTAAAAGTGAACATTTGGGGGAAAAAGGGGATTAGGAGAAAAGATCAGCAGGCAACATTTTGAGTGTTTATTTATAGGGGGTTTGAGTTTAAGAGCTGTGGGGTTATGCTGCAACTATACAGGACCTTGGTGAGATCACATTTGTAATGTTGTGTGATGTTCTGGTCACCTCACTATAAGAAGGATGTGGAAGCATTGGAGAGAGTGCAGAGGAGATTTACCAGGATGCTGCCTGGTTTGGAGAGTAGGTCTGATAAGGAAAGGTTGAGGGAGCTGGGGCTTTTCTCTTTAGAATGGAGGAGAATGAGAGGAGACTTAATAGAGGTTTATAAGATGATGAGGGGGACAGAGAAAGTGAACAGGTAGAGGCTATTTCCTCGGGTGGATGTAGCTGTTATTAGAGGGCACAAGTATAACGTTTATGGCGGGAGATACAGGAGGACGTACGAGGTAGATTCTTCACTCAGTGAGTGGTTGGGGTGCGGAATGCACTATCTGCTTTGATAGTGGAGTTGAACACTTTAGCAACTCTCGAGCAGTTATTGGATAGGCACATGGAGCACTCCAGAATGATAGGGAATGGGATAGCTTGATCTTGGGTTCGGACATAACTCGGCACAACATCGAGGGCCGAAGGGCCTATACTGTGCTGTACTGTTCTATGTTCTAACGTTAAATTGATGGCAATTCATTTTCTAAAGATATGATGTTTATGTAGAAAAGCTCAGGAAGAAGTTGAGCCCACCAAGGATCCAAAGGCAAATCTTAATCGAAACATAAAAACTAGAAGCGAGAGTAGGCCATTTGGCCCTTCGAGCCTGCTCCACCATTCATTTTGATCATGGCTGATCATCAATTTCAATATTCTGATCCTTCCTTCCTTTGATCCCTTTAGCCCCAAGAGCTATATATAATTTTGTTCTTGAAATCAAACAATGTTTTGGCCTCAACTACATTTTGTAGTAGTGAATTCCACACACTCAATACCCTCTGGCTGAAGAAATTTCTTCCCACTCAGTTCTAAATGGTTTACCCCTTATCCTCAAACTATGACCCTTAGTTCTGGACTCCCCCATCATTGGGAACATTCTTTCTGAATCTACCCTGTTAGACATGTAAAGACAGAGAACATGGCTCATGTATTAAATGAATACTTTCCACCATATCTTTACAACAGAAGCAGATGACGTAATTTAAGAGGGGAAGGAAATTCTCAATAGGATTATAATAGATGGAGTACACATACCAAAAAATGCAGTATTAGCAGAAGAGGGCAAGTCAGCTGATTCAAATGAAATACTTCCTGGCTTAGACAAAAAAAACAGCAATTGAAATTGGCCACAAATGTTCCATCCTGATAGGAGGGTTGCTAATGTTATAAAACTATTCAAAAAATGGGAGAAGGGTTAAAACTATCAGCCTAATATCAGTGTAAATGACTGGAAATTGCCGTCAGGGATAAAATAAGCTTTAATTTGGGAAATTATGGATCAATCAAATATGGATTTGTTAAAGGTAAGTTGTGTCTAATTAACTTGATTCAATTCTTTACAAATTGATGGAGAACATTGAACAAGGTACCCACAGGCTTGTGAAAGATATTCAACAAACTATAACATGGAAAGCTACTTAAGATGATGGAAGCCCATGGAATTAAGGGAGGAATGGTAGTATGGACATGAAATTGGCTCATTGATGGGAAGGAAAAATGTGGGTGGATGTTTTTTAGATAGAGAGGTGATTATCTCTCATGCTCCCCAAGTGTCAATTTGGGATCCACTGCTGTTCTCAATTTGTATAAATTGGATGCAAAGAACAGCATTATAAAGATGTACTAAATGTCTTCCATTGCCATGTTTTTGTAGCAGTGTGCAATCATCTTTTGCAATTTCGGTTCCTTCCTTAGTCACTGCAATGAGCTCTTCCACAGTTGAGTGTTTTTCAATGCTTTCTGGTCCCTTTCCACAATTACTCCAAATCAAATTATGCCATGTTAGCTCAATAATATTCCATTGTAACAAATTCTACTTGACCTAATTCATTTCCCAGAACGAGATCTAACATTGCTTCCTTCCTTGCAGATGGTTCAAAACTTGGCCAAGTAGCAGATTGCGATGAGGAGAGTTACAAAGCTCAGGATTACATAGGTAAGATGGTGAAATGGGCAAAAGCATGGCAGATGAGAGTTCAATATGGAGAAGTGTGAAGCACTTTGATAGGACTGATATGGAAAAGTAGTACTTTATAAATGGCATGATGAATAAAGAGAACGATGCACAGTACTCTAACTTAGTATTAAAACCATATAAACCCTTTCTTCCGTTTTCCTCTAGAAAGTGGTGACTCATTGCTGGACAAAGGTTTTGACTGGCCTTTCTTTGTACATAAGTCTGGACTGTGTTAGTGGGATATCTGGCAATAAAACCACTGAACTCATCCCAATCCTCCCATCCTCCATGTTCACACAGAAACATTTCAGATTGAATCTGAGAAATGGGGAACATTAGTTGATTTCCCTCTGCACGTTACAAACCTTTCCAAGGCCAGCACACACTTCCTTAGCTTTGGCGCACAAACCTGCTCACAATACTCCAAACATGGGGAGACACGGGGAGAACATGCAAACTCTGCACAGTTACCCAACGCTGGAATTGAACATGGGGCTCCAGTGGCACAGTGGTTAGCACTGTGCTAACCACCATGCTACCCCAAGAGAACAAGGAAATCTGTAACTTTGACATTAGGAATGAACTTCTGTCCTTTTAGGTTCAGCTGGAAACTGCATAAACAGAACATCTCATTCCAATTGAGCTGTGGACAGATCAGGTCCATCCCTCAACCGAACTACCATGGCACAGGGAGACATAATCCCAGCTAAACCATTAGGCATAGCGCTCAGTAAACAGGAGCTCACACCTTGGATCCATTAACCTTATAAAACAACCAGAGAAAATACTCAATATCAGAGTGATAAACACCCCCAAGAATAAAAGGGAGGAAACTTCTCCAGTGAACTCCAATGGAATAGGATTTCACCCTTTGGCCTATCAAGTAATTTGAAAGTATTAAATTTCACCTCTTCTGCATTGTATCACCCACAAATATTACATCTATCTCCAATAATCCTTTGTGGCACCCAAAATGGAAAGTATCCCCTTCTGCAAATCCTCTTCAGATTCAAATCCAACTGTAACAGGCCAACCTGACACGATGAAATTCTTAGCCAGATTAAACTTGCACATTTTCAACAATTTGTTGTGTTGCTGTGAGTTTTGCTTTTAGGATTGGCATTTATCCTTAGTTTGATACAAACCACCTGCATTGCTCAAACACTTCAGGGAGTAGTTAAAGAGTCAATGTATCTTTGTGGGGTGGGAGTCACGTATGGGTCAGACAAGGTAAAGATAAGTTTTCTTCTGTTTAGAACATGAGTGAACCAGTCCAATTCAGGTGGATTTGCGGTTAAGCTTATTTAGTTATTAGTCACAAGTAAGGCTTACATCAACACTGCAATAAAGTTATTGTGAAATTCTCCTAGTCGCCACACTCCGGTGCTTGTTCAGGTCAATGCATTTAATCAGCACGTCTTTCAGAATGTGGAATGAAACCGGAGTACCTGGAGCAAACCCAGACAGACACAGGGAGAATGTGAAACTTCACACAGACAGTGACTCAAGCTAGGAATCGAACCCAGGTCCATGGAACGGTGAGGCAGTAGTGCTAACCACTATGCCACCACGCTACCCCTTCCAGTTAGTGCTGTGCAAACTGTGAGATGCAATCAGCTATTCTTAAATTAATATCTTATCAGCAAATGTTTAAGCGAAGTAAATAGGCATGAACAAAAAAAAATCAGAAACCATTCTTTGCTCAAGAATGCTTGAATGCTTCTCTTAACCAAATCATTTCAGCTGTTCAGAGACTGTTGTGTTTTTTTTCCCCCTAGATTACAGTTCTGACTCTGTTTACAACCCAAGTCTCAAACAGGCACCATCTGGATAGCATGCAGAAATCGTAACAGCTCTCCAACGTAGCAAACAAGATGAGCTAGCAAGAGGAGGCATTTTGTCTTTTTGTTCTGTTCCCAGCCCCCCCCCAAACATCTCAACATTGCTTCCTCCCGGCTCTTCAAAGAATCAAAGCAAAACCTTGCGTCCTATCAAAAGTCTGTTCGTCCCTACCTTGCGCTACCTTCCCTCTCTCCTCCGTGTTCATCTTTCTACATCCGATTTCGCACCCAGGTTCAGATCTATGCTGCATTTTCAAGGCAGCTGTCATCACATACTCGATGTGATGTTTGGATCGCGTTAACTCCCTTTGTTTCCTGTTCTGCAGTTTGACCGTCGTGCTGCTAAATGCATTTGTTAACTTCTGAATTAAACACTTTAGACAAGGCAAGGAGCTGCCTCCTTCAAACCAAAAGAGAAAATGCTGGAAAATCTGGCAGCATCTGTAAGGAGAGAAAAGAGCCGACGTTTCGAGTCCTGATGACCTTTTCTTTGTCAAAGCTTTTGTTTTGCCTCCTTCAAATATTTGTTTTGATTTTCAACTTCAAAATTCCCACTCCATTAAAAAAAGGAAAACGGATTAGTTGTTTATTTAGCGGTGAGTTATTTATTTTAAAAAGAAATTGACTGGAAACAGGAAGGAACACTGGATCATTCTCAGTTTCATCATCGGAAGATCTCCGAGACCATGTTTAGTCCAATCGGTGGGCAGAACTGGGTTAATGGAACTTTGTTGGGGAGCAAATTAAGGATATATAACAGGCTCCAAGCATTTTGGATCAAGGAATGGAAAAGCAGCAGGAATCCTATCCTGGACCACAATCCATGTCGGATTGACTGCATTCTCATTAATTAAAGATGGGATTAGACTTGGCCTTTCCTGATACTTACATGTCCTGAACATAAGCTTTATCTCTTCCAATTTACTGCTAAAGAATCTCATCCATCTCGGATGGCACGGTAGCACAGTGGTTAGCACTGCCTCCTGACAGCTCCAGGGATCTGGGTTTGATTCCCAGTTTAGGTCACTGTCTATGTGGAGTTTGCACATTCTTCCCATGTCTGTGTGGGTTTCCTCCAGGTACTCCAGTTTCCTCCCACAGTCCAAAGATGTGCAGGTTAGGTGCATTGGTCATGCTAAATTGCCCTTTAATGTCTCAGGATGTATAACGTTAGATGGATTAGTGGGGTAAATATAGGGGTTATGGGGACAGGCCCTGGGTGGGATTGTGCTCGGTGCAGACTCAATGGGCCAAATGGCCTCCTCTGCATTGCAGGGATTGTATGATTTTCAGTATCATTGGCACATTTCTGGTGACAGCTTAAAGTTTATTTATTAGTGTCATAAATAGGCTTACGTTAACACTGCAATAAAGTTACTGTCAAAATCTTTGAGTTGCCGCACTCTGGCACCTGTTTGGGTACACTGAGGGAGAATTTAGCATTGCCATTGCCAATGCACCTAACCAGCATGTCTTTGAACAGTGGGAGGAAACGGGAGCACCCGGAGGAAGCCCACACAGACCAGGGAGAACATGCGGACTCCACACAGACAGTGACCCAAACCAGAAATCAAACCGGGGTCCCTGGCACTGTGAGGCAGCAGTGCTAACTATTGTGCCACTGTGCTACCTCAAATGTCTGCTCCAGGTGAGACGCTACTGCTCCAGGTCTGCTCCAGCTGGTGGTAAGTCTGTGAGCAGTGAGTGGGGTACTCAGTGCTGGCGGTTACTGGGGAACTTACACTTCATTGTATAAAGTCACACAGTAAGGGTGCCCACTTGGGCAAGGCACTAAAAGGCTACAGTATAACTGAACAGAAGCAAAAGCTGAATGCAAGTTTGAGGAACAACACTTTGGCAACTTGCAGTTTTCCAATTCACCCACATTCACCAATTTCAGACCAAAACCTCTGTCCCCGCTTTGCTGATTAATTCACTTTTGGACACTCATCCTACTGACATTCTCACCCCTTCTGGACATATCCTGCATGGACCAGCTGATAGGGGTATTCGCAAACATTTTCAACCTCTCTTTAAACCAATCCCAGGTCCCTATCTGCTTCAGGAAGACGACCATCATCTTGGTACCAAAAAAAAGCCAAGCACTGTGCCTTAATTGTCCAGTGGCTCTGATATTCATCATTATGAAGCGCTTCAAAAGGCTAGTCATGGCACAAATCAATTCCAGCCTCCCTGACTGCCTGGATCCATCACAGTTTGCCTACCTCCGCAACAGATCCACAGCAGATGCCATCTTTCTGGCCTTATACTCAACCCTGGAATACCTAGACAACAAAGACATCTATGTCAGATCCCTCATTATTGATTACAGCTTAGCCTTCATCACCATTATTTCTACAAAACTCATCTCCAAACTCCATCATATAGGGATCAGCTCCTCCTTCTGTGATTGGATCCTAAACTTCCAAACCTACAGACCACAATCGGTAAGAATAGGCAACAAAACCTCCTCCATGATTATCCATAACATTGCTGTTATATCCTCAGCCTCTTACTATACTACTTATACTACAGTGTGGCCAAATTCCCCTCAATTTTCAAGTTTGCTGATGACTCCACGATAGATCTCAAACAGTGATGAGATGGAGTTCAGGAATGAGATAGAGAATCTGGTGAACTGGTGCGATGATAGTAATCTCTTCCTCAATGTCTACAAAATGAAGAAGCTGGTAATCAACTTCAGGAAACGTAATGGAGAATGTGCCCTGTCTACATCAACGAGGATGAAGTAGAAACAGTCGAGAGCTTCAAGTTGCCCTGGTCTCCACCAAACCACCCCCCGCCCCGTGCTGATGTTATAGTTAAGAAAGCCCACCAATGCCTCTATTTTCTCAGGAGGATAAGGAAATTCAGCATGTCCATTACAACTCTCACCAACTTCTACAGATGCACCATAGAAAGCACTCTTTCTTTTTGTATCACGGTTTGGTATGGCTCCTGCCTTGACCTAGACCTCAACAAACTACAAAGGATGTGAACAAAGCCCAGTCCATCATGCAAACCAGTGTCCCACCCATTGACCGTCTATACATCCCACTGCTTTGATAAAGCAGCCGGCATAATTAAGGACCCCACGCACCCCAGACATTCTCTCTTCCACCTTCTTCTATTGGGAAAAAGATACAAAAGTCTGAGGTCACTTTCCAACCGACTCAAGAACAGCTTCTTTTCTGTTACCATCAGATTTTTGAATGGGTCTACCTCGCATTAAGTTGATCTTTCTATACACCCTAGCTATGCCTGTAACACTACATTCTGCAGTCTCTCCTTCTCTATGTATGGAATGCTTTGTCTATATAGCGCGCAAGAAACTATACTTTTCATCGTATACAAATGTATACTACAATAATAAATCAAACCAAATCAAACATCTTTTGTTTATTTACTGTTCCCATTCCCACTTCCTTTGGCCATGACCATCAAACTATTTATCATTTTTTCTTAGTGCAGAAGGACGTCATTCATCTCATCAAATCTGCACCGACCACAATCCCACCCAGGCACTATCCCCATAACTGCATTCATTCACCCTAGTTACACCTCCTGACACGAACAGGCAATTTAGCATCCACCTATTTAGCATGTTAGCAGCCAATCCACCTAACCTGCACATCTTTGGATTGTGGGAAGAAACCGGAGCACCCGGGGGGAAATCCATGCAAATACGGGGAGAATGTGCAAACTCCAAACAGACAGTGAACCAAGACAGGAATCAAATCGGATCCCGCTGTGCCACCCCATCCCTCCATTTCACGGACCATTTCAGTACCATTTCATCTCTCCTGTCTTCCTGCCACCCGTAAGACCATCAGACATTGGAGCAGAATTAGGCTGCTCAGCCCATTGAGTTTGCTCCACCATTCAATCATGGCTGATATTTATCTCATCCCCATTCTCCTGCCTTTTCCCCATAAACCCTGATCCTCTTATTAATCAAGAACCTATGTATCTCTATCTTAAAAACACTCAATGACCTGATCTCCACAGCCTTCTGCGGCAAAGGGGTCCATGGATTCACCACTCCCTGGCTGAAGAAATTCCTCCTCATCTCTGTTTTAAACGATCATCCCTTTAGCCTGAGGTTGTGCCCTCTGGCTCACGCTTTCACAAACCTTCGCTTTTGTCCTTTCCCACCCATCCTATTCCCCTTTCACCTGCTTAATGCCTATGACACATTTCCACCTCCTGATGAAAGGTCATCAACCTGAAACATTAAACTTGGTTTCCTGCTCCACAGATGCTGCCAGACCTGCTGAATATTTCCAGCGTTTATAACAACCTATGCAACAGCGCTGCATCAGGAGTCTGTAACTCATCAGAGGCTTGTGCCTTCAGTAGAGATAGGATGGGAAGATCGCAATGATCCAACGATGACTGGGATTTGCTTTTCTACGTATCAGTGCCCGTTAACCATTTGAAGACCGCAACAGTGATGCAAATAACATTACTACACGAAGAACTGCATCTGAAGGATTAACCCAGCTTTGTTATTCTGATGCTGAATAATCAGCTTTGCTGTTACAGCATTTTTTCATGTCAAATACATAATTCTTAAACATATTACATTTACACACATGACGGTTGAAATTGTAAGACTATAAGACATTAAAGCAGACTTAGGCAACTCAACTCATTGAATCTGCTCCACCATTCAATCATGGCTGATATCTTTTCTCATCCCCATTCTCCTGCCTTTTCCCCATAATCTCTGATCCCATTATCAATCAAGAATCTATCTATCTCTATCTTAAAGACACTCAATGACCTGGCCTCCACAGCCTTTTGTGGCAAAGAGTTCTACAGATTCACCTCTCTCCAGCTGCAGATATTCGTCTTCATCACCCCTTTAGCCTGAGGTTGTGCCCTCTGGTTCTAGCTTTTTCTACTGGTGGAAATATCCTCTCCACGTCCACTCTATCCAGGCTTCGCAGTATCCTGTAAGTTTCAGTAACATTCCCCCTCATCCTTTTAAACTCCAACAAGTACAGATGCAGAGTCCTCAACCGTTCCTCATATGACAAGCTCCTCACTCCAGGGATCATTCTTGTGAAATTCTGTGGCTGTTCACAGCAGTCGGATTCTCTGGTCTTGCCGCAGTGAGCGGAGATTTGACTGAGTGCCAAATTCTCCATCCTCACTTGCAGCAGCAGTGGGGCGTGAATGGCCAGAGAATTCCAGCAGATGATTTTGGTCTAGTACATCAGGCAAAACTGTTTCCAATTACTGGAGGGTCAGCGAGAATACAGCTTTCACAAAATAACCTGCTGGAGGATGAGAATTTTTTTCCTCCCCTTGCTAAATTGTGGTCATATAGAATACATTGCTGGAAAGGGCAGTGGAAGCACATTCAATAGCAACTTTCAAAAGAGAATTGGATAAACACTTCTTAAAAAGCCTAGAGCAAAGAAGCATGGCTGATTGGACAACCAAGAGCCCACACAGGCACGATGGGCAGAATGGCTTCCTTCTGTGCAATTCTACATATGTACATTCAGAAATATACACAATGGTTAAATTGCAGATATAGCACTTGATAAACTTACAGCAATGAATTTGGGATTGTCAGTAATTTTAACATGAAGTCAACACAAAAAGACAAACAACATCATGTTGGGACACCCAGTACCAATTAAAACAGAAAACATGAAAATAAAACACCTCTTTCTTACCCCCAACCAGCAACACTATGTATAGGATTACAAATATATATGAAATAGATTTGGATACATGCATACACATACATACACACACGCACACATATATATATACACACACACACACACATGTATACAAAAATATACATATATATATACACATATACATATGTTTACATGTACACACATACACATATATATACATATATATACACATATACATGTACACATTTATATATAAATATACTCACATATACACACACACACATATACACATTCACCCACAAACACACACACACACTTATACATATATACATATACATATAGACACCCTGACAGCTTGTATTTTTCACTTTATATTATTGGAAGCTCTTGTCAGACAGATTCTGATTACACTTCTCACGAGTATCTGCATCATTTTCCATCCATGTAGCTAGAATCAGGATTTGCAATTAATGCACATTAAATAAGCTCTACAACAGAAAAGGGCGGCCTCGTATCGAAATCTCCAGACGCGTTTCAGTGCTGAGATGTTCACAGTGGATTAAGAACGACAATATGCATTCAACATTCACAGTTTTTAACACAAAACGCCACGACCCAGTGCAGCCGGAGCCAGGGAGCTGCTAAGGTTTGAAAAACAAGCTTCAGGGTTTCACATCACCAGGCGAACACAACTGACATTTCACGAGTGAAACACGCAGGTACAAAAGAAGCAAGCAATTCTTCACTGAAACCACAGATGCGTTACTAAGAGCCACAGAACCGAAAGGATGCAATCTGAATTCAAATATTTACACTCCAAGAATGGGCTTTCCCCCTTCCCCCATCATTTTGTTTAACTGGGCAGTTTATTTATCGCTCTCTCTGTATAAAACAGATCCCTAGCTTCCTCCTCTCTCTTCTCTCTAGCCCTCTCCCCATTTCTCTTGCGTTCTGCAACCCACCCGTTGCAAAGACGCTTTACTCACCCTTGGATCGCACGGGTTTCTGCTGTGGGTGATTTCTATTTATCTTTCCGTCCCCTTCCCCCCACTACCCTCCCCAAGTTCTGCATTGAATTATCACTTCTCTCTCCGCACACACACACGGAGACACACATACACACAGAGATACACGCAGATACATAGATACACACACAGACATAGATACACACACAGATACATATATACACAGGTACACACACACAGACACATAGATGCACACAGAGATACACACACACAGGCACATAGATACACACAGATATACAGGCAGATACACAGACAGACATATAGATACACAGATACACATAGATACACACACAGACACGTAGATACAGACACACACACAAATACACACACATGCATAGACATAGATACGCACACAGACATAAATAAACACACACACACACACACAAAGACACACAGATACACACAGGTATACACACAGACACATACAGACACACAACCACACATAGACACACAGCTACACGCAGACATATATACAAGACACAGATACGCACACACACACATACACACACAAGCATAGAGATACACACATAGAGACACACACACATACAGATATGCACACACACATACACAAACACAGATACATACACAACGTACAGATACACACTGATACACACACATACACACACACAGATAGCCACATAGATACACACGCTCTCACAAAGATACACAGACACACAAAAGCCAAGACAACAAGCAGTCTAAGATTCAGACACCCAATCAATGATCAGGAAATAACATCCCCATTTGACACATATCAATTCTCCCTTTAAAACAGTCTCTGGCATTAAAAAGAAAATAAAGCCCCCTCCAACCCCCCCCCCCCCCCCCCCCCCCCGCCTCCGGTTGGGCTGCAATGATTTGAAATGGCACGGTAAGACATTTTCCACCCTGCTCACTTTTAAATCTCTTTATGCTCTTCCCCTCTTGCCTTCAGTCGATGCCGAGAGAGAATTTCAGGAACAGCCTCGCTCACATCACGGCTGCTACTGAGAAAGCGGGAATAAAGCTCAGATCTTGCGTCTCATGCGATTGGAATAAACAGGGATTTCTCTCTCCCTCTCCCCCTCTCTCTCTCTCCCATAGAGTAGGTATTTGCGATGGAAATGCATTATAGACACTCCCACACCCGGAGAGGTAGGGGTTTGTTTTGTCACTAACACTGACTGCACACTGATTAAGAACCTGTTCCTTGCAGATCCTGCAAACAAAAAAGACCCCATTTCTTTTGAAGAAATCAGACTTTATTAACCCTAACCTCACGCAATGAAACATGAAATTATTATGTAAAAAAACTAACGCCTCTCAAATTATTTTCAAAATAATTTGCTGTTACCTCCCAGTGAGTCATGTGTAATAAAATCAGAAATATGTTATTTTAAAAGTGGTTTCGAATTTAATTACAAAGGGAAATTTCCCAGCCCCATCACAAACACACTGACACATACCCACAAGAAATTATATTGATTACTGCTTTGTATGTGCAGAATTAATCAGTCCTAATAATCTTTTCAGATACAGTGAATTATATCCTGAGTTGCTTCTCTAGCACCTGAATCCAAACGCAGGCTGAGCGCCCCCATCTCTCCCCCCCTCCCAGCCCCCGCTAACTCCTCCCTCCCGCAGGCCGATTTCCCCCCTCCCCCAAGCTGATTACCTCCCCCCCACCTGACTTTCCTTACCATCCCCCCCCCCTCCCCAAGCAGGCTGATTTCACCCCCCCAGGTTAATCCCCCCTCACCCTCACCCTCCAACTGACTCCCTCAACACCTCCCCCTCCAATACAGGCTGACTCCCTCGCCCCTGCTCCCCCACACTGATTCCCGTCCTCAAGGCTGACTCCCCCACCTCCCCGCATAGGCTAATTCCCCCCCTTAACTGCCCCCTCTACCACCCCCCAGGCTGATTCTGTACCCTTTCCCCCCCCGACTCTCCCCTCCCACCCCCCGGCAGGCTGCCCCTCCACACTGACATCCCTGTCCCGGGCTGATTCCCCTATCACACCTGCCTAGGCTAATTTCCCCCCCTCCACCACTCTCTGCTACGCCCCTCCCCAGGCTAATTCCACTCCTTCTCCCCCAACTCCTCCTCCCTGAAGGCTGACCCCCCCCCATTCTTCCCACACTGAATCCCCTGCCCCAGCTGACTCCCCCCACCCCCTGCCCATGCTAATTCTGCCCCCCTCCCAACTCCACCACCTCAGGCTGACTCCTTGCCCTCACCCAGACTGATCTCCCCCCAGTCCTTCCATGCTGACTCCCACTAGGCTGGCTTTTACACCCAAGTGAGGTTGCAAAAGCCCGCCTAAAATCTCTATTCGGCATCTGACTTAGGAATGCTCGGTACTGACGCTGGGTCCTAAAATGAAAAGCTCCCCATTTGAAAGCACAAACATCCCTGACTAGTTAGCACTATCTCATGGTTAGCACTGCTGCTTCACAGTGCCAAGGACACGAGTTTAATTCCCGGCTTGGGTCACTGTTTGTGTGGAGTTTCTCCCTGTATCTGCGTGGGTTTCCTCTGGATGCTCCAGTTTCCTCCCACAGTTTGAAAGACATGCTGGTTAGATGCATTGATCATGCTAAGTTCTCCCTTGGTGTACCCCGATAGGCGCTGGAGTATGGCGACTAGGGGATTTTCACAGTAACTTCATTGCAGTGTTAATGTAAGCCTAATTGTGACACTTATAAATATACTTTAAACTTAAACTTCACGAGCGGAGGGAACAAGGCTGAAATAAATATTGACTGGTACCAACCTTACTCCTTTCAGCAAATGACCCCTAGAATAACTCTAATTATACTAATGATGCTGATAGTAGTTTAATTTGTTGAGGATCAATAATATTTCTCTCAGGTTTAACATGGTCAACAAATGGGTCAATTTTTATTTCTGCTCTTTAATGGGATGAGTTTGGGTGTTCCACTACTGGAAACCAGTTCTGCAAAATAGAATATTCTCCCATCTTACTGTTTCCCTCTGATGCCAAGTAAGAATGGGTCACTAAAAAGCTGTTTCAGACAGGTGTCATGGAATGTGAGCTGACAGCTGCAACCAATGAAAATATATCATTATTTTACAAAAGTGCACATTTTGTGTCAATATCGAGAGTTGTGATTCAGGTGCTGAGTCTCACTAACAAGGAATTTGGGCATCTCTCAGCATTGTAATTGTGCTTTCTGAGAGCGTCTGGAACAACTATATATTTGCTGTCTGTGTTTCCAATATATTTAGGCAATATCCTTTACCAGTATTGCTGTAATGAGCAGGAACTCTGTACCAGCAGAGACATTCTCCGTGTAGAATGATCTGAGGAAGTTCTTTTCAGGACATGGAGACAGATTCTAAAAATTCATTTCTGCTACTTGGGGGGGAGGCAGTGGGGAGGGGGGTGGGGGGGGGGAGGGGGTGCGAATCTCCCAAAAGTGCTGAATTGGTAGGAAAACTGTTCTAGACCATGACTGTTTCTTCAGTGCAGTTTCTCACTTTGTGCATTGCAGAGACCTCTGTGCATTGCAGAGAGACATGAATATCATTAAAAACCCAGTGAGACTGGGCCTAGTCACACTGGAAACTGATGGTTCTGGAACTCTGCACATGCGCAGTGGTCCCGATCTGCCCGTTTGCTGGCCAGCTTGATCACTGACCAGCCCGAGACGCCCCACAGTCCTGCCCCTTCCAGCTCCACCCACGGCCTGAGTGCAGCCCCCACAACAATTCCGGGCCAACACTGGTCCCTCCCCACCCCCATCTCCTTTCCGGAGTGCCCCATGTCCAGTGCATGCTGCTCCAGCAGAGGTGATCCCCCCAACCATCTGACCCTAAAGGATACCCCTCCCCCAGGGTCAGACCCCCCCCTTGGAGGCACGCACCCCACACCCAACAGACCACTTTCCCCCTCCCCCAACCTGCCCCAATCTCTCCAGCCCAGACCGATCCCCATGCAGAGTAGCAGCAGGACTTCCCCCACCCCTACTAATTGCCCCTAGGCCTCGCCCACAATAGGCCCCACCCCCCTGGGCACTGCCCAATGCTCAATGGGCAGTGCCAAGGTGGTTCCTGGACATAGACACCTTGCTCCTTGGGCAGTGCCGGGGGCACAGGTTGGCCCTGCCAGGGCCCCCATGCCCGGGGCCACCAACTTCTGCTGCCCGACCCCTTGGGGGGGCCCTAATTGCCCCCCTTTATTCCGGCAGGTTCTTCTGCTAGTTCCCTGAACATGGGGAACTGCTTTAAACCCTGCTGGAATGAGATATTCCTGGCAGGAGATGCTATCCAGTCTGGCAAGTTCCGTGCCGGGACTGATAATCACATGCAAAATATATTTAAAATTCATTTAAAAAAAGATTCAAATTACTAATCTCTCTTCCCATTCATTTCCACCATGGTTCCGATTCCGAATGTTGTCCAACTCTGGGAAATGCTTGTGCGTTCCTGGCACATGCACAAATCGCTTGAAATGGCCAAGGCATGATTCTCCTAGCTGGACCCATCAAAATCATTGTGGGTCACGATGGAAGAATTGGGTTCTATTACTATTCCAGAAGAGTGGATGTGAGGCACTACATCACTCTTATATCTCACCTATGTAGCTTTCTACCTTACAATAAATACAACAACACTGAAATTCCATTGGCCAGGCTTGAGTTTCCTAAGGTTGCCAATGTAAATATCCAAATGTTGTGAGGCCAGTGGATGCCCTTGAAATACCCAACAACTGCACCCAGCCGAAAATTGAGCAGATGCCAAGCTCTTCCTGAAGTTGAATTCCCCCTCAAGATCTCTGGAAGGAAAAGAAGATCTAATTTTCTTTTATAAAACTTACCTTTGGGGTTCTGAGCTGCTACTTTGACCTGGACACACCACTTAACGCCCCCAAGAGTGAGGCCATCCAAAAGCTTCCTCTGTTCCAGAATACCAGTCTTCTGTTGTACACAGAGTTCTTGGCCGCAAACTGTGGGTGTCAACCCAGGATGAATATTTTTATTTGTCTAGGTGAAGAGAGCTTTGCTCATTGGGCCAACATTTATTGCCAATCTCTAATTGCCCTTTAACTGAATGATTTTGCTGGGCCAATTCAGATGGTGCTTTGCTGTGGGTCTGGAGTCATGTGTAGGCCGGACTGGCAGATACCTTTCCCGAAAGGACATTAGTGAACCAGGTGGGTTTTTATGACAATCGATAATGGTTTTGTGGTCATGGTCATAATTAAACTTTTAATTAATTACTGATTTAATTTTCCTGATTTTTATTTTAGATTCAAAATACTGTGGGTCAGCACGGTGGTTAGCATTGCTGCCTCACAGCACCAGGGATTCAATTCCCAGCTTGGGTCACTGTCTATGAGGAGTTTGCACATTCTCCCTGTGTCTGCGTGGGTTTCCTCCAGGTGCTTCCCACAGTCTGAAAGACGTACTGGTTAGGTGCACTGGCCATGCAAAATTCTCCCTCAGTGTACCCAAACAGGCGCCGGATTGTGACGACTAAGGGATTATAACAAATAAATAAATAAACTTCAATTTCACCATCTGTCACAGTGGGATTCGAACTCTTGTTCCCAGGCCATTAGTCTGGGTCTCTAGTTATGAGTCCAGTGATAATACCACTGCATCACTGCCTTCCTAAGGGTTCTGCTGTATTCTAATTATAACTACAGTAGGAGTGTGGCAGAACACTTGAGGAAACCAAGAATCAATTTGTTGTATCACTTTGCTCTTGGTGAGACATTGCTGCTGTGTTTCTCTACACAACAAGAATGGCTGAATGGCAGCAATATTTGACTGGTACTCTTTAGAGAGCAGCTCTGAGGTCAGGGAAGATGGTATATAAAGAAAAGGAAAGGGTGCAGAATATAGTGTTACAATCATAGCCAGGATGTAGGGAAAGATGAATTTAGTGCAAGACAGGTCCATTCAAAATTCTGATGGCAGCAAGGAAGAAACTGTTCTTGAATCAGTTGGTACGCAACCTCAGACTTTTGTATCTTTTTCCAATGGAAGAAGGTGGAAGAGAGAATGTCTAAGAAACAATACTTCTCTCTTTCATTTTCTTCAATTTTCTATTATGACGGTAGCACAACATTCTGCACCCTCTCCTTTCCTATTCCCCTATGCAAACTATGAATGGTATGTTTTGTCTTTAAAGTGCACAAGAAACAATATTTTTCACTGTGTCGCAATACATGTGACAATAATAAATCAAGTCAAATCAAATCAAAATGTGATCACTCTGTAAAATTATTGTTTCGTATGATTATGTACTATTCCATCATGTGGTTCACAATATGGGGAAGGCACTGTGGCACAGTGGTTAGCACTGCTGCTTCACAACTCCAGGGACCTGCGTTTGATCCCTGGCTTGGGTGACTATTTGTGAGGAATTTGCACGTTTTCCTGATATTTGTGAGGGTTTCCTCTGGGTGCTTAGGTTTCTTCCCACAGTCCGAAAAACATGCTGCATTGATTATGCTAAATTCTCCCTCAGTGTACCCAAACAGGTGCTGGAGTGTGGCAGCTGGGATATTTTCACAGTAATTTCACTGTAGTGTTAATGTAAGCCAACTTGTGACAAATAAATAAAGTAGCATGATTTCTTAAATCATGCCTGAGGGTAATGTCAGCATACTGCATTTATTCAAACCTAACTCGTGGTTAGTGAAATTACTTAGTGTTCATTAAAACTCCTACTCCTCTTCCTTCCCACTTCGAGTGAAGGCGAGTGTCCAGGTGAGGGCAGCAGAGTGGTGAAGGTGATTGGCTGTTACAAGCTGGTAATAGTCAGAAATTTTAACTTTCCCAACATTGACTGGGACAGCCATAGTATTAGAGGGTTGGATGGAAAGAAATTTGTTGAGTGTTCAGGAGGAATTTCTCAATCAGTATGTGGGTAGCCCAACTAGAGATGGGGCAAAACTTGACCTCCTGTTGGGAAATAAAGAAGGGCAAGTGACAGTAGTGTCCTTGAGGGATCACTTTAGGACCAGTGACCATAATTTTATTAGTTTTAAGATAGCTGTGGAGAATAATAGGTCTGGCCCATAAGTTAAAATCCTAAATTGGGGCAAAGCCAATTTTGATGGTATCAGACAGGAACTTTCAGAAGTTAATTGGGGGAGACTGTGGGAAGGCAAAGGGTTGTCTGGCAAGTGACAAGCTTTCAAAAGTGTGTTAACCAGGGTTCGGGTAAACACATTCCTCTTAGAGTGAAGGGCAAGGCTGGCAGAAATACAGAACCCTAGATGACTTGGGATATTGAGCCCTCTGGTCAAGAAGAAGAAAGAGGCAGATGAAATACTTAGGCAGCTGGGATCAAGTGAATCCCTGGAAAAGTATAGGGGGTGTAGGAGAAGAGTTAAAAGAGAAACCAGGAGGGCAAAAAACGGAAACAAAATTATTTTGGCAGGTAAGGCAAAGGAGAATCCAAAGAGCTTCTACAAATACATAAAGAGCAAAAGAATAACAAGGGAGATAGTAGGGTCTCTTAAGGATCAAAAAGGTCATCCATGTTTGGATCCACAGTGATAGGTGAGATCCTAAATGAATATTTCTCACCAGTATTGACTGTTGAGGAAAGCATAGATATTAGGGAACTTGGGGAAATAAATAGTTGAAGAGTATAGATATTACAAAAAAGGAGGTGCTGGAAGTCTTAAAGCCCATCAAGATAGATAAATCCCCAGGACCTGATGAAGTGCATCTCAGGACATTGTGGAAGGTTAGGGAGGAAATTGTATGTCCCCTAGCCGAGATATTTGAATCATCGATAGTCACGGATGCCTGAAGGTTGGAGAGTGGCACATGTTGGCGCCTTTGCTTAAAAAAGGCTACAGGAAAAACCTGGGAACAACAGGCCAGTAAGCTTCACATCTATGGTGGGTAAATTGTGGGAAGGTATTTTGAGAGACAGGATCTACAGGCATTTAGAGATGCAAGTATTGATTAGGATCAGTTAGCATGGCTTTGTGAGTGGAAAATCATATCTCACAAATTTGATTGAGTTTTTTGAAGGGATAACCAAGAAGATAGATGAGGGCAGTACAGTTGATGTTAACTACATGGACATTAGCAAGGCCTTTGACAAGATATCACGTGGTAGGTTATTGCATTAGGTGAAATCTCACGGGATCCAGGATGAAGTATCTAAATGGATACAAAATTAGCTTCTTAACAGAAGCCAGAGGGCAGCTGTAGAAAGTTGTTTTTCAAACTGGAGGTCTGTGACCAGCGGTGTGCCTCAGGGATCAGTGTTGGGTCCACTTTTATTTGTCATTTATATTAATGATTTGGATGACAATATAGGAGGCAAAGTTAATAAGTTTGCAGATGACACTAAGATGTGTGGCATAGTGGGCAGTGGAGAAAGTTATCTCCAATTGCAATGGGATCTTGATCAATTGGGCCAGTGAGCTGATGAATGGTTGATGGAGTTTAATTTAGACAAATGCGAGGTGATTTTGATAGATTGAACCAGGGCAGGACTTACTCAATTAATGGTAGGGCATTGAGGAGAGTTGCAGAATAAAGAGATCTAGGGGTACATGTTCATAGCTCAATTGGGATTAGCTTAAGAGCTTAAAAAAAAAGGGCGGCATGGACAAATTTGGCCAAAGAGTCTGTTTCCATGCTGTAAACCTCTATGACTCTAAAACTGAGATATATTCCCTGTCACATCAATGTTCTAATGTGGCAAAGAAAACTTTACATAAGCCAGTCATAAAAAATAAATACTACATGTCTCGTAATAACCCAGGTTTGGTTTCAGCATTCAATCAAAACACTTAAGCTTGGATTTCCTGGTTTATGAATATTACCTGAACTCTTTATATTACATTAGTCATTTATAATTTACTGCAAGCAATTATCTTCCATTCATATGGCTGAATGAATATAGCATTGACAATTTGTGTATGTGTGTGTATATATTCTCTGAGCTATGATTTATTTAATAACAGTTTTTAATACATTAAAGAGATCCCATTTTTACCAGCATCTATGTAATTGCTGGGCATATGCTGGAGATAATATTGCCCTTGACGTGCTGTTCTGATGCCCATTCAACTGCTGTAAATAAAAATTTCCTGATGTCTGTCCTTTTGCCCTCCCACTCCCATTGTCCAGATGTATCTGACAATATTGATTTGGCATTTATTTTTTTCACAATCTTGCAAATATCTCACAGACGTCTTTAAAAGTTCCATCTGAGACATTTCTCTCTTTTTACTGAAGGGGAAGGCACAGTGGTTCACAATTGCTGCCTCACAGCACCAGAAATCTAGGTTCAAATCACAGCTCGAGTCACCGTCTGTGTGGAGTTTGCACGTTGCCCTTGTGCCTGCGTGAGTTTCCTCCGCGAGTTCCGGTTTCCTCCCACAGTCCAAAAAATGTGCTAATGAGATGCATTAGCTATTCTCCTCCAGTGTACCTGAAAAGGTGCCAGAGTGTGGCAATGAGAGCATTTTCACTGTAACTTCATTGCAGTGTAAATTTACATAAGAACATAAGAAATAGGAGCGAGAGT
Source organism: Sphyrna mokarran (assembly GCA_024679065.1). NCBI lineage: Eukaryota > Metazoa > Chordata > Chondrichthyes > Carcharhiniformes > Carcharhinidae > Sphyrna > Sphyrna mokarran. Next base: position 6,169,406 of record JAGIQG010000023.1, on the reverse strand, counting down.
AGGCCATCTAGCCCTTCGAGCCTGCCCCACCATTCAATAAGATCATGGCTGATCTGAAGTGGATCAGTTTCACTTTTCCACTTTCTCCCCAGAATCCTTAATTCCCTTGTCAATCAGAAATCTACTAAGTCTACTTGTGACCAATAAATAAACTTTAACTTTAATTTATGGGATGTGGGAGTTGCTGGACGGTATGGGATTTATTGTCCATTCCTAATTGCCTTTAGTGGTGATGAGCCACCATCTTGAACCAGTCAGGGCCGCATGGTATAGGTATATTCACAGTGCTGTTAGGGAGGGAGTTGCAAGCTTTACACCTCACGACAGTGAAAGAACAGCAATATCTTTGCAAATCAGGACGGTGAGTAACTTGGGGACGAAATTGCAGGTGATGGTTTTCCATGTGTCTGCTGCCCTTGTCTCTCTAGATGATAGCAGTTGTGAGTTTGAAAGGTGCTGTCTAAGGACCCTTGGTGAATTCCTATGGTGCACCTTTTCTAGTGGTTTCTGGTAGTTGAACCATTTATCACCAATGCCAACACATTACGTCTCCTTAGACAACACACTTCCAAACTCATGACCACAACCATCAACAAAGATCAGAGCAGCAAATGCTTGGGAACACAATGACCTGGAAGTTCCCTTCCATGCTACTTCCCAGCTTGACTTGGAAGTATATCACCGTTCCTTCATTGGGTCAAGAATTCCCTCCTCAACAGCACTGTTGCTGTTTCTACACCACGGGGACTATGGTGGTTCAAGAAGGTGGTTCACCACCACTTTCTCAAGGGCAATTAGTGATGGACATTAAGCTAGCGATACTATCATCCGACAAGTGAATATTAAAAACAAGCCTTGCCTCCAAGATCTGGATTACTCCCTTGTATTGTGGCAAACACAACTGCATGTAATATTCCAGATGTGACCTGACCAGAATTAATGAGATTTAAGCAGATTCCACTGCCATGTACTTTGAGCCCTCACAAAGATTTTTGATCAGAAAACTGTGCATCGCATGCTGGATTTCCCACTGTAAAAGAGTAGCCATCAAAATACAGCAGAAGTTCCTCCACAGCTTGTCCCGTCTATCAAGTGGGTCAGACCACAGTGAAATTAGACACTGGGACTTCTAGACATACATAGAATCCCTACACTGCAGAAGAAGGCCATTTGGCCCATCGAGTCTGCACTGAACACAATCCCACACAGGCTATATCCTCTCAACCCCATGTATTTACCCTACCTCGTCCTCCTTAAAATATGAGCAATTTATCATGGCCAAACAATCTAACCTGCACATCTTTGGGTGTGGGAAGAAACCCACACAGACATGGGGAGAACATGCAGACTCCACACAGACAGTGACCAAAGACAGGAATCGAACCCAGGTCCCTGGTGCTGTAAGGCAGTAGTGCTATCCACTCTGCCACTGTGCCAAATACTTACTGGCTTAGATATATATTGTCCATTCCTTCATTGTTATGTAAACAATGAAATAAACTGGAACACACTGCCTGATAGCATTGTAGAAGTACCTTTGCCACGGGGGCAGCAGTGATTCACTAAGAAGGCCCACCAGCATCTTTTCAATAAATGGCTGCCTTGCCAGTGATTTCTGCATTTCGAGAATGATTAAAATAAAAATCAGGCCTGTGATTTTTCCAAACAACATTTTTTCCAAAAAAGCTCTGCTCTTTGCTTAGGGAATCAGGGAAACAATCCTCAACTCATCTGTCTGCATGGCCTCTCCTTTTGCTTATTTACACCTCATACAGGTTGGTCAAATCAACTAACACCCAAACACTTTTCAACTTTCCCAGGATAAATTTGATCCCACCCATAGAACCTTCCTGATTGATACTCAGCGGATATATGGCATCCTATCCCCCAAGATTGCAGAGCACTAACCCACCCCACCCCAATTGCTTGCAATATTCTTTTAAACTCCAAAGATATTCCATCATTGGTACAGACAATTTTCATTTCCACTTGTCTTTCCTTCTATGTTACACCAGCTGCCACTCAGATCCTCAACAATACTATGATCACAACAAGGTTCAATCAGGTGGCAAACTGGTCAGCCCTGCTGTCTCACAGCACCAGGGACCTGGGTTCGATTCCCAGCTTGGGCCACTGTCTGTGTGGACTCTGCACTTCTCCCCCCGTGTCTGTGTAGGTTTTCTCCCACAGTCCGAAAGACGTGCGGGTTAAGTGCATTGGCCATGCTAAATTCTCCCTCAGTGTACCCAAACAGGTGATGGAGTGTGGTGACTAGGGGATTTTCACAGTAACTGCATTGCATTATTAATGTAAGCCTATTAATAAATAAAATTAATCTTAAACTATCTCTCCACCTCACTCCTTGATATCTCTGCAGTTTCATCGGAAATAAACTGGAACTTCTTCAAAACTGTGCTATCCACTACCTAACTTTTGCATCGCCTTCCAGACTGACTTTAAAATACTTATTGTGAGCTATGAGTTCTGCAGTGGCATTTCTTCAGCTTACTTTTGCAACCTCCTGAAGTTCTACACACTATCTGTACCTTCGGCCCTCCTCATTCTAGATCCTTTTCCTTTTTCCTAGATTTAGCGGCATTGCTTTTTGCCATTATGGCCCTTGTTCTTTCGAACTCCTGTCAATAGGGGAGTTGATAAAGCCTGGTCTTATTATCATTAGACTATTAGTCCAGAAGCTCAGCTAATATTCTGGTGAACCCGGATTTAAATCCTGCCAGGGCAGATGGTGGAATCTGAATTCAATAAAAATAATCTGGAATTAAGAATCCGCTGATGACCATCAAATCATTGCTGGTTGTTGGAAAAACCCATCTGGTTCACTAATGTCCTTTAGAGAAGGGAACCTGCTGTCCTTATCTGGTCTGGCCTACATGTGAGTCCAAAGCCACAGCAATGTGTTTGACTCTCAACTGCCCTCTAAGGGTGAATAAGGATGGGCAATAAAGCCAGTGAAGCCCATTTCCCCCAAATGAATGAAAAGAAACCATTGCCAATTGTTGGAAAAACCCATCTAGTTCTCTAATGTCCTTGCTTGATTTGGCTTACATGTGTCTCCAGAGTCACAGCAATGTGGTTGACTCTCAACTGTCCTCCAAAATGGCTTAGCAAGCCACTGAGTTCAAGGATAATTAGGGTTGGCAATAAATGCTGTCCCATGAATGAATAAAAAAAAACTTCTCACCGTTTCATGTCTCCCTTAACTCTACTGTCAAGCCTGGCTCAGTGTTCAGTTTCCCTGTCTTGTGAAGTGCTTTTGAATATTCTGCTGTGTTAAAGGAGGTATATTTTTACCCCAGTATATCATTGTATTGAACTTTTATTTGCCATCAATCAGGGCAGATGAAGCTTTGCCAGGTCCTTATTAGAAGATCTTGGCAGTGGCGTTTTGAGTTCCATTTCTAGGGATTTTAGTGCTTTGTGTTGAGACTGAACTCCCTGTTTATTTATAAATATTTGCAATAGGAGACAGAACAGTACCTAGACACTCAATTTTCCCACCACTCCAGTTTTCTGTCTGAATCTCGTTTCCATCCTTCCCTACAGCTAGTAATCCGTGTCCATGTTTTACCTTTATGCTTTAGTTTGTAAAGGAGTTTCTCATATGTACTTTATCAAAGGGTCTTTTAGAAGCCTCGGTACATTACACCATGTGGCTTTGATTGGGGTGTCACTTCTTCAAAAGGGAACAATGGCCTTGAAATCAGACCGTGAGATCCTAGTGTAATGTACTTGCTTGAAGTTCCTCTCTTCATTCTTGTAGCAGCCAGGTTCAAAATAAATGGGTCAGCATCTTTGTACAAATAGAGCAGGGAGGAATTTCAGAAAGACATGTTAAATGCTACAATGCCAAAGATTATTTCAATGCCTCTGTGATTAGCCAAGCAAGAGCTACTTCTTCCTAAGATCTGTTTTCTTAGATTATTTCCACGTGGGTGCTTTTTGAATATGGGGACCAGGCTTCAGATGTTCTTCCTGAATGTGTGAGTGACATTTGGGTATTCCATTGGAACTTTGTCAGTGGCTTGATTAAAAAGGTTCAAGTGATGCCATTTAAGAATAAAAGGGAAAAAAAAGATTTGCATTTATCTAGCACCTTTCACAGTCACCAGGCACCCTGAAGCACTTTACAGCCAAGGACATATATTTGAAGTGTTGTAACATAGGAAATGTGTAGCCAATTTGCTTACAGCAAGATCCCGCAAACAACAAAGAGATAACTGTCTGATCATTTGTTTTTGTGACGTTGGTGGAGGGATAGCTAATTGCCAGGATATGGTGGATAACTCTCTTTCTCCTCACTGTGTCATCATTTTAATAATATGTAAATATCTGCAGATATTAGTGGATGATAAAATTTCTACTGCAAAATTTCATTGAAAAACAGGGAATTTTCCAGTGACAATATCAAACTCCTTTGTTAACCAATAACACTGATTGATTAATCCTTCATAGAGAGAGTCATAAAAATCCTACGGCACAGGAAGAGGCCGTTCAGCCCATTGAGTCTGCACTGACCACAATCCCACTCACACTCTACTCTCATGTTTCTACATATTTTTCCCCATTATCCCCCTAACCTACACATCTCAGGACACTAAGGGGCAATTTTAGCATGGCCAATCAACCTAACCTGCACATCTTTGGAATGCAAGAGGAAACTGGAGCACGCAGAGGAAACCCACGCAGACACAGGGAAAACATGCAAACTCTGATTAGATAGTGACCCAAGCTGGGAATTGAACCCAAGTCCTGGCTCTGTGAAGCAGCATTGTTAATCATTGTGCCACCGTGCCACCCTTTGGAGTGTGTGAGGAAACTGTAGTACCTGGAGGAAACCTATGCAGACATGGGGAGAACATGCAAACTGTGCCCAGACAGTGACCTAAGACTGGAATTGAACCCAGGCCCCTGGCACTGTGAGGTAGCAGTGCTGACCACTTGTCACCGTGCTAACCCTGTTGATTGGATCTCGCTGTGTGCATATTGCTTTCTCTGCTTTCCTACAAGACAGCAGCGACTACGCTTGCAAGTAACTTGTGCAGTGCACCTTCCTTCTGAGAATTGCAATAAGATGCTACATGAATGCAAATCTTGTTAACTCATCAGAATGTGCCTTTATAATGTGGTGAAGCTATGGAAATCTGTATCAGGGTTTTTGCACGTAGCACAATCGACCCTCCACTCTACCTACTTAAGTTTCCTCTGGAAGGATTCTCCAATATCTCTCTGAGATCCTTGTTTCCAATATTCAACTTGGGTGGTTCCTTACTCAGATATCACACGTGGTCTCCAGTAGGACAAGAGGCAAAGTGTTCTGTCGAGTTGTTTCGATAGAAATAGGTACAGTTCTTTTCAATCAAGCTGTTTTGCGACTGTGTCACATGTGAAGTAATAGATAGGCTGAAGTGCACTGCAGGGTTGTAGCACAATTGAGAGATTCTAATGAAGTTGTAAGCTGTCAAAAGTTTAACTCGAGTTCAGTCAGATATGGCTCAAGCATACAGTGTGGGAATTAGTAATCTAACACTGTTGCAGTCAGAGATGCCCTATGGAGCGCGAGGAAAGGGCTTGTTGTCAGAGTAATAGAGAGGTGCCGTGAACTGTGTCTGACCCAAATTATACAAAAGAGCCTTTCTTTGCTAAATTGATCAATTTTTCTTGAATCTTTCCTGCCCTTACATGACGCCCATTGGATATTCTCGTTAACAAGACCAAGATGACTCACCTTCATTTGAATGCTTAATTATCCTAAAGATCAGCTCCAAGAGCTGTTTGCTGATCTCGCATCCTTAAAATGCTGATGTACTGATATTGTCGGAAAAAAATTAATAAAATTGTACTTTCGTAAAGGTTAGCCGGTTTTATAACTCGCTATAAAGATGATGCACGTTGTCAGTTTGGCTCAGAATCCCAGCTGCATTATATAGTATCTGGCCTCAGAGAGCCTGGTATTGTCACTGAGTATGAGAGCAGAATGCATTGCCTCAGCAATATCAAGGAAGCGCTCAACTGCAGTAACATAGGAAAAGCTGAGCTTTGATTGCTCCTGACCTGCGTTGAGTACAAGCTGACCTGTGAGAGCTTGGTACCGTCATTGGCTTTGATGAAAATGTTTAATTACCTCGATACTTCAGTGAAAGTTTGCATTGAAGATAAAGGAAGGGACAGTGGCAATAAAGGGCTGGAGATTTGGACTCTGGTTCAGTGAGCTACAGAGCACATGAATTTTAACTCAACCATAAGACACTCTTTTCCCAACTTATTCAGAGTCCAAAGAATTTGTTCAGTTTTGTTATAATTACTACAATCTGGAAACAGATGCTTGGACTTATTGTGTATGAAATAGATAATTCACTACCCTCAACAAAAATACAGAGGCCGGATCTCTATCCCCTCGCCCACCACGGAATTGACACAGGCAAGGGTCTAACAATGAAAATCTCCGTTGGCCTCGGGCGGGAATTTTTCGAGCGAGGCTGTAAAAATCCCACCCAATTAATTTTTTAAAATTTTTGAATCACTCTCTCTATATAGACAAATATGAGATTGCGATCAGAAACTGTATGAAGTCTGTAAAACATATGGAAGGGTTTGTTTATAATTAGACAAGACCTATTACGGACTGTTAGACTGTGGGGTGGCACAGTGGTCAGCACTGCTGCCTCACACGCCAAGGACCCGGGTTCAATTCTCGGCTCGGGTCACTGTCTGTTCAGACTCTGCATGTTCTGCTCGTGTATGCGTGAGTTTCCTCCAGGTGCCCCGGTTTCCGAACATGCTGGTTAGGTGCATTGTCCGTGCTAAATTCTCCCTCAGTGTACCCGAACAGGTGCTGAAGTGTGGCAACTAGGGGAGTTTCACAGTAACTTCATTGCAGTGTTGATGTAAGCCTATGTGTCACATTAGTAAATCAATTTTATTTTAGGGTCAAAACTAAAATATTGCAGATGTTGGAATTCTGATTTAAAAACAGAAGATGCTGTAGATACTCAGTGAGTCTGGAAGCTGTCAGACTTGCTGAGTATTTTCGACATTTTCTTCTTTGTGGTAAAAACTAGGATGCATCTTCTGCCACTTTCCATTTTAATGAATCCTATTTCTTGTTTCTGATTTTCTTCAGTGATGCTGCTCCCTTTTCCTGAATGATTCGTGATGCTCTTCCCAACAGCAACTTATCTTTCACAACCTTGGTGTTACTCTTCCTAACATCCACATCGATCCTGATAACCTCACAGTGGGTTTTACCAACAGATAGATCTCCCTTCACGACTTCACAGTTACCCTTCGAAGAAGAGTCACGTGGATTGGAAACATTGACTCTGAGTCTCTCTCCTCGGAGCCCACCAGATCTGCTGAGTCTTCCCAGTATCTTCTGGTTTGATTTCAGTCATTCTTTCGAATAAGCGTGGGTTATTTTCTTGGCACTGATTTACATTTCACATTCTCACTGTTGCTTTCACTCTTTACGGCTTCTCTGTTATCATACCTGCTGTTGCTAGGTACCACTCTTAGTCACCAGGTTAATGTTATGAGTTGTTGTTATTCATTCTGCGTTCTAAGTACTTTTTCCAAAGTCGTTGTTACTCCTCATACTGTTGCTGGAATCTTTCCAGAAACAGGCTATAATACATCTATAGTACACACATACAAGTAACCAGAACCAAGAACAATATTGCACAGGAACAGGCCCTTCGGCCCATCAAGTCTGTGCTGATTCCTAATCCTTATTTAGACTTATTGCCTATTCACAGTTTCTATCTTTCTGTTCACCTCCTGTTCATGTTTCTATCAAGATACACCTTGAACATCGATCACATGCCTGCTTCCACCAGCTCCACTGGCAGTGTATTCCAGGCATCCATCACCCTCTGCTTGAAAAACTTTCCCCACACCTCAACTTAAACCTTTGCCTGCTTGTTGACTCTTCCACTTTGGGAAAAAAGCCTCCGATTATCCACTCTATCTACGCCTCTTATAATTTTATAGACTTCTATCAGGTCGACCCTCAGCCTCTGTCTTTTCTGTGGAAACAGTCTGAGTTTATCCATTAAGAAGTCTCACAACACCAGGTTAAAATCCAACAGGTTTATTTGGTATCACCCGTCCCATTCTAAACCAGCCATTCCACGATTGGTAACGGAATGTCAAAGGCCTTTTTTATTCATGTGCTAAATTTCAATGAAGTTTGCATTCCATTTTATAAACAAGTCTGCAGCAGATCTACTAGGCCCCACCCCATCAGAGTGACATTATAAACCCCACCCACTCATTCATTTCATTCAGAGAAGCTCAAATTCTGGCAGAGCTGCCAAAAAGAAATAGTCCCAGCTTCATCACTTCAAATCTTCAAGATCCATCTTGAGATTATTTCCATTTAAAAGCTTTAGTTAATACAGACCACCATCTCAGTAGCTCATGCCTGATTAACACATTACCCAGATCATGTTTGTTAACTATGAATGTTAGTCTGTGACACCGATACAACTAGAGCAGCAACAGAAACAGGGATTAACAATCTTTCCCTCCCCCCTCCTCCAATTCTGGCCTTGTAAAGATTGCCTGAAGATGGCTTTTCCAGCCTCTCTCCACATCTCTTCCCAATGTCCCTATTATAGCCCCTCTCCACATTCCTTCCAATACCCCTGTTACAGTCCCTCTCCAAGTCTCCGTGCCAAGGCCCCTGTTACAGCCCCTCTCCACATCTCTGCTGTAAAACCCCTGTTACAGCCCCTCTCCACATCTCTGCCGTAAAACCCCTGTTACAGCCCCTCTCCACATCTCTGCCGTAAAACCCCTGTTACAGCCCCTCTCCACATCTCTGCCATAAAACCCCTGTTACAGCCCCTCTCTACATCTCCGTCCCAAAGCCCCTGTTACAGTCCCTCCTCACATCTCCTTCCAATGCCCCTGTAACAGCCCTTTTCCATATCTCCCTCCAAAATACATGTTGGATGTCGATCCAGGTGTCATGGTGAAGGAGAAGTGGTTTTACCTATAGCTTGTTGCAATATTTAACTGAAACAGTTGAAGGTGTCTTTCTAATCTTGGCTATTCTGATCTTGGCGATGTATCTGATTTTAGTCAGTTGTCTACACACACCAAGGTCTATATTGTGCTTTTAATGTGGTAAATCGTTCCAAGATGTTTCACCACAGCATTATCAGGCAAAATTGAGAAGTCGAGTGGGCTCATTTGGGACAACACCTGTCTCAAAGATGGAGGTGTCAGTTCAATTCCTACTCCAGGCCATGGAAAGGCCATTCATAATGTACTTAATGTGTTGTTGTTTAGGAATCATCATTACATTCGTGTCCCATCCACTGACTCTGTCTACACTTCCTGCTGCCTTGGAAAAACTGCCATAATCAAGGACCCCAGTTGTTCTCCCTTCCACTTTCTTCCATTGGGAAAAAGATACAAAAGTCTGAGGTCACGTACCAATCAACTCGAGAAGAGCTTCTTCCCTACTGCCGTCACACACTTTTGAATGGATTTACCTCGCATTAAGTTGATCTTTCTCTACACCCTAACTTTGACTGTAAGACTACACTTAGCATGGTCTCCTTTCCTTCTCCTCTGTGTATTCTATGAATGGTATGCTTTGTCTGTATAGCACACAAAAAGCAATGCTTTTCACTGTATCCCAGTACATGTGGCAATAATAAATTAAAATCTAATATAAGATTAGGACAGTTTGGCTGAAGGGTTTCTCTACATTACAAGGGAAACATTTGCTGGGGGAGAATTGGAGGAATGGTTCTAACTAAATAGCCCTTTCAAAGGGGCTAGTAGAGATACAATGGGCCAAACATCCTCCTCCTGCGCTGTACGACTCTATTTATTCTTTGTTGCTCATGAGTCCAATCTGTGTTAGAACATTACAAAGATGATAAATGCAGGTGGGGTGAAGATACTTATTAAAAATGGAAGAAAAAGTAAGCAGAAAATAAATTCAGGTACACAAAGTGCTGTTAAACCATAACGAACTAGGTTGGTATGTTTTAGTGATGAGGTCAGTCGTTCTAGGTCCCATTACTCACTTTCTCTCTTGCTCACATTGAATTGGTGCCAGTCTATAATGACCCTTATCTCTGTATTTAATCTCCCACATTCTGGCTAGTTTGAGTAAATGAGCTGGACAAATGCCAATCTATTATGCAGCCTGCCTCAATAGACACTGTCTACACTTAAGGGTTTGAAGACTGGAGCTGGGAAAGTCCGTAATGAAACCAATCTCCGTTGGCCTCATCCACTCTCTCCCTCGCACACATGAGCTACAGTAAATGAGTTGGACGCAGTGGGTCTACTTATTTATTTTCTCCCGCTTAGAGAAAAGTTGAAGGGAACTGTTTCCCAGGGAGCTGCTTGAAATTGTGTAAAGTGTATGACACAGAAGGTGACCGTTCAGGATATCTGAGCCATTGGCCGATATTTTGTGACCTCGCACTGTAGGGCTCATAAGATCCTGCCCGAGCTCAATGGAGAATTCCGTTCTGTGAGCCTCATCTGCCCCGATTCTAGGGCAAGCGTGGCGGTAAAATTCTGGCCATTGTGTCCGAGAACATTTTTCCAGCTTCAGTCACTGTCTGTGTGGAGATTGCGCGTTCTCCCCGTGTTTGTGTGGATTTCCTCAGAGTGCTCTGGTTTCCTCCCACAATCCAAAGATGTGCAGGTTAGGTGAATTGGCCATGCTAAGTTGCCCCATAGTGTCCTGGGATCGTAGCTTAGAGAGATTAGTGGGTAAATATGTAGGGTTACGGGGATAAGGCCTGGGTGGAACTGTTGCCAGTGCAGACTCGATGGGCCAAATGGCCTCCTTCTGCACAAAAGAGGATTCTATGTTTCTTTCAAACCACAAAACGCAGACAGTGCTTCTGAAAAGGAGTAAAGACTCATCAACCTTTCCGGTGTGGACCTCAGTGCTTGGCAAGCCCCATCACTTCCTGAAAATCCCACCCACTGAGTCACAATGGCCTGGAAGGAGGACATTCGGCTCATTGAGTTGATGCTGGCTCTCTGTACAACAATCCAGCCAGTTCCATCTGCCCCAGCTCCATCCCTGCAAGCGTATCACCCTGTCCTCCAAGTATCCATCCAGCTTCCTTCTGAAATCATCCATTGTCTCCACTTCCCTTCTGAACTGTGAATTCCAGATCATTCCCACTGGCTGTATTGAAAAACTTCTTCCTCACACCTCTGCCATTTCTCCTGACCAATACGCTAGGCTGCATTTTATGGATTCCCCCCCCCCCCCCCCCCCTCCTGTCGTGTGTGGTTTCAGCGGTGGAGGGTGAGGTAGGGGCACGTAACATAAAGTGGACCCCTATCCATCTTGACTGGGATTAAGTTGATCTTTCTGTACACCCCAGCTATGACTGTAATGCTACATTCTGCATTCCCTCCTTCCCTCCTCTATGAACAGTATGCTTTGTCTGTATACTGCACAGGAAACAATACTTTTCACTGTATGTTAATATATGGGACAATAATAAATCAAATCAAATAATTTCTCCTCATCTCTCTTTTAAATCTCATCCGAAAACAATGACCTCTTGTTCAGTAGAAAGATAATTAGCACCAGTAAAATGACTGACTGAAAGTCTAAATGCCCCAGGAATGCCTTGTCCTGTCGTACAAAGCAAAGCTTTAATTTCCCAGTACTGTCACTCATCGTTATGAAGAGTACAAATGCACAAAGCGAGAAAAAAAAGGTTACAGGGCGAGAATTTTTTAATTTGCATCCATTCGCTGTTAGAACATTGTTTTATCAAGTATTGCATTCACTTGGGATGAATGAGTTTAATCCAAGTTGACCTGTCGTCCATTGGTGCACGAAGCATCAGTAGACGGAGAAGAAATTAACACGAAAGCATAGAGTCTGACCCTCATCCCAAAGCACTTCCCGTCCCAACAATTAATGTCCTCCGGTTGAGAAATATGGCGGCTAATTTTCACATAGCAAGATCCCAAGTTGGCAAACAGGCAAACAGTCAATCTGCTTTCGTGCCATGGAGTTGGTGGTGGGAGTGGTATGGGGGTGGGGGGTGAGAAGTGAGGATGTGGCAGGAAGGAGGGGTGGGAGAGTGGATGGACAGGGGCGGGTGGTGGGTGGGAGGGGGTTGGGGGGGGGGGACAGTTATATTAACCACTAGTTACTTCTCCCTAATTGGGCAGTTTATTGTGTATTTGGCTGGTAAACAAAAAATGAATCATAAGACAGGGTGGCACGGTGGTGCCACACTCCGGCGCTTGTTCGGGTACACTGAAGGAGAATTTAGCATGTCCCAGTGCACCTAACTAGTATGTCTTTCGGGCTGTGGGAAGGAATCAGAATACCCAGAGGAAACCTGCGCAGACACGGGGAGAACGTGCAGATTTCACATAGACAGTGACCCAAGCTGGTAATCAAACCCAAGCCCCTGGCGCTGTGAGGCAGCAGTGCTAACCACCGTTAGGGGGTCCTTGTATGTGTCAGTGTTCACAGGGGTCCTGGGAGTGTGTCACTCTGCGCAAGGGGGCCCAACAAACAGTGAACAGCTTGCCTTCTGACTGATGAACAGGAGGGCAGAGTCCTAACACATGGAAGACAGGATGCGAGTGTGGAGGGGAGGTTATGCAAAAATGGGGTGAGGGGAGTTTTGTGAGAGTCGGGGTTAGTGGGGAATGACAGATGTGGAGATGGGAGAGTGTGGGGGGAATGGGTATATGTGGAAGGGGTTATGCAGAGTGTGGGGTGAGGAAGTTTTCGGGGCTGGGAGGGTTGCGGGGTGGGGGAATTATGTGGCGGTGGGGCAAAGAGGGTTGGGGGTGGGGCTAGTTATGAGGGAATGGGAGTGGAAGGTTGCAGGGTGAGGTTAAGCGGGGGGGGGGGGGAGGAGGTGCAGGGTGGGGGAATTATGTGGTAGTGGGGCAAGGAGGTGGGGGTGGGGCTAGTAGTGGGGGATGGGAGGAGGAAGGTACGGGGTGAGTGTTATGTGGGGGTGGGGGGTGGGTAGGGATTTGCTGGGGTGGGGAGGTTTACCGGGTGGTGCGGGGGTGATTGCAGGAGTGGGGGTTTATGCAGGGCGGGGGGAAGGGGGACGGTGGAGGTGAAATGTTCAAACCAGCTTCCAACAAATCAGAATGAGTCCAGTGTCAGACCCCTAAAACAAACCCAAGAAGACACACAGCTTTGCCTTGAGCCCTCGCCCTCCTCTGGATCTCCACCTCCCTTCAAGCTCATCCCACCATCACCTGCCCCCCCCCCCCCCCCCCCCCCCCCCACCCCCCCCCCCCCCCCCCCCCCACCCCCCCCCCCCCCACATTATCTCCTCTTTACTCCACTTCCTCAGACCCTCCACTCCCCTTCGCACATCCTTCCCACTTCACTCTCCCTCCTCCTCCCTCCTCCCCCTATCACTTCACCTCCGTCCTTTTCCTCACTCCACATCCTCTCCCGTCTCCCACCTCTATCCTCCCTCCCTCTGCCTCCTCTCTGCTATTTTCTCCCCCATCGTTCCCCCCCACCCCGGTGCCCCCGTGTCCCTGTCTCCCATTCCACATGCGGCCTCTGGTCTAGCAGCTGGAGATGGTATACTGAGCTGTGTAAACACACAGAGCCACTCCGGTGCCAGGGTGAAGCTTTGATCACCCGGTCTTGTTGCCAGGCAACAGAGGATGCCAGCTGTGTGTGTATGTTTGATGTCAGCATACCTGTTTCTCCTCGATTGGTGTCTGTGTGATTGGAATATCAATCTCCGCAGAGGTCACCTGCAATGAACCCACAGAGCAGGAGCCAATAGGCATCTGTGTTTAACAACCCACAGACACCAGCTTCCCTGCGGCTTCCCCCAGCTCCTACACACTCCCTCACCTTACTCAGGCAAACTGGAGCCCAAAACCTCTGATACATGTGTGTATATTGTGCATGTGCACGCATGTGTGTGTGTGCATGTGTTCTATGTGCATGTGTGTGTTCATGTGTATATGTGTGCATGCATGCACGTGTGCGTACATTGTGTGTGCGCATCTGTGTCTGTGCACACGTGTGTGCACATCATGTGTGTGCACACGTGCGTATGTATGTGTGCACATGTGCACATGCATATATGTGTGTGTACGTGTGTGCACATATGTGTTTATGTGTGTTTGTATGTTTATGTGTATCTGTGGGTGTATGTGTGTGTGAACATATGTGTGTATATGTGTGTGTGTACATGTGTATACAATGTGTATATATGTGTGTGTTGTATGTGTTTGTGCGTGTATTTGTATGTATGCGTATATGTATGTGCCTGTGTGTGTATCTGTGTGTGAGAGTGTGTATGTGTTTGTGTGTGTGTGTGTGCATGTGTGTAGGTGTGTGTATGTGTGCGTGTATGTGTATTTGTCTGTGTATCTGTGTGTGTGTCTCTGTGTGTGTGCGCACATATATGTGTATGTGTGAATGTGTATGTGCCTGTGTATCTGTGTATGTGTGTGTGTATGTGCACATGTGTGTGTATGTGTCTGTGTTTACGTATCTGTGTATCTGTGTGTGTGTGTGTGTATGTGTGTGTGTGTGTGCACCCTGGAATTAAAAACTAAGGATAACTGACTGGGAGAAATCTGCAGTGCAGAATACCTGGTTCACAGGAGACCTGAAAACAAACTCAAATTTCTTATGGGCAATAAAAGAAATTATGTCTATTTTTAAAATTTTGAACACTTTGGTTATTGGTAATTAGCATCTGGGGTGGGAAAATGACTGCTGGTTGGCAGTCGATACATATTGAAGAAGTATTCAGATATTCACCTGAGCTGCCATAAGATTCAGGGCTGCAGGCTCAGCATTGGAAAATGAGATTAGCGCAGTCAGATCTTTGTTGGCCGGCATAGATACAAGGGGCAGAGTGGTCTCCTTCTGTACTTAAACATCTATAAATCTGTGAATCTACATCCAATCAGCTAATAAAGATTCTATTTACATTGATGCATGGAATAAAAACAGGCCAATCAGCCCATTTAGTCCGTGAAGGTGTTAATGCTGTTCGCAAGCCTCTTGCAACTTCCTTTCGTCTCACTCTGGCTAGCTCCTCCTTCAATCTATCTATGTCATTCACCTCAACCACTCCTTGTGGGAGTGAGTGCCATATTTTCACTATCTTCGGGTAAAGAAGTTCCTTCGCGAATATCCTTCTGGATTTGTTAGTGTCTCTCTCGGTGGTACCTTGAGCCCACGTTCACCATCTGTGAAATGGGGGGGGGGCTCAGTATCTGAAAGTTGCTGTTCTATCTGGCGGGAAAGCGATTTTAGATCTTCTCTGTACGGGTGTCAACCTGCTTTCAAGTAGCTCCATTCATGTTAATATTTTTAACCTGCCCCTTCCCCTTGCCAGATATTGAACACCCCCCATCCCCCCCTCATCTCTGCCATTCCGTCAAACCTTTTACAACAGGTTCATGGAGACATGAATCTGCTGTGGGGGGTCTTTCCCCGGGTATCTAATGCTAAGTATAACCCCTGGGCAAGAGAGACATGGTGACCAGTTCTGACAATGACCTCTGGCACTACCTATGGCCCAGATTGGCATTGCCAAGTTGGCACCAAACCCATGCCAACCTGGCAGTGCCCACTGGCAATACCAACCTGAGCTAAAGTGCAAGCCCCAGTGGGGACCTTGACGCATGGGGGTGAGGAGAGGGAAGATTCATTAAGATTTAGTTGTGGGCTTGGGGCGGTGAAAGGACATGGGTGCTGGCAATGTCCATTGAGAGGGTGGGGATGCCAGTTTTGCCAGTCTGGTGACGGAGAGGGTGTTGAGGGTATGGCCAATGATCAGGAATTGGGAGAGGTGGATGCCAATGATCCGGTGGGGTAGGAGGTGACTCTGATTGAGGGTGAGGAGGGGGCACTAAGATATCTATGGCTAAGGTTCTGATTCTGACGCCCTGTCCTCTGAGCAGTTGGGTCTTTTGCCGGCATGTTTAGGCTCCCCCCGATCCCCCAACACGCCCCCGCCGCTGCCACCTATATGATAGTGTGAAACACATCTCTTTGATTTTTGTTTGGCAGTGTTGTAAGATCTGGAGAGAAAACTAATTGGTTTGTCTGGAGAGAAACATGCTGGTTCTCTTGCCAGAAACAATGCGCTGTCAGTTTTCGGTAAGAATCCTCTCCCTGATTTTCCGATGGTCTGGGAAACGGTGGTATATCGTCCACCTGGACAAGAACTGTGGCTTGGTCAATTCGGAGAACAAACCCTGCTGTACTTTATCATCTGCTTAAAATTTGGAGGCAGATCAATTCCTGAACTTTCACTGTTGACCTGAACGAGACCATTTAACAAGACACAGAACACACAGAGCCCGAGGACATTGTGATCTCGACATCTCACACAATCTGGTGAAAAGCGAGGGTGAGTCACTGCTTCCTACATAAGGCAATGATCAGAATAACTAATGACGCTATAGCTGCTCTTGAGCACCTCCTACTGACTATCAAAGAATGACATCCACAGAAGGTTGTGAATCACAATGTTTCCCTCACAATGCTAAGTAACACAGTGGCACAGTGTTTGCACTGCTGTCTCACAGCGCCATGGACTAGTGTTCAGTTCCCGATTAGGATGACTATCTGTGCAGGATCTGCACATTCTTCCTGTTTCTGTGTGGGTTTCCTCCGGATGCTCCATTTCCTCCCACAGAATGAAAGACGTGCATTGGGGTGCAATGTACCTGAACAGGCGTTGGAGTGTGGGAGGTTTTCATAGTGACTTCATTGCAGTGTTAATACAAGGTTACTTGTGACACTAATAAATGAACTTGAAACTTAATGATGTGGAGATGCTGGCATTGGACTAAGGTAGGCACAGTAAGAAGTCTCACAACACCAGGTTAAGTCCAATAGGTTTATTTGGAATCACGAGCTTTCGGAGCACTTCTTCAGGAGAGCGGAGGGGTAACCTTAACATAAAGAGGGAGGAACATAAGAATGGAGACGAAACCCCCAAGGATAAAACAAAACTTTTATCCATAAAGCAGATTGTGTCCCAAAGGGGACTGAAAAGGTTACAGGTTCGAGCACCGTCTTTGCATTTTGACTGACAGTCATAAAATACTCAAGTGTTCTCACAAAACATCACCTACCTCGTGTGACTGGTTTACCTCCCTCCTGGAAAGTTCAAAGACAAGAGTGAATTCAGAACTTTGCCATTGTGATTTAATCTGACAGCTTCACTCACTGAAGTGAACATCACACTGTGCAGGGCTAATGCAGATACCTGCCTCTCTCTTCACGGCCAAACTCGCTGTCCGTCTCTAATGATGAACACCGTATTTGGGCATCTTGCTGTTGTTTCCATAGCAATGTATTGCTCTGGTTTAGAAAGCTGCAATTGGCTGCAATGGCTTGTGACATCACTTATCTAAATTTCGATGGCATAATTTTCAGAATCAGAGTTTTATCTATTATAACATCCCAGGTATTTGCAGGGAGCTCTTGTGGGATTGCAGGAAGCATCCCTGCCTCTGGGCCAGGAGCTCTGGGCTCAAGTCTCATTCCTGTCCTTGCTGGCCAAATAGTTTATTCTAATTTTCTTCCCATACCTAGTGGTTTGAACTAATAGATTCATGATCCACAGAATCCTACAGTGTAGAAGGAGGCCATTCAGCCCATTGAGTCTGCACCAACCACAATCCCACCCGGGCCCTGTCCCCACAAGACCAGACATTTACCGTAGTCTCCCTGACACTCAGGGGCAATCTTACATGGCCAATCCACCCATATTTGGACTGTGGGAGGAAACCGGAGCACCCGGAGGAAACCCATGCAGACATAGGGAGAATATGCAGACTACACACAGACAGTGACCCAAGCTGGGAATCAAACTCAGATCTGGCTCTGTGAGGCAGCAGTGCTAATCACTGTGCTACCATGCTACCATTTGAAGTTTATTTATTAGTGTCACAAGTAGGCTTACATTAAGACGGCAATGAAATTACTGTGAAAATCCCTGAGATAAAAGAATGTAACCTCACCTACAGGCTGGCAATTTATATTGTTGTTTGTGGGAGCTAGCAATGTGCAAATTGCCTTCACATTTCCTCCTCTTCAACTATGATCACAATTCAAAAGTCTTTCATTGGCTAGAAAGGACTTTCATTTTATTCACGCATAGGACACAGACGTCACTGGCTGGGCCAGCATTTAGTTGCCAAAGGGCAGTTGAGAGTCAACCATGTTGCTGTGACTCCAGAGTCACATGTGACTCCAGACCAGGTAAGGACAGCAGATTTCCTTCCCTAAAGGACATTAGCAACCCAGATGCTTTTTTTTCTGACAATCAACAATGATATAATGGTCATCAGGAGATCCTTAATTCTAGATTTGTTTTTAAACCAAAATCAAATTCCACCACCTGGCGTGGCAGGATTTGAGCCAGGGTCCCCACAACATTAGCTCAGCTTTTGGATTAATAGTGCACAATGCCACTGGGCCATCACCTCCCTTTGGGAATGTTTGTGAAAATCATTGTATAAATACAATATCTCCTGTGACACCAAGATAATCAATTAGGGGAATAAAATCTGGAAAATATCTGGATGATCTCTTGCTCTGTGGGAAGGAGACTTCTGAGAAAAATGTAACTCATTTGAAAGAAATTCCTGAAATGTAGTTTATCGTACACCAAAAGCAAGTAATATTTTTCTGGTGCATTGGCAACTTCAAGATCACAATAATGGAGAAACTAAGAAACGGTACCACATCTGGAAGTCACAGAACATCTCACAATGTCTCAGGATTCTCTAATGTCCAAGCAGTGGTGACTGATCAATTGGCGAATGAATCATTTGTCTGACATGGACAATTAAGCATTGGTCTAACGATTGATCAGAGACTTTCTGTCATAGAAACCCAAAGCAGGAGGAGGCCATTTGGCTCTTCGAGCTTGCTCCACCTTTCATAATTTATTAGTCACAAGCAAGGCTTTCATTAACACTGCAGTGAAGTCACTGAGAAAATCCCCTAGTCACCATATTCCAGCGCCTGTTTGAGTACATTGAGGGTGAATTTAGCATGGCCAATTCACCTAACTAGCACGTCATTCACACTGTGGATGCAAACTGGAGGAAGCCCATGCAGACATGGGGATAACATGCAGACTCCTCACAGATAGTGACTCAAGCCAGGAATCGAACCCCAGTCCCTGGCGCTGTGAGGCAGCAGTGCTAACCCACTGTGCCACCCACATGGTTACGATCATGACTGATCATCAGATTCAATACTCTGATCTCCCCTTCCTCCCATATCCCTTGATCCTTTTGCCACAAAAGCCAAATCTAATTTCTTCCTGAAATCACACAATGGTTGATGATCATTCTGGAGCTGGATTCCAGGCTGTGGGTTTGTGATCCACCCATAGACCAATGACCGGATGTCTATCCTTATGGAAACCATATATCCCAGTTGCCAATCACCCGATAGCTCATCCTTCTGCAAACCCTGGCTGAAGGGGTCTTGATCTGGGAGTGGGTGGTCAGTGTGAAGTGGAGAATGAGGCCAGGAAAGCGAAGCAGTCTCATGTTTGTTTTAACTTGAGACGGCGATCTCTCCTCTTGCTTAACAAAGCTGTGCTACATTTAGCCTCAGGCAAGAGTCTCGCTGAGTCAATGGAAAATCAAAAATGGGGCTGCGAGCAAGTCCAGTTTGAATACATATCGGCTATTAGCAGAATTTGACTGTACACTTCAAATGCCAACACGTCTACCCAGATCAGTAAGGCAGAGAGCAAGCCAACTTACAGTCATAGAATCCCTACAGTCCAAAAGGACGTCATTCAGCCCATGAAGTTGCACTGACAACAGTCACATCCAGGCCCTATCCCCATTACCACACATACCGTGCCACCCCAATCCATGTGTGATCCCTGCCAGTCCTATTGAAGTTTGGGATTTGAACCAGGGTCCCCACGGGGTGGCACGGTGGTTAGCACTGCTGCCTCACAGCGCCTGGGACCCGCCTCCAATTCTAGCCTCAGGTCATTGTCTGTATGGAGTTTGTACATTCTCCCCATGTCTGCATGGGTTTCCTCCGGGTGCTCTGGTTTCCTCCCACAATCCAGAGATGAGCAGGTTTGGTGGATTGGCCATGCTAAATTGCCTCTCAGTGTCATGGAGAGTAGTTAGGATAAAAGGCAGCACGGTATTGGTTAATTTTTATCCCATTATGTTTGGTCCAAACTTTCCAATAGCTAGGTACACAAACTCAGGCATGGGTTAGGTTGATAGGCCATGCTAAAAATTGCCCTTAGTGTCCTGAGATGTGTAGGTTAGAGGGATTAGTGGTAAAATTTGTAGAGATATGGGGGTAGCGCCTGGGTGAGATTGTGGTCGGTTCAATCTCAATGGGCCAAATGGCCTCTTTCTGTACTATAGGGTTTCTACAATTCTACAAAAATCTGGGGTTATGGGGATAGGGTCTGCATGGGATTGCGGTTGGTGCAAACTAAATGGACTGAAATGCACTGTAAGGATTTTATGATTCTATAAGTAGTTGAGCACCCAGAAAAGTAGGCCCTGCCTGGCTAAATTTCCTAGGTGCAATAAACTGGCCTTCCCTCTCCACCAGTACACAGCGCCCACCTCCAACACAGACAGGTGAAAGGAGAAATGTCTTAGTTGGATGGAAAATGGTGTGGAATTATCCATCCAGCGAAGAACATTACACCTTCAGAAGAGTAGGAAGAAGAAAAGGACAGAACATTGGGAGATACTGCATTCCAATGCCTCAGTCACATAATCACTGTTTGAGAAACAAAGAACTCAGAGTTTGCACATCTTGTACATCACCACAAGCTACACAGACATTATTAAAAATCATTAGTGTTGCATGAATTAACTTGGACTCTGCGCACATGTGACAACACCTCACTGAAATAGCCGAGGATCAGAAAAGGGCAAAGAAGGAGCTTGGAGGAAGTGTCATGCCTATGCTGCCTTTTTGATGGAGCGACACAATTAATCCCCCTCCTACCCTTTCCACATGGACACGTGCATTTTCTTCCCTTCAGGGTGGCAGAGTAGCACAGTGGTTAGCACTAATGTCTCACAGCGCCAGTGACCCAGGTTCAATTCTGGCCTTGGGTCACTGTCAGCATGGAGTTTGCACGTCCTTCCTGTGTCTGGGTGCAGGTTAGGTGGATTGGCCATCCTAAATTGCCCCTTAGTGTCCCAAGATGTGTAGGTTAGCTGGATGGTAAATGAGTAAGGTTACAGGGATAGGGTAGGAGAGATGGCCTAGGTAAGATACTCCACCGAAGAATTGGTGCACACTCGATGGGCTGAATGACCTCCTTCTACACTGTAGGGGTTCTTTGAAACTCACTGTGTCTCCCCTCAGCCGATGCCTTAAGCCTTTGTCTTTCGATTACTAACCTTCCTGATGCTGTTTTTTATAATTTACTCTATCAAGAGCCTTTACAGTAACTTCATTGCTGTGCTAATGTAAGCCTACTTGTGACACCAATAAAATAAAAAAAAACTAAAATCTCATGATGTTGAAAACCTCTATTCAAACTCCTTTCCTGCTGTTAGGAGGACAGTTCTTGCTTCTCCAGTCTGTCTACATAACTGATGTTCCTCGTCCCAGATACCATTCTAATAAACCTCTTCTGCACCCTCTCCAAGGCCTTTGTGTTCTTCTAAGATTGTGATGCCCTATACTGAACATGATGCTGTAACTGGGACTGAAGCTGTGTTTTATAATGGTTTAGAATGTTTTTGTAATTCATCAATAAAGGTCATAAGACCAAAACATGTAGAAACAGGAGTAGGCCATTCGGCCCCTCGAGCCCACTTCACCATTCAATAAGATCATGGCTGATCCAATATTCCTCTCATTCACTTTCTTGCTCTTTCCATGTAACCCTTCATTTCCTCACTGATCAAAAATCGATCTATCCTAGCCTTAAACATACACAAGGATTCTGCCTTGACTCCTGCTCCTATTCCTTATGTTCTCCCTTCCAAAATGAACAACTTCACATTTTCCCGCGTTGTACACCATTTGCCAACTTTCTGCCCCACATATTTAACCTATCAATATCTCTTCGTAAACTGTTTGCACCCCCCTCGCAACTTATCTTCCTACTCAAAGCCAAGGATCCTGATGTATTTTGTGCCGTTTTCCTAATTTCTCCTCCCAGCTTCAGAGATTTGTTGATAAACATTTCTGATTCTCTTGGTTCCTGAAACTGTACCCTTGCCCATCTAATTCACTCGCTCTGCCATGGATACAGATGAAAGGAAGAAGGATTTGCAATTCTATAGCACCTCTCACAATAGCATTATATCCTAAAACACTGTAAAGCCAATTACATGCTTCTGAAATGCAGTCAGTCACTGTTCCACAGTAGAAAACACAGCAGCTTTGTACACAGCAAGCTCCCACAAACAGTGATGTGACAATGACCAGATAATCTGCTTTAAAGTTTTTTATCAGTGTCACAAGCAGGCTTGTATTAACACTGCAATGAAGTCATTGTGAAAATCCTCCCGTTGCCACACTCTGGCACCTATTTGGGTACATTGAGGGAAAAGTTAACATGGTCAATGTACCTGACCGGCACGTCTTTTCGACTGTGAGAGGAAACCCAAGCAGACAGGGGGAGAGTGTGCAGGCTGTGCACATACAGTGACCCAAAATGGGAATTGAACCTGGGTCCGTGGCGCTGTGAGGTAGCATTACGAACCGTGGCTATGCAATGGACGGAGTGCAATGGATAATTCCATTGTTCTTCTTCACTTGGCTGAGAAGGTAGACGATTTTAACATCTCATCTGTAAGACCACCAACAATCACTCCAAGGCAAGGAAATTTTGACCCAGTTTTTATGCTCACATCTCTGGGTGGGAGTTATACCTGCCAACTCTGTCTCAGAGGTGACAGTGGTACCCACTGCTGTCACATTGTAATCTCCAATTCTAACTCATGCTTTTCAATCCTTAGAACTTCGGAACTCCTTACCTCCTTCACGCTTTGCTATTGATAACCATCAGGCTTTCATAGTTTAGGCTTGACATCAACTGAGCATCTACTTCTCCTTCTCTTCCTTCCCTCTTCAATCTTGATGGTTTCCTATATCTGTATCCTCAATAATTCCAAATGCAATGCTCTATTGACTAGAAAAAGAGAAAATAGAGAGAAATGGTCAGTAGATAGCCAATACAACACACAGTTTAATTCAGCGACATATGCACACAGTCTGTTTTGTTCAACTCATTGTGGAGAATTGCATATATTCTGGATGGCAGCATTGTGGCACAGTGGTTAGCACTGCCACCTCACAGCACCAGGGACTTGGGTTCAATTTCAGCCTTGGATGACTGTCTGTGCAGAGTTTGGACATTGTTCCTGTGTTTGTGTGTGTTTCCTCATGGTACTTTGGTTCTTTCCTACATCCAAAGATTTGGTGGATTGGCCACGCGAAATTCCTCCTTAGTGTCAGGAGATTGGCAGGGTAAATAGATGGGGTTACAGGGATAGAACCTGGGTGGGTGTACAGTCCATTCATTCTTTTGAATAGATGAAGGCAGCACTGGTAGTATGAATTTCTTTATTGAACAGAATTTAAATTATATCATTACAAAAGCGAATAGAAAGACAGAAAAAAATTTGAGCGAGAAATATTGAGAGAGAGAGAGACTGACTTCTTCTGCCAATCCTGTATTGATCAAAACAGACTGAATTATGCAAGGCTGAACTCTGCACACAGAGCTGAACCTACAATATGTGTGATTCATTATCTTGTTTTCAAAATTGTTTGGCACATGCTGTTTCTAACTTGGAGAAATAGGCCTCACAGATGTTGCTTATGAAAAACTTCCACTTGATTTGACTTGATTTATTATTATCACATGTATTAACATAATATACAATGAAAACTATTGTTTCTTGCGTGCTATACAGACAAAGCATACTGTTCATAGAGAAGAAAGTGAGAGAATGCAGAATGTAGTGTTACATCATAGCTACGATGTAGAGAAAGATCAATTTAATGCAAAGTAGGTCCATTCAAAAGTCTGATAGCAGCAGGGAAAAAGCTATTTTTGAGTTGGTTGGTACATGACCTCAGATTTTTGTATCCTTTTCCTGATGGAAGAAGATGGAAGCAAGAATGTTCGGGGTGCGTGGGGTCCTTAATTATGCTAGCTGTTTTGCTGAGGCAGCGGGAAGTGTAGACAGAGTCAATGGATGGGTGGCTGGTCTGTGTGATAGATTGGGCTGCACTCATGACCTTTTGTAGTTCGTTGTGGTCTTCAGCAGAGCAGGAGCCATTCCAAGCTGTGATACAACCAGAGAGAATGCTTTCTATGGTGCGCTTGTAAAAATTGATGAGAGTCACAGCTGACATGCCAAATTTCCTTAGTCTTCTGAGAAACTTATAAAAAGCATGTTTTGCTGTCATTGTACTTTTCAAAAATGCAGTCAATTTTCCAGCTAACCCAGCATGCCTCCTGAATTTTAAAATCTGGTCAAGTTAAAGCTGAGTGAGTTAATTTTTTAAGCTTAAGCATTTAAATGTAACTGCATCTGCAGAAATATCTTAAAATGAAGACTTTGCAGAAATGAAGCAAGGCTCTGTAGTGGGATTGCTATCAGTGCTGGCTCAGTGGGCTGAATGGCCTCCTTCGCACTGTAGGGATTCTTTGCTTCTATTCTACTCAAAGATTTTTCTGGAATCTGCAAGGATTGAAGATTCAATTCCAAGATTCTGCAGTGAGCAAACATCATCAGGCCATCAAAAATGTTTTCTTTTCATTTTCTGTGAGCACTTCTGATAGTTAATTATAAAAAAAATTGGAGATGGTTAATGCAATAAAAAGAAAGGACTTGTGTTTATATAGTGGTTTCCTTGACTACTGCATGTCTGAAAGCCAGTGAAGTATTTCAAAATGTAATCACGCAGTAATTTCGGATTTGTGCATCGCAAACACCCGTATATCTATTTTTGTGATGTTGATTAAGGCTGCATATTTATCAGAAACTAAGGAAAGCTCCCCCGTTTCTCTTTGAAATCCTGTCATGGGGTTTATCACATTCACTGACACAGCATCTCTTCCTCCAAAAAGCAGCACTCCCTCAGTACTGCACCAGAGTGTCAGCCTTGACTTTTGAGCTGGGTTCCTGGAATGGGACTTGAACCCAGAGACCTGTGATTGACAGAGTGCGACCACACTGCTGACACAATTGGCTAACAAAGGTTCTCTTTGCTTTCCAATTGGTTGGGAAATAAAGTGTGTTTGGAAGATGGACCAATAGCAGAAAGATGGAATAATTCGAGAAGAAGTCCACGTAATGAAACCTAAAGGACCTTGAGATAGTGTCTGGTGCTCATACAAGACATTGGTGGGATCTCATGCTCTAAAACCATAGAATCCCTACAGTGCAGAAAAGGCTATTCAGCCCATTGAGTCTGCACCTACTTCTATCAGGGTATCTCCCCTGCCCTAACCCCATGACCCGACACATTAATCACCCTAACCTGCATACCTTGGTACACTAAAAGGTGTTTTAGCATGGCCAATCCACCTAACCTGCAGATCTTTGAATACTAAGGGTCAATTTAGCATGGCCAATCCATCTAACCTGGACTTTGGACATCGAGGACCAACTTAACATGGCCAATCCAACTAATCCACATACCTTTGGACTGTGGGAGGAAACCAAAGCACCCAGAGGTAACCCATGCAGACACAAGGATAATGTGTGAACTCCGCACAGACAGTCACCCTAGGCCAGAATTGAACCCGGGCCTCTGCGCTGTGGAGCGGCAGTGCTAACCACTGTGCCATCATGCCATGCCACCCTGTCCCACACGCAGAAGAAAGGCTGATTCTTGGTAACACGTTTAGTCTCTTACCTCTATGATCCTGTTAAAGTTTAACTGAAGGTAGCCGACCAGATCAAACCATACTCTGTCAAGTCTGAAATCCTCTAAACTCTGAGAACTGCCACCCCACACACGGTGAGCAATCACTGCAAGAGCAATGACTAGATTTCTGCCGAGCCCTCATCTTAATGTCTGACTCACAATCTAGCAGGTTGTGTAAAAGGATTGAGAGCAGTAGAAAGTTAACCATTTGTGTCCTGTGTTCTTATCTTACACTTTACTTTTACTGAACCTTCTCCATTTTGCTCCCCTCAGATTTTGAGGGATTGAGTGACTGCGGCACAAGTTCCATACGAGCTGGTAAGACTTGATCATCTCAGCCCTGTGATTGAAACTTTGAGTGCGAACCCACAGATTGTGAGTGAACTATTCTACCGAGAGGGCATGGCAAGTATTCCAGTATCCAACTGGAGTCATCAGATAATGATTAGGGGCCGGAAGTTCACTCTGATGAATTATATAAAATGATTCCGGAATGGGAATTGAATAAAATTTGAGGATTGGAAAACCCACACAGCTTGGTGACATAACAAAATCATAGAAACTCTACAGTACAGAAGGAGGCCATTCAGCCCATCGAGTCTGCACCGATCACAATCCCAGCCAGCCTCTATCCCTTTAACCCCATGTATTTACCCTGCTAGTTCCCTGACACTAAGGGATAATTTAGCACGTCCAATCCACCTAACCTGCACATCTTTGGACTGTGGGAGGAAACAGGAGCACCCAGAGGAAACCCACAGGGAGAAAGTGCAAACTCCAACAGTCACCCAAGGTTGGGAGTTGAATCTGGGTTCCCAGCACCGTGAGACAGCAGTGCTAATCACAGTGTCACCGTGCCGTCCCAAATCTTTCAGGATTATGACGCAAATTGACCAAGTTGGTCAAAGCAAATTGGTCTCACCAGTGAAAGTTATGATTATCAATGAATGTTAATGAATAATATCCATTTCTAAAGAGAAAACAGGCTGAGGGTCAGAGAACAGATAGTTGGGATTGACGCATTGAGAAGGAATATTTGGCTTTTAAGTTCTTTTCTCGTTCCTAATGCTCTTTAGGGAAGGAAATCTGCTCTCCTTACCTGATCTGGCCCACATGTGACTCCAATGGTCTCGGGTCACTGTCCATGTGAAGTTTGCACTTTCTCCTCATGTCTATGTGGGTTTCTTCCAGGTGCTTCAGTTTCCTCCCACACTCCAAAGATGTGCAGATTAGGTTGATTGGCCATGCTAAATTGACCCTAGTGTCAGGGGGATTAGCAGGGTAAATGTATGGGGTTATGGGAATAGGGCCTAGATAGAATTGTGGTCGGTACACAGCCACATAGTCTCCTTCTGTATTGTAGGGATTCTCTGATTCTATGAGATGATTGTTAGATCAACTCCTCTAAATAAACTCTGTAAACTGTTTGTTGGAAGACATGCTTAGTAAACTGTTGTTTCTTGGATGTATTTTCACTAACGCTCTTTAGGGGAGAAAATCTGGCATCCTTCCCTGGTCTGGCCTATATGCTGGCACTAGACCCACAGCAGTGTGATTGACTCTCAATTGACCTCCGAAATGCCCCAGCAAGCCACTCAGTTCTAGGGAGACTAGAAATGGGGAATGAATGCTGGCCAGTCTCTCACTTCCAACTCATTCGTGGACACAATGATATTTATAAGCACTTGACATTTTAATGAAGGGATTGCGGTAATTCCCTGTTGCTGAACTGTTAAAGGAACTGATCACTGATTTTAAATGTACAGTAGCTTGTTTAGACATGGGGAGACACCGCAGGAGATATACTCACTGTGAGTTTAGAAATTGTAATATCTCAATATTTTTCACTTCCATCTAAAGAGACTGAATTGAAAATAATTTACTTTGAAATTTCTGAAATTTGGTTATTTGGAGGCAACAAACCATTTTCAACCCTGACATCGGTCACCATGGGTTATGAGGAATTATTAGATGTCAATTCAAACTCTCTGAGATGGGGCTCAAAACCCAGAAATTATATAGTAAATGGCAGAACCCTTAGGAGCATTAATATACAGAGGGATCTGGGCAAACAGGTCCAAGAATCCCTGAAACTGGCAACACAGGTAGTCAAGAAAGCATGCAGCATGCTTGCCTTCATCGATGGGGGAACAGAGTGTTAAAGCTAGAAAGTTATGCTACAACTGTATAAAACTTTAGTTAGGCCACATTTGGAATATTTCATGCAGTTCTGGTTGCCACACTACCAGAAGGACATGGATGCTTTGAGGAGGGTGCAAAGAAGATTTACCAGGATGTTGCCTGGTCTGGAGGGTTTTAGGTGTGAGGAGAAATGGAGGCTGAGGGGTGACCTGATAGAAGTCTACAAAATTATGAGAGGCATAGATAGGGTGGATAGTCAGTGGCTTTTTCCCAGGGTGGGAGTCAATTGCAAGGGGGCACAAGTTTGAGGTGAGAGGGGTAAGTTTACGGGAGACGTGCACGATAAGTTTTTCACACAGAGGGTGGTGGGTGCCTGGAATGCACTACCAGTGGAGGTGGTGGAAACAGGAGTATTAGCAATGTGTGTCAAGGCGTATCTTGACAGATGCATGAACAGAAGGTGCACAGTGGGATAGAAACCATGTATTAGCTCAGGCCCGAGGGCCCAAAGGGCCTGCTGTATTGTTCTTCTCCTTTGTTCTGACTCAAAGGCAAAAGCAATGACTCTGAGCAGCAGCTGATATGCTGATGGGGTGAGATGCAGTATAGAGGAAAGAGATTCATGTGGAACATGTTGGGCTGAATGGCCTGTTTCTGGGTTATTCATATTTTGTAACGTAATTTTTTTTTATTCATCCATGGGGCATGGGCATCATTTGCTGGCCAGCATTTATTGCCCATTTCTAGTTAAGCAGTTTACCTACATTGTTAAAGTTAAAGTTACTAGTCACAAGTAAAGCTTACATTAACACTGCAATGAAGTTACATTGAAACTGTCCTAGCCCGGTGCCTGTTTTGGTCAATGCACCTAAACCAGCACGTCTTTCAGAATGTGGGAGGAAACTGGAGCACTCAGAGGAAACCCATGCAGACACAGGGAGAACGTGCAAACTCCACACACACAGTGACCCAAGCCAGGAATTGAACCCAGATTCCTGGCACTGTGAAGCAGCAGTGCAAACCATTGTGTCACCCATTGCTGTGGTGTTGAAGTCGCATGTAGGCCAGACCAAGTGAAGATGGCAGATTTCCTTCCCTCAAAGACATTTGTGAACCAGTTGGGTTTCCCCGACAATCGACAATGGTTTTATGGTCATCAGTAGATTCTGAATCCAGATTTGTTTTTATTGAATTCCATCATCTGATGTGGCGGGATTCGAACCTGGTCCCCAGAACATTAGCTGAGTTTCTGGATTAATAATCTAACGATAATACCACGAGGCCATTGCCTCCCCATGTAAGACCCAATATGAAAAACCCAATCAAGTCCTCCTTGCCTAATTCCCAGTATTGAAATGCTTCAGAGCACAAGGCAAGAGCTGTAAACAGTTGCTGAATTTGTCATTTGTCAAATTCTATTTGCATGACTACATTCAGAATAACAAAATCAGATCTGCAGCTTCCCGGGCCCCCATTCTCATAAGTACAGTGTTGACAATCCCTATCTATATCTATATCTCTTCATTAGGGGCTGAAATATTGCTGACTGCAAAAGAAAGGGAGCACAGCTCTTGCATAAATGAGCTGGTGTCACAGTGCCCAGTGATAACTCCCTTCCATTGGTGCAGCCTGGGGAGCAGTATGGAGAGAGGGGCAGCTGTAATCTATCTCCATTACCGTCGCTGAAATAGGATCTGTCACTTTAACGTCTAGAGATAATCAATATTTCTGGCTGACCCTAAGGATCACCAGGCATGTTAATGCTTCCCAACTGAAATTTCAGCAAACAACTTGTCACAGTCTTAAAGGGAGAATTTGCATCTGAAAGTAATCTTCCAAAAAGAAGAAGACATAGGAGCTTTAAGATTCAATAATACCTTTCTTCCTTATATTTCTTTATCTCTTTCCCTTTTTCTTTTTTTCTCCATCATGTCGCTCCCTTTTAGCCAGTGTAATGTTTGACTGCGTACGGGGACAGGGAATCTAACAGCCTGACATGTTAGCGCTGGAAATGCATCTGTTTATTTTTCTCTAGTTGAATCACCCTGAGGATGGGATCGCCATGGCAGCTAGGATAAAAATCCACAAATGGCTCTGACAAAGGGCTCCCAACCACTCTCCTCACACAAAAGTGATACTCTGTGCGATGGAGAATAATGATCAAATTCGCTTCCAACTGCAATAATAATGCCGACAACTAACCTGACACTGGCTTCCACCCAGGAGGGGAGAGATACATACAAACATCGGAAAATAGGTATTAGGAACAGATATTGGCCTCAATAGGGAGGTGTTGGGGGGTGGGGGGGGGGATTGTGTCAGGGAATCACCCAAACAATTCCTAAGTGTTTGCAGGACACCCAGACTACTGTTTTTTCAGTGGGGTTCACACTAGAATCTCCCACACTCTGCGCAATGCAGAGGATACCAGCATAGTTATCATTCGATTTCTATTCCCGCTCGGAAGGATGAAACCAGCAAGACACTGCTATATGCAGTGGCACCGAAATGTCAGTCTCCCTTTTGTTGCTATTTTGATCGCTGGCCAGCCCGGGACCCCTGTGGTACTGCCCCCCTCCCCCCAACCCCCTCCCAGCCCCTCCACAGCCCAATTGTGACACACCCGTCCATTCCCTGGTCAGGTCCGATCTTCAGCTCTTCCTAATCACTTGCTGTACCTGCAAGTGAACTGCCAAAGGGATCTAGCTCCAGTAAGGCCAATTCCAGCTCTCAGAATCATAGAATGGTTACAACACTGAAGCAGGGGATTCAGCCCATCTTGCCAATGCTGGCTCTCTACAGGACCAACTCATAGAATCCCTAATGCGCAGAAAGAGGCCATTCAGCCCCTCAAGCCTGCGCCAATAACAATCCCACCAGGCCCTATCCCTGCAATTCATGCATTTGCCCTACTTCTCCTCTCCGCCTAACACTAAGAGGCAATTTAGCATGGTCAATCCACCTAACCCAAACATCTTTGGAGTATGGAAGAAATCCGGAACACCTGGAAAAAACCCAGCAGACACGGGGAGAAAGTACAAACTCCACACAGACAGTAAGGTGACCCTGAGGCCAAAATTGAACCTGGGTCCCTGCTGCTGTGAGGCAGCAGTGCTAATCACTGTGCTACCTTCAGTGGGATTTCTACACCTTTTCTCGATAGCCATCAGATATTAACAAGTCACGAACAAAAACAATCAGAAAAGGTTGAGGAACTTTTTAAAAAATGATTTCATGAGGTAAATATTTCTATTGTGTTAAGGAAAGAGGAGAAACAGGGTAAATACATGGATTGCAGGAATAGGGCCTGGCGGGTTTGTTGTTGATGCAGGCACAATGGGATGAATAGTCTCTTTCTTGCATTAGGGATTCTATGAGTTGCTCTTGTAGAGAGCCAGCACTGCCCAGATGGGCTGAATGGCCTGCTTCAGTGTTGTAATCATTCTATGATTCTGAGAACTGGAACTTATTAGAGCTAGATCTCTTTGGCAATGTAAATCTCCAGCTTTGGGAAATAAAGGAGACATGAATGTATCCTGAAGGAATTGTCAAATCTGGTTTTCTAAACAATTTCTTTGACCTTTAATAGTTGGATGAGAAATATTGGATCACTTAAGATTGAGGATGTTCATTCTTTTGGATTCTGGAGTAGGTTGAATGCTTTACATTTTCACTGTCGCACAGTGGGTCCTACTTCCTTCCTTATTATTTACAGTTTGACCTTTTGCATTAAGAACTCACCACATGCCTGAGCAATATCAATCACTGGATTATGATTGGATAATTGGACTAACATCTTTAAAAATTGAACCTTACAATGTTCTCCTAATGGATCTACTTGATTTATTATTAATTTATTACTTGTGGGACTTGGGCAACGCTGGCAGGCCCGTCTCTTGTTGCCTGAGAGCAGTTGAGAGTCAAACACATTGCTGTGGCTCTGGATTCACGTGTAGGCCAGACCAGGTAAGGATGGCAGATTTCCTTCCTTAAAGGACATTAGTGAAGCAGATGGGTGTTTCTGATAATCGACAATGGTTTCATGGTTTTAACTGATACAAACTCACAATAAACCACTTGCTGGAGAATATGAAGGGTGCCCACTAGCATCACTGAACCAATGTGAATTGGCCTATATCCATAATTGTTAAAGTTTATAAGTCACAAGTAGGCTTGCATTAACAGTGAAGTTACTGTGAAAATCACCTAGTCAACACATTCCAGTACCTGATTGTGTATACCAAGGGAGAATTTAACGTAGGTAATGTACCTGACCACATGTCTTTCAGACTGTGAGAGGAAACCAGAGCATCCAGAGGAACCCCATGGAGACACTGGGAGAATGTGCCAACTCCATATAGACAGTGACCCAAGCCGGGAATTGAACCCAGATCCCTAGTGCTGTGAGGCGGCAGTGCTAACCACTGTGCCACCATGCCACCCTACTACCAGCTCTGTGATCACTGAATTGTTTGATATACAGATGCCTTCCATAGAGTTTCTGTTCAATACTTCACTGATCTTGGGTGGTAGAAGACAAGGGAGCATGAGATGGTCTCTAAATTATCAGGGTGTCCTTACTGTCTTGTGAAAGCAGTTTCTTTGTCGTCTTTTTAAACTAAGTGCAACTAATGCATTACTGAATGAAACTGACCTTCCACTAAATGGCAACATCATTGACTAGTCACATAAACAGGGCAGGAGAGTGAAAGCATGGTCCTTGATCCTTCTCCTGTCTCTGAGCCCCTTATTCCACCCCCTCCACCTCCAACTTCAATCATGCATGATATTTCTTCCTCTGTTCAAGATTCACCAAACAATTCAGCGAACAATCACAGGGTAAAATGATCATGTCCATTGCTGATATCTGCTTACAAAGAACATCGGATATATTCAGCATGGTTCATTAGCATTAAGAGTAGCAACACTATGATGAAATGTTAGTCTGTGTGCACTATTAAACAGAGAGAAAAAATTTTACTTGTGTAGCACGATGCAATATTGCTAATTTGACAGGAAAATATCCCCGTTAGTTATTTGTAACACTGTGCAGACAATAAAGCTGGTTCCCAGTGACTGCCTCAGCTCTCATTAACATGGTCTGCACACTGCACCATATGGACACAGTTACAGCAAATTCATATACGGGGAAAGATTCAATAATTGCAATCCTGACAAACTTTATTTATTAGTTTATTTATTACAAAGTTTATTTATTAGTGTCACAAATAAGGCTTACGTCAACACTGCAATGAAGTTACTTTGGGTCAATGCACATAACCAGCACGTCTTTCAGACTGTAGGAGAAAACCGGAGCACCCAGAGAAAATCCTCGCAGACACCGGGAGAACGTGCAAATTCTGCACAGAGAGTGGTGAGGCAGCAGTGCTAACCACCATGCCACCCATTCTGTTTCCAGGTCTGTAGAAGCAGAAGAGGATTCTTTTGCCTGAGTGCATGATCATTTTTATTAATTTGCGAAATGAGGGCATTACTGGCTAAGCTCCCCCTGCACCCCCCACCATCTTTAATCCCGTTTGCCATCCTACCCTGTCATAGAATCCTGACAGTGCAGAAGGAGGCCATTCAGCCCATCGAGCCTGCACCAACAACAATCTTACTTTGGGCTATAGCCCCGTAACTATACATATTTACCCTAGTTAATGCCCCCTTACAGTAAGGGGCAAATTAGCATGGCCAATTCGTCTAAACCTGCGCATCTTTGGAGTGTGGGAGGAAACCGGAGCATCCGAGGAAACTCACACATGGAGCTATCATGGCCCTTTTGTTTGGTTCCTTTCTCCCTTCCCTTTTCTCAACCCTTATATTTGCTTAAAGCGTATTTCATTTCTAAATATTTCCAGTTTTCATGGAAGGTTGATCCTAAAAGTTATTCCTGTTTCTCTCTTTCTACAGATGTTGCCTGTCTTGCTGAATCTTTCCAGTACTTTCTGCTTTCAATCCTCTCCGTGTCTGCTCATTCACATGACCTGGCAAGAGAGAGGTCTCGTATTTGTCATCTCCAATATTCCCGCGAAGCTCACTTCACTGTCACCTTTGGATATATTCATTGCGAGGAATACCTCAGGGTGTCAGCATATGGAATACATTTTGCCTTCTTTTAAAGACATTTATAATTTGATTAATCCTAGATCAAGGTTTATGAAGCCTCAGGGACAAATTAAATATCCCTGGGTAGTCATACTGCTTCTCAGGATAGTGCTATATATTTACTCCATATCACATTCCATATTTATACATAGAATCCAGTAGAATATAATTATAGAAATCATAGAAACTCTACAGCACAGAAAGAGGCCACTCGGCATCGAGTCTGCACCGACCACAATCCTACCCAGGCCCCATACCTCTACATATTTACCTACTAATCCCTTTAACATACGCATCTCGGGACACTAAGGACAATTTTATCAAGGCCAATCAACCTAACCTGCATGTTTTTGGACTGTGGGAGGAAACTGGAGTATCTGGAGGAAAATCATGCAGACATGAGGAGAATGTGCAAACTCCACACAGACAGTGATCCAAGCTGAGAATCAAACCTGGATCCTTGGAGCTGTGAAGCAGCAGTGCTAATCACTGTGCTACCATGCCATCCATGGCCTATGGCCTTCGACAGTGTATTTATTATAGATTGCCCATTGCACTATATTTTTTCAACCTTCTTTTATTCATTCCTGTGACATAGGCATTGCTGGCTGGCCAGCATTTATTGCCCATTTCTAGTTGCCGAGGGCAGTTGAGAGTCAACTACATTGCTATGCTCTGGAGTCACTTGCAGGCCAGACCAGGAAAAGATGTCAGATTTCCTTCACTAAAGAACATTAATGAACCAGATGGGTTTTTCTTACAACCAACAGTGATTTCAGAATCATCTGTAGATTCTTAATTATAGATGTTTTATTTATTGAATTCAAATTCCACTATCTTCTGTGGTGGGATTAGAACCTGGGTCCCCAGAATATTAGTTGAGTTCCTGGTTTAATAGTTTAACAATAATACCACCAGGCCATTGCCTACATATCATTCACTATAACTCATTGCATCTCTTTATTACTACTATATATTTTGCCTATTTCATTTGGAGATTATCCAATATATGTTCTTTATCTCCATTGTATTTATAGTCCATTGTTCAACATGGAATCAGAGGTCTTTTGTCTCAGCCATATGAATATATTTACTACAGATTCTATTAATTCAAAACAATACAATCACAGCGAGCAGAAGGAGACCATTTGGCCCACTGAGTTTGCACCAACCGTATCCCACCCAGGCCCTATTCCCATAACCTCATACATTTACCCTATCTAGTCTCCCTGACCCTAAGAAGCAATTTAACATGACCAATCCACCTAACCTTTGGACGGTGGGAAGAAACCGGAGCACCTGGAGGAAACCCACACAGACACGGGAAGAATGTACAGACTCCACACAGACACAAATTGGGAATTGAACTTGGGTCCCAGGCACTGTGCGGCATAATGTGGAGGTGCCAGTGTTGGACTAGGGTAAGGACAATAAGAAGTCTCACAGCACCATGTTAATGTTAAGGTTGCTGTGAGGCAGTAGTGCTAACCACTGTGCCACTATGCCGCCCCTTGTACTCAGTATTATTCTCCCCCCTCACTGCATTTACAATAAACCACACATCTGAATTACAGATCACTCTTTTGTAGTCCTAATGCTGCTGTATCAAGGAAATGGCTGTAACTGCAATGTAATAGATATTTACAGTACTGGCATATCCACCAGAGCGCAGATTATGTTAAATTTGAGGATGCGCTCCATTATAAGGATGGAAAAATGATACAGTGTGAATGATAAAGGAGATTAAATTGGCCTTTGTCAATTGCACAGCCTAAGTACTGAGGAAATGGGTTGCTGATTTTGCATCCTGTTCAATGTTCTTTCCATTGGAGTTCACTCACTTTCTCGTCCCCCTGTCATTTTAACCTGGCTTTAAAATTAAGAATCTTGGTGATATTCTCAAGCCCATGGAAAATAATAAAAGTGATGCAATGAAAAATCAGCTGCCAGTTCCCCATTGTCACAGTTTTATAAAAGGGGCAGCAAATTTAAAAAGGGGTTGAGGAGAAATTACTTATCCCAAAGGGTTGTGAATCTGTGGAATTCACTACCCCAAAGATGCTGGGACAACGGGTAAATTTAAGGAGGAGTTAGACAGATTTTTAAATGGGTAAGGGGTTGAAGGGTTATGGGGAGATGGGGATGGGCTGAATGGCCTAATTCTGCTCTTATATGTTATGACCTTACGAGCCTGGCTTGTGAAACAGGTGAAGATGAACTTCCTCCACATTGCAATATTTTGCAGCTGCAATGTAGGTGCACATTCCTTTAAAATTGGAACATTCCAATTGCTTAACTCACTAACATGTCCTGGTAGTAATCAAACTGATTCCTGGAATAGCAAGGCCGATATATGAAGAGAGATTGGATTGTACTCACTGGAATTGAGAAGAATGAAAAGGAATCTCACGGAAATGTATAAAATCCTGATGGGCTGGGCAGGTGAGATGCGGGAAGAATGTTCCCGATGTTGGGGAAGTCCAGAACTAGGGCTCACAGTCTAAGAATAAGGGGTAAACCATTCAGGCCTAAGATGAGGAAGAACTTCTTCACTCAGAGAACCTGTGGAATTCTCTACCACAGAAAACTGTTGGGACCAGTTCATTGTAGAAGGAGCTGGACGTGGCTCTTGTGGCTAAAGAGATCAAAGGATATGGAGGGAAAGCAGAAGTGGGATTCTGAAAGAGCATGATCAACCATAATAACATAGGATAATGGTATAGGCTCAAAGAGCTGAATGCCATCTTCCTGTATCTATTATCTAAGCTTCTATGTTTAAACCCTGGCTTTAAGAGATTGCAGATATTCTGGCTGTGATATAAAATGTGACATAACAAGTACCTGAAGTGTGATTCCTGGAGTGTTGGCCATGGATTTTAATATATTTTAGCTTCCCTTCCCACACCCAACCTGTGGTGTTTATAGATAAAAAGATTCTTAATTATAGAGTCGCCTATTTAACCTCTCGAACCTGCTCCAATATTTCAGAATATTGGCCATCTATCAAGCCATTCCTCAGCCTTCCATTTTCTAGGGAAAGGAATCTCAGCCCCTTTAGTTTTGCATTTGCTTATCAACTCCAATTCCCAAACTTTCTTTCCAACTCTTACAAAGTTAGGAGGAGGATTAACAAGCAGGTCCTCGAGGGCAGTAATTTCAGGATTACTCCAGGTACCATGTGCTAGTGAGTTTCTATTTTTCTCAGAACAGGAAGGTTGATTGCATGGCTGGAGGAATGGGATAGAAAGGAGATCTTTAGGTTTCTGAGGCTTTGGGGTCAGTTCTGAGGCAGGTGGGACCTGCACAAGAGCGTGTTACACCATAACAGAATTGGACTAGTGTTGTCATGATGAGGTTTTCTAATGCTGCTGGAGACAGTTTAAGTGAAGTTGGCAAAGATGGCAATCTGAGGGGAAATTTAGAGTAGAGAGCAAAACAAAATGGTAATGGAAAGCAGAGAGGTATTAACTGACAAGGAGGATACATCAGAGAGTAACATCAAGGTGAATAGAATACTTGGAAAATTTGATAGAATTAGAGCAGGCGGTAGTCAGGTATTAGATGAGAACAGGATAAGGAAGAAAGTAAAAAGCTTACCTCAGATCAGGTAAATGCTGTCACAGCAACCTGTGGCTGTTTGGTGTGAGCAAGAGCATTACTAAGAACACTGTTCCCTAAGTATTCCTATATTGTCACATAATGGGAGAAAGGGTGGCATGGTGCCACAGTGGTTAGCAATGCCCGCCTCACACTGTCAGGGACCCAGGTTTGATTCCCAACTTGAGTCACTGTCTGTGCAGAGTTTGCACATTCTCCCCGTGTCTGCTTCGGTTTCCTCCGGTTTTCTCCCACACTCCGAAAGACGTGGCGGC
Source organism: Sphyrna mokarran (assembly GCA_024679065.1). Classification (NCBI taxonomy): domain Eukaryota; kingdom Metazoa; phylum Chordata; class Chondrichthyes; order Carcharhiniformes; family Carcharhinidae; genus Sphyrna; species Sphyrna mokarran. The sequence goes on along the minus strand of JAGIQG010000023.1, from coordinate 6,131,369 downwards.
TAGGTGCATTGGCCATGCTAAATTCTCCTTCAGTGTACCCGAACAGGTGCCGGAGTGTGGCGACTGGGGTTTTCACAGTAACTTTGTTGCAGTGTTAATGTAAGGCTGCTTGTGATGAATAAATAAATAAAAATGGAGATGTTTCCTGACCGGTGGATGCTGAAGTGAAGGCCCAAAGATCAGAAGCAAGAAGGCTATAATCAACTCCGTTAAAACTTGGCTTTGGTGTCCAATTCTGGCTGCCACATTATAGGAAGGATGGGAACGTGTTGGAAAGGGGGCAGAAGAGGTTTATAAGAACGGTTCCAGAGATGAAAAACTTCAATAATGATGATCGATTGGAGAGGATGGGACTTTTCTCCTTGGAAGCAAGGAGGCTGAGGGGAGAGTTGATAGAAGTGTTCAAAATCATGAAGAGGCTGGACAGAGTGGATAGGGAGAAGCTCTTTCATGCATATGGCCCAAAAATGGTTGACAGTGGATGATTGTCAGAAATGTTACCTGTTGCATCTGCAAACCAACTCCTTCTGATTCTTGCACAAGGACACTCAGGTCTCTCTGCATGGTAGCATGCTACAATTTTTTACCATTTAAATAATAGTCCATTTTGCTTTATTCCTATTTCACATTTAAAACACTGTACTCCATCTGCCAGAACCTCGCCCACTCTCTTAGACTATCTATATCCCTTTGCAGACTTTCAACATTCTCTGCATATTCTGCCCTGCCACTCATCTTAGTATCATCTGTGAATTTTGACACGCTACACTTGGTCCCCGATTCTGAATCATTTATGTAAATCGTAAACAATTGCGGTCCCAACACTGACCCCTGAGGCACACTATTAGTGATTGATCGCCAACCAGAAAAACACCCATTTACCCTCACTCTTTGCTTTCAGTTTGTTAACCAATCCTCTATCCATGTGAATACATTACACGTAACACCATACACCTTTATCTTATGTAGCAGTCTTTGGTACGGCACCTTCTGGAAATCCAGGTACACCACATCCACAGGTTCCCCATTGTCTACTGCACATGTAATGTCCTGTGTAGATCTTCAGCACCATCCCTGATGGTTCTAAGGGAATGTGATTGAGTTTCTTATTGGAGATAGCCTCTGTGACACTCAATATTTCCAAAATTCTTTGGACTCTGGAATAGTTCCTACAGATTAGAAGATAGCAAATGTAAGCTCACTATTCAAAAAGGGAAGTAAAGAGAAAACAGGGAACTATAGACCAGTGAGCCTAACTGGGGAGTTGCTAGAGTCTATTATAAAGGATTTCATAATTCAGCATTTGGAAGGCTGTGGTATAATCAAAGTAGCATCGATTTACGAAAGGGAAATCATGCTTAACAAATGAATTGGAATTCTTTGAGGATGTAACTAGTAGAGGTGACTGAGGAGAACCAGTGGATGTGGTTTATTTAGACTTTCAGAAGGCTTTCAATAAGATCTCATGTAATAGACTACTATGTAAAATTAAGTACCTGGGATTGCAGGTAAGGTCTCGAGATGGATAGAAAGCTGGTGAGCTGAAAGCAAGCCAAGAGTTGGCATAAATGTGTTTTTTCTGATTGGCAGGCAGTGTCTAGTGGGGTTCTGCATGGATCTACACGAGAACCCCAAATGTTCACATTATATATCAATGATTTGGAACAGAATGTATTATGTCCAAATTTGCAATTCATACGAAATTGGGTAGGAGGGTGAGCTGGGAGGAGAATGCAGAGATGCTTCAGTGTAATTTGGAGAGGCTGAGTGTGTGGGTATCTGCATGGCAGATACAGTGTAATGTGGATAAATGTGAGGTTATCCACTTTGGTAGCAATAATAGGAAGATAGATTATTACTTGAATGGGTGTAAATTAAGAGAAGTGGATACTCAATGAGACCTCGGAGTCCTCGTGCAACAGTCACTGAATGTAAGCGCTCAGGTAACAGCAAGCAGTAAAGAAGGCAAATGGTACGTTGGCCTTCATAGCAAGGGAATTTGAGTACAGTTATAGGGGGGATATTTTGCTGAAGTTGTATAGGGTGTTGGTGAGGCCACACCTGGAGTGTGCAATTTTGGTTTCCTTATCTAAGGAAGGATGTCTTTGCTATATAGGGAGTACAGCGAAGGTCTACCAGGCTGATTCCTGGGATGGCAGGTCTGTCATAAGAGAAGAGACCAAGTTGGTTAGGATTGTGTTCACTGGAGTTTAGAAGAGTGAAGAGGGATCTCATAGAAATGTATAAAATTCTAACAGGGTTAGACAGGGTAGATTCAGAAAGAATGTTCCCAATGGCGGGGTCTAGAACCAGGGGTTTGAGGATAAAGGGTAAACCTTTAGAAATGAGGTGAGAAGAAATTTCTTCAATCAGAGGATGGTAAATGTGTGGATTCACTACCACAGAAAGTAGTTGAGGCCAAAACATTGTCTAATTTCAAGAAGAAATTAGATATTGCACTTGGCACTAAAGGGATCAAGAGATATGAGGGGGAAGGGGGGGAATCAGGATATTGAATTCAATGATCAGCCATGATCAAAATGAATGGCGGAGCTGGCTCAAAGGGCTGAATGGCCTTTTTTCTGCTTCTAGTTTCTATATTTCTATGACTGCCTCAAACACGTTCCCGTTGATCAGCGTCCTTATCTGCCGTATGCAATTGGTCCTGTCTTTAATGCTTCAATCACTGTGCCCCCCCATTGAATCAGGCAACTGACATTGATGGTCTCAGCTTCCATTACCAACCTCAGTGCTTCCAGGATTGAGCATGACCTCAACTGGCAAGGAGGACAAATCAAACACATAGCACAGCAAAGTCTGTGCTGTGACATTTCATTAGGTTCCCAGTAACCTGGCTTAATGATAAACACTTGAATATCTTTGTAATGAGATGAACATCAATATCGAATTACAATTCATTAACTAAACAGAACAATTACAGGCCTGAGCACAGGACATTTGAAAGATTGACTATACAACAACTAATAGCGAACACTGATTATTACTCTGCACTGCTTCAGATTTTCACTGATGGTAATTGCGTGTCACTGTGCTTGAAAATCAAATCCATCTTGGCCCTGAACAAATAGGATTTGCGACATTTAATTCAGCAAAGGTTCTGCAACAAATGCAGTCAAAATAATCTCACAAGTTGCCGGAACAAGTTTGCTGCAAATTGCAGTTTCAAGTTGTTAACATATTTTGAAGTTTATTTGTTAGACACAAATAGTCTTACGTTAACACAGCACAAAGTCACTGTGAAAATCCCCTAGTCACAACATTCCGGCGTCTGTTTGGGTACACTGAGGGAGAATTTGGCATGGCCAATCCACCTAACTCCCACACACTGTGGGAGGAAACCAGAGCACACAGAGGATACCCATGCAGACATGGGGAGAATGTGCAAACTCTACACAGACAGTGACCCAAGCCGGGAATTAAACCTGGGTCGCTGGCGCAGTGGGACAGCAGTGCTAATCACTGTACCACCCATATATATCAAACATTGTCATTATGGGCTGCATCTATTTTAATCTATAAGAAGATGGTGGATGGATAGTGCAGTGTGCTGGAGGGGGAAGGGATTGAAGGTCGAAACTCTGCTTTGTTTTGTTAATGAGAAACCGGGACCACTTCAGAGTGACATCAATCTTTCATTACTTTCATTTTTTATGGCAGGGAGCAGAAAGCTTTGTGTCGAAAGGCAGAATTGACAGCAAGTGATAGAATTGATAGCCATTGACAGCAAGGTATCCCACTCAAGGATCATCATCACTCAGGGTTTTTTTTTAATTTCAGATTTATTCATCTTGGGGCAGCACAGTGGCACTGCTGCCTCACAGCGACAGGGATCCAGGTTCGATTCCTGGCCTCGGGTCACTGTCTATCTGGAGACTGTACATTCTCCCAGTGTCTGCGTGGGTTTCCTCCAGATGCTCCAGTCTCCTCTCATAATCTAAATGACGTGTTGGTTAGGGTGCATTGACAATGCAGAATCCTCCCTCATTGTACCCCAATAGACACTGGAATGTGGTGACTAGGGGATTTTCAAAATAACCAAGTTGCGGTGTCAATATAAGCCTATTTGTGACACTAATAAATAAGCTTTAAATTTTAAATGTCCCCAGCCAGCGTGGGGGGATTTGAACTCTTGTGATTTTTAAGTCTTGCTAGGTTTGGGATCACATTCAGAAGGGTGCTAGAATTAGTTGCTGGGTTTGTAATCCAGCAGCTTTCCCTCTGTGATACCACCCTCACTAACCATAAACTCTATGGTGCATGCTCTAAAAAAGTGTAGACAATGTTTTACTCTGGAGCAGGTTATAACTCAAGTCTCTCAAGGACTTTATTCCTTGGAACATTGGAGAATGAGGGATGACCTTGTTGAGGTGTATAAAATCATGAGGGGCATTGGGGGGGGGGATTTTCCTGTCCTACCCACCATAGGAATCGAAGCGGATGAGGACAAACCACACAAAGCTTGGGGTGAGTGCAGCCGGAAAGTCCCACTCATAGTCTTTTATCCAGGGAAGGGGAATTGAAAACTAAAGAGCAGAGGTTTAAGGTGAGAGGGGAAAGATTTAACAGTGACTTGAGGGGCAACTTCTTCACGCAGAGGATGATGCATCTATGGAATGAGTTGCCAGAGAAAGTGGTTGAGGCAGTCACAAAGCATTTGGACAAGTGCATGGATGGGAAAGGATTAGAGAGAAATAGGCCAAATGCAGAGGGCAATTGAGACGGCACTATGATTAGCATGAACTAATGGGCCGAAGGGCCTCTTTCCATGTTCTATTGCTCTATAATTCTATTTGAGATTCTTGGCCCACTTACTCAGTAGAACAGCTGATATAATTTCCCATCGCCTTCTTCATAATTTTGCCTTTGGAGTTCTTTGTCTTAGTTGTGCCACAAAGGGTTAATGATGAGGAGAGTGGCCATAAGTATCACCTTGGAGCATTTATATTAATGGTGTTTGGAAGAGAAATGCTAATTACTGGACATTGGTTCTATCACTTCTGATTAACCTTACTGACAAGAACCTGCCCAGGAGTTACCTGTGTTAATACTCGTTTTTGTGCCTTTCAGATGTCTTGGACAACTAGTTCAGAAACTATTAATGGATCCCATGAAAATGAGTAAGGATAGGTGATTAAGCAGAGAATCAAATTTGTCCCAATGAACTCATTAATTGACACCACCATTTCTAGATTTTGAAAGTCTGAGTGATGCAATAAAACTGCTTAAAAAGGTGAACATTAAACTGTCAAATCGTCCCAAAGCCCAAAATCCTCAAGGGAAGAAAACCATTCTTATTGACTGACCGGACATGTGACCCCAATCCCACACAAACTTGATGAATTATCCCCTGAAGGGTTAATCACTCTTGCCTTTTCAGGCAACTGGGAGGACCGGTAATTGCCCATAATGCCTGTGAGGTTTACATCATGAGAATCAATATAAACAACTTAGGAATTTTGAAATCAGAAGCAAACAGTAAAGCATACGTCAAGTTTATTCCAAAATTATTTACTAAAATTCATTTCTTGATTAGTTCTTCATATTTTTAATTTGTTTTTGAATGTCTGAACTTCAAGATTTGAAGTTTCCAATCAGGGTGAATAAATATTCAGTAATTTACAGCTTTTCAATAATTTACTGAGTGCTTTCAGCCAATCTCTGACTTCTGCAACTTTCAATGTTCACCCTTGTCATCACAATCATAAAACAGTAGAAAATACTTCTATAGCATCACTTACCTTTAATCTGCTCTGGATTCAGACCTCTCCCAAGGGGCATTGGTACAGCAGCTTCATTGCTTTGTCATTAAGCTAGTGGAGTAGTTAACTTGGGGTGTCAGAGAAACCAACCCATTCCTTTTTTCCATTGATTTCAGTATCTTTTCACAAGCTGGTTGATCAGCTTTTCCCTATATATCATTTCTAACTTTATCAGAGCATCAAAAAATGTAAATCATTGATATCAAGAACTTTGAGATATCTTGCTGATGCAATAAAGTATTTTTATGCATACAAATTCTTCCTAATCCCCTCTGTACCTCCCTTGCTCCTTTCCTCATTCCTCCTCCCTCCTCCAGTACTCTTTTCCTTCCCTTTCTCCCTTCCTCCATTCTTTCACCCTTCTTTCCTCCCTCTATTCCTTCCTTCTTCCCTCTCTCCTGCCATCCTTTCCTCCCTCCCTCCCTTATTCCCTCTTTTCAACCATCCTTTCCTCCTCCCTTACTTCTTCCCTCACTCCACCCTTCCCTCCCTTCCGGTCATCCGTCCCTCCCTCCTTCCTCCATTGTTCCTGCTTTCCATGCTTCCTCCCTCTTTTTCTTCTTCCCTCCCTCCTGCCTTTGTTCTATCTGTCCATTGCTCAGCTTTTTCTCCAGTGTTTTCGCATTGGCTGCTGTTTAGCAAACCTTGTCTTATCGCCTTTCTATTTTTTACTATATAACTCCACATTAACACTGCTGTTCTTTCATTCATTGTGTGGCAATGATGAGCTTTCAATGTATGCCAGAATGACAGCTACATCTAAAAATATCTCTCACACCTTTCCCCTTTCTTTCAACACAGCCTAGGTTTCATTATAGATTAATAATTATTAAAGCACAGGCTGCTTGGTTGCCATGGTTATGATTGAGACAGTCCCTTTCATCATCAAGATTTGCTGTCTTTTGTGGCAGGAGCAAATATTTTAATAAAAAGCCTGATTACGAGAAATAGCATGGAAGTCAACTCCCACCCCCATTTATTTCACAAATATTAGGTTGAAGCTCATATTGATATAACACAATAGCACAGACCCCCTCATCTCAGCTCCCCCTGATTGCTCAAACACTGTGCTGCTCGTGTGGGGATGCTTCCTGTAGCTTATTCCCCAGCAGAGCAACTGCACTTGGACTGCAGCATATAGAGTTAGTTTCAATAACCTGTTATTGAGTCAGACAGTACGAGGCTTTCCGGCCTTGTGTCTGATGCCATTTTCATGGAATCATAAAATCATAGAATCCCTACAGTGCAGAAGGAGGTCGCTCAGCCCGTCGAGACTGCACCATCAACAATCCCATCCAGGCCCTATCCTTGAAATCTCAAACATTCACTCTGTGAATCCTTCCAGCCATTTTGTTTCAGACAGATTTTTTTCTCCCGTGTAGAGGAATCAAAAATTGGGGGTACTTTTAACTTAACTCATTGTGAATGTCAGGTGCTGGAAATCGAAATAACAATGGAACAGCTGGCAACTGTGGCGTAGTGTGGTTAGCACTACTGCATCACAGCACCAAGGACATAAGTTCCATTCCCAGCTTGGGTATTGTCTGTGCAGTGTTTGCACATTCTCCCTGTTTCTGCATGGCTTTCCTGCTGGTGTTCCGGTTTCGCCCCACAGTCAGAAAGACGTGCTGGTTAGTCACATTGGCCGTGTTAAATTCTCCCTCAGTGTATCTGAACAGGCGCCGGAGTGTGGCAATTAGGGGATTTTCACAGTAACTTCATTACAGTCTTAATGTAAGCCTAATAATACTAATAAATAAACTTTAACACTGCTGCCTCACAGCTCCAGGGACCCAGGTTCGATTCCCAGCTTGGATCACTGTCTGTGCAGAGTTTGCACATTCACCCTGTGTCTGCATGGGTTTCCTCGGGGTGTCAGGTTTCTTTCCACACTCCAAAGATATGCAAGTTAGATGAATTGGCCATGGTAAAATTGCCCCTTAATGTGCCAAGATGTGTAGGTTAGATGCAATTAGTCATGGTAAATGTGTGGGATTATGGGATAGGGTTGGGGAGAGAACCTGGGTAAGATACTCTTGTAGAGACTCAGTGCAGACTTGATGTGCAAATGTTTTCCTTCTGTACTGTAGGGATTCTATGATGATTGGGAATAATGGGGTTACTCTTGGAAAAGGTCAGCACAGAATGAATGGGCTGAATGGTACTTTTGTGTGCTGTGATTCTATGAATATTTTATCATTTAATGCAGAGAGTTGATATTAAAATAGCCATAAATTTAATCAAGTGAAACCCTACATAACCAGGCACTGTTCTAACTGTTGCCCTCTCTCCGTACTGTACACCTTCAGGGTATTAACACTCTGCAATCTCAGAGTTCAGACGTGATACATGTTTCTATACTCATCACAATTCAAGCGTCACATTTGTACGCCATCGGCTGAAATTTGATATTCAGAAAACAGCTTTTGCTAACCCTGTCATGAATGCTTTACTTTGTTAATGGCGCTATATAAATTCAAGCAGTTATTGCTGAATCAAAGAATTCAGCAATTCAGGGAGGGGGGAGGGGGAGGGGAGGAGGGGAAGGGGGAGAGGGGAAAGGGAGAGGAGGGGAGGGGTGATGGGGGGACGAAGAGGATTGAGGGGGGAAGGGGGCTGCAGAATGGACTAAACTCACGCCATGTGTTCCTTTTTTTAAGTCTGAAAATCAAACTTTCAAGTCATCTAACCATCATTCAGGCGTATTAGGCACAGGAGTTAAAAGTATGTGACTGTGGAAGCTTTTGCATTGTTAATGTGAATCCACTGATACCATAAGAGTACATTTAAAAGAACAGGAAACAGGGAGTATATATCAGTGAAGGGAAATTTTAAGGATGTCAGTTGAGAAAACTGGAAAAGCGGCAAATTCTGGATGTAATTTTCCACTCAGTTTGTACCAGTGTGTGATAGCAGAGTATTTGTGCATACAACATTTCAATCTCATGGGTGGGGAGCCATTGTAGCCAAGATCTGTTTGGGGGGCCATATTAACAGACAGGGATACCAGGGTGACACAGTGGCACAGTGGTTCGCATTGCTGCCTCACAGTGCCAGGGACCTGGGTTCGGTTCTGGCTTGGGTCTGTGTGTGGGAGTTTGCACGCTCTCCCTGTGTCTGCATGGGCTTCCTCTGGGTGCTGCAATTTCCTCCCACAATCGAAAGATGTGCGGGTTAGGTGGATTGGCCATGCTAAATTGCCCCTTACTGTCAGGAGGACTAGCTAGGGTAAATGTACGGGGTTACGGGGATGGGTTTGGGTGGGATTGTGTTCGGTGCAGACTCGATGGGCTGAATGGCCTCCTTCTGCACTGTAGGATTCTATGAAACATGTAAGGAAATTTGGGGGTAAGAGGGTGTGTGACACACTTGCTCCAAGAATTCCTCTGCACTTTAAGCTGGCAATTTATTCTGCACCTTGATTAAGCTTATCTCACTTGTCCATCTCCTTTATTACCTCCTGTTTCTCAAATACAATTTATTCACGTTCTGAAAGCCTAACTATCTGGTCGTGCTCTGCATTGCCTGCCTGACGCTAATAACAAATGGAAGTGAAGATGTTTTGCAAATGAGGTGGTATGGAGCTAATCTCCTGCATGGGGGGAATGGATGGACAAGAAGAGCAGTGACAGCTCTGATTATCTGCCAGCCCATCTGACTAATGCACTGTCTTATCATATAACATGTGTACTGCAAATCCCTGGCAATGATCAGGGCCATAGGGAGCAGCCCACTTACAGAAAGTCTTTCTGCAACATTAGTTCAGTAACTCTGCAGAGTCCTTGGCTTTCCAGTGGCCTTGTACAACAAAGTTGTTTGCCCATATTTTTACTTGGGTTTTTATTTTCCATCTACTCCAATCCATCTGCCTCCTCAATCCCAATCGAATCATAGAGTCCCTACAGTGCAGAAAGAGGCCATTTGGCCCACTGAATTTGTACTGACTCTCTGACATAGCATCTTACCCAGGTCCTATCCCCATGATCCCAAGTACTTGGTCTATGAATTACCCTAATCTACACAACTTGGGACACTAAGAGACAATTTAGCGTGGCCAATCTACCTAACCTACACATCTTTGGGCACTAAGGGCCAATTTAGTATGGCCAATCCCCCTAACCTACACATCTTGGACACTAAGGAGCAACTTAGCATGGCCAATCTATCAAACCTATACATCTTTGGACACTAAGGACCAATTTAGCATGGCTAATCCACCTGATTTGCACTTCTTTGATCTGTGGGAGGAAACCCAGGCAGACACAAGGAGAAAGTGCAAACTCCACACAGACAGTAACCCAAGACCAGAATTGAACCTGGGTCTTTGGTGCTGTGAAGCAGCAATGCTAAGCACAGTGCCGCTGTGCCGCCTCAATAGAGGCTTCTCTTCAAATCTCCTTTACTGTTACTGGGATGCAGTTTAACTCATTGTTGATTAGGTGTGCAATTAGATATTAGGGATAAGTAACTGACCTTGCTGAATGTGCAATCCCACAGTCAAGAGGAATGCTAGTTTTCCATGACCAGCCAATACTAATCTTTCTTTATTAACTGTTGTTATATGTTGGATGAGGTTTTACAAGATTGTTTTCAATGTCTCTTGCAATTCAATATAAAATGGAGTGACGGGAAGGGGCATGTGATTTCCTACTAACTTTGCCTGGCAACAGGTCAGGTGACCCGGTTACCTCGAGGACAGGCAGCCCAGACAAGACTTACTGAGAGCAAGGTACAAAAGTTTCACATCTGAAACTAAGGTAAAACCAGCTGTAAGTAAAATTTCAGACTCAGGGATTTTGGCTAGTGATTGAGAAAGGAAGGTCTCAGAGAAACAGCAGCTGCTCCAGTCAACAGAAGGGAAGAATGGTTAAGCTGTTAGCTACCAAGCAGAATGCTGGAGAAAGCTAATCCACGAGAAAGAATCGAGGACACAGGAAAATTTATCCTGGTGAGGCAAAGAGAAGAAATTATCAGAGTGGGCTTTACAGCTGAAAGTTGGTTTGTGAATTCTAAGAGGACGAAGGGAGGTGAACCTTAACAATTGTAGGACATTACAATGTGGGATAAATAAAATTATTGGAAGCTGGAAGTGAGTGCAGACTCTTTCCTGAAAAAACTGTGATGTGAAAATGTGCTATAAAGAATAAATGCTGCATAGAGTAATTAGTCATGTTAAAGTTAATATATTCCATAAGATATCTCACAGCACCGGGTTAAAGTCCAACAGGTTTATTTGGTATCACAAGCTTTCAGAGCACTGCTCCTTCACCTAACTTCTTACTGTGCCCACTCCAGTCCAATGCCAGCATCTCCACATCAATCTATTCTGTAGTTTAACATTTTCATTTCCCATGAAGTAATTTGTCATCATGTTGATTTTAATGTGCTTGTTACAGTAAAACTCTTAAAACTTGACATCTTGTCATGTGATTATTTTGAGTCAGTCACTGGGAATGCAAATTTCATTGTAAAAGTTATTAGTCTCTGTGGGGATTGTAACAAAAAAAATAAGGCTTCTGAGCAAGTGCTGGAAAATAGAATGAGAATAGATAGGTGCTTGACGGCTGGAGCAGACACGATGGGCCAAAGGGCCTCCTCCTGTGATGTAAAACTCTATTGGTGAGATTTTCTGGCTGTGCTCTCCCCAAGGCCACAAAATCCCACCCAAGATTAATGAACCTTTGCAAATCTCCGTCTCTGAAACCTCCTGCGGTCCTCGATGCCTTTGAGATCTCTGAGTTTCTCCAGTTCTGGCATCTTCTACCTTCTCAATTTTAATCCCTTCACGATTGTTGTTTGTGCTTTCAACTGTCTTGACTCTAATCTCTGAAAATTACCTTAACTTCTCTCTTCTTTGAGATGCTCCTTAAAGCTTACTTCTTTGACCAAGCTTTTGGTTACCTGTCCTAATCTCCTTCTGTGGCTCCCCTGGCTAATTCTGAATGACACCGTGAAGCACCCTGGAACTCTTTTGTTTATGCAAGTTTACGTTGTAACAGGCAGTCAAACCAATGGTCCTTCAGAGCCAATGGAATTGTATACTAAAATGGTAGGTTTGGTTAAAAGGAATACTTGTGAGTTTTCCTTGACTCCACATTCCGGTAAGCATGTTCACAGTGGCACAGTGATTAACACTGCTGCCTCAGAGCACCAGGGACCCAGGTTCGATTCCAGCCTTGGGTGAATATATGGAGTTTGCATCTTCTCCCTGTCTCTACATGGGTTTCTTCCGGGCACTCTAGTTTCCTCTCACAGTCCAAAGATGTGCGGGTTATGTGGATTGGCCATGCTAAATTGTGTCCGAAGACCTGTAGGTTAAATGGAAATGTGTGGGGTTACGGGGTTAGGAGGGGGCAGAGGGTCTAGTTAAGTTAGTTTGCCAGAGGTTGGTACAGACTCGATGGGTTGAATGGCCTCTTCTATACTGCAGGGAAAGTCACTGTAATTTATTTAATGTCACAAATAGGCAGACATTAACACTGTAATGAAGTTACTGTGAAAATCCCCTAGTCACCACACTCTGGCAACTGTTTGGGTAGGGAGCGAGGGGGATTTTAGCTTGGCCAATGCACCTAACCTGCATATCTTATTTTTTTTGTTACAATCCCCACAGAGACTAATAACTTTTACATGGTAACCAGAACGCCCAGAGGAAATCCACGTAGGTACAGCAAGAATGTGCAGATCCCGCACAGACAAGCCAGGAATCGAACCTGAGTGCCTGGGGCTGTGAAGCAGCAGAGCTAACCACTGCACCTCCATCTGATTTTAATCATGTTGGTAAATGCTTACCTGGTTGAGGAAGCAGAATGATTGAAGCACATCCATCACTGAGAGATGATTGTCTGTTACATTAGTCACGTAAACCCCCATTAGCAATAATTGTTGCAAAGCCAGTCACAGCTCAGTATATTTGTTAGGGCCAATAGAGAGAAACATGGTTCTCAAGGGGAGAAGTGGGGGTACGTAATTACAGCCCGATCAATAAAATCCTACACACAGAATTAGCCTTTGAATCACTTCTTCGGAAGCAAGTTACACAATCAAAGTGAGTAACAATGAAGTTCTTTTCAAAACTGAGTAACAAAAACTAGACACATTATTAAACAATGTTGAAAAATAATAAAAGGAAAAAAGATGCAACTCAAACTGTTCAAAATCTCTCAGAAGTCGAAACATAATTGTCAGGGCAAATGATTTGTCAATGCAAGAGTTGCCTCTCAGTTTGTTGAGACTGCCTTCAACATGTTATCTTGGGTTGCTGACCTCCCAGGACTGCCTGGGAGTCGCTGGCAACTAATGACCAATTCCCAGCTGAGTGCGACCCTGGAGAAAAATTATTGGGACATTAAAAAAGATAGTGTAAAAAACAAAATTACTTTTAACCCCTTTCATCCTGCCATCCAATGAGTTTGTGATGTGAGGCACTGGGATAGGCACAGTAAGGAATCTCACAACACCAGATTAAAGTCCAACAGATTTATTTTTTACCATGAGTTTTCAGAGCACTGCCCCTTCATCAGGTATGTGGAGGCTTAGGTTCACAAACAGGGCAAATATAGATACAGCTTCACAGCTCCAGGATCCTGGGTTCGATTCCCAGCTCGGGTCACTGAATGTGTGGAGTTTGCACATTCTCCTTGTGTCTGCGTGGGTTTCCTCCAGGTATTCCGGTTTCCTCCCATAGTCCAAAGATGTGCGGGTTAAGTTGATGCTAAGAAATTGCCCCTTAGTGTCCAGGGATGCATAAGTTAGAGGGATTGATGGCTATAATATGTAGGAATATGGGGATAGGTGGGATTGTGTTAGCGCAGACTCAATGGGCCAAAAGACCTCTTTCTGCACTGTAGGGATCTATGATTCTGATCCTACAAGACAATGGCTGGAATGTGGGCCTTAACAGGTAATCAAATCTTTACAGGTACAGACAATGCAAATGGAGAAAGGGTTAAGAATAGGTTAAAGAGATGTGTATTGTCTCCAGCCAGGACAGTTAGTGAGGTTTTGCAAGTTGTGAGGGTTACAGATCATGTGGCATGAACCCAAGATCCCGATTGAGGTCGCCAGCATTTGTACAGAACTTGGCTATTGGTTTCTACTCAACGATTCTGCTTTGTCGTGTATCATGAATGCTGGAGAACAAGATCAGAGGCTGATTGCCCGTGAAGTGCTGAATGGATTTATGATAAGGCTCAGAATCACGGGATGCGTGGTGCCAGCCCCACTCACGTTGGGGGCCCTGGTGTTAGCATCCAGTTCACATCTGAGGTGGGCAGTACCTCAACAGTCATCGGCCTTGTGATTGCCAGGGAATGCTGTCAGATGTGAAAAAGGTAGGTTTGGATGGAGGCAGGGCAAGAGGGCTCACCCTACCATGGATGGGGGTTGGAGGAGTGGGATCCAGGGTGGGTGAGGGTGGGGGGAGGTAGTATGTCAGAACAGAGCCTCCTTACTGTAAGCCATTCTCACACTTCACAGGGATGAGACTCCAGGTGAGTGCAGAGGCTCCACCAAATTTGGTGACATGAACAGACGGAGTGGAGACTCTGTGTAAAACATAATGGTGACCCAATATTCACCCAGGTCCACTCAGTGCCCATGGTTTCTTAATCTTCCTCGCACTCCCACTGTGTCTAGATATGTTCTCAGGATCCACAGGTGGCCTGCTAGCATCCACATCCTTTGGTCTGAGATGACCTTAGTGGGTGTTTCCTAGGGGATTCTCTTGAGGGTCCAGTCCTGCTTTTGGGCAGCTAGGTTCTTTGACTGTTTTCCTCCTTCTTGTCAGGGGCTGGGGGTGTGTCACTCATGGGGAGGGAGGTCAGATGGGCTGGAGACATTCAGTGTCCCCTGGCTGGAGCGGGTTCATACTGTATTCCTCCTGATCCTCTTCCCTTCAGGTTCTTAGGGGCCCCTCTGCTCCTCCATGGGATGGAGAGGCAACTGGAGTGAAATCCAAAAGCCCTGTCATCCTCTGGTGCTGACAGTCATAGATTCTCAGCAGTTCCTGAACTACACAGTGAAAGCCCTCCACCATGGTCTGGGCGTCTCCTGGTATGGGTGCACGTCTCCACTGCGGACGCATTGTTGGCCTCGATGCACCATTTCATTGGATGGATAGGGCTCCTCCAATTGGCCTTGCACTCCAGGGAGATCCCTTTCTGATACTCCTGACTCTGCCTTCACAGCTCCAGTGAACCACTGGGCGCACATCATTGGCAAGGTACTCATCAGTGACCTGGGCTCCAACATCCCTCCAAGTACTGGTTCCCTGGGATTTCCCTGCCTCAGCCTGCTTGGATCTCCAGCTGTGAGGGACTCACCAGGGAGTGACCCAGAAGCCTGTCTACTTAGTGAACCCTCCGAGGTTTGAGCAGATGCGCTGTGCTGAGGGCGGGTGAGAGTGTGATGCCTCATCATGGTGAGATTGGAAATGTCTCTCTCTGAGCTGCTGGACTTTGGTGGGTCGGGGAGGCGCGAGGATGGTCTGACCTGTGCTGCTGGTTGGCTTGCAAGCGAAGGGAGATGGCATCAGGGAATATAGGGTCACATTGCTCTTGCACTGACCATGCTGTATCCCAGGCATGGTGACCCTGCTGGAGAGAGGGTGCCCTGCCTCTGCTCCACTCCTTCCAGCATCCCAGTGACATTTGGGGAATGACACAGTGTGTGTTGAGGATTCTCACGTCCCTCTGCTGCTCCCGCTTTGCCAGCTGCACGGGCTCGCTCTTCCTCCTCTCCGGCCACTCGAGGTCTCAGTCCTCGAATGGTGTGAGGGTTCAGGGCTCGGGCATGACTCCAGCTGGCTGTGCCCAGTCATGCCTCGTTGTGGTTGAGTTTGTCCTGCAATGGGAAGGTCGGTAGGAAGGTTGACATTAAAGATGGTGATGTGGGGAGGGGGTGCGATTTGGGTGGAAGCTGGAGTGTGAGGAGTACAGCAGTTACTGGGGGAAACGTGGCGATTGTGGGAGGGAGTGGAGGGGGTGCATCCTGATGCCTGATGCTGGCAAAGGCCAAATGAACGAGAGGAAGGGTTGGGGGTGTTAGTGAAAGGGTCCAGTGTGAGGCTGAGTACGAGTCACTTACCTGGCTGAGAGAAGAACATCTTCTTCCAACACCGCTGCCCTGTACTAATCTTTGGGAGTGCACTTGCACTGACCAGAGCTACCACTGTGTCCCAGGTAGTGGATGGTGATCCTGGAAGGATGTCTCTTGGAGCACAGTATGTCTGGCCTCTGCTCCATTCCATCCAGCTCCCTCTGCCGTGCTGCCTTCTTATTTGCCACCCCCTGTAGTTGTTGTGGATCAAGTGCTGGGGAGCCACCTAGAGCCATTGAATTCCTACACTGTAGGAGGAGACCATTTGGACCATTGAGTCTGTACTAACCAATCCTACCCAGGCTCTATCACCGTAACCCCACACATTTCCCCTGGTAATCCCCGTGACACTAAGGGGCAATTTTGTGATTGCCAATTAATGTAACACGCACATCTTTGGACTTTCCTCACAAAACCTTCCTCAGAACAGTCCAAAGATATGAAGATAAGGTGCATTGGCTATAAATTCCCCTTTGGTGTCCCAGGATACATATGTTAGAGGGATTAATGGAGTAAATATATGGGGTTATGGGGATAGGGCTTGGGTGGGATTAATGTTGGTGCAGGTTAGATGGGCTGAATGGATTCCTTTTGCACTGTAGGATTCTATGATTTCTATAACTCCTCATCCCAGGAGCCAGTCGAATGTACATTCTCTGAACTGCTTCAAATGTAATCTTGTCCATTTTTAATTAGGTACCCTTAAGAATTAACTTCCCTGAGACACAAGATAATAATTAAGAGTTAGAAGGAAAGTCTTGTGAACCAGTTTCAGCTGAAGAATGCATAATAAAAATGTATTTGAGGGAAGCAGTGAGAGGGTGGCTCAGTGGGACTAGGATCTACCAAAAAGGATGGAATTATTGAGCCTCATTCTTTATTTGTATTCTGAAAAATTCCAAAAGCCCTGAGAGGGAGAAATGGGAGGTTAAGAGTGGGAGAGGTACAGGGATTCCAGAATCTGATGTCTTGGCAAATAAAGGTGCAGCCACTAATGATGGAGTGATTCAGAGGAGCATAGATATCTCAAATGGTTGTGGGGCTGGAGGAGATTACAGAGATAGGAACAGTTGAGGCAATAAAGGAATTTGAAAATGAAGATCACAATAGTAAAATCAAGAGGTTTAGTTCATTGGGCTATCATTTCCAGAACTTGAGTTAAGACCTTTATAGCTAAGAGGTTTATAGATGAATAGACTATAAAGATAAGGCAGCATTGTTGCAACTATACAAGGCACTAGTGAGGCCGCACCTGGAGTATTGTGCACAGTTTTGGTCCCCGTATTTGAGGAAAGATGTAGTGACATTGGAGGCAGTTCAGAGGAGGTTCACTAGATTGATTCCAGAGATAAGAAGTTTGATGTATGAAGAAAGATTGAACAATTTAGAACGATACTCTCAAGAATTTAGATGAATGCGGGAAGATCAAATTGAGGATGATGAGAGGTATGGGTAAAGTAGGTGTGGAATGGATGCTTCCTCTTGTGGGGCATTCTAGGACAAGACGTCAGAGTCTTGGGCTAAGGAGTAGTAAATTTAAAACAGAGTTGAGGAGAAATTACTTTTCTCAAAGAGTTGTGAATCTGTGGAATTTGTTATCCCAAAATATAGTAAATGTTGGGACAATGAGTAAATTTAAGGAGGAGGAGTTAGACAGATTTTTAATGAGTTGAAGAGTTTTGGGGAGAAAGGCAGAAAAACAGGAATAAGGAACATATCAACTATGATTAAATGGCGGAGTGGACTTGATGAGGCAAATGGCCTTATTCTGCTTCTACATCTTATGAACTTACAAGACAGAACCAGTAGAATTTTGGATGACTTCAAATATAAAAATAAATCATTTTGGCATCTTCACAGAAAGGGGGCTGCTGGGATTTGGTTAATTAGCAATGCCAGTTCAGTGAAATAGGAGTCAGCACTCTATCTATCTGTCTGGCTCTCTCTCTCACTCCCACATGTGCTAAGAATACCAACCAAATTACTCACCTCTTCCAACAGCCATACTCAATTTTTATGACCACATAATGGGCCATATTATGCCTTAGTCAGAGAAGCCACTTTGCTTAAATGACTAGAACTTTCTTTCTTTGTATTATTCAGTGTTACATGAGCCATGTAGAATGGTTCCACCACTGCAGGAGATAGTATTATGAAACATAAATGGGATGGAACCAAGGGGGTGATAATACCCAGGTTACATATGTGAATTTTAATCGTGTGCAGCTTCCTTCATGTTCTGATGATCTTCTCTTTGCCAGTAAACATGCTGCAAGATATAAGAGCTAGATTAATGTGCACTGAGTCATTAAGGCAGCCTTGAATTGTATATTTAGGTTGTTTATATTTCTACTAATCATTTTCCTGATTGAAATATTTACTATTTATATGTTTGATCATCTTGGTTCATTTCCTTTGACATGCTTACATTGGCTGAGAGACTTAAGCATATCAGTCAAGGAACGCTCATTGAAATATCCTGTGCCTAATATACAAGACACTGTAAAAACATTTATAAATCACTAGCTAGACCTCAGCAGCAGTATCGTGCCTAGTTTCAGAGGAGAAGTCAGGGGTAAGTTTTTCACTCAGAAGGTGGTGGGTGCACGGAATCGGCTGCCAGCGGTGGTGGTGGAGGCGGATTCGCTAGGGTCTTTTAAGAGACTTCTGGATGAGTACATGGGATTTAGTAATGTTGAGGGTTATAGGTAAGCCTAGTGGATAGAGAGATGTTTGGCGCAACTTGTGTTTTTCTATATTCCATGTTCTAAGGATGCCCAGGTATTGGAAGTACTGCTCCCAAGGTCGAGGAACTCCAGTTAATGCTGAAACCAGACATCTTTAACACCAATAGCTTGCATTTGAACAGCAAGTTTTTAATTTATTAATTCATGGGACATGGATATCACTGGCTGGGCCTGCATTTATTACCCATCCCTAATTACCCTTGAACTGAATTTGAGAAGGCAATTGAGACGTTGCTGTTGGTCACACATAGGCCAGATCAGGTAAGGGTAACCGATTTCCTTCCCAAAGTGACATTAGTGAACCAGATAGGTTTTTCCGGAAATCGTCAGCAGATACACTAGATATTTTTTATTGAATTCAAACTCCACCATCTGCTGTGGTGGGATTTGAAGCTGGATCCCCAGAAACATTAGCTGAGTTTCCTGGGTTAATAGTCAGTGATAATACCACTAGGCCATCGCCTTTCCTAAACAGAGTAAAATTCTTTCCAACAGCACTGTGAATGCTTCAGGGACTGCAATGGTTCAAAAGATTGCTTGCCACCACCTTCCCAAGGGCAATTAGGGAGATGTTTCTACCCACTTTCAGATCTTGCGTGCATGAGGTGAACCACTACACTACAGAAATGTGTAAGGGCAATTAGGCATGGACAACAAATGCTGAACTGGCCAAGTCCCATGAAGAAACAAAAAAATTGTTCTTCAAAGCACAGAAGGTATGGAGACATTTAATAGTCACAATTATGAAGATTCTGATAAAATAGTGAAGGGGAAAGACTTACTCCTAGGGGGAGGGCCTGTAAGCAGAGGACTCAGATTTAAGACTGGCTAAAAAACACCTGTGAGGAGATGAGGAGAATTTGTTTCACTCGACGAGTTGTTACAATCAAGCATACACTGCCTGAAAATGAGATAGAGGCAGATTCACAAATAACTTTTGAAAGGGAAACTTGCAGGGCAATGGGGGAGACTTGCAGGAAAATGGGGGAAACTTGAAGGACGATGGAAGAAAGAGAGCCGAGTGGAGCTATTTGGATTTGATGGCTCTCTCAAAAAACTGGCACAGGCTTGATGGGCTGAATGGATCCCTTCTGTGCTACAAGATTCTATGACTAAAGAAGGGAAGGAGGATCCACAACTTGCCATGTTTATATATCTGTGGTGTATTGGTTTATTTATTAGTGTCCCAAATTACTTTAACACTGCAATGAAGTTACTGTGACAATCCCCTACTCACCACACTTTAGTGCCTGTTCGGGTACCTGAGGGAGAACTTAGCATGGCCAATACACCAAACCAGCACATCTT
Source organism: Sphyrna mokarran (assembly GCA_024679065.1). NCBI lineage: Eukaryota > Metazoa > Chordata > Chondrichthyes > Carcharhiniformes > Carcharhinidae > Sphyrna > Sphyrna mokarran. The sequence goes on along the minus strand of JAGIQG010000023.1, from coordinate 6,111,436 downwards.
TCAGACTGTGGGGGGAAACCGGAGCATTCAGAGGAAACCCATGCAGACACGGGGAGGATGTGCAAACTCCACACAGACAGTGATTCAAGCCAGGAATCGAACCCGAGCCCCTGGCGGGCTGTGAGGCAGCAGTGTCTAAAGTTTATTTATTAGTTACAAGTAAGACTTGCATTAACACCACAATGAAGTTATTGTGAAGTTCGTCACACTCCGGCACCTGTTCGGATCAATGCACCCAATCAGCACGTCTTTCAGATTGTGGGGGGAAACTGGAGCACCCGGAGGAAACCCAGGGAGACATGGGGAGAATGTGCAGATTCCGCACATTCAGTGGCTGAAACCAGAAATCGAACCCAGTACCTGATGCTGTGAGGCAGCAGTGCTAATCACTGTGCCACCGTGCCACCCACCATATAAATATGGATGTAGCAATTTATAATGGAATAAATATGTGCAGGCGGACAATTGTTATTAAATAATAGAAATGTTCGCTCTCCTGAGAGAAAATTGCAAATAATATTAATGCAGCCTTGCTGGGTGAAGCAAGAACCTGTTCACAGTTTGTGAGACACTGAATGTAAAATAGCATTGCAGAAATAAACTACGGGGATGCTGGAAACCTGAAGTTAAAACAGAAAATGCTGGAAGAACTCAGCAAGTCTGACAGCACCTGTGAGGAGAGAGAAACAAAAGTTAACGTTCTGAGTTCAAATTGACTCTCCATGAGAACTGAGCTCTGAAGCAGAGTAATATGGATGCAAAACACTGCCTCTATTTCTCTCCAAGATGCTGCCAGACCTGCTGAGTTCTTCCAGCATCTTCTCTTCTTGTTTCACAAATCAACCTGTTTCTAAAGCCAATTACTAGCCTTCACCCTGTCACCTCCCGACTGTGTGCATATTACGCACAGCTCAATTGGTACCTGATAATGTTTTCAGATCATTGTGAGAGCCGGGGATTGTCACAAACAGCCGCACGTCATTTTGCTTTAGAGAACTGGAGCTTCAATTTCCTTTAAAAATGAGAAGCGCAATCCACTCTGGGTTTCCGCAGGAAGAAATGGACAGCTGAATTGAAGAAACCAACATGATTAGCCTCGCAATCAATTCCACTCAAGCTCTCGTAATTGCCAGGGCGAACTGAGAATCTTAGGCTTGATTAAACTAGTCCTGCCGCAGAGCTGAAGCAATTCTGAACAAGTGTGTTGTGTGATTGGATTGTGAATTATCAATGTGCTGTGAAGTAGGCTGGAGGGCTGATTGAAATATTAAGTTCACGCAGGCTAAGGCACTTGCTGCCTCTGTGTTATATTATCACCTGTTGAAGTCTCCCTTCGACACACCTCCATCAGATTCTTTTGTATTCATTTATGGGACACGGGCATCATTGTTTGGCCAAGCATTTATTGGCCATCTCTAGTTGCCCTTGACTTATAACTGAGTGACTTGCTAGGCCATCTCAGAGGTCAGTTGAGAGTCAACCACATTGCTGCAGCCCTGGAGTCACATGTAGGCCAAATCAAGTAAGGATGGCACATTTCCTTCCCTAAAGGACATTAGTGAACCAGATGGATTTTTCCGGCAATGGTTTTACGGTAATCAGTAGATTCTTAATTCCAGATTCTTTTTTATTGAATTCAAATTCCAACCGTCTTGCCGTGGTGGGATTTGAACCTCAATCCCCAGAATGTTAGTTGAGTTTCTTGATTAATGGTCTAGCGATGATACTTCTCAGTCATCACTTTTGTAATTGTGGGGCAATCCTGTTCAATGCCACATCTTGCAAACTAACCTCTCAGTTAGATACAGAAGATCCCTTAGGCAGCAGCTCCAGAGAATATGAATCTGCTATCTTGTCCCTCTGTATGGGAAGTAATATCACGACACCAGGTTAGAGACCAACAGATTTATTTGATGACTCAACTGATGAAGGACCGATGCTCCAAAAGCACATACTACCAAATAAACCTGTTGGGCTTTAACCTGGTGTTGTCAGACTACTTACTGTGCCCACTCCAATGCAATGTCGGCAATTCCACATCCTATCTCTGTGTGGTAGTGTTAGTGATAAGGAGAGATTACTTAACTCAAAGAGTTGTGAATCTTTGGAATTTACCCCAGAAGGCATGGATCCTCCATTGTTGAAGGCTGGCATCTTTGTACCCTCAGGGAATTAAGGGATACGGGGAACAGGCACAAAAATGGAATTAAAGTCAAAGTGTAGCCATTGAATGGTGGAACAGGGTCGGTGGCCTACTCCTGTACCTATTTTGTCTGTTCCTATCTCCTTCCTGTTGCACACCAATTAGGTTTACAAGAGCTCCCCACGAACAGGGTACTAGTGGCCTGGCCCACTGGTATGAAGGGGTCAGTCCCCCAAGAGGTCAGTGGTAAAAGAGGGTGCCCTCTGAGTACCCTGAAGGTGCCTGGACCCTGGCACTGCCCATGGGGTAATGTGGCAATGCCTCAAGGGGTACCTTGGCACTGCCCATCAGATATCAGGCAGTGCCAAGGGGGTAGAGCCTAATGGGAGGTGGAACCTAAAATGATAAGGCCCCTGAGGCAAGATCGGTGGAGTTGGGGGTGGGGGTGTCCTGCTGTCACTCTGCACTTGGCGATGACAAAGGGAGGGAGGCCAGCAATTGGGGTTGGCCATTGGATGCAGAGGGGTTTGTCCTGCTGGGGGTGCAGAGGGTGGGAATTGGGATTGCCAGGATTGGGAGAGGGGAGATCAAGATCGGGGGGGGGCGTTGCGTCAAGGCTGGCCTGGGTATATCATGAACCCAGTGATCAGGGGCATGGGGGTTTCAGAGGGGCAGCATTGCAGGGTAATAGGGCTGACCAGTAATCAGGAAGCTGGCAGTATGGGACCATTGCGCATGCACCTATCTCGACACTTGACAGATCGGCGCATGCACAATGGCCCTCTCAGCGCTATACTGCCAGCTTCTCCAGTGGGAATAGATCCTGCTCACTCATTTTTAATGAGATTCCTGCTGGTGGTCTCTGCAATGTATAGAATGTGGGAGATTCACTTTAAAAATCCCATTGAAAAACAATCGGGATTTACCCTAGTTTTTACGCAAATTCAACACTTGGAATTGTTTTTAGGAGAATCCCACCCATAGCATCTGGAGCAATCCATGCGCATGGTTATGCTCGTGCTATTTTGTCTGCTTAAGAAGTCTCACAAAGCCAAATGCTGGCCCCATTTATTCTACATCTACCTGATCAAACCATTTAATAATCTTACAGATCTCTTTCATGTTACCTCCAGCTTTCTCTTTAATGGAGAACAGAATCCCAGCTTGCTCACCAATTCCTAACGAGCACACCTTCTCAGACTTTGATATTCTATGAGTCATCATTGAGGATATAGTAAGATAATCTTCTGACTGCAATTAACCTTGAAACTGCAATATTCAGAGCTGGGCAATGCTGCAAATCTGCTTTCAGACACATGGCAAGTTTTGCTCCCCTATTACCTGTAGCTCTTGCACATGCATTAAATGAGGTTGTGTCACATCTAAGATCATCTTCTGTTCATTCTTTCCTAAGAGTTCAAGACTGTGAACTCTTTACCCCTAACTGTATCACCCACCACTAGCCCCTCCTCCATCCGACGCTTCCGCCCCCCCCTCCCCATTAATCCCCCTGTCAATTCCTCCATCAATCTCTCCATCAGTCCTTCATTCATCTTACAACCTACAGGATTTTAAAGCTTGAGTCATCTTGATTTGCCTCATCAGAAGTGACAGCCACCCCTCAGTGGGTAGCACTTTAATCTCTGAGTCAGATTGTTGTGGGTGCAAATCCCACTGCAGGTACTTCAGCACAGAAATCTAGGTCAACACCCCGGTGCATTACTGACGGAGTGCGGTGATGTAGGTGGAGCAGTCTTTCTGATGAGATACTAAAGCAAGGCCTCACCAGCTCTCTCAGGTGGATGTAAAGAATCTCACAAACATTATTTCAAAAGAAAGGATAGGGAATTCTCCTTGGTCCAAAGTGAAATACTCCAGATGCTGGAATCCGAAACAAAGACAGAAAATGCTGGAAAACCTCAGGTCACACAACATGAGTGGAGAGAGAATAGAGCCAATTCATTTGATTTGATTTATTATTGTCACGCATATTAATTTACTTCGAAAGGTATTGTTTCTTGCATGCTATACGGACAAAGCATACCGTTCATACAGAAGAAAACAAGAGAGTGCAGAATGTAGTGTTACAGTCTTAGAGAGGGTGTAGAGAAAGATTAATTTAATGCGAGGTAAGTCCATTCAAAAGTCTGACAGCAGCAGGGAAGAAGCTGCTCTTGAGTCGGTTGGTACGTGACCTCAGACTTTTCGTGTAATTTTGAAGGGTTTTTTTGTGTTTTTTTTGTGAATAAAGTATATTTTTTGGGAAAAGGTGGTTGCTATGTGCCGGTCTGAGCAGTGACGGCACACAGCAGTTTTTGGGGCATGTATATAGTTTGTAACTTTTGAAATGATATGACTGCACTTTGTATAGAACTGTATGAAAGTTTGAATTCTGCACTGTCTTTGCAATTCAAGATACGTATTTTTGCAATGGTTTATTTGAAATTTTTTATGAATAAAGTATATTTTTGGAAAAAAAATCATTTTCTTAAAGGAAGAAAGTGGAAGAGAGAGTGTGCGTGGGGGTCCTTAATTATGTGGCTGCTTTGCTGCGGCAGCAGGAAGCGTAGACAGAGTCAATGGATGGGAGACTGCTTTCCAGTTTGGGTGACTCTTCCTCAGCTCTGACGAAGGGTCATCCAGACTTGAAACGCTGACTCTATTCTCTCCTCACAGATGCTGTCAGACCAACTGAGATTTTTCCAGCATTTTAGAATTCTTCTTGGCGTCCTGTCAATATTTATCCCTCAGGTAGCAGTATTAAAAATGCGGTTTGTCCCAGATCATCACATCACTGCTTTCGGCAACTTGCTGCGGCACATTCTGTCAGCTGCATTATTTAAATTACACCAGGGACCGTACTTCAAATGTTGGCTGTGAGATGTTCTGAGGCCACGAAAGGCGCTATATGAATGCACGTGTTTATTTTCCTCCCTTGTGTTCTTGGAATGGTCTGAAGCAGTGACGATCATCTCTGAAAGCAAGTCACATTTCTGCAATCCTCCCCCCACCCGCCGACCCCTCCGTCACTTCCCCAGCGAGGAACAAAGGATCTCTTAGCTACAGTTTAAAGTATTTTTATTGACCTACGCTGCTTCAAGAAAGCAGTATCTGCCGGGAGGTATTGGATTCCTGTTCGACATTCACTCAGGCAGCTGCAATTAGTGGGGTCGCTATAGCAACTTGGAATTTGCTCTCCTAACTTGCACCTTCGAAGTTATTGCCATTCGGAAAGGACCTCACATACCGTGCTGCACAAAAAAATCCATAAAGGTGGCCAGAGTAACCGTTGCCAGGGAAACCACTCATCGGGTTAAAGGGCACCGATAGACCTGGCGTCAAGGGATACTGGAAGTTGCGGGGGGGGGGGCAGTTGGAGTGAGGTGGGGAGCAGTAAAGCTGGGGTCATTAGAAAAAGCTTGCCTGAAAACCGATTAACGCACAATTTAATCTTTGAATCATTGTGTGGAAGCAGAGAAAAGTCTGACAGCTGATAGGTACCAATCCTTTGCCCAGTTAATCAATAATTGCACAAAATCCTCTGACTTCATGAAGAATTGGTTACCCCCCACCTTGGTTCGGTGGGGGTGGGGAAGCATTGCTGTTATTCTTGGGGTAAAGGTCAACACTCTTAGATCAGTTGCATTTGCCATAATGGGGTGGGTGTCTCAGTGTATTGTAGAGGCACTAATGAAGCCTTGCTGAATTTTATACATGGTTGATGGGATCCTCCTAATTTAGACACGGTTAAATTTTTGTGCTTCACGAGTTTCCAGAGGCTCATCTGTATTGTTCGCTGGATATTATTTGATTCCCGGTTCAGGGCAGTCTCTGTGTGGCGTTTGCACGTTTTCCCCGTGTCTGCGTGGGTTTCCTCCTATATTCCAAAGATGTGCGGGTTAGGTGCATTGGTCAGACAAAATTGCCCCTGAGTGTCAGGGGGACTGGCCAGAGTAAATGCATGGGGTTGCAGGTATAGGTCCTGGGTGAGATTGTGGTCGGTGCAGAACAGATGGTCAGAATGGCCTCCTTCTGTACTGTAGGATTCTAGAACAAAGAGCAACACAGCATGGGAAACAGGCCCTTCGGCCCAACAAGCCCGCGCTGCCGTCCTAACGTCTTAATGACTTATCCGTGACTTTAGGCTATGCCTATTGTGGAAGATTCCCATATAGGGACCAATATAGGGACAATTTGTTCCCCAATCAGCCTAAGAGCACATTTTTGGGATGTGGGAGGAAACCGGAGCACCCGGAGAAAACCCACGCAACCACGGGGAGAACGCGCAAACTCCCGCAGACACAGGCCCAAATCCATGTGTCTGCACAGCAACAGCGATAGTCTCTGAGCTGTCATGTTGCCCATCAGATGGTCCAGTTTAAGCATACACTAACGACTTGAAGCACTAGGCCACTCCTGAAGCAACATTCTATGATAAGTATGGCTGACAGTCCCAAATCAAATCCACTGTAGAATCAAACACTACAATTCCAGAATGGCGGAATGCTGCTTAAGATTAATCTCTTCCTTTACTACAGAAAATTAAGGGGCTGATCCAACTCAGCTTGTTAAAGCTGTTTTAAGGAGTCAATGGAATCGAGAGAGAGAAAGAGAGAGAAAGAGAAAGAACTTTTTTGAGTGAATAAGAAGCGCAAGACAAGATGACGTGACTTAAAATGAAAGGTGAATTGTTCATGGGTGATGTCGGAAATTACTTCTTCACACAATGAGATTTTTGGCACTCTCTCTCCTCCCTCCCTGAGTCTCGGGTGGGGGGGTGCGGCAGCGGGAAATGTCAGAACTGAGATAGATAAACTTTTGTGAGCTGGGCAAGGGTGAATGCTTAAAATACAGATGATCTAATCGAACGACAGAATAGAAGGCTGAATGGCTTCTTCCTGCTCCTGTGACAAACAGAGAACAAACTTGAATTCAGCATCAAATGAAACGGAGACATTCCAATTCCGGGTCAGTTATGGTCTCCACTGAGATATATTAGAGGACTGAGTATAGATAAACTTATTCTCTCCTGGGCTAGTGAGAAAAACAGGAAGGTCATCAAGTTTCTTTTTGCTATCCACTGTCTCCTACTACAAACTCCACTGGTCAGAATGTTAATAACACATCGTGGGTCGCACTTCACAAAGCAAAATCAAGGCATAACCCTACATGGTGAATCACAGGACCACGGAGCAGGGTTTCACAGAGAAACAAGTTGCAGGAGAAGGCCATTCAGCCCATCGAGCCTGTTCCGCCATTCATTATGACCATGGCTGATCATCTTGACTAATTCCGAGAACATGATTGGGCCCGCTGTTCCATTCTGTTCATTTCCTCTCTGAACCGCTAGCCCAATCACAGAGCCAACACCTTGGAGCTGGTGGGGATGATTCCTCCAGAGGCTGAGGGAGAAGGAGGGGAACGATTTCCATGTTGTGCCGCATTTGAAGGGGTGGTGAGGACATTTTCATTTTTCTGAGAGCAGGGGATGAGGCGTTGGTGTTTGGAGGAGTTATTCGCAGGGAGAGGGTGAACCCTCCAAGGGCATTGGTGTATCAATAGATAAAAGACCAAATGCATGGGAGCTAAATTTGCCAGTATCACCAAAATGTGCAGGGAAGTAAATTGACAATAAATTGGCAATTTATTGAACCCCTGATTCAGGTCTATTTAATTTTGGTTCTGGCAATAGCAGAAGGAAACAACTGGTCATTTTGGGGAGTGAATAAAGCATTTGTACTTGACGTTTGACCTGCGGAGTAGTGGGACCAGGAAAACACACTCCTCCCGTTCTGCTCATAACACTTGGATCGAGTCTCATTCATCTGTCACCCTCTGTAGTAACTGGTCTGAATTAGCTCCTGCTCTAACAATGTCTTATTTTACTTTTAATTCTTATTTTTGTGTTTCGATGCCTTATGACCTCACCTCTCCTTATTTATGTAACCTCTTTCCCTCTAACATGATTATTCTGCAAGTTTATTAACTACTTCTGCCATTTGCCCTCTTTGATATTAACCTCGCAGCCAAACTGTAAATTTACATTAATAGCAATTAGTCATCAATTCTAACAGAGACTAAAATATAACACACACACACACACACACAACAAAAACATTAAATATTGGAAAATGTCAGGTCTGACAAAGGGCATCCAGACTTGAAATGTTACCTCTATTCTGTCTCCACTGATACAGTCGGACCTGCTAAGATTTTCTTGCATTTTCTGTTTTTAATTCAGATTCCAGCATCTTCACTATTTTGCTTTTATGTTAGAGACTAAAATATACTTTGCTTTAATCATGGACGCTCTTATGGAGTTGTGCTGAGAAAAATTGAGTCTTTTTTTTGAGTATGAAGTCCAGACATTACTGGGGCACACTTAGCGAGAGTTGAACTCTGCGTGTGAGCGATGTCAGTTCTGGGAGGGAGTGTTTGATGCAGTTGTCAGAGGTGACATGCTTCTTTCACCAGCAACAATTTCTCACACAACGATCAACGAGAAATCTGCCCCTCTCTCTTCTACTCAAAGGAGGAACTTCAAACTCGAGCACACTGTGGGACCATCAGACCAGATGCAAAAAACCCACCCGCAATCCTGCAGCGGAAGGTGGGTTGTGTGATGTCCTGCCAGGCAACTGCAAGTCTTTCACAGCGCCAGGGGTACAACAAAAGCTCACAATGCAAACCTGTACAATAGCTTGTACTAAATCCAGGCCCCAAATTCAAACCAGAAAGGACAATTCATAATGTGAGGTCTCCGCATTCTGCACTGAACGCCTGCCAGATCTGACGGGCTGGTTAAAACAAAAGCTATTTATCCGAGAACTTTCCGACTGGCGAGGAATCTGAGCGAGTGGGAAACCCGATGAAGTGGAACAAGAAGGAGTCAGAGAGAAAAGAATGAGTTGAAGAAGGAAGTCAATGACTTGAGAAGGTGCAACACTTGCAAATTCATTCCCCTGCCGAAGCAAAACCCCCTCATACTTTCCCAGCATTTTAAAGTGATGTTAAAATCGCCTGCCCTCGCAGGTGGAGGTTCCATGTCGAAGAGCATCAGTGGCGTGATGCCAAGAATTACAGAGCCATCCTGTGCAAATTGACTCAACACAAAATAGGAACTAATAATAATTGGTGCCGGGTCCATTCAGTCGATAGATACTCAACAATCTCTCGCTCCTGCAACTGAAGAGAGAACGTGCATTTCTATGGCACCCTTAATAACCTCTAGAGCTTTACAGCCAATTAAACTCGTCTGAACTATACTAATTGTTGTAATGCAGGAAACACAGCAGCCAATTTGCGCACAGCAAGCTCCCACAGACATGATCTTGACCAGATCATTCTTTGACATCTGGACTCAAAAAGTCAGCTCTTTTCCCTCCTCACAGATGCTGCCAGACCTGCTGAGATTTTCCTGAGTTTTCCTTTTTGATTTAAAGTTTATTTAAATAAACCGGACTAGGAAGTCAATGATTTGAGAAGACACAACACTTAGAAATTCATTCCCCTGCCTCAGCATCACCCCTCACACTTAACCGGCATTTTAAAATGATGTTAAAGTCATCCAGCCTCACAAGTGGAGGCTCTATGTCGAACAGTGTCAATGGTATGATGCCAAGAATTACAGAGCCATCCTGTGCAAATTGACACAACACAAGGGTAAGGCTTACATTAACACTGCAATGAAATTATGTGAAATTCCCGGAGTCGCCACACTTGGGCACCTGTTCAGGTCAATGCACCTAACCAGCATGTTCTTTCAGAGTGTGGGAGGAAACCGGAGTACCAGGAGGAAACCCTCACAGACATAGGGAGAACGTGCAAACTCCACACAGACAGTGACCCACATGGGAGTCGAACCCTGGTCCTTGGCGCTGGGAGGCAGCAGTGCTGACCACTGTGCCACCGTGTCTAGTGGTGTTGATCATGTGGGATAATTATTGTTTAGAGTATTGGACCTGCTCTTCTCTGAAATGAGGCGGCACGGTGGCACAGCGGTGAGCACTGCTGCCTTACAACACCCCATGTTTAATTCCCAGTTTCGATGACTGTGCCAAGTTTCCGCGTTCTGCCCGTATCTGTGTGGGTTTCCTGGAAGGGCTCCCAGTTTCCTCCCACAATCTGAAAAACATACTGGTTAAGGGGTGCATTGATCCGAACAGGCTCCGGAGTGTAGGCGACGAGGAGAATTTCATAATAACTTCATTGCAATGTTAATGTATGCCTTACTCGTGAATAGCAAATAAACTTTAATGTGTTGGGATCCTTTAGGTCCACCTAAGCTGCTGGTGGGGGCCTCCATTGAACATTTCAAAGGAAAGCTAACAGATTTGACAATGCTGCAGTCCCCTTTGGTGTTTAGAGCAGAACGTGTGAAGTATCTGATGCCAATCCACAATCGTCTGACTCATTGGCAGGAATGCCACCCACTGTTGCCACTTCTAAGATGCGGTCATTATTACACCCATGGACCTGGTCTGAGTGAGTGACCGGATGATGTCTGTGGGCATTGTTTGGGATAAATATTGAGCAGGACACTGAGGGAGAGCTTTCTAACTTCAAGGTGGAATGATGCCAAGGGATGTGTAACATGAACATGTGAGGGTATGAACCCAGTGGTGAATGTGGCATCTCATCCAATTTGATCAATATTTAAAGAAAACCTGTTTCCATTTTACCTCCTCTTTTATATCTTACAAGCAAACTACAAACTCTACATCCTTAAACCCATACAACACAGCGTGGCTAAAACTCAAACCTGATGAAGGGGAATTTAAAGCTGCATTGTCCTCTGTTGGTCGCAGGAGGGAATGACAAATGATATCTTTTGAGAATTACAGCGAGATGTTTGTCTTGGGTAAATACAGGGTGGGCTTTTCCAGACAACCTGCCGAGTGCTTCACGTTGGCACAGATAGCCTTCCCATTAGCCAGCCATGGGATCTTCGCGCTCCCGCCATTACCAACAGGGTTTCCTATTGAATGTACCCTTCGCCGCTGGTAAACCTGTGGTGGGGATGCATCGTCGATGGGATTGGTGAATGGCTGGAAAATTCTGGCTGCAGCCTGCTATATGTATAGACTTGATGGGCCCAATGGTTTCTCTCTGTGCTGTAATGACTCAATCCATAAAACGCTTACAGTGCAGAAGGAGACCATTCAGCCCATCGAGTCTGCACCGAACACAATCCCATCTGGACCCTACTCCCATAACTCGTCACAATTACTCTCAATTTCACAGCCACGCTTGCCCCAAAACTGGAAAATCCCACCCGAGATCAAATCCACCCACTACGATTCCCCTGGTGGGCGGGACAGGAAAATCGCCCCCATTTATTTAACTCAGTTCATATCTCGAGTTGTATTCCCTCACGCTTCAAAACCTCATGGCAGGGAGATGGTCCCATTTCTTTGAGATGTTGGAAGTGGTGATTTTGGAGATGCTCCCCCTTCCCCCCTCCGCCTCACCTTACCCAATACTCATAGATGTGTGCACCTGAGTGGAAGTGAGATCTGGAGCGAAATTTTCCCATCCCGCTCACCATGGGAATGGTAGAGGACAGAACACAGACTATGAAAAGATGTGCTGGGTTTTCCAGCATTGGTATAACTGCTACTGGAAAATCCCACCCATTGTTGGAAAAACCCACTGACCAATCCCCCATAATGAGACAATGGTTAAAATAAGATTAGACCTCCAAGCTAAGAGTTTCTAACTAGTTTAAGGGCTAAGGAATGGAGTGCCCTGCTTTCTGGGTGTGTGAGAGTTACGACCTATGAGCTGTGCCAATTCCAGTCAAGATGGTAGCACAGAGATTGAGAGCTGCCACCTCATTTACATTTATCATTGGGCCAAGAGTTTCCCACACTGATAACTGCCCCTGCACTCAGCAAGGGCCCACGATGGTTGTACTGTTCTTCTTCACCCAACACTCTTCTTCACTCAACGTAAACTAGAGGAACAGCATCTCATCTTCTAGCACTTTACAGTCTTTCAGCCTCAACGTCGAATTCAACAACTTCAGATGAGTTGCTCTAAACCACCTCAACCATCTTTGTTTTCATTCTATTTTGTTTAATTTTTTACTATTCTCAACCTTTTATTTCTTATTGTCTTCCTTCATTTTTCTCCCCACTCTTTTCCCCCTACTTTATGCCCTTTGCCTTACCTTTCTTCCCCCTTTATTTCTCCTTTTCTAAATCTTACCTCTGTCCCATCCATTTCACGCCCCCCCCACCCCCGTCGCACCCCCAATCCCAGCATCTTCATTTTACCTTCTCTGCCGTTTGGCCATTCTCACCCTTTATTCTCTTTGTGGACAGCTAATTGTTTTTCCTGGTTTCTATGGTTATGACTCATCTTTCATTCCCTCCCTCTGCAATGTGAATATCTCCTACTCTCTCTGCCTTTTAGCTTTGACTCATCTGGACTCCAAACATCAGCTCTTTTCTCTCCTTACAGATGCTGCCAGACCTGCTGAGGTTTTCCAGCATTTTCCTTTCTGGTTGTTGTGCTGCCACTGCCTGACTTCTGTTCTTAAAGACAGCCCGCCCCTCTTAAAGGGGAGCTGCACAGCGTTAATTCTGTAATTGCCGACTGAATAAAGAAAGTGGAACACAAAAGCAGAGAGAGGGCGCCAGTGTCACAAAAATCAAACTGGTAGCCTTATTGAAACAAGGAAGAGAGATACTAAGGGTGTTTCCCCAACAATGCTCCCCAACAACCCCCCAGATATTTTCTGCTTGTGTCTACCAACAGAATTCGGCCCATCTTGTACATGCTGCCATTTGGCCCATCTTGTTCATGCTGACCCAAAGACAGCCAGGTGCCCTTTCTAATCCCATCTTCCCACACACGCCTGTAGCCTACAGCACTTAGGGTGCAGATCCAGGAACTTTTTTAAAGAGTAGGGTCTCTGTCTCCACTACAACTTGGGCAACACATTTCAGACACCCAACACCCTCTGCATAAAAAAGTTTTCCCTTGTCTCGCCTCTAATCCTTCTGCCATCTACCTTGAACCTATGACCCCTGGTTTTTGAACTCTTTGTCAAAGGAAGTAGGTTCCTCCTGTCTAATCTCTTCCTACCCCACACAATTTTGTACACATCAATAATGTCACCCTTCAGTCTTCTATGTTCCAAGGAAAACATCTCCAACCTCTCCAATCTCTCCTCAGAGTTACAATTCTCCAGCCTTAGTGACATTCTGGTCAGTCTTCTCTGCACTCTCGCCATGCCAATTACGCCCTTCCAGTCCTGCCGATATCTACAGTGTTTGTCGTGGGATAGCCATCCCACCACTGGGGAACCTGCTATGGGGGTTCACCTGCAGCAAGACTGGAAAATCCTGCTGGTGGGAAGGGCCAGAAAATCTCTTGTAGTGATAATAGGGGTGAAAAGTGGGGGAAAGGCGTAGTGCTGGCAAAGGGTCATCAAGGGGCCATCGATGGAAGGGATTAAGAACAGTTGGTCAACAAAGTCGACTCCTAATGCCTAGTCCCTGAAGAGTTGGTAGGATCACAAGAAGTCTACCGATCTGGGGTGGCATGGTGGCACAGTGATTAGCCCTGCTGCCTCACAGCATCAAGGATCTGGGATTCCAGCCTCAAGTCTCTGTCTGTGTGGAGTTTGCAAGTTCTCCCCGTGCCTGCGTAGGTTTCCTCTGGGTGCTCTGGTTTCCTCCCACATTCCAAGGATGTGTGGCTTAGACTAAATTGATCCTAGTATTAAGTGGATTAGGAGGGTCAATATGTGAGGTTACAGGAATAGGACCTGGGTGGGATTGAGATTGGTGCAGGCTCGATGGGCTGAATGGCCTCCTTCTGCACTTTTGGGATTCTATGATCACACATGGTTGGTTAAGGTCACCATGTGATGAATGCACCATCACAGGAAATCTCCTACCCTTTGTATCATCAGCCTCTCACAGCATTGTTGTCCCATCACATATTCAGCTAGGGGAACCGATGGCCTAGTGATATTATTACTAGACTATTAAACCAAAAATTCAGCTCATGTCCTGGGGACCTGGGTTCGAATCCTGCAGAGGGTGGAATTTGAATTCAATAAAAAATATCTGGAATTAAGAATCTACTGATGAGCATGAAACCATTGTTGGAAAAACCCATCTGGTTCGCTAATGTCCTTTAGGGAAAGAAATTTGCTGTCCTTAGCTGGTCTGACCTACATGTGACTCTAGAACCACAGCAATGTGGTTGACTCTCAACTGCCCTTGGGCAACTAGGGATGGGCAATAAATGCTGGCCCAGCCAGTGATGCTAATGTCCCACAAATGTATAAAAAACTCCCTGACACTCCTGATTCATACCTAACATCCAGATAATGCATCACATCTTCACACACCTGCCTCCATATATCTCCAGCTATTATGCTGTAATGGGTACATGACCCATAAAGAGCACTGACATTCTGCTCCTCTGTCGAAAGACAAGTTGGTCTGCATTAGAAAAAGCAGAACTTGTGGGAGGTAAGGACTCCTGAGTCAAATAGAGGAGATGTGTCTCCATGTTATGGGACTGTCTGCAACAGAGCCTGTGGTATCCAGCATCACAGAGAACATTCTGGATGTTGTTAAGTTTCTGCATCGCTGCCCCTTCTCGATCCCAGTTCACCTTCACCCTGTCACCTGGCATGATGACGGAGTTGTTAATGGTTTGACCAGAAGTCTCCAACTTTTCATCTCACCTGTCTAATCCCTCACTCCAATTCCCCCCCTCTGATTTCCTGCTTTCAGACATCCAAGAACATTCCCTTTGCCCTGCCGAGTGATTGGGCAACAGAGGAGGGATAAATTGTCTGTCATCTCCCTGGAGGGAGAGATCCCCAATGTTTCTTCAGAAGGAGCTCTTCAAAATGCAACTAATAAAAAACAACAAAACTTACTGCAACTTATAAATTAAAGGGTTTAATAAAGAAACATCATTTCTCCAAACTTGGGGCCTTGCCCTGGGCCAGTCCAAGCTTCCATAATTCTGCACAGTTCCTTATTTATAATGGATCAACTGGTCAGCTGACTATTATGTCCATCTGTAATTGGTTCCACGGTTTACTGGGCCAGGCCTGACAGTACTAGACAGTCTCCTCTCACTGTCTCAGAGTCCAGTTCCAATTTGGCAGAGGGCTTTCCTTCTCTGGAGCCTCTGCTCCAGCTCCCTGCTGCTCTGACGACCCGGAAGCACAGTAACTGCAGCCGCCAAATCTTCCACAGCCTTTGTGTGGCTGGTCACCAGATTCTCTGCCTTCCGTGTGAGAATGTGGCTGGAATTTTACCAACATGCCGCCCCTGGAATTGGGGTGGGCCAGGCTGGCAGTACGGCATTCTCCATTGGCCTAGGGTGGGATCTTATCAGCATTGGGTGGCGAGGCGGTAAAATTCCGGTATCCATGGTAAATCCAGCAACTTAACACAACTGCAACGCCACAGTCAATCCAGACACATTGTGATTTCAGAACCTTCTTACCTGCAAGGTTAGCTGCCTGTCTCGAGAATAATTCAGATGCTGTGTTCCCCTTACAGTTAAATCCCTCAACATTTTGGGTTACTTGTGATTGGAAATAGTCCTTGGGCATTGAGTGCTCTGCCCACCAGTGGGCTAGAGTGGTATCAGATTGGAGCTTGTTCCACTGCTTTGGGAACACACAGAGGATGCCCACTCAAGATAACACAAAGCACAGGTTACGTCAGAACACTAGTCCTTCATCAGGTGACTCACCTAATGAAGGGGCAGTGCTCCAAAAGCTTGTGGCTCATGCTACCAAATAAACCTGTTGGATTTTAACCTGGTGTTGTGAGACTTCTTACTGTGCTTACCCCAGGCCAACACTGGCATCTCCACATTATGTCAGAACACATATCCATGCAGAGGGAAATTGGCCTCCAGTGGTGCTGTGCAGATGAAATTCTATATTTTCAAAGGAGATTTTCTAATTAGACTAATTGTCACACAACATGTTCTGCACTGGTATCCTGTAAAAGATCACAGAGACACTGCAGTATAACTGGGTCACATCTCTGTATCCCTTCTGATTTATCTCCCTGTTTGCAGTGGTTCTGTTCTTCATCCTCTCTCGCTTTTACTTTAAAGTGTCTGTTTCTGATTCCAATTTGTTTCCCTCCTTCTGTACCTCATCAGCTGCTTGCAAACACGTCACAGTTTCAATTAGGCTCAATCTCGCTCTCTGGTTCTCGGTAATTTAGCAACCTTTTGTTTTGTTGATGTGCCCATTCTGGATCCAGTGAGCAGTCAGGTTGAAGAACTTGCCACTGCAAGCGATGGTTTTAGGCGAGTGGGGTAGGTACTTTGAGGAGGATACTGGATAAACACAAGTGGGAGAAAGGAATAGAAGGTTTTACTGAGAGGGTTAGATTTGGAGGTTGGTAGGAGGCTGTGTGGAGCATAAAACTGACTTCATGGCTTGTAAAATTCAATGTAATCCTAAGCCTTTCTCCCACTCATTCTTTTTTTCTCTCATTCGCCTCTCCCTTTCTCTCTGTCTCTCGGTTGTTCTGCTTTGCTGGATTGTACTAGGCAAAAAAAAATAAGCAGGAATGTGGCAAAATGAGCAACTTGCCGAGTCAAGAGCAGTAGTGGGATAGGCTCAGACTGGGAATGGGGAGCAAGGTGGACGGGGAGTGATGAAGTTGTTTGTGCATGTACGTAATTTTTATATATATAAAAAAACACCTTTCTCAACTTCAGGAAGACACAAAACATCTTGTGAAGTACTTTTAAATTGTGCTCATTCTTGTAATATGGGAAACATGGTATCCAATTATGCACAGCAAGATCCCATATTCTGCAACATAATAAGGGGTGGGACTATTGGATAGAACTATCACCAGTGACTCCCACATCCAGTGAAAGAACTTTTAAAAAGGTGATTTGATTTGATTTATTATTGCCACGTATATTGTTTATACAATGAAATGTATTGTTTCTTGCACATCGTACAGACAAAGCATACCATGCATAGAGTATGTAGGGGAGAAGGAAAGGAGAATGTAGTGTTGCAGTCATAACTAGAGTGCAGAAAAAGATCAACTTAATGCAAGGTAGGTTCATTCAAAAGTCTGACAGCAGCAGGGAAGAAGTTGTTTTTGAGTTGGTTGGTATGTGACCTCAGACTTTTGTATCTTTTTCCCAATGGAAGAAGGTGGAAGAGAGAATGTCCGGGGTGTGTGGGGTCCTTAATTATGCTGGCTGCTTTTCCAAAAGAAAGTGTAGACAGAATCAATGGATGGAAGCTAGTTTGCATGATGGATTGGGCTACTGTCACAACTCTTTGTAGTTTCTTGTGGTCTTGGGCAGAGTAGGAGCCATACCAAGCTGTGATACAACCAGAAAGAATGTTTTCTATGGTGCATCTGTAAAAGTCGGTGAGAGTCATAGGTGATGTGGCAAATTTCCTAGTCTCCTGGGAAAGTAGAGGTGTTGGTTTGATTTGATTTGATTTATTACTGTCACTTATATTAGTGTACAGTGAAAAATATTGTTTCTTGTGTGCTATACACTCAAAGAATACCATTCATAAGGAGAGAAAGGAGACAGTGCAGAATGTAGTGTCATAACTAGGGTATGACTATAACTACAGTTAGGGTATAGAGAGAGATCAACTTAATACAAGGTAGGTCCATTGAAAGGTCTAACAGCAACAGGGAAGAAGCTGTTCTTGAGTCAGTTGGTACATGACCTCAGACTTTTGTATCCTTTTGTATCCGGGATGCATGGGGTCCTTGATTATGCTGTCTGCTTTTCCGAGACAGTGGGAAGTGTAGACAGAATCAATGAATCGGAGGATGGTTTGTGTGATGGGCTGGCTATGTTCAAACATTTTATTGTTTGTTACGATCTTGGGCAGAGCAGGAACCATACTAAGCTGTGATACGGCCAGAAAGAATACTTTCTGTGGTGCATTTGTAAAAGTTGGTCAGAGTTGCAGTGGACATGCCAAATTTCCTTAGCTTCCTGAGTAAGTAGAGGTATTGGTGGGCTTTCTTAGCTACAGAGTCAGCATGGAGGGACCAGGATAATTTGTGGGTGATCTGGATATTTAGAAACCTGATGTTGGTGATATCCGTTGATGGACGTTGAGATTACCTTCCCTACTCTTTGCTGATTTTTTAGTCCATCTGAAAGAGTAGATGATATCTTTGCATTTAACCTTGTGTGGGTTAGGAGGCATAATTAAGGACCTCATGCACCATGGACATTCTCTCTTCCACCTTTCTCCATTAGTAAAAAGATATAAAAGACTGAGATCACATACCAACTGAATCAAGAACATCTTCTTCCCTGCTGCTATCATACTTTTGAATGAACATACCTTGCATTAAGTTGATCTTCCTCTGCACCCTGGTTATGACTGTGACACTATATTTTGTACTCTCTCCTTTCCTTCTCCCCGATGTATTCTACATATGGCTTGCTTTGTCTGTATGATGCGCAAGAAACAATACTTTTAGGTCTGGATGAGGGGCAGTGATAAGGGAGGTTGAGAGTGATTGCCTCTTTTTGAAATCAAACTGCGGGAAATCATCACTGGCAACAAGGACATTTTTCAAAGGTGTACCTGACCCTGGTTGCTGTTCCCACCAGGTAGCCACCACTGCATCCCAGCTTAGGCTTTGGGCTAAGATAGCAGATCAGGTTCTAATAACATCAATCCAACTTGAACAGGGTAAAAAGTCCCTCAGTTTAATTTAACTCCTGCCTATCACCCCCCAGCTGAGGGGTTTGGCGGCTATGGGCACAGGTTCAGTGGGTAGCTCTCTCACTCTCGAGTCAGAATCTTCTTCAGGTCGACATGTGGTCCTGTGGCTAGTACTGCTGCCTTACAGCACTAGGGACCCAGGTTCAATTCCCAGCTTGGGTCACTCACTATCTGTGTGGAGTTTGCACATTTTTCCCGTCTCTGCATGGGTTTCCTCTGAGAGCTCCACTTTTCTCTTACACTCTGAAGATATGCAGGTTAAGTGGATTGGCCATGCTAAATCCTCTCTTAGTGTGCCAAAATGATTAGCGGGGATTAGTGGGGTTAGGGGAGATAGGACAGATTGTGGACAGGGTGCATTGCTCTTTTCGAGGTATGGTGCAGACTCGATGGGCTGAGTGGCCTCCTTCTGCACCATAGCGATTGTGTGAATAGATGACTTGGTTTTTATCACACTCCTGCTGTGTGTAATTTGACTTCCTACTTTGCAAAAATGACTACAATTAAAAATTACTTAATGGACTGTGAAGCCTTTGGGATATCCCGAGGTCAGAAAAGGTGCTATATAAATGTGCATCATCTTTCTCAATTCTGCGTTGTCTTGTTCTAACAACATGAGTGCCACCTAGTGCCTGGCTGAGGAACCATCTACTGACCTTTGTTGCCCTTTACCCTGAGGACACTGCTCTCTATTCTGCTTTATAAATGTCCCACTGTCTCTTATATCACATTGTGCATCTCCCTTCATTTCTGAAACACTTTTCTACTTCAGGATGTTCCTGAACTTAAATTAATCCCCATTTTTCAACATGTTTGAAAATTATATATTTTCTGTAGTATTTTCAGATTTCTTTTCCAGGTTGTAATTTAATGACCACTTTACTTGAAAAAATAAGTTTGGACATTCAAAAATTTGAAATGAGTATATCTAAAATCATTTGCAGACAGGGAGTAGGGCTTGCTCCACTAGAGGGAATCATAAGGTTGCAATTTCTCGCGTGTAGTCTGTGGTAAAATGGGGACTAATTTAAATTCACATTCTCCAATGCAACATTGTTCCCCTGCTGCTCTCCTTCTCTGAATCTTTAGACTTGTTGATTGGTCTTTCATCATCTAACCCATCATGGGCCAATCAGATATGTATCATAGCTTTAAGGTGACCATTAGGACCGTATTGGAGGACATGCCCCTGTCTACATCAACAGTGATGAAGTGGAAATGGTTGAATGTTTCATGTTTTTTAGGCTTCCAGAACATCAACAATCTGTGCTGGTCTCTTCACGCCAATCCTACAGTTCAGAAAGCCCATCAACGCCTTTACTTTCTAAGGAGGCTAAGGAAATTTGACATGTCAGCTACAACTCTCACCAACTTTTACAGATGCACCCTAGAAAGCATCTTTCTGGTTGTATCACAGTGTGGTGCAGCTCCTGCTCTGCCCAAGACCGCAACGAACTACAAAAGGTCGTGAATGTAGCCCAATCCATCATGCAAATCACCTGCCATCCATTGACTCTGTCTACACTTCCCGCTGACTTGGCAAAGCAGCCAGCATAATTGAAGATATTTTTCTATTTTGATTTTTAGCATTCTTTGCTGCTGCTTCGAGTTTTGTTCTCTTCTGATATTTGGTACATTTCGATACCACACCAGTCTGTCAGAGTGATGCATTATTGGACTATAACAAGACCTAGAAACTTGAAGCTCCCCATTGCCCTTCTCTAAGCGTGATGCCCATCATAGAACCCTACAGTGCAGAAAGAGGCCCTTTGGCCCATTGAGTCTGCACCGAACACAATCCTACCCAGGCCTTACACCCATATCCTTACATATTATACCCACTAACCTACACATTCCTGGACACTAAGGGGCAATTTCTTAGCATGGCCACTCAACCTAACACACACATCTTTGGACTGTGGGAGGAAATCAGAGTACCCAGAGGAATTCCACACAAACAGTGAGCTGAGTTGGGAATTGAACTCAGAACCCTGGAGCTGTGAAGCAGCAGTGCTAACTGCTGTGCTATCGTGCCTCAGAACCTTTATCTCACCAAATCCAATCTGATCTTTGACACTACCTCACTCCCTTTCTACAACAGCAACAATAACCAAGCATGGGATCAAGCCTGAGATCAGATACAATGCCCGTTCTTGTCCCCTTGGATTTAGTAAGTCTGTTTTGTGGGGACCATTGTCATGGTCAAGATGTAACAGAAAAAAATGTATATATATCATATTCATCACCTGGACTATTTTATGAAGTAATTTTGTTTTGGTGTCCTTATCTGAGGAAGGATGTTCTTGCTATAGAGACAGTACAGCGGAGGTTTACCAGGTTGATTCCTGGGATGGCAGGCCTGTCATATGAGGAGAGAATAGGATTATAATCACTGGAGTTTAGATGAGTGAGGGGCACCTCATAGAAACTTGATTAAATTAGATTTGATTTATTATTATCACATGTATTTACGTACAATGAAAAATATTATTTCTCATGCGCTATACAGACAAAGCACACCGTTCATACAAAAGGAAAGGAGAGATGTAGTGCTACAATCATAGCTATGGTGTAGAGAGGCATCAGCTTAACGCAAGGTAAGTCCATTCAAAAGCCTGTTGGCAGCTGGGAAGAAATTGTTCTTGAGTTGGTTGGTACATGACCTCAAACTTCTGTAGCTTTTTCTCAGCAGATGAAGGTGGAAGAGACAATATCCAGGAAGCGTGGGGTCCTTATTTATGCTGGCTACTTTGCCAAGGCAGTGGGAAGTGGTCATGATGTACAGATGCCGGCGTTGGATTAGGGTGGTAAGAACTCAGTAAGAATTTAGCAACACCAATTTATAATCCAACCGATTTATTTGATAGTAAAAAAGCGAGCTTTGGTGTTGCTAAATTCTTACTTAGTGGGAAGTATAGACAGAGTCAATGGCTGGAAGGCTGGTTTGTGTGATAAATTGGGCTTCATTCACAACCTTCGGTAGTTCATAATAAAATTCTAACAGGCTCTGACAGAATAGATTCAGAAAGAATTTTCCCAATATTGGGGGAGTCCTGAACTAGGGGTCATAGCTTGAAGATAAGGGACTTTTAGAACTGAAGTGAGGAGAAATTTCTTCACCCAGAGGCTGGTGAATGTATAGAATTCATTAGCACAGAATGTAGTTAAGCCAAAATATTGTGTGATTTCAAGAAAAAATTAGATATAGCTCTTGGGACTCAAGGGATCAAGGGATATGGAGAATAGGGGGAAATCAGGATAATTGGATATCAGCCATGATCAAAATGAATGACAGAGCAGGCTTGAAGGGCCAAATGGCCTCCTTCTACTTCTAGTTTCTATGTTTCTGTGCACCAATAGAGAATTGGTGAGCTAACAACACATCTCCATCTGATGCTCTACAGCAGAATGAAGGTACCAATGGCTGGTGAGGTGGTGAACCTGTTCCAGTTAGCATCGAACAAACGAAAACCCTCACATGTCTTAACTCTCTGACAATGCAGCTAGTGGCCAAAGTATTAGCAATCCTAATAGAATGTTTTTGACAAAGAAAGCATCAGGTAATTAACCCAACACCAGTGTTTAAAAAACAAAAGAAATCCCAATTAAATTTCAGGATTCTAGTCATCCGACATCCATCACTGAGTAAGTATATCACATGATCTCCCCAAGCTGCATTGTGATATTGATTGTTGGAACTGAATTCCAACAGATACTGTTTTGACCTCAACTGTGGACAGAGCTCCAGGCAATACCTCATATTGTCTGCGATCAAGCCGGTGGCAGCTGAAGAAAAATTCCTGATGCTCTTTGGACCTGCCAATTGCTGGGAACCTTGGACTTTGCGCCTTTAGATTACAACTGGAGACTCACTCTCGAAGGATACAATAAAAGTCTCACAATACCAGGGTACTGTGCCTACCCCAATCCAACACTGGCATCTCCACATCTGGAAGGACAGATCACTCTCTAATCAGTAAACTTTCCCTTGGTAAAACAACATTCTGGTTGATTTCTGGTTCTAGATTTTGGACACGTAAATGCACATTTTCATGAGAGAGAAAGTGTGTGTGTGTGTGTGTGTGTGTGTGTGTGTGTGTGTGTGTGTGTGTGTGTGTGTGTGTGTGTGTGTGTGTATCTGTATGTGTGAGTGTGTGCATGTGTGAACTTGTATGCATGTGTGTGTGTGTGTTGTGTGTCTACATCTGTGTGTGAGTATGCATATGTGTATGTGAGTGTGTATGTATGTGTGTAAGTATATGAGTGTGTGGGTGTGCGTGTGTGTGCGAGTGTGTGTGCAAGTGTGAACATGTGTGTGTGCAAATATGTGTGTATGAGCATGTGTATGTGCAAGTTTGTGTGTGTGTGTGTGTGCGACTGTGTGTGTGTGAGTGCATGTGCAAGTGTGTGTGTGTGTGTGTGTGTGTGTGTGCAAGTGTGTGCACGTGCATGTGTGTGAGTTGTTTCTGCAAGTGTTTGCATGTGGATAAGTGTGTGTGAGAGTGTGTCTGCGACTGTGTGTGTGGGAGTATGTGTGTGTGTGAGTGCATTTGTATTTGTGTGTGCACAAATGTGAGTGTGTGTGTTGTTGCAAGTATGTGTGTTTGTGTGTGCATGATTGTGTGTGCGTGCACGCACGCTTGTGTGTGTGCATGTGTGTGAATGTGCATGTGGGTGTGTGAATGTGTGTGTGTGTGCGTGTATGTATGTGTGTGTGAATGTGTGTCTGTGTGTGCGAACGTGTATGTGTGTGTGTGTATGTGCACCCCAAAGCAGGCGCCATTTTCAAGCACAATCTCACATCAAGCCACAGAAGGGTATATGAGGTCTGGTGCCCAAAAGCTAAGTCACAGAGAAGAATAGAGAGAGAGAGAAAAGCTGAAAGTTATAGGGAGGGATTTCTAGAATTTGAGACCTAGGCAGCTGGAAGCATGACTACCAGGAGTGGATTGATTAAAACTGTGGATGTTCAAGAGGTCAGGTTTGTTTGGAGGAATATAAATATCTTGGAGGTGCAACAAGCAACTGAGAAGGTAAATGCTTTGTTAGACAATGCTACTACTGGGCTGGTGTAAAAGGATAAAGCCATTTCCCTGCAATTATAAAGAACTCTGTAATGTCACATCTGAAGTATTATGTGCAGTGTTGGTCTCCTTACTTAAGAAAAGTTGTAAAGTTTTTTTAGTGTCGTAAATAGCTTACATTGCAATGAGGTTACTGTGAAAATCCCCTAGTCGCCACACTTGGCACCTGTTAGGGTACACTGAGGGAGAATTTAGCATGGCCAATCCACATAACCAGCACCTGGAGGAAACCCACACAGACACTAGGAGAATGTGCAGACTCCACACAGAGAGTGACGCAAGCTGGGAATCAAACCCGGATCCCTGGCACTGTGAGGCAACAGTGCTAACTACTGTGCCACCGTGCTGCCTGAGGAATATACATGCCTCATAGGGGAGCACAGCAATGAGTTACTAGGCTGATTCCTGGCAAAATTATCCTCAGAAGCAATTGGGTTGAATGGGCCTGTACATTCTGAAATTTAGAAAGATGATAGGTGATCTCATTGAAATGCATGAAATTCTTCCAGGAGTTGGCAGGAAAGATGTTGCGAGAATGTTTCCCTTGGCTGGAGAGTCTGGAATTAGGGGTCATCATCTCAGCTTAAAGGATTGGTTTGAGATGATAAGGATTTTTTCCCTCAGAAGATTTCAGTCATGAATCTTTGGAATTCTTCATTCCGGATGGCTGTGGATTGCCACTGAATATGTTTGAGACTGAGCTTGCTAGATTGTTGGATACTCAGGGAATTGAGGGGGATGTGGAGGGGGCAGCAAGGTTGCTGTAGAAATTGAGACATAATTATGTTGAATAGACAAGCAGCTTTGTCTGGCTGAATCCAGCTCCTGTTTCTTACGCTCTAATCTTCATTGCAAGCCAACTGATTGTCAATGTATCATTACTCTTCCAGTGTTGTGCTTTTGAAGAGTCTTTGTTCCCATGGCAATAGGATAACGCTCGCACTTGGACACTGGTCTGTCGTTTTATTGACACAGGAGAAATATAGTGTATAAATGGCTGGAAGGAGATTTTAAGCAACTGGCAAAGTGATGAAATGGGAAGGAATAAACGTGGAAGGAAATAGGCACTTCCTGTTATTGCTGTGCCTCAAGTGGTGAGATGCGCCAAGTTTGGTGGCGTTTAAGAGGTTAGTTGATAAGTATATGGATGAGAAGGGAATGGTTTAGTTAGGAGGGGCATTGCTTTTTATTTTGGTCGGCACAACATCGAAGGCCGAAGGGCCTGTTCTGTGCTGTATTGTTCTATGTTCTATGTTCTATGTTCTATGTTCTATGTTCTATGTCTGTCGGGGTCACTAGAACCATCCAAAGGCCAAAAACCTCTCCCTGTACCAGCTGAGGTTTTGCTTCTCGAGGACAACACAACCATCAGTCAATACTGGAAAGAACTTTCTCTGCAACTCCTCAACTGTGAATGCAGAGTGATGACTGATAGTTTCCAGACTATCTTCCAACACTCTCTGGTAGAGAGCTCAGGTGGAAATCACCGTCAATGAGAGAGCGGCAACTAGCAATTAAACAGATGAAAAAAATTACCAAGATGTGGAGTTGCCGATGTTAGGCACAGTAAGTAGTCTCACAACACCAGGTTAAAGTCCAACAGGTTAATGATGAAGGGGCAGTGCTCTGAAAGCTCGTGCTACCAAACAAACCTCTTAGAAATTACAAATCCTGTGGCCCTGTAGGTATTCCAATCAATGCTGACAGCTCACATCAAGATTCCATTAACTCATCCTATGGAACTTGGAAGGAAAAAGGAATGGTGACAGTTGCTTCACAGAATCCAGATTCAATTCTGGCCACGGGTCATCGTCTGTGAGGAGTTTGCACATTCTCCTCATGTCTGCGTGGGTTTCCTCCTGAAAGATGTGCCAGTTAGATAAATTGGCCATGCTAAATTGCCCCTTAGTGTCAGGGGGATTAGCAGGTTATGGAGTTAGGGTCTCGGAGGAATTGTTGAAGGCTTGATTGGCTATATGGCCTCCTTCTGCACTGTGGAAATTCTACGATTCTATTAAAAAGACTAAACTAATTAACGTAGCAGAGAGGAAATTCAGAAGGTTGATTCCACACTTGAGAAGGTTGGCTTATGAGGGGAGATTGAGTAGACTGGGACTATACTCAGTGGAATTCAGAAGAGTGAAGAGTGATCTTATAAAAACGTATAAGCTTATGAAAGGAATAGTTAAAATAGAAGCAGGTAAGTTGTTTCGACTGGTAAGTGAAACTAGAACTAGGGGCCATGGCCTTAAAATAGGGGGGAGCAGATTTAGGACTGAATTGAGAAGGTACTTTTTCACGCAAAGGGTTGTGAACCTGTAGAATTCTCTGTCCATTGAATCAGATAATCATTGAATGTTTATAAAGCAAAAATAGATAAATTTTTGAACAGTAAAGGAATTAAGGGTTATGGTGAGAGGGTGGGTAAGTGGAGCTGAGCCCACAAAAAGATCAGCCATGATCTTATTGAATGGTGGAGCAGGCTCGAGGGACCCATTGGCCTGCGTCTGCTCCTAGTTCTTATGTTCTTATGTAGACATACATGAGATACAGTTTACAGATCACCACAGTGTCACTACCCACTCTGTACTAGATTTACAAACCGCTCTCAAACCTCTTCAGTTCTGCATACGGATGACATAGAGCTGGGTTTTACGGCTTTGCTCATCCTGAAACCATTAAATCCTATCGGATGTCAGCGGATCTTCCCATGTTCTGCCCCTTGCCTGCTCCGATTCCCATGGCGGGCGGGATGGTAAAATTCGCCTCGTGGTCTGCCCTTCAATGTTGCTAAAGCAAGACCCATACGTTGGCTTGCAATGAAGACTAAAGCATGAGAAACAGGAGCTGGAATCAACCAGACAGCCGTTTAAACCTGCTCCACTATTCAACAGTAAGAAGTCTCACAACGCCAAGTTAAAATCCAACAGGTTTCTTTGGTAGCACGAACTTTCAGATCACTGCTCCTTTATCAGGTGAGTGAAGATATGAAGAAAACTCATCTTCTGATGAAACCTGATGAAGGAACAATGCTTCGAAAGCTCGTGATATCAAATCAACCTGTTGGACTTTAATCTGGCACTGTGAGACTTCTTACTGTGTCCACGCCAGTCCAATGCCGGCATCTTCACATTATCCAATATGTCTGAAATAATATGTCAGACACAATCGTGTCTGAAATTCTATAGCAACTTTCCTGCCTTGTCCCCAATTCTTGAATTCCCTTAGTATCCAAAAACCTAGGTCAGATACATTTTCCAGCTCCCATATATGTTAAAGGAGAGATTCTAGAATGTGTTAGCGTTTCCCATACCTTGGCGGCCATCTCACTCAGATGATGGGGTGAATCGACATCGGATCAGCTGCTCCTGCTCAACCTTCTAGAACTATCACAATATTGGTAACAAAGACTTCCCCAACTCAACCAGAGTCTTCGGGTACAGATCATTTATCATCACTGCCTCCTGGATTGTGTATTAATGAGGTAAGAGCACTGGAGAAGATCCATCAGCAACTCCCCTGCCACATCCTCTGAATTCAGTGAAAGCACCATTGAATAAGTACTTGCTTCCTTTTTGAAGCCACCTCTCATAGAATCCTACAGTGTAGGAGGAGGTCATTTGGACATTGAGTCCGTACTGACCTCAATCCCACCCAGGCTCTTATCCCCATAACTCCACACATTTCATCTAGCTGGTCCTCCCAACACTAAAGGACAATTTATCTTGGCCAATCCACCTAAACCGCACACCTTTGGACTGTGGGAAGAAACTTGAGCACCCGGAGGAAACCCACGTGGACATGAGAGAATGTGCAAACTCCATACAGACAGTGACCTAAGCTGTGAGGCGGCTTGTGTCACCATGCCACCCCCACAAGCAATCAGACAAAACTTCTGCAAACTCAACTTCAATGGACTGCATTCTGAGTCTCGGTAGTGAAATCCATCGCTGTTGCCGCAATCCATGTCCCCATCTCTCTAATGGCTGGTATTCCAGGGAGACATGATGTAGAGATGCCGACGTTGGACTGGGGTAAACACAGTAAGAAGTTTGACAACACCAACTTTAAATCCAACCGATTTATTTGATAGTAAACTCACAAGCTTTCAGCTCTATGGTCTTCGTCAGGCGAACGAGGTGTTCTGGTCTCCAATGGCACACATATCAGCACAGACAGTTTACAGATTACTGATTAGAATGCGAATCTTTACACCTAACCTGCTATTCAAGTCTTAAAGTGGCTAACAATGTGAGTGGAAGGAGCACTGAGCACAGGTTAAAGAGATGTGTACTGTCTCCAGACAGCACAGTAAATGAGGTTTTTTGCTAACCCAGGCAAGCCATGTGTGCTATTGGCGACCAGAATACCTCATTCGCCTGACGAAGGCCATAGAGCCGAAAGCTTGTGAGTTTACTATCAAATAAATTGGTTGGATTTAAAACTGGTGTTGTCAGACTTTTTACTGTGTATTCCAGGGAGAGACAGCGGAAATACTTTAAAGGCACTCTGAGGTCTCCTTGAAGCATGATCGCATTGTTAAATTTGGTCACATGATGTGGGCGTTGTAGGCTAGGTCAGCATTTATTGCTCATCCCTAGTTACAAGGTGATGGTGTGCTGCCTTTTTCAACTGCAGCAGTCCATGTGGTGTAGGTACACTTACAGTGCTATTAGGGAGGGAGTTCCAGGATTTTGATCCAGCCACAGTGACATTACTGAGTGGGAGGAACATGCTACCAATCATTCAGTAAGTTGACAGTTCTCTATCTGGCGAGTTCACGTTGTGAGTCACAACATCTTAATGATATGGCAGATGTCCAGAGAGTAGGAAAGAAAATGAGGCAAATCCTGTATTCTGGATTCTGCTACCTCATGGGACATTTTGGGCCATCTGCTCAAAGATCTAAGGGTTGGGAATTGGCCTGTTTGCAGTAACATGAAGACTCTGGCAGAAACCCATGATCCTGAATAGCTGTCATCCCCAAACTGAGGGAGAGCTGATGATGGCAGAAGGAGATTTAAGCAGGGATGATTAACCAAGTAGGTTGGATGTGAAGAAATAGTCACTTACTGTTGTGTGTTGAAGCATCAGACACTGAATTTCCCTTCAAGCACATTCATTCCTGAGGGAGAGTGTAGCCTTGTGTTCCCGGGACTGTGCCAATGAAATCAGTTGTTGCGAAGGATGGGAAGGCTCGGGGATAATCAGCTGATGTTTGCTGTCCTCCTTCGAGAGAAGCTGCCAGCCTCTGAGTGATATCGTGAGTCTAAGAATCACAGATGTGGAGATCATTCCTAGTGCTCCAGCCAAAGAGAATTTTGTGCATTGACGCAATGTGCCAACAGGTAAAAGGTTTCATTGGCACACTGTCAGAGACACTGGCTTTTTTGGATGAGAGGTTAAATTGGGATCACATCTGCCTTCTCATGCAGTTGGCTCCATTCCAAGACAACATAAGAGCTCTCTTGATGTCCTGGTCAGTATTTAATACATCAAAAAGATGAGTTTAATGCTATTTGTGGGGTTTACTGTGAGAAAATTAATATTCACATTTTCTAAATGATGGTTAAAAAGTAGTGCATTGACATTAAAGTGGGATATCCTGAAGGATATCCTGAGGTCCTAAAAGGCATTAAAGCAAAATCCAACACTGTATTTCTTTCATTATTTTTTTTTGTCCTGGACACTTCATCCATTGTCCACATGTAAGGTCGGACAGTCAATGACAGCAACAATTGAATTTAAATATCTCCTTTCTCCTCCTTCTTCTTCAGTTCCTTGCCTGAAATCCTCTGCCACAAATAGCTCATGGAGGCAGTTCCTGAATCTGGAGTAGGGATCGAACTCTGTGCCTTTGACAGCAATCTGATTCAAATCTACCTTCCAGCCACACCACCCCCTGCACACCAACAACACCCCACCATTCCAATCCCTCCCCCACCACCCTGACAAGAATTCCAAGTCGCTGTGGTAATGTTTACCTACATGTTATATTCTTGGAGACTCCAACTTCCTCTTCACCACCTGGCTGACCAGGAATCTCTCTTGCCTTTGACATAGGTTGGAAGGATTTACAGAGGGGGATACTCAGCCTGTTTGACCCAGCGATGGACACACCTTCTTTGGCCATCTCCATAGTTGTTTGACCTCCCTAATGCATTACCTCACGCTTCTCTATGTTAAAACCCACCTGTCAATTACAGCCCACTCCACCAACCTATCGATATCATTTGGTATATTATAGCTATCCGCTAATCTTTCCACTACTCAGCCAATCATTGAGTCATCTGCAAATTCACCAATCGTGCTCCCCACATTCAACATTAATATATAACACAAACTGAATGGGTCCCAATGCTGAACCCTGTGGAACATCACTTGAAACAAATTCCCATTCGCAAGGGCATCAAAAGACCAATACTCTCTGCTTCCTGTTAGTAAGTCAACTTTTGATCCGGTTTGCCACATCGCCCTGTGTCAAAGAATGAAGAACAAAGGAAATTATAGCACAGGAACAGACCTTTTGGCCCTCCAAGCCTGTGCCGATCATGATGCCTGCCTAAATGAAAACCATATGCACTTACGGATTCTGTACCCTTCTATTCCCGTCCTATTCATGTATTCACCTAGATGCCCCTTAAATGTCACTATCGTACCTGCTCCCACCACCTCCCGAGGCAGTGCATTACAGATATTCACCACCCTTTGTGTGAAAACCTGCCTTGTACATCTCTAAACTTTCCCCCATGCCCCTTAAATCTATGCCCCATAATACTTGACTTTTTTACCCTAGTAAAGAGCTTCTAACTATCCACTCTGTCCATGCCGCTCATAATCTTGTAAACTTCTATCAGATTACCCCTCAACCCCTGTCATTCCAGTGAGAACAAACTGAGCTTGTCCAACCTCTTCTCATAGCTAATACACTTCTGAATGACTAGGCGAGAAAGATTCCTGGTCAGCCAGTTGGTGAAGAGGAAGTTGGAGTCTCCATGACTAAAACATATAGGTAAACCTCTTCTGTACTCTCTCCAAAACCTCTACATCCTTCTGGTAGTGTGGTACACAATATTCTAAATGAGGCCTAATGAGTATCCCACAGGCTTGTAATTCTTTGACCATCTGCTGTGTGGGCTCTTGTCAAATGCCTTTTTAAATCCATGTACACAACATCCACTGCACTACCTTCATCAACTCTTCTTGTCAATCTCTCAAATAATTCAATCAGGTTTGTGAGGTGAGATCCTCCTTCAACACATCATTATCCAACTGGTTCTGAATTTATTTTTCAACATAACTTCTACAGTACATAAACAGGCTCTTGGCCCCAGTGCTGGTGTTGGTGTTCCACACAAGCCTCCTCCCACCCTATGCTTATTGACACTCCTTCTCTTCCTTTATTCCTTGGATTTATTTAGCATCTCCTCAAATGGATAGGATCGTTCACATGACATGTTTTGTGGAGGTGAAGGTGGCCTCCCATTGATCTTAGAATCACACAATCCCTACAGTGCAGAAGAAAGCCATTCAGCCCATTGAGTCTGCACCAACCACAATTCTATCCAGAAGAAAAAATGCTGTAAAATCTCAGGAGGTCTGACAGCCTCTGTAAGGAGAGAAAAGAGCTGATGTTTCAAATCCAGATGACCCTTTGTCAAAGTTCACTCCCACCCAGACCTTATAATTCTACATATTTATCCTGCTAATCCCCCTGTCACTAGGATCAATTTAGCATAGCCAATCAACCCAAGCTGCACATCTTCTAGTCCCGCCATTGTCAATTTGTTTTCCAGATGTTCTCACTCTCCAGCTCCAGGGAACCCATGGCATAGCACGACTCTTGATGAAGATCCCGCTGGCGTGATCCAGTAACGGCCAGGAAATTTCAGCCATTGGCCTTAAGCTCCACATTCACGCCTCTCTCTGGATAAATAAAGTTCTTCTGAATTCCCTCTGGGATTTATTGGTGATTATCTGAAATTTCTGTGTCTATAAAGAACAAAAAAAAAATTACAGGACAGGAATAGACCCTCCAAGCCTGTACCGACCATGCAAATAATTCAAATTTCACCACCTATGGTGGTAGGATTTGCTCCTGGGTCCCCAAAACATTAGCTGGGTCACTGACCCGTGACCATACGACTACCCCACTACCTTCCAATTAAGCTTTGGACTGTCCCGCAATAGGATTGTCTTTCAACATTCCATGTGTCTTGTCTGGCTATTCAGTATCAAGAGTGAGGATTCTATTATCTAAACATATATGGTGATGAATCAAAATTAGTTGAGAGGTTTCCTGTTAGGATTTGATTGCTGATGCTGTAAGTTTCTGACAACTTGCATGATATATATGGGCATCATATTTGAAGAGAGGATCGTAACAATTTTAATTAGAGGTCATGTCATCAAGATCAGATAAATACAATGCAAACATTTCTTGTTTAACTGAACTCTATTGCTGAGATCCATCCTCAGGGTTACAGAGATACAAAAAGTTTCTGTTTGGGCTCTGGTTGTAATAGAGACTCGTGTAATTTAAGTTTTATCCCTTACCTTAGGGAGCTCAGCCCACACCTCATCCAGGTAGCCGGAACGAAAGCAAAATCCTGCAGATGCTGGGAAGCTGAAACAAAATTAGAAAGTGTGGGAAATTCTCTTTTTTGTTTGTTTTTTGTTATTTATTTATGTCACAGGTAAGGCTGATATTAACACTGCAATGAAGTTTCTGTGAAAATCTAGCTGCCTCACTCTGGCACCTGTTTGGGTACACTGAGGGAGAATATAGCCAGTTCACCTAACCAGCATGTCTTTCAGACTGTGGGAAAGAAGCTGGAGCACCTGGAGGAAACCCACGCAGACACAGGGAGAATGTGCAGACTCTACACAGACAGTGACCCAAGCTGGGAATCGAACCCAGATCCCTGGAGCTGTGAGGCAGCGATGTTAACCACTGTGCCACCGTGCCACCCATAGATGATCAGCCATGATCATGATGAATGGTGGAGCAGGGCCGAAGGACCGAATGGCCTCCTCCTGCTTTTACTTTCTATATTTCTGAGGAAGATTTCAGGTGTTCAGATCTGTTTGTGACGGATGCTTGTTATTACTTTTGAGTTTAACAAGCTCAAGTAGACAAATGCAGTGAAGGTCCACAGATCATCCGTGATCAAATTGAGTGATGGTGAGGTTGAAGGCTGAATGGCCTGCACCCTTCTCCCACAATTCAACCAAAGCTGAGACCAAACAAGTCTTAACGACTCTTAAACAGGCGACTCATGCTCTGTTAGAAATAGACTCACATTTTCTGTGGAATTGCTGTGCAGACAGTCTGATCAAAACTTCCTGCTTTTATGGTCGGCATGGCGACATAGTGGTTAGCACTGCTGCCTCACAGTGCCAGGGATCCGGGTTCGATTCACAGTTTGGTTCACTGTCTGTGCAGAGTCTGCACATTCTCCTTGTGTCTGCATGGGTTTTCTCCTCTGTTTTCCTCCCACAGTCTGAAAGATGTCCTGATTAGTGGATTGGCCATGCTAAATTGCTCCTAGCTTCAGGGGGATTACCAGGGTATACCAGAGTCCTGGGTGGGATTGTGGTTGGTGCAGGCTTGATGGGCCGAATAGCCCCCTTCAATACTTTAAGTATTTTATGAAAATAAACACTGGATTCAGAATAACTACATATTTGTATATAACTTGGTGTATCTATGTATATATATATATATATATGTATATAATATATATATTATATATATATTATATATACACACCTTGGTATAACTCCTGCTTTGCCCAAGACCACAATAAACTATAAAAGGTTGTGAATATAGGCCAATCCATCATGCAAACCAGCCTCTCATCCATTGACTCTGTCTATACTTCCCACTCCACAAGCATAATTAAGAACACCACACACCCCGGACATTCTCTTTTCCATCTTCTTCTGTCAGGAAAAAGATACAAAAGTCTGAGGCCACAAACCAACCGACTCAAGAGCAGCTTCCTCCCTGCTGCTGTCAGACTTTTGAGTGGGCCTACCTTATATTAAGTTGATCTTTCTCTACACCCTATCTATGACTGTAACACCACATTCTACACTCTCTCATTTCCTTCTCTATGAACATCATTCTTCATCTGTACAGCGTGCAAGAACCAATACTTTTCACTGTTTGCTAATACATCTGACAATATTAAATGAAATTTGGTAGTTTGGTAAAAATCATAAAACCATTACAGTGCAGAGGAGGCCATTTGGCCCATTGAATCTGCATGAGCTCTCGGACAAAGTATCACGCTCAGGTCCACTGCCTCACTCTGCCCTATTTTAAAATTGAGGAGATGCTGATAAAGTTCAGCGAACACAGGGGTTGTGGGTGAATGGGATTTGTTGCAAGTTAGAACATGGGTGAGCAGAGTTTGGAATGAATGTATATATATTTATATACACCTGGGGCATGGACACTGGGAGAGCAAACAAGCTGAGACTGGAGCCTTGCTTGTTAGTCCAATATCCCATCGACATGTTTTCCCCCACATGTCACAGGGGGCTGGGACATTAATCCGTCTGTCTGCTGTGCTGTTTATCTATGGGTCTCCCCCCTCCACGTATTGATCAATAAACAGATTGTTTCTCTCTCAATGAGGGTCAGCACGCAGCCTGAAGCTCAGGCTATTGAGGCACTGCAGACATTTTGTGAAAGATTTGATTGAATTAAAATGTGAGGGATGGTTAGGGGAGGACAGTTGAGGGAAGCGGGGGTGGAGGGAGTTTAGGGGTTGAGGGGTGGTGGTAGAAATAAAAATAAGCCCAAAGGAAGAGTACACAGGATTGGTAAGGGAACAGGAACAGGCAACTCAGAGAGTGACAGGAGGCTGGATCAGACAGTCTGGGGGACGTGGGGAGTGCGAGGGAGAGGCGGAGTTAGGGCTAATATCAATGCTTGGTGTTGATGTGATCTGTGCCTGCATCAGACCATGAAGAATGTGAGCATATGATGCTCTCTGAGGGTGGCTTTCAGACAGCTAAAACCCAGTGTTACTGGACCACAACTAGCTGAAATCTAGTCTCTTCTTGTTGAAGTCTGTAAGTGGCTGTTGTTTTTCTTCTCTCTCAAACATTTCTTCCTGGAATATTCTAGAAGTAATTTTGCAACTCTTGCTTTGATCCTGTGGCACTGCTGTAAGTATCCGATGATTTACAGGGATCACTGTAATGAGCAAAACCCGCAACTTGACTGCTTTTAAACGCCAAATATTTCTAAAATGATTGTTCTTGCCCATGGTGCAGGGAGAATGCGTATTTTATACAAGGAGGTTAGTCAGTGAGGTTTAAGTATGTTGCAAGCACACATTCGGTCAGCCCTCCCTCTGGGACTAATGCACACAGCGGGGCACTGAAGGGAGAGGTTGTGAGTTTTTACTGCTGAATAAGGGACTGTAGACAATGGGCTCGAAGTCTGGGGGATGCGGTATCTCGCAGAGTGCTGAGGGCTGGCGGCTGCAGGATTTCAGCAGTAACTGCACAGTACACTGTTGATTTTTTTTTGCCTCAGCAGCAGAAATCTGAAACTCTCTCCCACAGAAAGCTGCCGAGGGCAGGGTGCGAGAGATAATTTCACAGCTGAGACTGACAGATTCCTACTGGGCAAGTGTATTAAAGGTTAGGGAACCCAAGTCGGGTGATGAGACCCATCAGTCAGGACCTCATGGAGAGGACTCGAGGGGCCGAATGGTGGACTCCAGTTCCTGTGCTCCTATAATGTTTTGTTGTTCCTATCTCTTCTTCAGAGTCTGCACATTCTCCCCGTGTCAGCGTGGGTTTTCTCTGGCGTGCTCCTGTTTTTTCCCCCACTCCAAAGATGCGCAAGTTAGGTGGTACAGCCATGTTAAATTGCCCCTTAGTATTAGTGGGGGGGGGGGTGCGGTTAGCAGGGTATGTTTGTAGGGCCTGGTTAAGATTATTGTTGGTGTAGGATCAATGGGCTGAATGACCTCCTTCTGCATTGTAAAGAGTTACTGAGGTTCGATTACCAGCTTGGATCATTGTCTGTGTGGAGTTTGTACACATTCTCCCTGTACCTGCTTGGGTTTCCTCTGGGTGCTCCAGTTTTCTCCCACACTCCAAAGATATGTTTGTCAGGTGGATTGGTCATACTAAGTTGCCCCTTATTGTCAGGGGGTCCAGCTAAAGTAAATGCATGGGGTTATGGGGATAGGGAATTGTGGTCAGTATAATTTGGTGGGCTGAATGGCCTCCTTCTGCACTGTAGGATTCTATGATTCTAAGGGGTGAATATTACCGTCCTGCCTGCCACAGGAATCGAAGCGGGTAAGGGGCAGACCATAGAAAAGTCCATTGACCTTAGGCAGGATTTTCCCATTTCAAGGTGAGAACTGCCAAAAAATCCCACTCTTTGATTCCACGATTCTGTCCGTGATTCTGGCACCATGTATAAGATGAACTTAGTATGAGGTGGTGGGATCATTAATCTGACCCCGCCGCTGGTCCACTGACCATGCAGGTTTAGACTGGTGGCTTAAGAAAGATTGTGAGAAGAGACCAGATGAAGGGAGGGAGTGTGTGAAGAGAGTGGGGTGGGGAGAGGATGGCGGTGAGGGGAGTGGCGAGAGGGGGGATGGGGTTGGAGTACAAATGCCCATGAGGCACACTATTTTGGAACTGCCAACTTCTGAACCAAGTGTAGCTTGAGTTGCTCATATGGGTGAATATGTGCATCAGCTGAAGGAGACAGCACGGTGGCACAATGGCTTGCACTGCTGCCTCACAGCGCTATGGACCCAGGTTCAATTCCCAGTTCAGGTCACTGTTTATGTGGAGTTTGCACATTATCCCCATGTCTGTGTGGGTTTCCTCCAGGTGCTCCGGTTTCCTCCCACAATCAATGTGTGGATTAGATTGATTGGCCGCGCAAAACTGACCCGGAGTGTCAGCGGGATTAACAAGGTAAATATGTGGGGCTCCGGGAATGGGGCCTGGATGGGAGTGTGGTCGGTACAGACTCGATGGGCCAGATAGTCTCCTATTGCACTGTAGGATTCCAAGAGACGTTACTGAGAAGCACAATCAGGATCACTGACTGGAGGGTAACGGTTATAACTGCGGGGGAAGACTGAAAGGGTTAGAAAAGGGAAGGCTGATGGGTGACGAATTTGAGCTCTTTCAGATGATGACATAGTTTGATGCGGTGGATGCGGACAAACCAAAGCTGGAGATCAGAATGTTCAGATAATCCAACACAGAATTCAAGAGGCTCTTTCCCCAGAGAGCGGGGAGAATGTGGAATATGTGACAAGGACTAGTTGAGGCAAAGAGTTTAGTCATTTCTAAGAGGAAGTGGGCTAAACACATAAATAGAATGTGCTAGGAGAGTAGATGATGAGGGCTGTGAGGAGGCTCGTGTGGAGTATAAATATTAGCCAGGACCAGTTGGGCCATGGGGAGGTGGTGGTAGAGTGTTATTGTCACTGAACTATCAATCCAGAGACCCAGGATAATGCTCTGGGGACACGGTTTCGAATCCCCCTATGGTGAAATCTGAATTCAATAAAAATCTACAATTAAAAGTCTATTGATGACCATGAAAGCTGTTGTTAAAAACCTATCTGGTTCACCAATGTCCTTAGGGAAAGAAATCTGCCATCCTTACCTGATCTTGCCTACATGTGACTCTCGATCAATAATGGGTTGGGGAGTGGGCATATGTGACCCTTTGGGTTCCGAGACATTTTGTTGACTGATGCCCACGCGCAGGGTTGCCACACTTGGCTGATTTCTATCTGTAGTTTCTTTTCGAACCAGTCTGACCGAAATGATTCACATGTAAAGCAAGGGCAAGGCAAGTAAGGGTGAGGCTGATTGCTCACAACATTGACTGTGAGAGCCGTGCATTTCCTCCGTGTCCAAAGTGGTTTGATTTGATTTATTATTGTCAGTTGTATTAGCAAATAGTGAAAAGTATTGCATCTTGCATGCTATACAAAGCATACCATTCACAGAGAAGGAAATGAGAGAATGTGGAACATTATGTAACAGTTATAGCTAGGGTGTAGAGAAAGATCAACTTAATGCAAGGTGAATCCATTCAAAAGTCTGATGGCAGCAGGGAAGAAGCTATTCTTGAGTTGGTTGGCACGTCATCTCAGACTTTTGTATCTTTTTCCCAATGGAAGAAGGTGGAAGAGAGAATGTCCGGGGTCCTTAATTATGCTGATGTTTTTCTGAGGCAGTGGGAAGTGTAGATAGAATCAGTGGATGGGAGGCTGGTTTGCGCAATGGATTGGGCTGCACTCATTGCTTTGACCATTTGAAGTTAAAGAGAGTTTTATAATCTATAAATGTTTAAGCGTTTTCTGTGCTGGAAAGACTGTGAGTGGGATTTTCCACACCCACCCCCCCTCACAGCAGGGGCAATTCCCTGGGCTATAGGTGGGAGACATCAGCTGAGGCTGTGTAGCTGACTTCTCACAGGCCCTCATGCCCTCCACAGCAGAAATCAGGGCAGAATTGTGTATATTAAACTAATGTGTATTAGCATAGCATTAGCAGGTGCAGGACTGAAATCTCCAGGCCCCCTAACCTCTCCCCCGACACACCTCCCCCCTCCCCACCCCAACCAGTGTGTTTCACTCCAGTGGGGTGTACAAAGTGGGGAACTAGCTGCCAGACCCAGGAATGGAGGCCACGGGAGGTCAGGGCTTAAGATGGGTGCCCCTGGGCATTACCAATTTGGTAGTGCCAACCTGGCCCCCTGGCACTGCTCAGGGGGAAAGGGACAATGCCCAAAGTGCTCCCAGGCAGCACCCACCAGGAAAAAGGAGCAGGCTCTAATGGGCTGGGTCTAATGAGGCCTCTGGAGAGGCAGGGGGAGATCGGTGGATTGGGGAAAATCCAATCAGAAGTTCAGAAAGTTCTGACCTGTGTGATTCTGTGCATAGAAAGACTTTTTTGCCCCCCCTATTCTTCCCCATCTTTTCTGGAACTCCTGTCCCCTTCTAGGGCATGTGTCATAGTTCATAGACACTCCTTGGTGCAATGGGCAATTGTATCTCATATGAATCTAGGTGGAGCATATTGGCTGCTATTTGACTGTGTGTAGCATCACCCCCGATCCTTTCTGACCATCAATGCTCTCTCGAGGTGCGCTGGAGCAGGAACAGAGGCTGAATTTCTTACCCCATGCAAGGACAAGTGCTGCTGCAATATCCCATGTCTTCCCAAAGAAAGTCAATGAACGTTCTGTCAATTGGGCTCAGTAGGATAACCTTCTCCCCCTTTAGCTTTGAGCATTGTTGGTGGCAGGATGGCACAGTGGTTTGCGTCGCTGTCTCATAGCACCAGAAAGCCAAGTTCAATCACGGTCTTGGGTGACCTTCTGTGCAAAGTTTGCATGTTCTCCTCATGTCTGCCTGGGTTTCTTCTGGGCACTCCGGTTTCCTCCCCACACTCCAAAGTTGTGCAGGTTAGATGGATTGGCCATGCTAAATTGCCACTTAGTGTCCCAAGATGTGTAAGTTAGATGGATTAGCCACGGTAAATGTGTGAGGTTACAGGGATAGGCTGGGAGAGAGGGTCTGGGTAAGATCTGTCAGTAAGTCAGCTCAGACTTGATGGACTGAATGGTCCCTTCTACACTGTAGGGATCGTATGATTTTGTGAAATCTCACTCCAGACATTTGTGAGTTAGCCAGTGCAGTCACGAGGGAGTGTTACATTGTCAGAGGTGCCATTTTTTTGGATGACATATTAAATTGAGGCCCTATTTGTTCCATCTTCTGGGTGAAGAAGATCCCAAGGCAGAAGAATTTCCGTGTTGTTCTGGCCAATATTTATTCCTAACCAATGTTACTAACCCAGATGATCTGGTCATTATCACATTGCTGTTTGTGGGAACTTGCTGTGCACAAATTGTTTGCTATATTTCTGACATTGCAACAAGGCTATATTTCGAAAGTGCTTCGCTAGCTGTAAAGAGATGTTCTGAGATCATGTACATAAGTAGGTGCTATATTATCGCAAAACCTACTCACTTTCCTTCATCCTCTCATCTCCAAGTATTCATAGAATCCCTACAGTGCAGTAGGAGGCCATTTGGCCCATCGAGTCTGCACCGACCACAATCCCACATGGGCCTATTCCCTATAAAATCATACATTTACCCTAGCTAGTCCTCCTGACACTGAGGGGCAATTTAGCATGGCAGATCCACACAATCCACACATCTTTGGACTGTGGGAGGAAACTGGAGTACCCTGAGGGAACCCATGCAGACACAGGGAGAATGTGCAAACCCTGCACAGACAGTGACCCAAGCCAAGAATCGAACCTGGGTTCCTGGCGCTGTGAGGCAGCAGTGCTAATTATTGGGCCACTGTGCCATCTGCTTCTCTCCAGGCTTCAGGGTTGGCTTAGGAGGAACCTTCAAAAGCAATAGATCTTTGATAAGTTAACCAAACCTAAGGAAAACAGAGGAATGATACGTGAAGTGGAAATGTAGATTCACCATTACCTTGGAAAAGATCCAGTGGAGGTTCACAAGAATGATCCCTGGAATGAAGGGCTTGTCGTATGAGGAACGGTTGAAGACTCTGGGTCTGTGCTCGTTGGAGTTTAGAAGGATGAGGAGAAATCATATTGAAACTTACAGGAGACTATGAGGTCTGGATAGTGAGAATGTGGAGAGGATATTTCCACTGGTAGGAAAAATGAGAACCAGAGGGCATAACCTCAGGCTAAAGGACAATCCTTTAAAACAGGGATGGGGAGAAATTTCTTCAGCCACAGAGTGGTGAATCTGTGGAATTCTTTGCCGCAGAAGACTGTGGAGGCCGGGTCATTGAGTGTCTTTAAGACAGAGATAGATAGGTTCATGATTAATAAGGGGATCAGGGGTTATGGGGAAAAGGCTGGAGAATGGGAATGAGAAAAATATCAGCCGTGATTGAATGGTGGAGCAGACTCAATGGGCCGAGTGGCCTAATTCTGTCTTATGGTCTTATGATCTTAATACCTGTTGGCTTGGCAGCAACAGGCCTGAGGGGCTGAATGGACTATATTTTTTTCGAACTGAGGAGGGAGTGGGGCTGAGAACCCCACATTTCCATGGGACCGTCATTTCCACGGGATTCCACGCCATCCCCACACCAAACCCCCACAGAGAAACAAAGCACAGTGATGGACGGCACAGAGCCACAATCAACTGTAGGGAATCTTGCTGTGTAATCTGATTTGATGTCCATGTGAATCAAGTTTCATTTCACTTTACACTGCACAGTGTCCCACTCTCTCATACATCATCTTTAAATGCTTTTCCCTATTACTGCCCGACACACAAATTCTGCAAAACTGTAAAAGCAGGCCGACACTACGAGAAACAATCATTCTTTTCCAAACTCTGCATTTATGTAACCAATGGCAACGGATTTACTGCTTAGCAACCGATCGACAAATTACGATTGGGGAAAGCTGCCTTCGATGGCCCATGTGATAAATACAGTGCCGTGCAGTGAAGGAGCAGCTTGCGGACTCCCTTCCTGGTCCCCCTGTTGAGATCCCGGTTGGCTGATTGGGTGCAAACAGAAGGATTAACCGCTTGTGGGAAAAGCTGGTTTCAACTCACCAGATTCTGGGTCCTATTCAGATCGGCTGAGAATCCGACAGCCTCCCACCAGCACCCCACCCTCTCTAGAAATGGCTTTGCATGGTGGCACTGCTGCCCCACAGTGCCAGGGACCCGGGTTCGATTCCCAGCTTGGGTCACTGTGCGCGCGGAGTTTGCACGTTCTCCCTGTGTCTGTGTGGGTTTTCTCCGGGTGTTCTGGTTTTCCCCCACAGTCTGGAAGATGTGCTGGTTATGTGCATTAACTATGCTAAAATCTCTCTCAGTGTAAGCAAACTGGCGTTGTAGTGTGGCAACCAGAGCATTTTTACTGTAACTTCATTGCAGTGTTAATGTAAGCCTACTTGTGACAGTAATGAATAAAATTTTAAACTTAAGATTTTATTTTAAATATTGATGGGATGAATGGTTTCCTTCTGACTGTAAGGATTTCTATTTCTATATTAGTGATGCTGATAACCACTGGTTTAACCTTTCTGAAATGTAGCCATCTAGATGTCTCTTAAAAGGCTC
Source organism: Sphyrna mokarran (assembly GCA_024679065.1). Classification (NCBI taxonomy): domain Eukaryota; kingdom Metazoa; phylum Chordata; class Chondrichthyes; order Carcharhiniformes; family Carcharhinidae; genus Sphyrna; species Sphyrna mokarran. The sequence goes on along the minus strand of JAGIQG010000023.1, from coordinate 6,069,323 downwards.
AGCAGATACAACGGGGCCAGGAAAGCTTTATTGAGATGATAAGAGCCTTTACAGCACAGCTTGTGAGCCGGGGGAATTGCAATAATTCTCTCTCATGGTCAGGGTCTGAACCCGGCAATTGCGATCAGATCTACCCAGCCCAACAACCTCTTCCAGATTCTCCCAGCAGATAGGAAGGCCAGAGGGAACCTATCAGCAGTGAAAGACTGATGTTACAAAGTTAAACCATCACAGCTTGTAGGGAAACACAACGTTCCAGAATCCTGTTAGATTATTTGGCTCCCAATCCCCAAATTAAAATTCCCCCCAAAAATACAGATCTGATTGTGATAGACTTATGGAATTAATTTGCCTGATGGCTCAATTGTAAAACACCTGTGATATGTTTTGCTATGTTAAAGCTGCTACATAAATGCAGGTTTTTGTTGTAAGGCAAGAGGCCTCCAGGTTAGTTGGAACAATCCTGGACTTAAAGTTTAAAGTTTTTTAAAATCTTCTTTATTAGCGTCACAAATAGGTTTACATTAACACCGCAATGAAGTTACTGTGAAAATCCCCTCGTTGCCATACTCTGGTGCCTGAGGGGAGATTTAGCATGGCCAATGCACTTAACCAGTGTGTCTTTTGGACTGTGGGAGGAAACCAGAGCACCTGGAAGAAACCCATGCAGACACAGGGAGAATGTGCGAACTCTGCACAGACAGTGTCACAAACTGGGAATCAAACTCAGGTCCCTGGCGCTATGAAGCAGCAGTGCTAACCAATGCACCACCACGGCATGCTTACCAGGGGAAAAGATCCCTTTTGAAAGTTGCACGTGTAGTTGTCGGGAGAGGGGTGGGGGCGGGGGATTTTAGCTGTGTGAATCAGAGGGCTATTTGGAACTGAATGAATGAGGCCATTTGGCCCAATGTTGTGATAGCTCTCCAGCTTTCTCCGTTTAAAGGTTTTGTCCAATTCCCTTTTGCGGAGCTACTATTGAATCTGTCTCCATCACCCTCTCAATCAGCACATTCCAGATCACAACACACTCTGCAAAAAAAAGATTCTCCTTATCCCTCCCCTATTGATTCTCAATGCCTAGTGGAATGTCTGTTTATTGGCCAGGGAGAGGACCAGGCTGGGCTGCGGTATTTGTGGTAGAATATCTTCCAGACAGATATTATGCGGTGTCTGCAAGCGATGTTGGGCAATTGGGCGCGTTACCAAGAAGGCATTAGTGCCCGATGCAAATATATATACCCCTGTAGCCACAGGGGAGATGGTAGGGAATTTTGTTTTATTCATTTATGGGATCTAATTGTTGCTGGCTGGTCAGCATTTATTGCCTATCTCTAGAATCCGAATCTTTACACCTAACCTGCTATTCAAGTCTTAAAGTGGCTAACAATGTGAGTGGAAGGAGCACTGAGCACAGGTTAGAGAGATGTGTATTGTCTTCAGACAACACAGTAAGTGAGGTTTTTTGCGCCATTTGGCCCATCGAACCTGCACTGACAACAATCCCATCCAGGTCTTATCCTCATAACTCCAGGCATTAACCCACTAATCCTCCTGACACTGAGGGGCAATTTATCATGGCCATGCACCTAACACGCACTTTGGACAGTGGGAGGAAACCGGAGCACCTGGAGGAAACCAATGCAGACATGGGGAGAATGTGCATGCTTGGCGTAAACAATGATCCACGCCGGGAAGCGAACCTTGGTCCCTGGAACTGTGAGGCAGCAGTACTAATCACTACGCCACCATGATGCCCCTGTGCCACTGTGATGCCCCTGTGCATTAAAGCAGATAAGGACAGCTGATTTCCTTCCCTAAAGGACATTAATGAACCAGATGGGTTTTTCCGACAATCGACAATGGTGTCATGGTCACCAGTAGATTCTTAATCCCAGTTATTTTTTATTGAATTTAAATTCCATCATCTGCCATGGCTGGATTCGAACCTGGGGCCCCCAGTGCATTAGCTGAGTTTCTGGATTAATAGTCTAATGATAATATCACTGGGCGATGGCTGAGTGGAAATGTGGAATTGGAGTGTGTACATTATCATCAAGGCAGGTGACCTCACTCCTAATCCATTCCTGTAACATTCCAATCTCTTTTGGGATTTTCATAGAATTCCCACAGTGCAGAAGGAGGCCATTTGGCCCATCGAGTCTGCACTGACAACAATCCCACCCAGGCCCTATCTCCATAACCCCATGTAGTTATCCTGCTAATCCCCCTGACACTAAAGGATACAAGTTAAAAGTGCAGAATGGGAGGTTTAGAGGGGATTTGAGGATAAACCTTTTTATCCAGAGAGCAGTGAGGTTCTGGGATGCCACATATCCTTTAAGAATTACCTGAATAACTTCCTGGCACGTCATAACATTCAAGGCTATGGACTAAATGCTGGCAAGTGGGATTAGATGGGCAGGTCAGTGCAAACGCAATGGACAGAAGAACCTCTTCTAAATTATAGTATTCTATGACTCTAAATTCACCCTGATGTTGGGGTATTTAGCAGGATAAATGGGAATAGGACCTGGATGGGATTGTGATCAGTATTCTTTCTGTACTGTAGGGGTTCTATGAACTTAACGTGGCCAATCCAACTAACTTGCACATCCTTGGAAACTGGAGCATCCAGAGGAAACCCACACAGACACAGGGAGAATGTGCCGACTCCACATAGACAATAACCTGAGGCTGGAATGGAACCTGGGTTCCTGGCATTGTGAGGCAACAGTGTTAACCACTGTGCCACTGTGCTGCCTTGTTTTGTTGGTTTAGGATTGAATTAGGGAGCTTTGTTTCCACACTTAGTTCAATGCCACGCTTTGCAGTACTCATATTTATTAATACTCCGCAATAATTTGCAGGATCGAATCATTTTTGTCATCACACCATTGCAATGAATGATTTAATTGCATAATTATGTAATGAAATTGTAGCTGTGCTGTGGCAGAGACAAGATTCAATGGGAAGCACTGACACATCTGAGTCAGCAACAACTTTCATTAGCACCTTTAACTCTGTAAACTGCTCCAAGATGTTTCACAGGAGACACAATCTGCCCAAGAGTCAAAAATTGGACCATCAGGACAGGTACAATATCATGTAGAATCATAGAATCTCACAGTGCTGAAGAGGCCCTTCAGCCCATCGAGTCTGCACTGACACGTGTGTGAAACATCTGTCCTCCCACCTAATTCAATTTACTAGCACATGGCCCATGGCCAGCGTTACTGGGTTTGAAATCTGGAGGCTGTGATTAATAATGCAGGGACATGAGTTCAAATCCCACTGTGGGGAAATTAAATTTAATTAAATTAACTATAGAAGGAAAAGTTTGTCTTATTAATGGTGACTATAAAACTATTGGATTGTTATAAAGACCCATCTGGTTCATTAATGTCTTCCAGAAAAGCAAATCTGCCCAACTCCATTTGATTTGACTTGATTTGACTGATTATTATCACATGTATTAGTATACAGTGAAAAGTATTGTTTCCTGTGTGCTGTACAGACAAAGCATACCGTTGATAGAAAAGGAAAGGACAGAGTGCAGAATGTAGTGTACAGACATTGCTAGGGTGCAGAGAAAGATCAATTTAATGCGGGGTAAGTATATTCAAAAGTCTGACGGCAGCAGGGAAGAAGCTGTTTTTTGAGTCAATTGGTACGTGACCTCAGGCTTTTTTTTCCCAATGGAAGAAGGTGGAAGAGAATGATTGGAACTTTATCGCCCCCGCCTACCATGGTAATCGGATCAGAGAGGGCAATGGGAAGGTTATTGACCAAGGACGGGATTTCATGGTTTTGCAATGAGCGAGGCCATAAAATTCTGTCCAGTATGTCCGTGTTGCATGGGATCCTTAATTATGCTGGCTGCTTTGCTGAGACAATGGGGAGTGTAGACAGAGCCAATGGATAGGAGGCTGGTTTGAATGATGGACTGGGCTTTGTTTGTGACCCTTTGTAATTTCTTGTGGTCTTGAGCAGAACAGGAGCCCATACCAAGCTGTGATACAACCAGAAACAATGCTTTCTATGGTGCATCTGTAAAAGTTGCTGCGAGTTGTAGTGGGCCTACTGCATTTCCATTGTCTCCTGAGAAAGTAGAGGCATTGGTGGGCTTTCTTTACTATAGTGTTGGTGAGGAGGGACCAGGACAGTTTATGTGAGTTTCCTCCAACAATCAAACAATGAGTTTCCTCCGACAATCTTAAAGACGTGCTAGTTAAGGTGCATTGGCCGTGCTAAATTCTCCCTCAGTATACCCAAAACAGGTGCCAAAGTGTGGCAACTAGTAGATTTTCATGGCAGCTTCATCGCAGTGTTAATGTGAACCTTCTTGTGACACTAATAAGTAAACTTAAAAACTCAGCAGCTGAAGGTCCGGGTACCAATGATGGGGATAAAGAAGAAGGGGATGCACAGGAGGTCAGAGATGGGAGGGGTGATGGAAAGGGGCAGGGTGAGGAGGTGTGGAAGGGCTGGGGGGAGCATGGAAGGTCCAGAGGGCTGTAGCCTGGAGGAAATTACAGAGCAAGAGGTCTGACAACACCAGTTTTACAATCGCAGACCAGAACACCTCATTCGCCTGATGAAGGCCATGAAGCCAAAAGCTTGCGAGTTTACTATCAAATAAATCGGTTGGATTTAAAACTGGTGTTGTCAGACCTCTTACTATGTTTATCCCAGTCCAACGCCAGCATTTTTACACCACGGAAATTACAGACATAGGCGGAATTTTCCTGACCCACCCAACGCGGGAATCACAGCAGGCAGCTCAGAAAGTTTGGTGGGAAGTGCAAAGGTCTGTTGACATTGGATGGGAATTTCCAGCTTTGAGGCAAGTGCAGCCGGAGATTCCTGCCCAGGGAAAGGTGGGGGATTTCAGCACGGGATGAGAATGTTACAGGTAGATAATATGGAGGGCAAATTAGCCAAGTCAGCATAGGGATGACTTACTATGACAATGGGTGGTACACTTGCCCACCCGGCCTATAGTGGCGCACAGAGACACAATAGTTTAGTCAGGGAATGACAGCTTATCCCCTTGACATCGCTCGCAGATCAGTCACCCATTTCGCTATATTTCTGATGCATGTTATTTTATCTTCCCCATTTTTTGATAAGCCCCCAATATATTTCTCTTCGATCAACTCCACAATCACAGCAGTTGAAAAATGTTATACCATTCACCAATCCTGACTAATCACTCCAGAGTCTAAAGTCCAGGAACTGCCCTCTGGGAGCACTTGTTTCTGCTCCAATACTTGCACGTGTTACACAACCAGTCTCACCCAAACCTGCGCAATCATGGAGATATTGGAATAATTTGCTAACAACAGTTGTGGCACAGTGGTTAGCACTGCCTCAAAGTGCCAATGACTGAGTTTGATTCCTGCCTTGGATGACTCTGTGGAGTCTGTATGTTCTTCCCGTGTCTGGGCATGTTTCCTCTGGGTGCTTCAGTTTCTTCCCTCAGGGTAAATGAGATGCTAATTAGGTGAATTGGCCATGGTTAATTGACCCTCAATGCCACAAGATATCTAGGTTAGATGGATTAGCCATGACAAATGTGTGGGGCAATGGGGGTAAGTGGGGGAAAGGACATGGGTAGCATATTCTGTCATTGTGCCATCATGTTGCCCCGCTATTGATAATATGCTGGAGCTCACTGGAGTGGAGTATGTCATAACGCACACCATTATTAGGCTTTGTTCAAGAACTTAGTTCAACAATTTGCTTTGCGCTGTACGTTTCTCTGGGAGTGTGAGCTGATAACAGTGTGTCTGGGACCTCAACAAACCTCAGGGCCAGAAGCTTTTCACATTAACCAAAGAGAAGTGAATATTTGGAAAGAGCCAGAGAAGGACGGAAGAGATTAAAATCAAATCAAGTCCAGGAAGAGAAATGAAGAGGTTGAAAGAAAGATTGGATTCGGGAGAGAAATGGAAAAACAAATTAAAATAGCTAGAATTTTCACTTTATAAAAGTATGCAACAACTTACAGCCTAAAAGAATGAGAGTCCACCATTTTAATTACTCATTTTCTGGGCTAGAGAAGTTGTGTGGCAGTCATTAAAATTTTCACGTTGTTAAAAAGATAGTAATGCCATTAATTCCAAATTTATATGGTGAGTTTGATAGCTAATTTATGTATAATTGTGTCAATTTTTGGAAATTCTCCAGAAAGTTCAGGGCAACATGCCATTTTTGTGAAACTAATGGAGATGGGATGCAATTGGCAATAAAGTGGGTATTGCTTTTTAATGTCAGGTTTCTGGTCGATTTGAGAATTAGTTAGCACTGTTCACCATTTGAATAGCATTATAGTTTACAGCAAATCTTAAAGGATAGCCTTCAATGAAAGTTGAATGATTTACTTTTGTGACATTAGTGTACCTGGTAAAAAAGTTTTTTTTTTAATCATGATCTCTGCAGCTCTCACAGCCACAGTGTTTTCTCAGCTCACAGCCTCAGCTCATGTCATTCGTAACTGGCTTGTCTGGAGATGTCCTTTTATAGCTACTTCAATAACTTAAATGAGGGTTGCTTATGTTTACTCTGGAATTGGTTCTATGACCCTACATTGTTAGGAGGAAAGTCATGGGTTCTGGTCAGGATTTTTTTCCCCTTCCTAGGGAATTTAAGGTTTTATTTTCTGTCCTTGGCTGGTAGTTTGAGTTTTAGTTTTTAGAAGGGAGTGTTCATCAGACTGCAAGCAGTGTCTCTGCCTCTCTCTCTCTCTCTCTCTCCCTAGTTTCAGGGAATTTTGCTGTTTAGTTAAAAGCCTTTCTAGAGTAGAAAATCTGCTGTTAGTGGCTTGCCTCAGGCCTTTAGTGGAAATTGTTCTGACTTCAAGCTATTCTGAGTCTAACCAGAGAACTGCAAACTTCATTCAAAAGTCTCAAGTCCAGTATCACATGAGCATTTGTCTTTGCTGTATTAAACCTGTGGAAAGGGCCTTTTGTCTATGGGATTGGTTTAATTGGAACACATTAGATATATTTGTTAAGGGTAGTATATTATAGTGGTTGTTCTGTTCCTTATTTGTAATGGATAAAAGTTCTTGTTATATTTCTTACAACACATGTTAGCTATATTTTTAAATAAACATTGTATGATAAAAGCTCCCTAGTTGGTGATTGGAATCATACTGAATCATGCTTTTTCTAGCCAAATTCAAGAGGCAAACTTATGATCCTGGTGGACTCCATTAAACACCATAACACTTTTAACTCTTGTCCTCATTCCCAGTGTAAATAGAAACTGAACTCTATTTGTGAAGAACACCGGTCATTAGAACTAGGATGAAGTAAGGCTGTGAATGGAGTGAGAGTTTAAACTTTCAATCCTTAATGATTTGTGAGAACTAATCTCGATGCAGTTGCTGATTATAGAACATAGAACATAGAACAATACAGCACAGAACAGGCCCTTCGGCCTTCGATGTTGTGCCGACCAAAATAAAAAGCAATGCCCCTCCTAACTAAACCAGTCCCTTCTCATCCATATACTTATCAACTAACCTCTTAAACGCCACCAAACTTGGCGCATCTCCAACAGCTGCAGGCAGGGCATTCCACTCCCTAATCACTCTTTGAGTAAAGAACCTACCTCTGATATCCGTCCTATAACTCATACCCCTTAATTTAAAGTTGTGTCCCCTCGTGCTAGCTTTTTCCATCCTAGGAAAAAGGCTATCACTGTCCAAGGCTATCACTATGTAAAGAGAACCTGCGTTAATATGATACTGTTCGTAATCTCAGGATGTCCCAAGGCACTTTATTACCACTGAAGCACAGTTTGACGTGTATTTGCTGTTGACACAAAGAAAAATGACAGCAAAACGCAACACAGCAAGCTCCCACAAATAGCAGTGAGTTAAATAACACTTGATTTTGGTGGCGGCTGAGAACAGGATTGGATTTTGCTGAGATAACCTCACTGTGGCAGGGTGGCACAATGTTGGCACTGCTGCCTCACAGTGCCAGGGATTCTGGTTCGATTCCCGGCTTGGATCGTTGTCTATGTGGAGCTTGCATGTTCTCACAGTATCTGTGTGGGTTTCCTCTGGGTGATCTGGTTTTCCTTCCATATCTGAAAGATGTGCTGTTTAGGATGCATTGGCCGTGCTAAGTTCTCCCTCAGTGTACCCAAACAGGCACTGGAGTGGTGACTAGGGGATTTTCACAGTAATTCATTGCAGTGTTAATGTAAACCTACTTGTGATTAATAAATCAACTTTACATTTAAAAACCTTTCATACACAATTCTTCATCTCACAAATAAAAAATGGCAACTTACGAAAGATAGGGCAGCCATTAAAAACATAAAATCTCTACATTGCAGAAAGAGGCCATTTGGCCCATCAAGTCTGTACCAACTCCTTGACAGAATGCTTTCTCATGCTCTCTTCCCCGCCCTTTCCCTGTAATCTCACATTTATCATGGCAAGTCCATTCAACCTACATTCTTGTGATATTAAAGGACAATTTTACTGTGTCAAATCCACCTAACCTGCACATCTTTGGGCTGTGGGAGGAAATTGGAAGAAACTCATGCAGGCATGGGGATAATGTGCAAATTCCAAGTTATCCAAGGCTGGAATTGAATCTGGATCTCTGGCTTTGTGAGGCAACAATGCTATCATGTCTAACATTAGGAGCATAACATCTGGCTGTTTTTTTCTTGCTGTACAGTCTACAGACATTGAGGTCAAATGGAGCTACCCTGGCTGAGGAAATCATCTGGGGCTTGAGGCCTCAGATAAATATATAATTAAGGGGTGGCATGATGGTACAGTGATTAGCACTGCTGCTTCACAGTGTCAGGGACCCGGGTTCAAGTATGACCAAGGGTAACTGTCTATGTGGAGTTTTGCACATTATCCCTGTGTCTGCGTGGGTTTCCTCTAGGTGCTCCGGTTTCCTCCCACAGTTCGAAAGATATGCAGGTAAGGTGGATTGGCCTTGCTAAATTTCCTCCTAATGTCCAAAGATGTGTAGGTTAGTGTTTAACGGGGTAAATACATGTGTTTGATGGGAAATAGGTCTGGATGTGATTGCCTTTTAGTATCAGGGGATTACATGGAGTTACAAGAATAGGGCCTGGATGGGATAATTGTTAGTGCAGATGGGCTAAGCGGCCTCCTTTTGCACTGTAGGGATTCTATGATTCTATGAATTGGGAGCTAGTGGTTAGCACACAACAACACTATGAGATCAATACCCCAGTGTTGGAGGGTATGGTGACTTCAGGCAGCTGTACTGGATGGAAATCTACATTTTGTTAGAAGGATCTCTTATTGCCTGACTTTCATCTCCATGAAATCTCCCTCCCACCTCCAAACCTCACCCAGCTGCTGCTGATACCCTGAACCATGCATTTGTCATCTCCACTTTGGCCATGTCAATGTTGTCCTTCCCGATCTCCCAGCTTTCAGCCAATCTCACCCTTCAAAGGTAAAAATTAAGTTCATCCACATACCCCTGCCCTTGGTGAAACTCATTACCACATTGCACTTTGTGGGAGCTTGCTATGCATATATATTCCAGTAGAACAGTAACTACACTCCAATGGTTCTAAATATGCTTTGGGATGTGCTGCAGCCATATCTTACTTTCTTATTTCAAATCCCACTATTTATGTTTGTGATTGGTGCCCCATCTATGTGGTTTTTTTAACTTGGTCTCTGTAGTCATAGAATCATTGAATCCCTACAGTGCAGAAGGAGGTCATTTGGCCCATCAAGCCTGCACCAACAATAATCCCATCCATGCCCTATCCCTGTAACTCCACATATTTGCCCTTCTAATCCCTTTAAACTATACATCCAGTGACACTAAGAGGCAATTTAGTATGGCCAATGCGCCTAACCTGCACATCACTGGACTGTGAAACCCGAACACCAGGAGGAAGCCCATGCAGACATGAGGAGAATGTGCAAACTCCACACAGATAGTGACTCAAGCCGGGATTCGAACCCAGGTCTCTGGAGCTGTGAGGCGGCAGTGCTAATCACTGCACTACCCTGCTGCCCATCTCATTCCACCTCAGTGGAGAACCTTATGGAGCTTATTTTCTAACTTATTGACATTCTCTAAATAAAAGTCATTATGTTCATAGCCAGCAATTCAAACCTCATTATCCCCTTCCTTTTTCTAATTATTTCTCTTTCCAATAATTTCTAATCCCTTTAATGACTTCTGCCTCAATAGCCATGTGTGGTAAGGCATTCCAAGTTCCACTAATCGGACATTTTCTTTATTTAGTTCATTTATTCATTAGTTACAACTAGGCTCGCGTTAATAGTGTAATGAAGTTACTGTGAAAATCCTCTTGTTGCCACACGCTGATGCCTGTTCAGGTACACTGAGGGAGGGTTTAGCACGGCCAATCCACGTAACCAGGACATCTTTCGGATTATGGGAGGAAACCAGAGCAGCTGAAGGAAGCCCATGCAAACGTGTGTAAAAAGAACAAGTTCTTCTGACATGTCCCCTTTGATACTTGATATTTCAAGTTGTTGAACGGGCCACTTTGTTATTTTCTCTCAGTGGGATTAATTGCCAGCCTATGGTTAATTGTCTGAAGTTTGCAGCTCAAGTGCATTTAGTAAGTAGTCTCACAATACCAGGTTAAAGTCCAACAGGTTTATTTGGTAGCACGAGCTTTTGTGAGTGCCTGACTTGGTGAAGGGGCAGTGCTCCGAAAGCTCGTGCTACCAAATAAACCTGTTGGACTTTAACCTGGTGTTGTGAGACATCTTACTGTGCCCACCCAGTCCAATGCCAGCATCTCCCCATCAAGTGTGTTAAATGAGGGGATATTTCCCTTCAATTATACTGTGGAGCATGCTAAGAACTGGGGAGCTGAAACATTTACTAATTATTTTTCCATTTGTGAGGGGTAGGTGAGGGAGAAGAACAAAGATTCCAGACTGACATTAGGGAAAACATCATTTATTAAATGATCAGCAGAAAGCTACTTTAGATGGTAGTGTGACTGTTTATAGGAGATTGATTGACTTGGGTTGGTGCATTCTGCAATGCTGCTGTGATAAATTTCTTTCTAGTATTTCCCCCTCTCCCTCTTCTCCCCTCGGTTGTTTCCCTGGTTACAAACTTGGCGCGTGAATAGATGTTTCATTTTGTCGACCTTCACTTGCTTGAGTTGGTGACCAGCGCAATTGTTTCCCGATTAATTCATTAGGGTGACAGATTAGTGGTTTATGTCAATTGCTTGAAGCCTGCCTTCTGCGTAGATTGTGGTCAGAACCTGTCAATGTCCGTTGAGCTTAGATGCCGACTGTGCATTTCTGATCACAGTGGGAAACGTTGGGATAATCCACTCAATTCTGAGTCTAGGAGCCACAGGTGGGGAGGATCTGTCCTATTGGAAATTGACAAGTTCCAAATCACAGCAGGTATAATTTTCTTGTTCACCTGGAGATGAAGGAAAAAGTACACACTTAAAAGGACTGTGCAGTTGGATTTGCTGTCACCAAATTTTGCTTGAACTTTTGACATCCATTGCTCAAAGCATACTTCTTAATACCATCATTAGAGAAGGAAAGCGATTTGTATCTAACTTTAAAAATACATTATTAATACTATTAGCAATTTTTTTATAAGCTAGACGTGCTCTGAAATAGAAACATAGAAAATAGAAGGAAGAGTAGGCCATTTGGCCCTTCAAGCTTGCTCTGCCTCCCATGTCTCAGTGGGTTTCTCCCATAGTCTGAAAGGCACAATGGTTAGGCACATTGGCCTTGCTAACTTCTCCCTCAGTGAACCTGAACAGGTGCCAGAGTGTTGCAACTCGGGGATTTTCACACTAACTTCATTGCAACAAGTCTACTTATGACATTAATAAATAAACTTTGATCATGACTGATCATCAAATTCAATATTCTGATTTCCTCCTTCCCCTCGTATCCCTTGATCCCTTTAGTCCCAAGAGCTACATCTAATTTGTTGAAATCAAATGATGTTTTGGTCTTAACTACTTCCTGTGGTGGGTGAATTCCACACATTCACCACCCATCTGGTGAGGAAATTTCTCCTCGCCTCAGTTCTAAAAGGTTTACAACCTGTCCTCAAACTGTGACCTCTCGTTCTGGACTCCCCCACCATTGGGAACATTCTTTCTGAATCTAAACTGCCGAACCTTGTTAGAATTTTTTAAGTTTCTATCAAATCCCATCTCACTCTTCTAAACTCCAGTGAATATAATCCTAACCAACTTAGTGTCTCCTCATATGACAGACCTGCCATCTCAGGAATCAGCCTGGTAAACCTTTGCTGAACTCCCTCTGTAGCAAAGACATCCTTCCTCAAATAAGGATATAAAACTGCACACAATACTCCAGGTGTGGCCTGACCAACGCCTTACATAATTGCAGCAAAACATCCCTATCCCTATACTCTCACTATGAAGGACAATATATCACTTGACTTCTTTACTGCCTGCTGTACCTGCATGCTTACTTTCAGTGACTGATGCACAAAGTCACCAAAGTCTCACTGAGTATCCACCTCTCCCAATTTAAGTTTATTCATTAGTGTCAGAAGCAGGCTTACATTAACACTGCAATGAAGTTATTGTAAAAATCCCCTAGTTGCTGCACTCCAGTACCTGTTTGGACACACTGAGGAAGAATTTAACATGGTCGATGCACCTAACCAGCATGTCTTTCAGAGAAAACCGGAGCATCCAGAAGAAACCTACGGAGACAGGGGGAGAATGTGCAGACTCTGCATAGACTATGACCCAAGCTGGTCCCTGGCACTGTGAGGCAGCAGTGCTAACTACTGTGTCACCGTGTCACCACCACTCCCCTTCACCAATGCAGAAATTCAGAGAATTCCATAAATCAGGCTACTCAGAAATAACTTCCAATTTCACAGCTGTGAATATTTATAAAATATGTACATTTAAAATTGCAACAACTGCATTTATATATAGTGCCTTTAACCTCATAAAGTGTCCCAAGATACTTCACAGAAGCATTCTTAAATAAAAGATGACACAGAGACATGTAGGAATATATTAGACCCATAATCAAGTTAGTCAAGTTTTGGTCAAGTTAGTTTGGGAGGGAATTCTGGAGTTTTATGCCCAAACAGCTGAAGACACGGCCGATAATGGAAAAGCGATTAAAACTGGTAATGTTCAAGGGGCCAAAATTGGAAAAGTGCAAACTTGAAGAGTTAGAGGAGGTTACAGTGAGTGGCAGGGAGGGGAGGGGTTGGTGTGGAGGCAGTGTGTTTTGGAGATGGGATAGGGGAAGAGATCATAAAGGAACGTGAAGACAAGATTGATAAATGCTGAAACAGAGACATTGAAAGGCCAGGAGTCAGTGCAGATCAGTGAGCATAGGGGAGATTGAGGATTTCTGGATGGCCCCAATGAAATGAATTGAATTATTTATAGATCCCCACAGTGCAGAAGGAGGCCATTCGGCCCATCAGGTCTGCAATGACCACAATCCCACCTAGGCTCTATTTCTGTAACCCCACGTATTTATCCTGCTGATTCCCCTGACACTAAGGGGCAATTTACATGGGCAATGCACCTAATCTGCACATCTTTGGATGTGGGAGGAAACCGGAGCACCTGGAGAAAACCTACACAGGTATGGGGAGAACGTGCAAACTCCGCACAGACAGTGACCCAAGTCCAAGAATTGAACCCGGGTCACCACTGTGCCACCTCATGTTGTGCACTAAGGATGTGATCACTGTCAACATTTTAAATTTTCTTTTGTTTCTATAAATAAATTGGTTTCTCAAATGAAAGGATTTGCATTCTAATCAGCAATCTGTAACTGTCTGTGTGGATATGAGTGCTATTGCAGACCAGAACACTGCATTTGCCTGACGAAAGCTATAAAGTCGAAAGCTCGCGAATTTACTATCAAATAAATTGGTTGGATTTAAAATTGGTGTTGTAAAACTTTACTGAGTTTACCCCAGTCCAACGCTGGCATCTCTACATCATTCTCAAATGAGCTCAGCGAGGAAATGTACCCAGACTGGCTACTAGTCCCCAGATTTTGCATTAATGTTTGAACGCTACTCAGGAAGACGGAGGATCACAGGTGTGCAGAGCTCAAGCATTCCGCACATAACGCTTCATCTGAAAGAGTACCCTGGGGACTGTTTACAGGCTGCCAAGGAACAAGAGAAAGCTTGTACGACCAACCGAAATAGACTGTCAAGAATACCATTTCAAGAGCCATAGATAGCAAAAATTGTTACAATTTGGAATTAACCCACCAAAAACTTGAGCTGAATAGATTAGCTTCTGTGCATGGCTTCCAGTTACCTTGTTCTGATGTGCGGCATAATATTCTGCCCAGCTTTCTGATGAGTGTGTGCATCATCTTATAAGTAAGCCTTGTAAGGGTGGCATGGTGGCTGAGTAATTAGCACTGTGTTCAATTCTGACCTTGGGTCACTGTCTGTGTAGACATGCTCTTTCTCTCCGTATCTCCAGGTGCCCCAGTTTCCTTCCACACTCCAAAGATGTGCAGGTTCAGTTGATTGGCCATGTTAAATTGACCTTAGTGTTGGGGGATTATCAGGATAAATGTGTGGTGTTAGGGGAATAGGGCCTGGGTGGGATTGTTGTCAAAGCAGACTCATTGGGCCAAATGACCTCCTTCTGTTACAATCCCTCCAGGGATTGTAAGTCTAGAGAATGGCTTAGTCTGTAGAACTAAGTTGAAAGAATAATTTATTTTTCATTTAAAACTCAGATGGGGGGATGTTTGTTGTTAAGGGGCTGTAGGAGGTATTGTGCAGTGGATAGCAACCCAACCTCTGGGTCACAAGCTCTGGGTTTGAGTGCCACTCTAGGAGTTGTTGGCTACAGAAAGTGCATTCATAACCTGGTCAAACAGATTGATTATCAGCTTATAAATCCTTCCAATACATCTGATGACAGTTGGTGAGAGTTTCCTGTTCAGCCACACTGCAGAAGGCAATGCCAAAACCACTGCCGTACTTTGCCATGCATAATCATGGACCAATGCAATGGAAGTCTTGGTTCCAATGTTCTCTTAGTGTTTGGTACCTGGCATCATAGAAACTTAGAAACTAGAAGCTGGAGGCCATTCGGCCCTTCGAGCCTGCTCCACCATTCATTATGAAAGGGCTGTTCATCGAATTCAATGTCCTGATCCCCCTCCCTTCCTCCCATATCCCTTGATCCCTTTAGCCCCAAGAGCAATATCTAATTTCTCTTTGAAATCAGACAACGTTTTGGCTTCAACTACACTCTGTGGTAGTGAATTCCATACATTTACCACTCTCTGGGTGAAGAAAATTTCCCTCACCTCAGTCCTAAAAGGTTTACCCCTTATCCTCAAATTATTCTGGATTCCACCACCATTGGGAACATTCTTTTTGAATCTACCTGTCTAATCCTGTTAGAATTTTATAAGTTTCTATGAGATTCCCTCTCATTCTTCTAAACTCCAGTGAATATAATCCTAACTGATTTAGTCTGTCCAGTATGACAGCCCTGCCATCCTAGGAATCAGCCTCGTAAACTGTTGCTGTACTATAGCAAGGATATCCTTCCTCAGGCAAAGACTCCAAAACTGCTCCAGGTGTGGCCTCACCAACAATATAATTGCAGCAACACATCCATACCTCTATATTCAAATCCTCTCGCTGTGAAAGGTAACATACCATTTGCCTTCTCTATTGCCTGCTGTACCTGCACACTTACTTTTAGCAATTGATGTGGGGGGACACCAAGGTCTTGCTGAGTATCCACCTTTCTCAATTTACGCCCATTCAAGTAATAATCTGCCTTCCTATTATTGCTACCAAAGCGGATAACCTCACATTTATCCATATTGTACTGCATCTGCCCTGCAGATGTCCACACATTCTGGGTGACATGGTGGCACTGTGGTTAGCACTGCTGCCTCACGGTGCCAGGGACCCTGGTTCGATTCACGGCTTGGGTCGCTGTCTGTGTGAAGTCTGCATGCTCTCCTTGCATCTGCATGGGTTTCCTCCAGGTGCCATGGTTTCCTCCCGCACTCCAAAGACATGCTGGCTGGATGCATTGGCTTTGCTAAATTCTCCCTCAATGTACTGGAACAGGTACCGGAGTGTGGCGAATAGGAAATTTTCACAGTAAAGTCATTGCAGTGTTCATGTAAGCCTACTTGTGACTAATAATTTAAGGGGCGGCACAGTGGCACAGTGGTTAGCACTGCTGCCTCACAGTCCTAGGAACCTGTGTTCAATTTCAGGCTTGGGCCACTGTCTGTGTGGAGACTACACGTTCTCCCTGTGTCTGCGTGGGTTTCTTCCAGGTGCTTTGGTTTCCTCCCACAGTCCAAAGATGTGTGGGTTAAGTTGATTGGCCATGCTAAATTGCCCATAGTGTCCTGGGATGTTTAGCTCAGAGGGATTAGCGGGGTAAATGTGTGGGGATAAAGCCTGAGGTGGGATTGTGGTCGGTGCAGATTCGATAGGCCAAATGGCCTCTTTCTGCACTGCAGGGATACCATGGTTTCTATCCTCCTCATAGCTCATCTCCCACCCAGCCTTGTATCATATACATCAAGAGATATGGAACCAAAGCAGGCAGTTAGCGTGATGTTTTTCATGGACCATGACCTGATTCAATGGTGGAATATCCTTTGGGCATGAATAAACTTCTCCTATTCCTATCACTACCTTTGCTTTCCACTTTCCGGACTCATGGAAGATGCCGTGGGCATGGTGTGCATTCTTTATTAAGCAATTTATCATGATTAGAGCTAATTATTGGAACGAAGCTACACTTGCTTAATATAGCAGTGAAAAGCAGCAAGTAGCAGCTTGTCAATGAGATAATTTTACTAAAACTGTCGAGCTGTTTAAATGACAACAGAAGTGTTGGGAAACGTGTTGATTGAATGTGGAAGCAGTCTGCACAAAGAATTCTTGAGGCAAAGAACAAGGATGCATTGGAGGGGAAACTGAAGGAGCATGTGTGGGAGAAAAGGATAGACATTGATAATGTTAAGAGGTGGGGCTGGATCTAATGGAGGCAGGCATGAGGCAAATTCTTCCCCACTGCTACCCACCAGGAAGGGATAGTAAGAAGTCCTGCGCCATGATGTGGAGATGCCAGCGTTGAACTGGGGTGGGCACAGTAAGAAGTCTCATAATACCAGGTTAAAGTCCAATGGGTTTATTTGGAAACATGAGCTTTCCGAGCAATGCTCCTTCATCAGATGAATGGAGGAAGTCATAGTCACATACAAACATGAGTGTCCTCCACTCACCCGATGAAGGAGCAGCATTCTGAAAATTCATGATTTCAAGTAAACCTATTGGGCTTTAACCTGGTGTTGTGAGACTTCTGACTGTGTCAACCCCAGTCCAACACCGGCATCTCTACATTATAGCCCAGGAAGTCAAGTCACTCCTAAACCAAAAGGCTTTAGAAAAGCTTGCCCTACAAGGATAATACGCTAGGGGAGGAATAAACAAGCTGAAGGTCAGACTTCACTGGACAGGAGGTCTTAACTTTTGGAGCTGCTAGCCAATAGTTTTGGCTGACAGTTCCTGCAGTACCAGCAGCACTCAATAGTGGGTGTTGCAAGAGGGCTAGCTCATGGAGACCATTGTTGGCATTTGGATTGTGTTTTGAAGACAAGAATGAAAGTATGTCCTAGGAAAGAGGCGAGGTCTGTGGGAGCCACATTCTGGAAGGTAGGTAGAGAGGTACAGAGAGTGGGGGATAACATCCTGGGGATTCATTAAATCAGTGTACAAAGATGCCATTTGGCCCATCAAGTCTGCACCCACTTGCCAATGAGAGTCCAAAGTGGACCCAGGCTCAACTCTCCATAGCTAATCCGCCTAACCTGCACACGTTCAGATTGTGGGAGGAAGTTCTCGGAGGAAACTTACATAGACACAGGGAGAATGTGCAAACTCCACAAAGATAGTGACTCAAGGCCAGAATCAAATTCAGGCCTTTGGTGCTGTGAGGTAACAATGTTACCCATTGAGCCTCACAGCCTCCAATGTGCACAGGGCACTCCCTAAATAATACACCTCTTCCCTTCCTACCTTTTCCATAAATTTGCCAAAGCTTTTCCGTTTTTGTCCACCTGACATTGCCCAGTATATGATGACAGTGGAGATGGTTTAATTTAATTAGATGGTTTTCTATTTAATTAAATAGAAAACAATTTGCTAATTCAAGATCTCAATATACCCAAGTGTTGGTGAGCTCGGCGATGCCTTACCTATTATTCATATTATGGGAAGTCAGGATAGACAGAGACGCCGTGGACTAGCAGCCCATCATATTTTACATGCAAACCCTCAGCCGCCCTACCCCATTGCACCAAAGGTATGTCCGACAGGGATTGTTACAATCTAGCTCATTGAGTTACATCAAGTCTGCAGCACAGAAATGAGCTATTTAGTCCAACTGGCTGTAACGTTAATGTACAACAGGAAAGAGAAGACTGATCTCCTGTAACCTTTCAGATCAAGTCAGAGTTTGCTGAGGTAAACAGAGAGAAAATGTCTGCATTCATGGGAGAGACCAGAGCCAGAGGAAATAAATATAAATCACTAAAACATTCAGGAGGAAATTCAAGATAAATGCATTTAATGGAAAGCTCATAAACACATGTGCTGTGTTATGTCAACAAAACATGAAAGAAACCCAAACTTCATTCTTTTCCTGCTTTTTTAATGGGCTTTTGTTGAACCACTAGATGGCTGCTACAAGTCACGTGACTCAAGCTTGGCCATCTGTTCTGGAAGGATCCAACAAAGATTACAAAAATAAAGGTTCCTCTCTCACCTTTGTGGAATCTCACACCTCATCGTAAGACCACTCAATCACAAAACTGACTGACAAAAGATAAGCTGACTGCAGTCTGGATAGTAACAATAAAGTAAGAAGTTTTACAACATCAGGTTAAAGTCCAACAGGTTTATTTAATAGTAAATGTCACTAGCTTTCAAGGTTTGCCCCTTTGTCAGGTCACCTAATGGTGAAAGCTAATGGTATTTACTACCAAATAAACCTGTTAGACTTTAACCTGGTGTTGTGAAACTTCTTACTGTGTTTACCCCAGTCCAACACCAGCATCTCCACATCATAGTAACAACAAAGTCAGCGATATTGAAACTCGTTATGCCTGAAGACGTGTTAAGGGGCTGCCATTTCTCTCCCAAGAAACACAGTGGATATTGCCTAGATGCTTGTGAGGCTGTGATTAAGTCATTAATGGTGCATGTCACATAATCTCAAGTCGCAAACCTTTTAGCTCATTTCAAAATTACATTTCTAGCATTCACAGCTGTTTTAACAGTAACCAAAAAGAACTCTCAACCCATCTCCAAGCTGACCAGGTAGCTGGCTGTAATAAATCCTTGGAGGCTGAAGCCCTTCACTAGGATTCCTTTATTTACAAGGTTGGTTGTTTGGATTCTCGATTTGGCCCTTAATCAGGGACATTTTTAGTGGGTCCTTAATTAGGACTTTTTTTTTGCTCAACCAAATAACCAAATTAACTTAGGGACAACTCAAAAAGAGGCATCTCCCTAAAAGGAGGGGAACTGCATGAAACAATAGACAAAGCAGAAAGGAAACTTAAAACATCAAATTAAAATATGATTAAAGGGGTCAATAATATATCCCTGTCCCTGCGATGCCCAGCGGACACGGGAGGCATTAATGGTACTCTCGGACACGCATGTTCCCTCTCCAGGGACGCCTGTACCCTTGATCAGAGAGTTCATATTTAAGCAGGCCAATCTGATTAAAACCGTTACAACAGCCACCATCTCTTTGGCCTGTTTCACTTTAAAAGTTTCTGATAATGAGCTGTCAGGTGATCCATGCACAGAAATCACATCACACTGTGTCAGCATTCAAATCTTTGTTTTTCTGTTTCCAATCTAAAATTCATCTAGGTGGACTCTGCCATAAAATAAGCATCCTCTGGACTTTGAATTCTCAAACTCAACAACACGGGACCTAATATTCATTGCTGTATTTCTGTTATTGTTGTATTTGTAATTTTAAAAGTTCCCTCTTTTCTGTCCCTCTTTGCTGTATTTATACCTCATGACCTTTCAGATCATGAAAGGATTTGATAGGATAGTCAGAGAGAAAATGTTTCCATTTATGTGCGCGCACACCTGTTTATGTGTGTATGCGCGCACACATGTTTTTGTCAGTACATGTGCGCACGTGCACCCCTGTGTACACAAATGCATGTGTGCAAGCGTGCACCTGTGTATGTGTTTGTGCATGAAGTTTTAAAGTTTATTTATTAGTCACATGTAAGGCTTACATTAACACTGTGATGAAATTACTGTGAAATTCCCCAAGTTGCCACATTGCGACGCCTGTTCAGGTACATTGAGAGAGAATTTAGCATGGCCAACGCACATAATCAGCATAATCAGGATTGTAGGAGGAAACCAGAACACCCAGAGGAAATCCACACAAACACGGGGAGAACTTGCAGATTCCACACAGGCAGTGACCTGAGCCATGAATCCAACTCAGGACCCTGGCACTGTGAGGCCTCAGTGTTGCCACTGTGCAGCCCTAGATAGAGAAGGAGAGGATAAATAAATCAATTTTTCCTCTCTTCTATCCATAAAGCCATAATTTTGTGGAGAAAACCTGCATCCCACTTTGCTCACCCAGAGATTGTAGGTGCCAATCTGAAAGGCCCTAACCTCAGGGAGCCTTCAATACTTGTGGATAACCAGATTCACCAGACAGGA
The DNA here is from genome assembly GCA_024679065.1 of Sphyrna mokarran. Classification (NCBI taxonomy): domain Eukaryota; kingdom Metazoa; phylum Chordata; class Chondrichthyes; order Carcharhiniformes; family Carcharhinidae; genus Sphyrna; species Sphyrna mokarran. The sequence goes on along the minus strand of JAGIQG010000023.1, from coordinate 6,048,537 downwards.
CATGCAATGCCTGAAAGGATGGTGACAGCAGGTCCGACAGCAACTTTAAAAGGGAGTTAGTTAAATTCTTGTGAACAAAATAAAATGCAAAGCCATGAAGGACAGCAGGAGAGTGTGACTGATTGATAACATTGACAGACATCTTCTGCCTGTTCTAGCTATGACCACTGAGCTCCAGGCTTACAGTGTTACCTGAAGCTTCCAGTAAGCCTGGAGTATTATAGTTCAATGCCAGCAATCTGATCCATCATAAACGATCATCTCAATCTCAAGACTGATTGAAATTAACTTGGTGAATGATATCTCTTTCCCTGATATATCCAGCCCAACTTCCAAAAAAAGAGACCATTCATTCATTGGATAGAGTCACAGTTTATTTATAGTGGTCATGTCTTGTATTTATGGATGGAGAGATGCACTGTCAAAGGTACAATTGAATTAAAAGTTTGTTGGCATCTTGTTGGGGGAGTGCTCAGAAGTGTTCACGGTATCTTACCATTTAGTCCATTGCTTCTGTGATAGCTATCTAGAGGAGCTACCAATTAGACCCACTTCCTCTTCTCTCCCATAGTCCTGCAATTTTCTTCGCATATCAAATAGTTAATAAGTGTTCTGACCAAGCATGCTTAATTTCATTGGTCAGAACATTGAATACAGGAGTAGGACATCTTGTTGAAGTTGTACAAGACATTGGTAAGACCATACTTGGAATACTTTGTTCAGTTCTGGTCATCCTATTATAGAAAGGATATTATTAAACTAGAAAAAGTGCAGGATGCTACTGGGACTTGAGGGTTTGTGTTGTAAGGAGAAGCTGGATTGACTGGGACTTTTTTCTCTGGAGCATAGGAGGTTTAGGGATGATCTTATAGAGATCTATAAAATAATGAGGGGCACAGATTAGCTAGATAATTAATATCTTAAATATAATAAAGTATAGAGACGCAGAGAGACTTGGGGGTGCAGGTTCACAAGTCTCTGAAGGTGTCTTCACAGGTGGAGAAGGTGATAAAGAAAGCGTATAGTATGTTAGCTTTCATTGAAAAGGGTATAGAATACAAGAGTAGGAGTTTGATGTTGCAGTTGTATAGAATGTTGGTTAGGCCTCATTTGGAATACTGCGTCCAGTTCTGGTCGCCGTACTATCGGAAGGATGTGGAGTCCTTGGAGAGAGTGCAGAGGAGGTTTACCAGGATGCGGCCTGGTATGGAAGGACTGTCCTATGAGGAACGATTAGATAGACTGGGGTTGTTTTCCCTTGAAAGACGTCGGCTTAGAGGGGATCTAATAGAGGTGTATAAGATTATAAGGGGTATAGATAGAGTAAATGGTGGTAAACGTTTTCCACCTTCAGAAATGGATAGGACGAGGGGTCATGGCCTTAGGGTGAGGGGGGCTATGTATAAGACGAATATTAGAGGGCAGTTTTTCACACAAAGGGTAGGGGGGGTGTGGAATGCATTGCCGAGTAAGGTGGTGGGAGCAGGCACGCTGGGGCTGTTTAAGGATCTCTTGGACAGCCACATGAGCGTTATGCAGATAGAGGGATATAGTAGGACTGTTTAACTATGGCTTTTTTTTCCACAGGTAATTCGGTCCATACTTGACCATCAAGGGGCATGCATTCGGCAGGTGGTGCGAGGACAGCTCTTGGATGTTGATTCATGGGTTGCCTGGTGCTTCATGTCGTAAATGAGTGCTTTATCTGGACCATCTGAAGGGCACCATGACAGCTCAGTGACTATCGCTGTAGTTGTGCAGACACTTGGAATTGGGCCGGTGTCTGTGGGAGTTTGCGCGTTCTCCCCGTGGTTGCGTGGGTTTTCTCCGGGCGCTCCGGTTTCCTCCCACACCCCAAAAATTCGCTCTTAGGCTGATTGGGAAACAAATTGTCCCTACATTGAGACTCTTCCACACTAGGAATAACCTAAAATTAGGATAGGATAATGGAATTGTTACTATATAGTTATGACGGTGGCGCAGGCTCGTTGGGCCGAAGGGCCTGTTTCCCATGCTGTGTTGCTCTAAACTCTAAACTCTAAATCTTTTCCCAAAGGTAGGGGAGTAAAACTGGAAGGCATAGGTTTAAGATGAGAGGGGAGAGATACAAAAAGGTCCAGAGGGACAATTTTTTCACACATATGGCTTATGGAGTCTTAGCTTTTATTGGTAGGGGGATTGAATTTAGGAGCCGCAGCATCATGTTGCAGCTGTACAAAACTCTAGTGCGGCCGCACTTGGAGTATTGTGTGCAGTTCTGGTCGCCACATTATAAGAAAGATGTGGAGGCATTGAGAGGGTACAGAGGAGGTTTACCAGGATGTTGCCTGGTATGGAGGGCAGGTCCTATGAAGAGAGGTTGAAGGATTTGAGGTTGTTTTCGTTAGAAAGGAGGCGGCGAAGGGGGGATCTTAGTGAAACATATAAGATAATTAGAGGTTTGGATAGGGTGGACAGTGATAGCCGTTTTCCTAGGATGGAAAAAGCTAGCACGAGGGGACACAACTTTAAATTAAGGGGTATGAGTTATAGGACGGATATCAGAGGTAGGTTCTTTACTCAAAGAGTGATTAGGGAGTGGAATGCCCTGCCTGCAGCTGTTGTAGATGCGCCAAGTTTGGTGGCGTTTTAAGAGGTTAGTTGATAAGTATATGGATGAGAAGGGAATGGTTTAGTTAGGAGGGGCATTGCTTTTTATTTTGGTCGGCACAACATCGAAGGCCGAAGGGCCTGTTCTGTGCTGTATTGTTCTATGTTCTATGTTCTATGTTCTATAAGGTGGTGAGTGTCTGTAACGAGCTGCCTGGGGCAGTGATAGAGGTGGATACAATTTTGTCTTTTAAAAAGTGTGTAGGGTAAGATGGGATACTGACCAAATGTGGACAAATGGGATTAGCTTAAGGGTTAAAAAAAAGGAAATACACCTCATTCGCTTGAGGAATGCTACAAAAGCCGAAAGCTTGCAAGTTTATTATCAAATAAATTGGTTGGATTTAAAATTGGTGTTGTCAGACCTCTTACTGAGTTTACCCCAGTCCAACGCTGGCATCTCTACATCACATCTTAAAAAAAAGGGAGGCATGGACAAGCTGGGCCAAAGGGTCTGTTTCCATTCTGTAAACCTTTGCGACTCTAAATCACTTTTTAAAGTTGCTGGAGTCACCTGCCCATTGGACAGCACATCCCAGCAACCTGCTATGTAAACTAACAGTTTCCTTATCAGCTCTTTGATTCTTTTGTTAATTATCTCATATTGTTTGGGCATCCAGTGAATGAATGGCTAATGTAGGAAGGTCTATGCAGTTTAGTGAGTGCTGTTTATATCGGCTGCAGCTTGAACCTTTGCAGTTATTTTCATATTCACTTACGGCGATGTGAGAGTCACTGCCAAGATAGCATTTATTGCACATCCCAAATTGCACTTGTGGTGATATATCACCTTGGATACAACTTGGGTACGTAATCTTTCCAGGGGTAGTTAAGTGTCAACAACATCACCATGACTTTGGAGTCACATAGGCCTAGATTCTTGTGAAGTCATGGAGACTTCCAGAATCTTTATGAATGATGAGCTGGACACAGATCAGGGAGTTTAATCCCCATTTCTGACAGATCCTATTTCAATGTCGGGTATGCTGAGTAAGGATGCTTCTCATCTCTAATGAACTCAGAAAGATTGTTGTGGGCACAGAAATTCTTCAAGGCCATATTGAGAGGGGCAGAATGGTCTAGCTAATGACCCCAACATCTGTAAGCCAGAGTGTAATTCTCGGGCCTCCATGAATGAATTAATGGTAACCTCACAATTCCACCCATACTCAACTGATGAACGAGTTCCATTTTGGGTTTGCAATTAAGTTTAGGGAATCAGGAGAACACCCCAAGGGGAGCTGTTTACAGCAGGAAGCAGCCTTCAGAGGTATTGTGGAGCTGGGAGAAGGAAAAGTCCCAACTTCCCAATATAATTAAAGTTTTATTTTTTGCTGGACAATTGGCTTCTATACAGCATTCTTGAGTTAAGTCAGTCTGACCAGGGGAAATCTTTTTGACATGTGGTCCTTTGATCAACTAGTCTCCCTAACCTGCACATCTTTGGACACTAAGGAACAATTTAGCAAGGCCAATCCATCTAACCTGCACATCTTTGGACATTGAGGGACAATTTAGCATGGCCAATCCACCTAACCTGCACATCTTTGGACTCTGAGGGACAACTTAGCACAGTCAATCCACTTAACTCCATATCTTTGGAAACTGAGGGACAATTTAGCATGGCCAATCTACCTAACCTGCAAATCTTTGATGTGTGGGAGGAAACCGGAGCACCTGGAAGAAACCCATGCAGATACGGGGAGACTGATGCAAACACTACACAGACAGTCATCCGAGTTCGGAATTGATCCTGGGTTCCTGGCGCTGTGAGGCAGCAGTGCTAACCATTGGTGCACTGAGGGAATTCCAGAGCTTCGGATTTCAACAGCGGAAGACATGGCCATCAATGCGAAAAGAAATAAAATCAGAGATGCTTGAAGGGTCAGAATTGGAAGAATGCAGGGATCTTGAAGGAGATGTGACTGGAGTCACAGGGGTCATTATCAAGAGACCACAACATCTGATTTTGAAGAGTACTCTGTAATTGGACCTAATCCATTTGATGGATCTCTGGTACAGATTGGACCCAGGCTCCCCACTGTTAGAATAGTCAATGTCAGACCATCTGTACTGTATCTACAGGCATCCTGTTCAACTCGGAAATAAGTGTAAACACTGGGTTATTATTTTTTAAATTAAAATGTAGCAATGCTAATTATGTCTTTGTACCTTTGTCTATTTCACTGCAATATGTTACCACAATCAGGCAGTAGCTTTGCGAGAACAAAGCAGAACAGAAGTAGAATGTGTGAGGACAATAAATTCACAGTGTAGGGATATGACGTGTTTAGCAATTTGAAGGTTGTGCACGTGATGTTTGAAAGTTTAAAATGATTAAGTGAATTTGGGGATTTACATCAATCCAACTAAAGTAGGATTAGAGAAAATGATTAAAGACCTATTTTCCGCTTTAGCTGTCAGTTTTGAGCTAATAATATAAATATTCTAATATCTTTAAAAAGAAAAATTGTGGTTAAATTCCCTTAATTATCCAGATAATTCCGAAGGCTTTCAACAACTTCTCACATAACAGACAACGACTTAAAGTTAAAGCACGTGGGATTGCAGTAATGTCTTGAGATGGATAAAAAAAGCTGGTTAGCAGATAGGAAGCAAAGAGTTGCACAAATGTGTCTTTTTCTGAGTGGGGCAGTCAATGACCAGTGGGGTTCCACAGGGATCTGTGCTTGGACCCCATCAGTTCACATTTTATGTACTTATTAGTTTGGCAGACTGAATGACTGAATGTATTATCTCCACCCAGATGATACAAAGTTGGGTAGGACGGTGAGCTGTGAGGAGGATGCAGAGGTGCTTCAGCATGATTTAGACAGGTTGAGCGCATGGGTATCTGCAGTGCAGATGCAGTATAATGTGGATAAATGTGAGATTATCCACTTTGGTAGTAATAATAGCAAAACAGATTATTACTTGAATGGGTGTAAACTGAGAGAGGTGGAGACTCAGCAAGACCTTGGTGTCCTTGTGCATCAGTTACTGAAGGTAAACACGCAGGTACAGCAGGTAGTAAAGAAGGTAAATGGTATGTTGGCCTTCATAGCGAGAGGATTTGAATATAGGCATAGGGATATTATACCACAATCGTACAAGGCATACCTAGAGCATTGTGTGCAGTTTTAGTGTCCTTATTTGAGGAAGGATGTCCTTGCTATTGAAGGAGTACAGCAAAGATTTACCAGGCTGATTCCTGGGAAAATAGGTATGCCATGTGAAGAATGATTAAATCAGTTAGGATTATATTCACTGGAGATTAGAACAGTGAGAGAAGATCTCATAGAAACTTGTAAAATTTTAACAGGGTTAGATAGGGCAGATTCAGAAAGAATGTTCCCAATTGTGGGGGAGTCCATAACTAGGGGTCATAGTTTGAGCGTAAGGGATAACTAGAACCAAAGTGAGAAGAGATTTCTTCACCCAGAGGGTAGTGAATTTGTGGAACGCACTACAGCAGAATGTAGTTGAAGCCAAAACGCTGTACGATTTCAAGAAATTGCTGAATCCTCCACTGATCAGGGGAGCACCATCCACCGCTCATCACAGAAGGGCACTCTCCCCCCACCATACAGAGAATGAATACTCTGCCCCCTTCCCCCCCCCACCACACCATAGCATGCAGGCATGAGGATGACCCAAAAACTCTGCCCAGCCAGTGACCTCAATGGCACCCTCCCATGAGGAGGCACTGCCAGATTAACCCTCTTCAGAATCTCCCTCACAACCCTCAGTGCCAACCTTGCACTGGCATCCTGACAGTGATGCCCTGGCCAGGCACCTTGCACTCCCAGGGTGTCAAGGAGGTACGTGCAGCGTCCATGTGCTCATACTACCAGGCTGTAGAAGGAGGGTTCCCCAAGAGAGATTTTTGGGGTTGGGTGGTCTTGGGCTGGGACCAAGAGGTTGGCCTAGGCACTAACTCTGGCATGGGGATCATTTGTCTCGACTGCCCCTTTCAGCCCTGGGAAACCTGAATTCATTCCCAGAATGGCGACTTCAGGCATCTCTCTGATCAAAGTCTCCTTTCTGGTCTGTGAACTGTGGAAAATTTGAAGTGGGCTGGTCAATGTAATCCACTGGATACCTGGCAGGCATCCAAATCCCAGCAGCGCTCAGTCCTGAAAAAAGAATTCCCCTTTCTCTCTCTCGGAAGCTGGAGAGACGTGAGGAGACCCCTCTGACTGACAGGAGAAGTCACTTTCACTGGGACAGGGAGAAGGGGAGAAGTTGAGGCTGGGGGAGTAGAATTCCTTTCTACCTCAACTCCTCACTCAACCCCATTTTTTAACATTGCATTCATTCTTCATCTCCGAGCCTTCTTAGAAAGCTCAAATCCTTGGAAATCCTTTGAAGTTCTTTGTTTTCCTTTGAAAACCTTTGCTGTCACTCAATGTCATAGTGCAGCCTAACAGACCTTTGATTGACAGCCTAATGGTTTTTACACAATATGCAGGGTGTAGCTTTCTTTTCCACAGTTGAATGCAATTGAATTACTCCCACCCCTGCACTCACCCCACCTCCCATCACCACCCATTGATTTGATTTGATTTGATTTTTATTGTCACATGTACTAACACTCAGTGAAAAGTATTTATTGCGTGCTATACAGACAAAGCATACCATTCATAGAGAAGGAAAGGAGAGAATACAAAATGTGGTGTTACAATCATAGCTAGGGTGAAAGATCAATTCAATGCGAGGTAAGCCCATTCAAAAGTCTGACAGCAGCAGGGAAGAAGCTGTTCTTGAGTTGGTTGGTATGTGTCCTTAGAATTTTGTATCTTTTTCCAATGGAAGAAGGTGGAAGAGACGGGTGTGTGGGTCGTTAATTATGCCAGCTTCTTTGCTGAAACAGCCGGAAGTGTAGATAAAGTCAATGGATAGGAGGCTGGTTTGCGTGAAAGTTTGGGCTACATTCATGACCTTTTGTAATTCCTTGTGGTCTTGGATAGAGCAGAGCCATACCAAGCTGTGATACAACCAGAAAAAATGCTTTCAATGCTGCATCTGTAAAAGTGGGTGAGAGTCACAGTGGATACACCAAATTTCCTTAGTCTTCTGAGAAAGTAGAGGCATTGGTGGGCTTTCTGAACTATTGTTCCAAAATGCAATGTTAATTCAAAGGAGGACCTGAGAGTATTTAGCTGCCTTATGAACCAAAAACATTCAAATTTGCATAACCAACCTATTCATACCTGGTTTGAGTGGGAACCTGATCTGGATTGTCAGGGTGGACTGGGTGAATGATAACGGGAATCCCGATTCCCCATTCAGCGGGACGTTGGGATTCTCGCTAGTGGTGAACTAGGCCTCCATTAACCATCCTTTAGTCATTAAGAAGTGGAGCAAAGGGTGAAGGCTTCATTGCAGACCAGCCATGATTTTATTGGATGGTGGAGCAGTCTTGAAGAGCCAAGTGATCTTCTCGTTCTCCTCCTCGTTTCCTGACCTCCCTATGTCTGACTTCACCTCAGGGTAAAACACATCACATTAACGTGAGTCATGTGATCCAAGAACCTGTGTCATCCCAAGAGTAAGGGCTGGAATTCTCCAACCTCACCTCCAGCTAAGAATTCTCCAGTCCCGCTGCAGTCAACAGGGATTTGACTGAGCATCATGTTCTCCATTCTCACTGGCAGTGGCAGCAGGGTGTTAATGGCTGGAGAATTTGGAAAGAAAATGATTCATTCTCAGAGTGTGAGATCACTGACAAGGCTGGCATTTGTAGTCCATCCTAAGTTATTCCAAGAAGGCAGCGGTAACCCTCTCCCTGAAGCACTGATGATGACTGGATACTGTTGGGAGTGAGGAGAGGGATGAGACTGATGTTCTTTTTATTATTCCAGCACCAAGGCTGTATAAATTTTCAGAATGATGGCAATGTGTAGAAGGTGGATAAATCTGACATGATTGTGCATCAGGCCTGAGTTGAATTAAAACTAAAGTGAAAATCAGGCCAAATGCAGCTCAGACAATTTATAGGTTGTTCTGACAGGAATCAGTACTTACTGAAGTATCCATTCTTACTGGTTCAGTAGGCACTGGCAACCCTCCAATAGAACACACATGTGATTATTCTTCAACTGGTAAAACCCTCATCTCTGAATCTGAAGCTCAGCCTCAGGCCCATTCCAGCCTCAGGCCTACTCCAGTTTCAGACCCTACAACAGGCTCTGGCCCTACCCAGATTCAGGTCCTATTCCAGATTCAGGTCTTACTCCAGATTCAGGCCCTACCTCAGGACTTGAGCACAGACTCAAAACTGACGCTCCAATGGAGTGTTATATGGACAGAGTTTCTAGTTTTGGTTTTGAGACATTGCTCAGGTAAATATAGAAGTTCCTCTCACCACTAGACAATAGCTGATATGTCCTCAGGATGATCCACAACACTCCATGACTAAACGATTAGGTTTTGAAGTGTTAATCTTATTGTCTGTGGGCAATGTCCAGTTTGTACAGCATCAAGTCCCACAACAAATAAATGAATTATCAATCTGTTATGGTGCTGTCTATGGAGGGATAAATGTCACCTGGTACACCAGGATCATTCTTCTACCTTTCTTCAAATATTGGCACATAGATGTTACTCACTGTGTATCAGTAGTGAGGGAGTGAATGCTTAAAGTGGTGAAGGAGGTGCAGATCATGGAGGAGAGAAATGGATGAGTTTAGGGAAGGAATTCTGAAGCGCCGGGGCCCAGAGAACTGAAAACACTGTCACTGATGATGAGGCAAAAAGCAGAGATTGAAGCCGTTCCAAAATGAAAGCAGAAAATGTTTGGAGCCCAAATCAGCATCTGAAAAGAGAAAAAGCAGTCCAGTGTTTCAAGTAGAAACACTACATCAACTTGTGTTGGCTCTCATGATGGAGATCAAAGGCGTTCTGGAGGCCTGTTCTCTTGAATAACAGCTGTTTAGAAGATGCAAAAATATTTCCTGCAAATTGATTCAACAACAGCTCTACAAAGTGCCTTGCCTTTGCCTTTAATGAGAACAGTCACGACTGTTTGATCTCGTGTCTGATCAACAAGTGAGTTCTCTGTCTCTCACTGTCTCACTCTCTCTCCCTCTCATTGACCACCAAGCCCTTGGCAACCAGCACTTCCTCAAGCACCATGTCGCATCCAGCAGCAAACTGGGAAAATAATGACCAGCAAGGAAAATTAATCTGGGAAATCTATAAATCTTATGCATGAAAGCTCAGATCCAAAGAAAGTCAACACTTTTCAGGATTGTTTCACATGAATGTCACATCTGGGGTGGTGGCATAGTGGTAGTCATGATATGGAGATGCTGGCATTGGACTGAAGTAAACACAATAAAAAGTCTCACAACATCAGGTTAAAGTCCAAAGGATTATTTGGTAGCAAACGCCACTGGCTTTTGGGGCTTTGCCCCTTTGTCAGCTGAATGGGGAGTTCTGATCACAAACAGGGTATATAAAGGCACACACTCAGTTTACTGATTAGTATTAGTATTGATTAGTATCTAATCAGTATCCTGCAAACGGAGTGCGTGCCTTTATATGCCCTGTTTATGATCAGAACACCCCACTCATCTGACAAAGGGGCAAAGCTCCGAAAGCTAGTGATGTTTGCTACCAAATAAACTTATTGGACTTTAACCTGATGTTGTGAGATTTCTTACTGTGCACAGTGGTTCGCACTGTTGCCTCACAACATCAGAGACCTGGGTTCCATTCTCTGTCTGGGCACTGTCTATGCGGAGTTCACACACATTCTCCCTATGTCGGTGTGGGTTTCCTCCAGGTACTTCGGTTTCCTCCCATTTCTAAGGAAGGATGAGGGAGAGGGCCCAGAGAAGGTTCACAAAAATGATCCCTGGAATGAAGAGTTTGTCGTATGGGAACGGTTGAGGACTCTGTGTCGTACTCTGTCTCTGTACTCATTGGAGTTTAGAAGGATGAGGGGCATCTTATTAAAACTTACAGGATACTGCCAGGCCTGGATAAAGCATTCGTGGAGAGGATATTTCCATTAATAGGAAAAACTAGAACAAGAGGGCATAACCTCAGGCTAAAGGCAGGATCCTTTAAAGCAGAAATGAGGAGGTATTTTTTCAGCCAGAGAGTGGTGAATCTGTGGAACTTTTTGCCACAAAAGTTTGTGGAGGCCAAGTCATTGAGTATCTTTAAGACAGAGATAGATATGTTCTTGATTAATAAAGGGATCAGGATTTATGGGGAAAAAGCAGGAGAATGGAGATGAGAAAATTATCAGCCATGATTGAATGGCAGATCAGACTTGATGGGCTGAATAGCCTAATTCTGTCCCTCTATCTTATGGTCTTACGGCCCCAAGATGTGCCAGTTAAATGGATTGGTCATGATAAATTGTCCATTGGTGTCAGGGTGATTAGCAGGGAAAACATATGGGGTTAAGGGAATAAATTCTGGGTAGGATTGTTGTCGGTGCAGATTCAATGGGCCAAATGGCCTCCTTCTGCACTGTCAGGATTCTATGATGATTATAGTGTTATCTGAATTGCCACGAAAAAGTTTAAAGTTTATTTATTAGTGTCATAAAAGGGCTTACATTTTGCTAAATAATATTAGCTAAACTTTAGCTTAATGTAGTTAGGAATATACAATCCATCTAACTAGTTTCCCTCTCTTGGAAATATTGTAACCACTTGTGTGAAGCACCTCAGGACAATGAGAGGTTATATAAATGCAGGTTGTTGTTGCTGATGTTCACTGGCCGTGCCAGTTTAATAGAGGAATGCAGGTGCCAACAGTTGACGTATCACAACCAGCATCACAAAAGTGAACTTGTTAATCGTCACGATGGCATTACTGCTTGTGGGAACTTGCTGTGCACAAACTAGCAGTTTTGTTTTCTACGTTGTAACAGAGATTATACTTCAGAAGATATTCCATTTGCTATAAAATCACTGGGGATAGTGAAAGCACTGTATAAACATGCTCTCTTTACTGAGGACAGAGACTTGGGAAAAATAACCAAAAACAGCAACCAATGATTGCGATGATCTATAGGAAAATTCTGTAGAAAATTCACATGGACCTGAAACGTTAACTGTGTCTCGCTCTCCACAGATGTTGCCAGATCTACTGAGTTTATCCAGCATTTACTATTTTCATTAAAGGGATGTTATGTTTGATTAATTGTGATCTCTTGTTCCATCTCTTTTGAGAAGACATTCGCTGGTGTTGTTTAATTTATTTTTACTTTAGAGTCAGCTATAGGCTTACATTAACACTGCGATGAAGTTACTATGAAAATCCCCTAGTCGCCACACTCTGGCGCATGTTCGGGTACACATGGTCAATGCACTTAACCAGCGCCGTGGGAGGGAACCAGAGTACCTGGAGGATACCCACGCAGAGACAGGGAGAATGTGCTGACTTTGAACAGATGGTGACCCAAGGCGGGGATTGAACCCAGGTCCCTGGTGCTGCGAGGCCGCACTGCTAACCACTGTGCTGCCCTTTTATAACAAGTTTCAGCAGCGGACAATGATCCGGTTTTGTCCTCTGGTTTTGCCCCTTTCTGTGTTAAAGTTGCTAACTTTGCTCAGGTATGGGTTTCACAGAAACTGATAGATCTGCTAGTTACTGGATATTTACATTTTTTTATCATTCATTCACGGGATGTGGGCATCACTGGCTGAACCTGCTTTTATCAACCAACCCTGTTATCCTTGAGAAGGTGGCGGTGAGCTGCTGCCTTCTTGAATAGAACTGAGGTGGCTACTCAGTCACTTCAGAGGGAAGAGTCAACCACATTGCTGTGAGTCTGGAGTCACAGGTGGACCAGACCAGTTAAGGATGGCAGATTTCCTTCCCTAAAGGACATTAAATGAACCAGATGGGTTTTTACAACAACTGGCAACAGTTTCATGGTCACTACAGGCAAAAAAGGATGTGCGGGTTAGGTTAATTGGCCATTCTAAATTGACCCTGGTGTAAATACGTGCAGTTATGGGAATAGTGCCTGGGTGGGATCTTGGTTGGTGTAGACTCAATGGGATAGTGGTCTCCTTTTGCACTGTAGGGATCCTATGATTCTAGGATTCTATGATTACTGAGCTTAGATACTTATTTTTTCACTCCTACCTTCTGTGGGAATTGTTGTGGGTAAGACAGACAATTAGAAGGGCAATTTAAAGGTCTGATGACCTTGGATGGAGTTTCCAGTCTCAGGGTGGGCACAATTGGAAAATCCTGCCCAAGCTTTCAATCCCAGATTTATTAATAGAATTTAAATTCCCTCTGCTGCCACGGTGGGATTTGATTTATTATTGTCACATGTATTAATACGCAGTGAAAGCATTGTTTCTTGCATGCTGTACAAACAAGGATACCGTTCATAGAGAAGGAAATGAGTGTGCAGAATGTAGTGTTACAGTCGTAGCTAGGGTGCAGAGAATGATTAACTTAATGCAAGGTTTTAAAACTCTGACAGCAGCAGGCAAGAAGCTGCTCTTGAGTTGGTTGGTACGTGACCTCAGACTTCTGTATCTTCCTCCTGAAGGAAGAAGTGGAAGAGAGAATATCCAAGGTGTGTGGGGTCCTTAATTATGCTGGCTGCTTTGCTGAGGCAGTGGGAAGTGTAGACAAGAGTCAACGAATGGGAGATTGGTTTGTGTGATGGATTGGGCTACATTCACAACGTTTTTTAGTTCCTTGCGATCTTGGGCAGGAGACAAATTGTGATACAACCAGAAAGAATGATTTCTATGGTGTATCTGTAAAATTGGTGAGAGCCGTAGCTGACATGCCAAATTTCCTTATTCTTTCGAGAAAATGGAGGTGTTGGTGAGCTTTCTTAACTATAGTGTCAGCGTGGGGGGACCAGGACAGTTTGTTCGTGATCTGGACACCAAAACAGTTGAAGCTCTTGACCTTTTCTACTTTATCCCCATTGTTGTAGACAGGGGTATATTCTCCTTTATGCTTCCTGAAGTTGATGAAAATCTCTTTCGTTTTGTTGACATTGAGAATCTATTTGAACCCCTGTGCCAGAGTATTTGCTTTGGATTTTACTTATTCACCACAAATATTGCCACTATCTGCCCATGGTAATCACTGGACATTTACATTTTTTTTGTTATTCAATCATCTTGATAACATCCATCTACGCATTGCTCTCAATATTTTCCCTACATCATTGGGTGGAATGTGTCTTCAGTAATCTCGAGTTTGCACTCCAGAATACTTCTCCTTTCAATATCCCATCTAATCCTTGCAAACTATCTTCAAACCCACTTGAGCCCAATTAATCTTTCTATGTTCTACATGTTAGAATCATAGAATTCCTACAGTGCAGAAGGAGGCCATTCAGCCCATCGCATCTGCACTGACCACAATCCCACCCAGACCGTATCCCCAAACCCCATGCATGTATCCTAGCTAGTTCCCCTGATAATAAGGAACAATTTATCATGACCAAACCACCTAACCCGTACATCTTTGACCTGTGGGAGGAAACTGGAGCACCCAGAGGAAACCCACACAGACACGGGGAGAACATACAAACTCCACACAGATAGACGCCCAAGCTGGGACCATTTTTCCCCACTCACTTCGGAATCACTTTGGACCACTCTCAAATTTGAAGGTTTGTTCTTATCTTGAGGTGTTTTTTAGGTGCCCCGGTTCATAGAACCCCTTGTGCAGAATAAAGCCATTTGTTCCATCAAAATGACACCAATTCTCCCACAGAGCATTTTGCCAAAGTCTACTTCCCTACCTTATCCCCGTAACCACATGCATTTACCATGGCCAATCTATCAAACCTACACATGTTTGGACACTAAGGGGCAATTTAGCATAGCCAATCCACCTAATCTGCTCATATTTGGAGTGTGGGAGGAAACCAGAGCACTGGGGGGAAACCTACACAGACACAGGAAGAACATGCAGACTCCACACAGTCACCCAAGGCCGGAATCGAACCTGGATCCCTGACACTGTGAGGCTGTAGTGCTGACCGGTACTTTTAAATATATCTCGAACAAGTAGCTTTGCTTCTTCTATCTGGATAACAAATGTTGTGATTGTGTTGATCACTGAGGCAGCATTAAACTCTGCAGGGATCACATGCTAACAATCTGACACTTTGACTATGAAAGCCCGTAATTGTAAATCTAAATCTTGTCACAGCAGCTGTGATTTGGAGAGTTACTGATTTACTCTCCCTGCCCTTTATAACAGCAGGGTATAATTTAAAACAAGAACCTTTCTGATTAAGGAAAGAAAGACTTACATTTATATAGCACCTTTCATGACCTCAGGACATGGCAAAATGTTTTACAGCCAATAAAGGAGCTTTGAAATATGGCTATTGTGGTATTGCAGAGATTGCAGCTGCCAACCAGCACTCAGCGAACTCTCATAAACAGCAATGCAATGATGATCAAGCTATTTTTGTAATATCAATTGTGGGATTATAGTAGACCCAATTCTCTTTGAACAGTGCCTTGGATTGTTTCACATCCACCTGGGAGAGCAAATGGTTCAAAATCTCATTTAAAAGCTGGCACCTGTAATGATCTTAACAAGGCCCATGAGGTGGGCTTCTTGGACAATGAGCTCCCTGATTGAGATGGCATACGGGCACTGTTAACATCTTCCGTGCTCGCTGGGCACCGTAGGGACTGGGATGTATTATTGACCTCACATTTTAACTTGATGTTTTACGTTTCCTTTCCTGTTTTACATTTCCTTTCCTGTTTTATTTTTTGTCTTGGGCTGTTTCCTCCCTTTTTGAATTGTCCCTAAGTTAATTTGATTTAGTTGACTTGGTTAAGCATCCAAAGGTGTTTCTGATTGAGGGAGTGATTGCCTGCCTAATCAGGGAGCTTTGCCTGTAATGAGGAGTATCAGGACTATTGATACTCTGGATTCTGAGCCAATCCATTTAATCTGCATACTCTGGGACACTAGAGAGCAATTTAGCGCAGATAACCCATCCAATCTGCACACCTTTGGGCTGTGGGAGGAAACTGGAGCACCCGGGGGAAACCACACAGACACAAGGACAACGAGCAAACTCTGCACAGTGACCCGAGGTTGGAATTGAACCCGGGTCACTGGTGCTATGAGGCAGCAGTGCTAACCACTGTGCCATCATGTTGCTCCTCAGTTATTGAACAACATTTGCCACCTTTCTGCCCACTTAACTAACCTGCTCAGATCCACTTGACATTGTTCGATAGATCTCAGATTCCCCTGTCGCGCTGAGGACAATACAGTCTCATCTCATATCTTAGACTTGAATTCAATCCAACCCAGGTCATGAAGCGAGGAGTGGTGGGGGATGGAATAAAATGACCTCATCTTGTTCCTACTCTTTCCTGTTTGACAATTACTGTTATATACTGAAGGCGTAATGAAAATCTATTATGGAACCCAGTTTGGTTTTCATTTGTGGCCTTTCAGAATCCTCTGCAATGTAATTACATTGGAATGATTTAAAGTGGAAATGAATTGTATTGCCATGAGATTTCTTGGTGATGGGGAAATGTTTCTGCAGCTCACACACTCCCACTCCTTTCTTGCAGCTTCAACACTTGGAGCTGGAATAATTGGAAATGAAGAAGTTTAAGCGCCGTTTCTCACTGTCAGCTCACCGGACAGAGACTATTGAAGAATCTCTGGCAGAGTTTCAGGAACAGATCACAAACCAGATAAAGAACAGGAGGAATGATGGTGAGTTACAGAGAATCCTGTAAACCTGGCCACCAAGTATCCGCTTAGATTACTGACTAATCTGTATCCTGTGGATTACTGACTGACCACTCAGTGCCTTCTTAGGTTACTGACTGACTAGTCGGCATCCAGTAGATTACTGAGTGACCAATTGGTATCCTGTAGATTACTGACAGCCCCAATCAGTATCTTGTTAGATTACTAACTGACCAATAGGTATCCTGAAAGACACTTAGCATCTGATTAGGTTAGTGACTGACTAGTCAGTATTTTGTGGATCACTAACCAATTGGTCATTATCATACAGATTACTAAGTGACCAGTCATTTTCCTGAAGATTAGTAACTGACCATTCATTATCCTGTTAAATTACAGGCTGATTGGTCAGTATCCTGTAGATTTATTGGTCAGTCAGCATCCTGATAACTGATTGACCAATTGGTTTCCTGCACATTATTGACAGTTCAATTGGTATCTTGTTAGGTTACTGATTCACCAATCTGTTTCCTGTAGATTACTGGCTGACGAGTCAGTATCAAGGATACATGGGAACTAGAAGCAGAAGAAGGCCATTCAGCCCTTCGAGCCTGCTCCACCATTCATTTTGATCATTAAATTCGGTATCCTGATTCCAACCTGCCCCCCATATCCCTTGATCCCTTTGGTCCCAAGAGCTATTATCTAATTTCTTCTTGAAATCAGACAATGTTTTGGCCCCAACTACATCCTGTGGTGGTGAATTCCTTACGTTCACCAGCCTCTGAGTGAAGAAATTTCTTCTCACCTCAGGTCTAAAAGGTTTATCACTTATCCTCAAACTATGACCCTTAGTTCTGCGCTCCCCCCACCATCACAAACATTCTTTCTGAATCTACCCTGTCTAAACCTGTTAGAATTTTATAAGTTCCAATGAGGCCCTCTCTCACTCTTCTAAACGCCAATGACTATAATCCAAACCAACTTAGTCTCTCCTCATATGACAGACTTGCCATCCCAGGAATCAGCCTGATAAACCTTCGCAGTACTCTCTCGATAGCAAGGACATCCTTCCTCAGATAAGGACACCAAAACTGCACACAACACTTCAGTTGTGGCCTCACCAATGCTCTGTACAATTGCAGCAAAACACCCCTATCCCTATATTCAAATCCTCTCACTATGAAGGCCAACATACTAATTGCCTTCTTGAGTGCCTGCTCTACCTGTGCACTTGCTTTCAGTGACTGATGCATGAGGACAGCAAGATCTCACTGAATATCCACCTCTCTCAATTTATACCCATTCCTATTGTTGCTACCAAAGTGGATAACCTCACATTTATCCATATTGTGCTGCATCTGCCCGTACAGATGCCCATACACTCAGCCTGTCCAAATCACACTGAAGCATCTCTGCATCCTCCTCACAGCTCACCCTCCACCTAACTTTGTATCATCGGCAAATTTGGAGATAATACATTCAGTTCCTGCTTCCAAATCATTAACATATAATGTGAACAGTTGGGTCCTAGCACAGATCCCAGCGAAACATTGTCACTGACTGCCAATCAACTCTTTGTTTCCTATCTGCTAACCAACTTTCTATCCATCTCAATACATTTCCTGCAATCCCATGTGCTTTAACTTTATAGTTATGTGCGATCCCGTCAAAAGCCTTCTGAAAGTTTAAATAAACCACATCCACTGGTTCTCCTTGGTCAACTCTACTAGTTAAATCCTCAAAGCATTCTAATAGATTCATCAATTTCCTTTTTGTAAATCACTGCTGACTTTGTCGGATATTACAACTGCCTTCTAAATGCCGAGTTATGAAATCTTGAAAATGGATTCTAGCAAACTCCCCAGTACCGATGTTAGGCTCAATGTCTAGAGTTCGCTGTTTACTTTCCACCTTCTTTTTTGTAGTGCGGGCTTACATTAGCTACCTTAAAGTGATGGCAGATGGAATTAGTGAGGAATTCAATTGTTTCTAATGTGTCGATGTGGACACAATGGGCAAAAAGGCCTTTTCTGAGCTGTTTTCTAGGATTCTATGATTCCAATCTATTAATGTTCAGTTATTGACCATATTCAAGATGGATCCAAGGCACTAATAGAACAGTGCAGAAAAGCAGACCTGATCCTTGATCATAGTGAATGGCATAGAAGCCTTGAAGGGTCGAATGGCCTATTCCTATACCTCTTTTATATACTGCCTTCAGTTGGGACAGAAAAAACAAGATATCTGTTGGAAAGTGTTTGCCTGGATGTAAGGACAGGTAATATCAAGTTTGTTAGGGATGATCCCTCCCCCAAACCTCAGCCCCAATGGTCCCCCTCAACCTCATCTGACAACACATCAGCTACCTGACAGTCGTGATTGAAACCCGGACAAGGGAACTGGATCCATTGGACAGTCAACTAGAGAGAGGATCTCAACTCCTGTTTAATCATTGCCATAGGAGGGAAGCAAAACGGAGGCCATTCAGCCCATTGGGCTTGCTTGACCATTCAACTAGATCTTGGGTTCCATTCATCCATCTTTGCACAATAATCTTTGAAGCCCTTACCCAAAAAAGAATCCCTCATCTCAATCTTCAAAGCTCTCTAGACTTTTTGAGATAGAATTTTCCAGGTTTCCTCCATGTGAAGAAGTACTTCCTCGAATATGCTCCAAATCTTGTTTTCAGGTGATGATATTAGAAAATTAGAGGGAGAATGCACACTGTGCTAATCTAAAAGAGTTACTACTGACTAATTTGTGTTCCTACTGTGCCAGAAAGTAAACACAAACAGACATCGTTGACGCTATCCCTTGTGCTTGGCCTGTATTCACTAAGTATTTATTTATTTTTGTCTTCTACTTTTCTAACAACTGCCTGGAAAAAAGGTTGATTTAACCCTCCTAATTCTATAAAAGCTGTCACTCAAGATTCACCCTCAAGGTGGCTTTTACCACCGTCTTGATCTTTATGCGCTTTCATCAAGTGTACTTAAACAATTCAAATCGTAGACCATCGAATTAGACCCTAAGGGAGCGAAAAATGAAGAGAGAAGAATTAATGAAGCGCTCATTAATAAGACAGGATCTGGAAGCTCTGACAGAGCTGGCCATTACTTTATCCGTGTCTTCACTTTTATACCACATCATTATGACACAATCGAGACTCTATGAGCAGAATCTTCTGGAAGTTAATGATCTCATGATGACAATACAAAGAAGAACAGGAAAAATCTCTCTGGTGCCCAGGTTAATATTTATCCTCAACCAAAATCACAACACATTATCTGATTTGTATCTTATTGCTGTGTGTATGAGCGAGTGCGTGAAAGTTAAGTTGCTATACTTTTTATATTACATTTAGGAATATACTTTGAAAAGGAAGTTCACTTGTAAGCCCAGACTTATCTTGACCACCCAGGAGTTTCAATGGTCTCCAGGCCCACTGGCAAAGCCATCACATCAGATCCTCACTGGTGGGGACCCTATGTGATTCTTGCCAGTGGTTAATATTGAAATCACCTTCATGCCCTTTATGGGCACAAAGCTGATTTTTCGCTTCTCAGCCAATCTTACCAACTCACCACACCAATGGATGAATGGGCGAGCCTACAGGCTCACTCCCAGGATGTACCATTTACAAGATGCACTGCAACAACTTACCAAATCCTTCGACAGCACCTTCCAAATCCTGCCATCCAGAAGGACAAGGACAGCAGATGCATGGGAGCACCACCAGCTGAAAGTTCTTATCCAGATTACTCACCCTCCCAATTTAGAACCATCTCAACTTGCTTCACTGGCAAAATCCTGGAACATCCTCTCAAACAGTACTGTGGGTGTACCTATGCAGCAAGAAGTCTCACAACACCAGGTTAAAGTCCAACAGGTTTTGGAAGCAAACACCACTAGCTTTCGGAGCATTGCTCCTTCATCGGGTGAGCGGGAAATCTGATCACAAACAGAGCCTATAAAGACACAAAGTCAATTTACAGAATAATGTTTGAAATGTGAGCCTTTACAGCTAATCAAGTCTTAAAGGTACAGACAATGTGAGTGAAGAGAGCATTACGCACAGATTAAAGAGATGTGTATTGTCTCCAGACAGGACAGTTAGTGAGATTTTGCAATCTCATTAAAAGTTGGGTGGGGAGATGGAAGGGTGGTTACAGATAGTGTGACATAAACCTAAGATCCCGGTTGAAGCCGTCCTCATGCTATCGGTCTCTGCTCAGCGACTCTGCGCTGTTGTGTCTCGTGAAGGCCACATTGGAGAATACAAATAGATGTACCTCCGCCACAGGGACTACAGCTGTTCAAGAAGGCAGCTCACCATCACCATCTCGAGGGCAATTAGGGATAGGTAATAAATGCTGGTCTGACCGGTGATGTCCACATTCTATGAATGAAAAAATGATCTGCCTGTCTTCTTTTCATCTATAACCCTAGATGCTTGACTTTATTTGGCTTTATTTAACTCCTTGATTCCTGTCATCTCCTCTCCCACTCTCTCCAGCCTCGGGGCTGTGCTCTTCACTCTGGGTCTCAGCCTCTTGTCTACATTTCACCATTGAAAACAATGTTGTTCGCCGACACTAAATGGGTTAACGCTTTGGGCTCTGTGTGGTACAAGTTTTAATCTTCACGATCAAAGGGATGTGGGCAGAGAGAATACTCTTTGAATTGTAAAAGGTTTTTGGCAGCAATTGTGAGCTGTCCCGCATCCATTCCCTTTGATATCCCAATTCCTATTATTCTGCTTGACAAAAATAAGCATTAATAAACAGCAGCCAGACAATTAAAATAAATCATGCATGCATCCCATGCAGTGATGAATTGACAATCATTAGCATTCTTCACCTGCTAACTGTGAAAAATCTCTTGGAAGGTTCATTGCTGTTATATTTTGCCTTCCTCCGTGTCCATCATCACCCTTTCATTACTTAAAGAACTGCCTTTTTCTGTATCAGATTTCAAATTTCCCATTTATAGAATCCCTACAGCACAGGAGGAGGCCTCTCCGACAGACCGTATTATCCAGGTCCTATTTACCCCACATATTTTGATATTATTGTCACATGTATTAACGAACAGTGAAAAGTGTTGTTTCTTGCGTGCTACACAGACAAAGCATACCATTCATAGAGAAGGAAAGGAGAGAGTGCAGAATGCAGTGTTACAGTCATAGCTAGGGTGTAGAGAAAGATTAACTTAATGCAAGGTAGGTCCATTCAAAAATCCTGACAACAGCAGGGAAGAAGCTGTTCTTGAGTCGGTTTGTACGTGACTTCAGACTTTTGTACCTTTTTCCCGATGGAAGAAGGTGGAAGGGAGAATGTCTGGGATGCGTGAAGTCCTTAATTATGCTGGCTGTTTTGCTGAGGCAGCGGGAAGTGTAGACAGAGTCAGTGGATGGAGGCTGACTTGCATGATGGATTGGGCTACATTCACGACTTTTTGTAGTTGCTTGTAGTTTTGGGCAGAGCTAATTACCCCGCTAATTCCTCTAACTTGCACATCTTGGGATTTTAAGAGAAAATTTAGCATAGCCAAACCACCTAATCTACACATCTTTGAACTGTGGGAGGAAACCAGAGCACCTGGAAGAAACCCAGTGCTATGGCACAATGGTTAGCACTGCTGCCTCACAGCACCAGGTACCCAGGTTCAATTCTGGCTTTGGGTGACTGTGTGGAGCCTGCATGTTCTCTCTGTGTGGGTTTCCTCCAGATGCTCCAGTTTCCTCCCACATTCCAAAGACATGCGGATTAAGTGGATTGGCCATGATAAATTGTCCCTTAGTGTCAGGGAGTTGAGCAGGATAAATACATGGAGTTATGGGATAAGAGCTTTTTGGGATTGTTGTCGTTGCAAGCTCAATGGGCTGAATAGCCTCCTTCTGCACTGTTAGGCTTCTATTCTAACCCACAAAGACCGGGGTGGGGAGAATGTGCAAACTTCACATCAAAAAGTCACCCAAAACTGGAATGGAACTCAGATCCCAGACACTGTGAGACAGCAGTGCTAACTGTGCCATTGTGCTACCCGCTACTGCCCTTTACTTTCTGATTCTGTTCCCTTTGCTCCTTCTCCCTTCCCCAGGGATATTGACTTGAGATAACCCAGTGGCCACCTTGTTTTTCCCTCTTTTCACTGTATTGGGTGGGGGATCAACCAATATTTTCCCTGGCTGATGCTATTGGCAGACAAAGAACCATTCAAACAGATGACTGTTTGCAAAATTTACCCCTAAAGTAACATTAAAAATCTTCGACTATGGAAAGGTGACTCTAATATTAAGTGAAGTGACCTTTCATCTGATCAACAATAATTACAATCAGAAAACATTTGATCCAAAACTAACATCATCCCATCACTGACCAAACATTGAACTGACGGGTAAACTGAAACCCAAACACATTTCTAGAAGGGGATATACAAACTGGTCAGATGTCATATGATACCTTTTAATTTTCAAGTTCTTATTTGTTAACCTCTCCTTGGACCTGCAGAAGTCTTAAGCTAAAGTCAGGCTTGAGGGTGCAAAGGAGCAATTCAGCCCCATTTTAAAGCCACCTTCCTTTGTCCATCTCTGTAATAGAAAGTATCTGCATAAACTTTTAATACTGTACTTTTTTCTTTCATTCATGGGATGTTAATATCGCTAGCAATGCCAGTTAAGAGAAACTGTTCCCAATGGGCAGCACAATGGCACAGTGGTTAGCAATGCTGTCTCACAACTTCACAGACTTGGGTTCGATTCCTGGCTTGGTTCACTGTCTGTGTGGACATTCTCCCCGTGTCTGTGTGTGTTTCCTCC
The DNA here is from genome assembly GCA_024679065.1 of Sphyrna mokarran. Lineage (NCBI taxonomy): Eukaryota > Metazoa > Chordata > Chondrichthyes > Carcharhiniformes > Carcharhinidae > Sphyrna > Sphyrna mokarran. The sequence goes on along the minus strand of JAGIQG010000023.1, from coordinate 6,025,376 downwards.
GGGTGTACTGGTTTCCTCCCACAGTCCAAAGAAGTATGGGTTAGGTTGATTGGCTATGCCACATTCACCCTTAGCGTCCTGGGGTGTGTAGAATAGAGGGATTAGTGGGGTAAACGTGTGGGGTTACAGGAAAAGGGCTGTTTTCGGTGCAGACTCGATGGGTTAAATGGCCTCCTTCTAGATTATAGGATTTCTATGGTTTCTATCTGTTACCCAGCCCTAACTGTTCTTCCAAACATCTTCTGCAGTCCACCTGATGTCTAATGGGAAATGGTGCTACTGCAATCACAAGGGGCTGGATTTTGTGGTACCATCATGGAGTGGGTGGAGCTGGAAAATATGGCAAGCCATTCAAAAGTCCATTGAATTTGGCAACAGCAGAAAATCCCGCTGGTGGAAAATTCCACGAATTGTCTGAGAGTGAGATTAAGCCACTATGTTGGGAAGAGAAGCAGGTCCATGTTGTTTCCACTCACCCTCCAGATCTGAGAGTGCTTTAAGGTGGTGACAAAAGAAGACCTCCTACAATGGGTTCAAAAACTGTCTGAAACATCTCGAAATACCTCACACACAACCATTTCCCAATCTTCCCCGTTAACACTGTGAGCTCCTTTGAGCATCTTTGAGCAATGCCATGGAATCTTCTTTTTCTCATCCATGGGAGATGGGTGTCGCTAGTTGGCCAGCATTTATTGCCCAAGGGAGCTGAGAGTCAACTACATTGCTGTGGTTCTAGAGTCACATGTAGGACAAACAAGGTAAGGACAGAAGATTTCCTTCCTTAAAGAACATTAGTGAATCAGATGCGTTCTTCCAACAATCAACAATAGTTTCATGGTCACCAGTAGACTCTAATTTCAGATTTTTTTTATTAAATTGAAACTGCACCGCCTGGATTAATAGTCTAGGGATAATGCTCCATTTATCTGAGCCACAGAAACAGGTAGACAGCGCCTTGGGTTAATATTTCATCCAATTGACTGCAGGGAAAATGGAAAGAACACTTTGTGAGCAGCATATCAGCTTCTGAGACAGGGTCTGTGTTATCAAGTCCCAACTCAGAAGCTTCAGTAAATATCCAGGCTGACTCTCCAGTGCAGTCCTGAAGAGTTGTGATAATTTGGATATGACATTATAGATAGCTCTGTGGTTAGCACTGCTGCCTCACAGTGCCAGAGGCCCAGGTTCGATTCTGGCTTGGGTCACTGTCTATGTGGAGTCTGCACATTCTCCTCGTATCCACGTGGGTTTTCTCCAGGTTTTCCGGTTTCCTCTTACTGTCCGAAACAGTGCTGGTTAGCTGCGTTGGCCATGCTAAATTCTCCCTCAGTGTACCCGAATAGGCACTGGAGTGTTGCGATCAGGAAATTTTCACGGTAACTTCATTGTAGTGTTAATGTAAACTACTTGTGAAACAGGTGAAGAAACTTGAAAAGGATTTGAAGTACCTTAACTGGAATGTGTGTTCATTATTGCCACTCAGGTTTGTACACGCGGCCAAAACGGTGTTGTTATATATCGTTCCAATCCCTTCGAGGCTGATTTTCCTTGGACATATACCAATATCTGTGATTATTCAATTAATTCGTATTGCACCACACAACTGAAGCCTTACTCTGTCTGTCGTCCACAAACATTTTTTGGGTTCTCTTGCTGATATTGCTTTTTTTCATCAAATTGAATTGCATAAAATATTTTCTCCAATTTTCCTTGGCAATGATGGCAGTGGCTTTGACTACCTTGCATACTCAGCTGTTCCCTCCCTAACTCTCGACATCTCTGCCTCGCTTTCCTCCTTTCAAAACTCTCCTTAAAATCTACCAATCTGACCAAGCTTTTGGTCACCTGTCCTAATATCCCCTTGGTGTCAGGTTTTTTTGACTGATACCACACCTGTGAAGCACCGCAGGATAGTGAAGTGCTGTAAGTGGAGGTGCTTGTCCTGGATTAACTGTGGCTTGTAATGAGTTCAACAAGGCCCATTATTCATTTGTTTTATTCATCGGTGGGACATGGCTGGGCAGCATTTATTGCCCATCCCTAATTGCCCGAGGGCAGTTGAGAGTCAATCACATTGCTGTGGCTCTGAACACCCATGTAGGCCAGACCAGGTAAGGTCGGCAGATTTCCTTCCTTAAAGAACATTATTGAACTAGATGGGTTTTTCCGACGATGGGTTTCAAGGTCATCAGCAGATTTTTAATTCCAAACATTTCTATTAAATTCAAATTTCACCAGCTACCGTGACAGGATTTTCCCAGATTTTCCAGAATATTAGCTGAGTTCCTGGGTTACTAGTCCAGTGATAATACGACTAGTCCATTGTCTCCCCATGAGGTTGAGCTCTTTGAGTATGAGCTCCTTGATTGAGGTCCTAACTGTTTGCTCCATCAGGGAACATTGCCTGCACATATGGAAGTGTCAGATCTTTTGGGACTCCAGATTCTGACTTTGCACCTAGGAATGGAATGGAGTTTGTAAATACAGGGAATCTGGCGAAGGGGTACCGTCCTCTGATGAGTTATGTTATTGTTGTAAGAGCAAATCTTCGTAAGTAGTTGATCCAATCTGACCAGTTCTTCATAATCATGTCCTTAAAGTTGATTCTCCTTGGCTACATACCAACCCCTCCATAAGCAACACCTGCATCAATTACCATCCTCTTCCCTCCTTCTTCTATATCATTTAATGTAAAAGGAACGGCAGCTGGACAGAGGTGCCACTTTTCTCTGATTGAAATATCATTTACCCACCAAACACACTGTGTGATTTCTAGCAGAGGTGGAAAGTAATCACATCTGGTGAGATCTATTAATAGCGATCCGCACTGCCATCCTTGTGGGATTCCTCTTGTGTCTGAGAAACCCAAAGTCATTTCTGACACTCAGGAATTGGATGCATTTCTAAAATGTTCGCTCAGATAGATTGCACAGTGTGAACATCGTACAGAACAAATATTGACACTAGTGTATCAGGTAATCAGATGGAGGCAGGGGAGCAAGTCTGGTGTTTTTTAATTTACAAACTCTTTAACCTCTGGACCAAAATGTTTCTTAACTCCAGAACTGCAGGAAGTAGTGTTTCCAAATAACAGCCGGGTTAATCCTGTGAGTGGAGATAGTCACTTAATACAAATCATCCAAAAAAGCTAATCATAGCCATTTAATGCAGTGCAATCTCTGGGCATGATTGATGAGAAATTAGTCAATCATTTTCATTCTGCCCTAGACTTGGAGCTGCACAGTGGTTAGCACTGCTGCTTCGTAATGCCAGGGACCCGTGTTCAATTCCCGGCCTGGGTCACAGTTTGTGTGGAGTTTGCACATTCTCTCTGTGTTTGCATGGGTTTCCTCCAGGTGCTCCGGTTTCCTCTCACAGTTCAAAGATGTGTGGGTTAGTTGGATTGGCCATTCTGAATCACTCCTTAGTGGCAGGGGGACTACCTAAGGTCAATGCATGGAGTTATGGGGATGGAGCCTGGGTGGGATTGTGGTCGGTGCAGACCCCATGGGCCCCTTTCCGTACTGTAGGATTTTATGCTCCTGTGGTGTGTGTGTGTGTGTGTGTGTGTGTGTGTACATATATATAAATGCTTGTATAAATATATATAGATAGCTTAGGATGGCTGATTTCCCCAGGTACTCACTTAATGTTTTGCCTTGTAACCCCAGCCCACAGTGCATGGTGTACTACCTGTAACATACTGTTCAAAGGGCAGCATGGTGGCATAGTGTTAGTACTTCTGCCTCACAGTGCCATGGACCCTGGTTCAATTCAAGCCTTGAGTGACTGTGTAGAGTCCACACATTCTCCCCATATCTGACCGGAGCTCTGGGGTGCTCCGGTTTCCTATCTCCAGCCAAACATTTGCAGGTTAGGTGGATTGGCCATTTTGAATTGCCCATTAGTGTCCAAAAACGTGTAGGTTAGATAGTGGGTTATAACCAGTTGTGCTGTAAACTGTTCATTTACTTCAAAGATGAAAAGGATTTGGTAGTTAAAATTAGCTAATTAGTTCCAGTTGGATGTTAGGATAATGTGTTTCACACTGCCATGGAAATGAAGATAAAGAAAATCATTTCTGAAATCAGATAACAGGCTTCTCTATAAATTAATCAATATCACAGGCAGGCAGTAACATGAAGTGCTCAGAAAACTATTTGGTGTTGGGGACTATCACAGTCAGATGCAGGAGGGAGACAGCCTCCAGTCGAATAGTTGCATCCTGCAGCTGTCTTAAAGGTTCCAGGAGATTTGTCCTTGCATGGCTGGAGAAGAAGAATGATTGGAACTCATCGAGATCTGAGAAAAGTACCTGGAGACAATCACTCAAAATTGTTAGTCAGTGAAACAGGGATTCTGAAACCTGGGAACAACTTTGGGCTGTTTGCTAAAAGGACTGGAGTTCGGGGGAGAGTGCGATGGGTGATTGGTATAAAAAGGAGCATAATTTTCTGTAGTTTGAAGTATAAGTTACCAATAAAAGGAAAATAGTCTTAGTAGATAGTATTGCAGTCACTGGGTAGTGTGTCGTGAGGAGGGAATCCTTGCCAGTCTAATTGTTGGACACTCTTTAGGGATGAGTGACCATAATATGATAGAATTTTTTATCAAGATGCAGAGTGAAGTAGTTGATTCGGAGACTATGGTGCTGCATCTTAATAGAGGAAATATGAGTTTGTGAGGCGTGAGGTGGCTTTGATAGATTGGGAAGAGTTACTTAAAGGGATGACAGTGGCTAGGCAATGGCAGACATTCAAGGAACACATGGATGAACAGCAGCAACTGTTTATTCCTGTCTGGAAAATGGGTGAGAGATGGAGATGGGATATTTCTTCACCCAAAGAATGGTGAGCCTGTGGAATCCATTACCACAGGAAATAGTTGATGCCAAAACATTAAATATATTCAAGAGGCGGCTGGATATAGCACTTGGGGTGAATGGGATCAAAGATTATGGGGAGAAAGCAGATCAGTGACCATAGGGATAATGGGGAAACAGAGCTTGGTATGAGTTAGGATACAGCAGGAGTGTTTTGGATGAGGTGAAACTGATGGAAGATGGAAGCCATGTTGAATGATCAGTCACCAATTATGATGAATGGCGGAGCACGCTCAAAGGGCCAAATGTCTTCCTCCTGCTCCTACCTTTTATGTTCCTTTTGTTACAGTAAATGTTTTAAAATCTTGTCGTGACATTCTTTCAACCAGTAACTGGAACTTGTTAAGTTCCCAATCTCTATAGAGATTATAATAACTAAATCCTAAAAAAATGAATCCTCACGAATGTATTCTCAGTCCTGGTTAATGAATTATTTGTTTCCTTTACTTAGATATTGCACATGAGAATCTTCCACTGACCTTGAATGTTCAAACAGACCGGGTGACATCAGAAGATGGCCATTCTCCGAATCCCCTGCGTTATAGGAATCACCGACAGCGCAGGTTCTCAATGGAGGTACAAAATAGTCTCTCACCTCAGACCAGCGTGTTTATCAGTGTTTGGACGCATGGTAGTATAGCGGCTCTCAAATATTTGAATGGTCTCCTGGCTAGCCTCCATCTTCCATCATCCAAAACACTCCTGCCATATCCCAACTCGTGCCAAGCCCTGTTCACCTATCACCATAATGCTGGCTGGCTTGCGGTGTATTCCTGTTCTAGTGAAGCCTTGATTTTAAAATTCAGATCCCGAAACCCCTCTATTATTACCATTCCCTATCTCTTCCAGCCATGCAATCCTGCGAGATCTCTGCATTCCTCGTACTTTGGCCTCTTGCGTCTCAGCTATTTTAATCACTATATTACTAGCTTCCACTACCTGGGCCCCAAACCTGGAACTCCCTCCCAAAACCATCGCCTTCCTCTTTCCTCATTCAAGCCTCTCATTTAAAGCTACATTTAATCATCTATCCTAATATCTCCCTACTTGTCTCGGTGACCAGATCAGAAACTCTAAGGTATTTTATGAAGTTAGCCTGGACCCTAACTTTTACATTTGGTTTAGGCATTAGGGTGAACATAGAGTGTTTCACTCCAGGTATGATTAAGTGACACAGTAGGGAGCTTTCATCAAAACGACCTTTATTCAAGAACACAGTTAGAATATAACAAAAAGAATTAGCGTAACTTTTATCAATTTAAATATTTAAATATGGCAAAGTATAATTCTTAACAGCTAGTTATCTCTATTGTTCAAATTTAGTTGTACCTCTCATAGACATAATTCCCTTCTTCCAAACCAGTTAGCACCAAAAGCAGAAATGTTTATGGTGATACTAGATTTTGAGCCTTTTAATCCCTTTGGACAGAGGTCCAGACGGATACATGTCTTCTGAATCTAATACAGCAAACTCCAGAAAAAGGTATATCCTCAAGTAGCAGAACTTCAGAAAATAAATTTAGTCTCTAACAGAACCTGGTCTCCAGATCTCAGAGGCTCAAAGCTACTTCTTCTTTCCACAGTTCCACAAAAGCAACTGAGTTGATTTCTTTGTGTAAGCCTAGCTCTAACCAGTCACTTGATATTGCTGTACATCAACCCAATCAAGCCCTACTCTGCAAAATCCCAGGGGAGGACTAAGAACAACAAAACAGCATTAGCCCAGATTAAAACAAACAGCCTAGCAATTAGGAGCAATTATGCTGCTGCAGTAACAGTATGGGGCTACCAGATATCAATCCAGTGGTACCGATAAAATGGAAGGTTCTGCTAAAAACATCCTACATAGAAATATGACAAATACATTTTTAAAGGCACAATATCATCACACAGAATATTCTTAAGAATTACTTTGGGATGATTTACCAGGTTACAGGTGAGATATTAATGTCATTTATGTTGAGAGTCATTCTTGAAGTTTCGATTAAGGTTGTCACGGGACAATTGCACAGAATTAACAGCATAGAACAGGCCATTCAATCAAACTGGTCTATGTTGACTTTCCTGCTCCAGTCTCCTCATCTAATCCTATTATCATACCTTTTCTTCCCCATGTGTTCTTCTAGTTTCCCCTTAAGTAATCTCCATCATTCACCTCAGCTACTCCAAATGGAAGTGAAATAAAATAAAATGCATAGAAAGTACAGCAGGAAAATAGGCCATTTAGCCCAACCACTTCATGTTTATGCACCACTTGAACCAAATGGGAGGCAATGGTGTAGTGGTATTGTCGCTGGATTAGTAACCCAGAGACCTTGGGGAATGCCCCAGGAATCCCGGTTCGAATCCCAGCACGGCAGATGGTGAAAAATGAAGAAACTGGAACCAAAAGCCATGAAGCCGTTGTCAAATATTGTAATCATCTACTTGGTTCACAAGGGTCCATTAGGGAAGGAAATCTGCTGTCCTTATCTGGCAGGGCCTAAATGTGATACCAGAGCCACAGAAATGTGGCTGATTCTTAACATAGGAACATGGGAGTTAGGAGCAGAAGTCGGCAAATTCAGCCCTCTGAGCCTTCACGGCTGATCTCTCCCTGGTCTCAAATACACCTCCCCACCCGTTCCCCATATCCTTGCTGCTCACTTCAACTGGTGACCTTGCCCCAGCAATGTGCACACCTTAATAAACTGTGTTTTCTCTTTCTCCTCTACCCACCACCCCCCCCCACTCCAATCCCCAGGACTTCAGCAAGAGGCTGTCGCTGCCAATGGATATTCGACTGCCAGAGGAATTCCTACAGAAGCTGCAGCTGGATAGCCCACCCCTTCCCAAGACATTGAGCAGGACATCCCGGAGAGCTTCGCTGGTGAGTCAATCAGAGGCTCCTGCCTTCCATTGCACCATGGATGGAGCCTATTCAGCCTGGCGCATATCACAGCAATAGTTGGAACCTGTAAACGGAGAACATCAGACATCAACAGAGACAAAGACAACTGCAGATACTAAAAATGTGAAATATAAACAGAAAATGCCAGAGCTACGTAGCAGTTCAGGCAGCATTCAATGAAAGTTCACTGATCAGAGACAGTTTCTATCCCCACACATGCTGCCTGACCTGCTGATAGTTTCCAATATTTGCTGTTTCTATTCCACATACCAACTAGTCTCGTGAGTCTAGATGATTAAGGGGTGATCTAATTCAAGTGCGTAAGACAATAAGTGGAGTACATAAGGTCTTGCTGAGATTTATACATGGTTTATGGGATCCTTCTGATAAAATTTCTCTGCCCCATGCGTGGCAAGATTCCGAGGTCTGTCATTGTGGAATCAAACATCAGTGCATCAAGGGCGATATGGTGACTCAATGGTTAGCACTGCTGCCTCACAGCGTCAGGGACCTGGGTTCAAATCCAGCCTTGGGTCACTGTCTGTGTAGAGTTCACGTGTTCTCCCCAAGTCTGTGTGCGTTTCCGCTGAGTGCTCCAGTTTCCTCCCACATTCCAAAGATATGTGGGTTAGGTGGATTGGCCATGGTAAATTGACCCTTAGTGTCAAGCAGGGTAAATATGTGAGGTTACAGGGATAGGGGCTGGGTGGATTGTAGTCGGTGCAGACTCGATGGGTCGAATGGTCTCCTCCTGCACTGTAGGGATTCTACGATTTTGATCTTTTTGTGCTGGTGAACAAAATAAATAAAGGTGTTACGTTGCCCATTTTCCCGAGTGTGATGGGAGGTACAATTCTTACTCTCCTCTGCGACCTGATAAAGCCAGGCTCTAAAACGTGAAGCAAATTGTGGAAATGTTGCAGGCACATTTTTCGCCTAAACCCTTGGTGATTATTGAACGCTTTCAATTCCATAAAGGAAACCCAGAGGAGGGAGAATCAGTCACACAATTTGTTGACGTGCCTAAAAGACTTGCAGAACGTTGTAAATTTGGAGATACACTTGATGATATTCGTGACTGAGTGGTTTGACAGAGAGCGATTATTCTGCCACCTCCAAGGAAATGGAGAAGCCAGATGGAGGTCACTGAGCAGTCAGATGCAGAAAGGAAATCACAAGAGGTTACTTCTGGTGACCCGGACTTGATGAAAAAGTTAGAACACGCGCAAAGGTCAGAAACTTGTCATTCTTGGTCCTACTGCACCCATGGGATGGCCTGAAGAGGCTTGGCACATGGATTTTGAAGGACATTTCGTAACCGTTGAAGTTCACACCAAATGGCCAGAGGTTTTTGTGATGACATCTACTTCATCTGAGAAGATGGTTGAGAAGGTGGGGGAAGTGTTTAGTCTCTTTGTATTTCGTGAACAGCTGGTGAGCGATAACGGACCTCAATTTCTCGGACATGAATTTGAGAACTTCAGACAAGAAAGCACCATTCAACACATTATATCCACACCACTAATGGATTAGTAGAATGCTTTGGGCGGCACGGTGGCACAGTGGTTAGCACTGCTGCTTCACAGCTTCATGGTCCTGGGTTCGATTCCTGGCTCAGGTCACTGTCTGTGTGGAGTTTGCACATTCTCCTCGTGTCTGCATGGGTTTCCTCTGGGTATTCCGGTTTCCTCCCACAGTCCAAAGATGTGCGGATTAGGATGATTGACCATGCTAAAATTTCCCCTTAGAGTCCTGAGATGCATAGGTTAGACGGATGTGGGTATAATATGTAAGGGTATGGGGGTAGGGTCTGGGTGGGATTGTGGTCGTTGCAGACTCGATGGGCTGAATGGCCTCTTTCTGCATTGTAGGATTTCTATGATTCAAATCATGAAACATACTTTGAAATCAACCAAAGAACAAGATTCACTTATTCAACAAATTCCTCCTGATCTATCGGAGTACCACAGACGTCACAACCAAGACCTCTCCTGCATTACTCGTGATAAAACGCCAGCTACATTTGATCTTCCAAAACCAAGGAGATTGTGTGACAACAACCACAAACAAGGCAAAGGAACAAGGCAAAGCACATAGTCCAGATCTCTAACAACCTGGTCCCCCATGTCAACACTACTGTTAAAAAAGCCAACCAATGCCTTTACTTTCTCAGAAGACTAAGGAAATTTGGCAACTCAGATAAGACTCTCACCAACTTTTACAGATGCACTGTGGAAAGTATTCTTTCTGATTGTATCACAGCTTGGTATGGGCTCCTGCTTTGCCTAAGGAAGTACAAAAGGTTGTGAATGTAGTCTAATCCATCAAGCAAACCGTCCACCCATCCGTTGACTCTGTCTACACTTCGTGCTGCGTTGGCAAAGCAGCCAGCATAATTAAGGGCCCGAAGCATCCCAGACATTTTTTTTTTCCTTCTTCTTTCATCAAGAAAATGATACAATAATCTGAGGTCACGTATCGACTGACAACAGGCTTCTTCCCTGCCACCATCAGACTTTTCAATGGACTTACCTTACATTAACTTGATCTTTCCCTACACCATAGCCAAGACTGTAACACTACATCCTGCACTCTCCCCTTTCCTTCTCTATGAACGGTATGCTTTGTCTGCATAGCACGTAAGAAACAATACTTTTCACTGTATGTTAATACATGCGACAATAATAAATCAAATCATATCAGTTTTCCACCAAGGGCAACGTGTTTTGTCTCAGAATTACTCCCCTGGGGGAGGGGGAGGTAGGATTCTGCCACAGTCCTTACACAGACTGGACCTTACGCTGTCCAGATGTCAGGTAATATCTGGAGGAATTGTGCTGGTTGGAAAAACAGATCCGTCAGGATTGGAGCCTGTTGAGAATTCAGGTTCAGCCTGACTGGGATCAGGACTTTGCTGTGACCCCGACACTCCCAGACATCGCTGAGGAAGTCAACACCTCACCCTCTGTTCAGACACAGAGAAAGGCTCCCATTCTGTGTCAGTGCTGGTTAAACCAGCCACTGCTGAGGTCAGTTAGAGGCAAACGCCAAAGGCTCACTGGCAATTCCGGCCGGATTTTAATACTAACTTATTGACAATGACAGCATGGCAGTTAGCACTGCTGCATCACAGCGCCAGGGACCCAGGTTTGATTCCTGGTTTGGGTCACTGTCTGTGTGGAGTTTATGATGTGGAGGTGCCGGTGTCGGACTGGGGTAAACATAGTAAAAAGTCTCCCAACACCAGGTTAAAGTCCAGCAGATTTATTTGTAACAAACGCCACTAGCTTTCGGAACTCCCCACCCATCTGACGAAGGAGCAGCCAGTTCCAAAAGCTAGTGGCTACAAATAAACCTGTTGGACTTTAACCTGGTGTTGGGAGATTTCTTACTGTGCGGAGTTTGCACATTCTCCCTATGTCAGAGTGGGTTTCCGGTTTCTTCCCACAGTGCTGAAAGATGTGCTGGTTAGGGTGCATTAACCTGAACAGATGCCAGAGTGTGGTGACTAGGAGAATTTCACAGTAACTTCATTGCAGTGTTAATACAAGCCTTATTTGTGAATATTAACTTTGAACTTGTTTTGAAGATATCCAAATTAAGAGAGTAGGAAATGTTACGCATTTGTCCCTTTTGGCTCACAGTATAACCTTGCTGCAGTAATTATACAAGGAAATGATGCAATGTTTAAAGTTTAAACTTCAAAGTTTATTTATTAATGTCACAAGTAGCTTACATTAACACTGCAATGAAGTTACTGTGAAAATCCCTTGGTTATCACACTCTGGTGCTTGTTTGCTTACACTGAGGGAGAATTTAGCATGGCCGATGAACCTTACCAGCAAATCTTTTGTATTGTGAGAGAAAACTGGAGCACCCGGAGGAAACCCATACAGACATGGAGAGAATGTGCAGGTTCAGAACAGATAGTGACCCAAGCCGGGAACAGAACTTGGGTCCCCACTGTGCCGCCCAATGCAATGTAGAGTGGAAAGCAGAAAAGCAACAGGTATGAGAGAGAGGACTTTTCACAATAAAGTTATCAAATTTATCGAGTGTTCTGGAGTGTCATTACCCAAATGACCCAGGACCCAGGTTTGATTAACGGCTTGGGTCACTGTCTGTGTGGAGCTTGCATGTTCTCCCCACGTCTGTCTGGGTTCCCTCTGAGTGCTCCAGTTTCCTCCCATGGCCTGAAAGATGTGTTGGTTCGGTGCATTGACACGAACAGGCGCCAGAGTGTGGTGATTAGGGGAATTTCACAGTAAATTCATTGCAGTCTTTGCAATGAATTTGTGATTAATAAATAAACTTTCAAACTTTAAAATACACAACAGATGGATTTTTATTTATAGAATCATAGAATCCCTACAATACAGAAGGAGGCCACTTGGCCCATCGAGTCTGTACCAACCACAATCCCACCCAGACCATACATAACCCCACATATTTGCCCTGCTAATCCCTCTGATACTAAGGAGCAATTTAGCATGGCCAATCAATCTAACCAGCACATTGTTATTGTTTGAGAGTTACAGAACTGAAGTGGGTAAGATGAAGTTAGCCACAGATCTTATAATTGAATACTAGTATGGGCCTAAAGGGCTGAATGGCCTCCTCCTGTTCCTATGTAACTCCCCAGGTGCTATTAGGTTTTATTCAGTGGGAGCACTCTTGCCTTTTTGATAATTATAGCAGCCTTTCAACCAAAATTAACCTCTGTATTGTTTCAAGCCAGTGATGCACATTGCCACCAAGTGGCGATTTCCATTCATTACATGGAACCACAGGCAGCTTCGATAGGAACCTCTTCTTACCCACAGGGAGTGGGGCCCGGTGGGAGAGACGAGGATTTGAAGATCTCATCTACTTACTGTCCTAGTCCACATCCCTGTCACTGACATTTGGAGCCTCTTCCCCATCTCGCAGAAAGTCCCAATCATCCCAAACCAATACAAAATTCCGAACGTTCAGGCAGCTGGAGTTGGAACCGTTGATGGTGGGTCTCTGGTGTTTTCATCTCCACGTTGACAGGAACTTCTAGTGTTTTCTCTTCAATGGCAAGGTGACCTGGGTTCAATTCTGGATCAATTACTGTGTGTGGAGTTTACATGTTCTCCCTGAATCTGTATGGGTTTCCTCCAAGTGCTCCGGTTTCCTCCCACACTCCAAAGATGTGCGAATTAGGTTGATTAGCCATGCTAAATTGCCTCTTAATGTCAGGAGCATTAGGAGGGTAAATATGTGGGGTCACAGGCAATAAGACCTGTGATCGGTGCAGACTCGATGGGCCAAATGTCCCCATCTGCAATGGAGATTCCATGATTAGCCATGATCCTAATGAATGGCAAAGCAGGCTCAAAGGGCCGAATGGCCTACTTCTGCTTCTATATTCTATGTTTCTATCTTTCTACACTAAAGGTCAATATAGCAAGGCCAATCCACCTAATCTTCGGACTGTAGAAGGAAACTCGAGCACCCGTAGGAAACCCACCAGACACAGGGAGAATGTGCAAACTCCACACAGACAATGACCTGAGCCAGGAATCGAACCCAGGTCCTTGGCGCTGTGAGGTAGCAGTGCTAACCACTGTGCCACCGCATTGCCTCGTATTCTGTTGCAGCAATGATTGCGCTTCAAAGGTTTGGCCGTCACATCATCATCACTGGCTCTCACAAGAGCAAAATGTTATAATTTTTTTTTCAGTGAAGTGATTTGAATTGACTTGAGTTTCCTTTCTTGCAGTCCGACATTGGATTTGGGAAGTTGGAGACTTACGTTAAACTGGACAAGTTGGGGGAGGTGAGTTCGACCCATCAATAAATGTCTTCGCTCACTTTCCATTTTCAGGTTCATAGAATCACAGGATCACACAGCGCAGAAGAGGTCCTTCGCGCATCAAATCTGCACCAACACATTAGAAACACCTGAATTCCCACCTAATCCCATCTGCCAGCACTTGGCCCATAGCCCTGAATGTTACGATGTGCCAAGTGCTCATCCAGGTACTTTTTAAACTGTGTGAGGAATCTCACTTCTACCCCATCCTCCCAAACAGCGCATTCCAGACCATCACCACCCTTTGGGTAAAAAACATTTCCTCACATCCCCTCTAAACTTCCTGCCTCTCACCTTGAACCTATGTCTCCTCATGACAGACTCTTTAATGAAGGGAAACTCCTGATCCTTATCCACTGTCCATGCCCCTCATAACCTTGTACACCTCGATCAAGTCGCCCTCTCTGCTCCAATGAAAATAACCCAAGTCTATCCAACCTCTCTTCATAACTTCAGTATTCCATTCCAGGCAACATCCTGATAAATCTCCTCTGCACCCCGCATCATTCACATCATTCCTACAATGTGGTGACCAGAACTGCACACACAATACTCCAGCTGTGGCCTCACCAATGTTCTCTTCAACTGCAACATGATTTCCCTGCTTTTGTAACCTATTCTTTGTCTGATAAAGGCAAGTGTCCGATTTGACTTTTTCACTACCCTATGAACATGCCCTTCTGCTTTCAGAGATCTGTGGACAAACATGCCGAGGTCCCTTGGTTCCACAGAAAGTCATGATGTGGAGGTGCGGACGTTGGACTGGGGTAAACACGGTATGAAGCTTCATAACACCAGGTTAAAGTCCAACCACTTTATTTGATAGTAAATCCACAAACTTTTGGGATTTTCCCGTTGGTCAGGTGAGTGGAGAGTTCTGGTCTCAAACAGAGCACTTAAAAGGCATGCACAATTTACAGAATACTGATTAGAATGCGAGTCTTTACAGCAAACCTGCTATTCAAGTCTTAAAGATGCAGACAATGTCTGTATCTGTTTGAGACCAGAACTCACCTGACGAAGGGGCAAACCCCAAAAGCTTGTGAGTTTACTATCAAATAAACTGTTTGGACTTTAACCTGGTGTTGTGAGACTTCTTATTGTGTCCACAGAAAGTCTCAGTGTCATGCAGTTCATTGAACACTTCCTTGGGAAATCTGTAAGAAATGGATAAATATCCATTTATTTTTAGATTAATTTGTTTTCTTTTTCTGCTGTATGTTTCAATGATCTGTGGGAATTAAAATCAAGCCAGACTTTTAGTGACTAACATCTGGCAACAACCTATCATTGTCCTAATCCTATTGATATTGCAACAGGTACTCCTGGGGACTAACTTTCTAAGGATGTATCTACACACAAGTGCCTGTGAGAAAGTCTTGAGTCATGGTAGCTGTCCTGAACTGAATGACTTGATTGACAGTTCAATTGAAGCCTTGGGGAATGATTCTTGCTAAAACTGGGAACTGATTGCTTGGAATAACCATCGGGATTCTCGCAAAGCCAGAATGAAAGGTTTGGGAATAGACTCTGCAAATCCTAGAGCACCATTCCCCTGGATCTCAAAACTTGTATCACTATGAATTTTGCAGCAACTACACATATGTAATTGTTAATATTAATAGCTAGCAGTGTGAGTGGCACAATGGTTAGCAATGCTACTTCATAGTGCCAGGCACCTACCTGGGTTCGATTCCCAGCTTGGGTCACTGTCTGTGTGGAGTTTGCATGTTCTCCCGTGTCTGCATGGGTTTCCTCCCATGTCTGAAAGATGTGCTGGTTGGGGTACATTGATCCAAACAGGTGCTGGACTGTGGCGACTAGGGGAATTTCACAGTCACTTCATTGCAATGTTAATGTAAGCTTTACTTGTAACACTCATAAATAATCTTTAAACTTTTTTAGTGTACTGTACACTGGTTTTGTATTGGTGACTGGAGGCACAGAGTTAAAACATTTGACAGAGAGTGAGTGGTGGCATGAGGAGACATTGGGTGGAATTTTACTGGCACGTCAGCCCGAGGTTCGTACGATCCCGCTTGAGGCCAATGGGGAATGCCGTTCTCCGAGCTTCGCCTGCCCATGGAATTGGGGCGGATGTTTTGGTAAAATTCCAGCCATTGTCTGTACACAGGAATCTGGAATAGTGATAGAAGAAGATTCAATAGTGATCTTAAAAAGAGAATTGGAAAAATACTTAAAGGGAAAAGTTTACAGGGCAGTGGAGACAGAGCAGGGAAGGGAGATTAATTCAATACCTCTAACATATATGATGGGCTAAATGGCCTCCTTACCCTGTAGCGTTCTGTCAAAGTCAATAAATGCCTTTGAGGCTTCTTCATAGAATCATGGAATCTCTACAGTGCAGAAGGAGGCCATTCAGCCCATCAAGCCTACACTGACCACAATCCCATCCAGGCTCTATTCCCATAACTATATGTGTTTATCCTAGCTAGTCCACCCTGACACTAAATGGTAATTTAGCACGGCCGATTCACCTAACCAGCACATCTTTGGACTGTGGGAGGAAACCTCAGCACAGGAGGAAACCCATGCAGACATGGGGAGAACATGCAAACTCTACACAGACAGTGACCCACGCCGGGAATCGAATCTAGGCCCCTGGTACTGAGAGGCAGCAGTGCTAACCACTGTGCCACCGTGCCCACTTCTTCTCTTGGGAAATTACATGTAAATTGGCAAGAGCATCCAGGTCACTCTCCTAATCAGTGAAAGCATTATTCATCCAATATGTCCCTAGGAATTTTGTTGATCTTTTTGGAATTGTGATACTCGGGCAACTCGGACACTCCCACATCTATGCGATCGGACCTGGGGATCTTGTAGGTAGTGGTGTCCCCATCTGTTTGCTGCCCGTGTTCTTCTAGGTAGTAGATGTAGCAAGTTTGCAAGGTGCCGTTCAAGGCAGTTTGTAAGTTGTTGATGTGCACCTTCTAGATGGTACAGTTGGATCTCCGACAATCACACAATAAGACTATTCAATGCATTATTGGCTCTTTGAGGCCAATTAGTCTCATTGTCTCTGCTCTATAGAAAAAAAAATCACACTTTCTCCCCATCATCTCCTTGCTTTTTTCAGGGAACTTACGCCACAGTTTTTAAGGGCAGAAGCAAGTTAACGGAAAACCTAGTGGCATTGAAGGAAATCCGCTTGGAACATGAAGAAGGGGCTCCATGCACTGCGATCCGAGAAGGTACAGTCCGATCCTTAATGCCACCCCACATCTTAGTAATGCCAACCTTGCTGGGTGACCGTGCATCCAGATTTCACCCAACACTGGGGCAATCCTCGACTGTACGATGCTTATTCTATTTTTGAAAGATCTAATTCAGGTGTGAAATACACAGTAAATGGCAAAATCCATAGGAGCATCGACATACAGAGGGATCTGGGCGTACAGGTTCACTGATCCCTGAAACTGGCAATGTAGGTGGATAAGGCGGTCAGGAAGGCACACAGCATGCTTGCCTTCATCGGCCAGGGTATCAAGTATAAATGCTGCCAATTATATGACAGCTGTATAAAATTTTAGTTAGGCCACATTTGGAGTATTGCGTGCAGTTCTAGTGGTCGTAATATCAGAAGGACGTGGATGCTTTGGAGAAAATGCAAAGGAGATTTACCAGAATGTTGCCTGGTCTGGAGGGTTTAGGGATGAGGAGAGGTTGGAGAAACTCGAATTGTTTTGATTGGGAAGACGGAAGCTGGGGGGGTGGCGGGGGGGGGGAGCGACCTGATAGAAGAGAACAAAATTATGAGACGCGTAGAGAGGGTGGATAGTCAGAGATTTTTTCCCCAGGGTGGAAAAGTCAAACACGCGAGGGCACCGGTTTAAGGTGAGAGGGGGAAAGTTTTCACACAGAGGGTAGTGAGAGCCTGGAACACGTGGGCAATGGAGATGGTGGCACAATAGCAACGTTCAAGGTGTGTCTTGATCGACACATGAATGGGAGACAAGCAAAGGGATAGAAATCCTATATTGGTACAGGCTTTGTGGGCTGAAGGGCCTATTTCTGTGCTGCATTGTTCTTCATCCTTTATAGGATATGGGATTCACTGTCTATCCCTAATTGCCCTTGAGTAGGTGGTGATGAGTTGCCTTCTTGATCTGCTGCAGTCCCTGTGGTGTAGCTACAGTGTTGTTCGGAAAGGAATTCCAGGATTTTGACCCAGTGAAAGAGCGACAATCCTATTTCCAAATTAGGATGGTGAGTGACTTGGAAGTTGTGACTCAGTGAGTAATACTCTTGCCTCCAAGCACTAAGGGAATGACTGGACGCAAAAGTAGGACATCAAGGTTGGCATCTGCCACGTGGGGCTGAGAGTGTGTCCCTCTGTCAGAGGTGTTAACCTTTAGGTGAGGTGCTAAACTATGGGCAGCATGTTGGCACAGTGATCAACACTGCTGCTTCACGGTGCCAGGGACTCAGACTTGAATCCCGGCTTGGGTAACTGAACTGTCAGTGCGCCATCTGCACATTCTCCCTGTGTCTGCTTGGGTTTCCTCTGAGTGCTCTGGTTTCCTCTCACAGTCCAAAGACGTGCTGATTAGGGTGCATTGGTTATGCTGAATTCTCCCTCAGTGCACCCGAATGGGCACCAGAATGTGGCAACTAGGGGGGTTTTTACAGTAACTTCATTGCAGCGTTAATGTAAGCCTACTTGTGACAAATAAATAAAATGAATGAAGGCCTTGGCTGGGATTCTCCAGCCATTCATCACCTGCCCCCGCTGCAGTGAGGATGGAGAATCTCTGTTCATTGCAGCTGGACTGGAAAACCCCAGCTGCGGGCGAGATTGGAGAATCCAGCCGTTTGTCTGTTCTCTAGGTTGGAGTAAACTGACCCTGCGGCAGTGTTTTAAGAAGCAGTGAGTGTGTCCTGGTCAATAGTTACCTTCCTATCAACGCCATTAAAGCAGACAATCAGGGTCGCTATCACATGCTTGATGGTGGGATCTTGCTGTGCACAATTTGGCAGCCCCAATTTCTACATTGAATTGCAGTAGTCACTGCTGTAATCAGCAATTTACCCCTGGTGGGGTATTGCAAGACCCAGATGTGGTTCATGGAGATGCGTGATACCTGAACAGGGGGCAGAGGCATCATGAAGGGTGTTACAGCCGAGGGCCAATTCTGCTCTTATGCAGAGACACTGAGCTGTAGCCAGGAATGAGGACCTCAGCTAATTTTGTTTCCTCCTTCTGGACTAGGAAGCCCTTTAACCAAATCTTTCCCAAACCCTTTAGCATAGACTCAGTGATCAGCGCTGGGGATTTCCCTGCTGTCTCTCTGACAGTGCAATGAACTTGCATTTTGTGTGTTAATGCCAAAGGAATTTTGTCGCATGTCTAGCAGTCAGTAGGTGGCAGTGCTGCACCACATAAATCAATCTCAGCAATAATAACTTACATTTATAAAAGCTTCTTTAACACAGCAAAAGATTCCATTAATTCCCTTGGGAAGGAACAAAGAACAAAACAGCACGGGAAACAGGCCCTTCGGCCCAACGAGCCCACGCCGCCACCCCAATGTTCCCACCTCTACCCGCGATCCCTGTCCATGTTTACAGATCTATGGATTAAAAACCAAATTTGAGACAATTTAGGGAGAATTTGCTTTGCCAATTAGCCTAAGGAGATTCCCAGTTAAGGGAAAAGGGCAGGAGGTGCATGAACCCATGTTAAGCCCATGTTAAGGAGCAATTTGAGGAAGAAAAAGATAAAATAATGTTTATTTATTAGTCACAAGTCGGATTACATTAACACTGCAATGAAGTTATGGTGAAAATCCCCGAGTCACCACAGCCTGACGCCTGTTTGGGTCCACGCACTTAATTAGCACATCTTTCGGACTGTGGGAGGAAACCGGAGCACCTGGGGAAAACCCATGCAGACACTGGGAGAATGTGCAAACTCCACACAGACAGTGAGCCAGGCCGGGAATCGAACCCGGGTCCCTAGTGTTGTAAGGCAGCAGTGTTAATCATAGAAAGGGGTGATTTTGGGAAGAATAGTCCAGGCTTTGGCAGGCAAAGGCACAAATGGTAAAGTCGCAGGATGTGTGGGATCAGCCAGAGTTAGAGAAATGGGGAACCAGTAGAGAATGGCAGATTGGGATAAAGTCATGTCAGAATTAAATCACAAAGAGTGAGGACTTTAACCAGCCTTCCACCCTTTGACTGTCTACTTTCCCCGCTGCCCCAGAAAAGCAGCCAGTACAATTAAGGACCCCCTGCGCACCCCAGACATTCTCTCTTCCACCTTCTTCCATCGGGAAAAAGATACAAAAGTCTGAGGTCACGTACCAACCATCTCAAGAACAATTTCTTCCTTGCTGCTGTCAGACTTTTGAATGGACCCGCTTTGCATTAAGCTGATTTTTCTCTACAGTCTGTTTTGAGTGTGTGTGAGTGTAATGTGGAGATATATATATCTGTGTGTCTTTAATTCTCTGTTTTTTATGAGAGCTTGTGTGTGAAGGAGAAAGACCAGTGTGTTACGTTCATGGGAGATTTTAACTTGCTCCAAATGCAGTTACTGATGGAGTTAGAATACGGTCCTGTCCGTGTGAACACATTTGCAGAGGTGTGCTACAGTGTCAGGAAAGGGGGTTAACACTCAGAGCTCTGTGTTTAATGTAAATATTTCCTGGGGTCCGTGGTGAGTACTGATGAAGCACTGGAAGTATGTCAGAGCAGGAAATACGCACTTTGTCCTGACGAAGTGAGATAATACCGGATTAATACCAATATATTGGCTATCACAGGTGCTTTAGTGTCAGTCTAGAATCTGTGACCTATTCCCAAACACAGCATCCAATCACCTTCTCATTCACTTGTGATTCACTGAAAGTTTCTGTTTCCAAATTATTTTCTGCTGATTTCTCTCCTCTCCGCCGACAGTACCTCGATCTACAATTCCCTAAATCCAGCAATCCTCCTCACTGGCCTCTGCTTCGGAGTGGGATGATTCGGAAACTGATTCGACCACAGAAGGAATCTTAGCCAGGTCGAATATTATCTTCACCCAATGGCCTCGCACCTGAGCAGGATATGACGTGACCAATAACCCAGAGGGGTATGAGTTCAAATCCCACCGTTGGTACTCTGGGATTTGGAATTCAATTTATAAAACAAAAGTAAAAATGAAAAGCCGGAGATGTCATGTCTGGAATTGGGAGAAAGGAACTGGGAAAACTGTCAGGAAAAGCCAGCTTGCTCAGGAAGATTAAATCTGCGGTTCTTATGGAACCTGCCTTCCACCTCATAGCATTCTTTCTGTTTGCAAAGCATCTTGGTATGGGCTCCTGCTCTGCCCAAGACCACGAGGAACTACAAAAGGTCATGACTGTAGCTCAATCCATCACACAAACCAGCTTCCCATCCATTGACTTTGTCTACATTTCCTGTTGCCTTGGCAAAGCAGCCAGCACAGTTAAGAACCCCACACACCCCAGATATTCTCTCTTCCACCTTCTTCTGTCAGGAAAAAGACACAAAAATCTGAGATCACATACCAACTGATTCAAGAATAGCTTCTGCCCTGCTGCTGTCAGACTTTTGAATGGATTTACCCCGCGTTAAGTTGATCTTTTTCTACACCCTAGCTATGACTATGACACTACATTCTACACTCTCTCGTTTCCTTCTTGATAAACGAAATGCTTTGTCTGTATAGCGTGCAAGAAACAATACTTTTCACTGTATGTTAATACATGTAACAATAATAAATCAAATCAAATCTCTCACTACCTTGTTCTCTTTCACCCTCTCCAATTTGCGCACTTTCTCTGTCCCCCCCCCGTCACATGGTCCACCTTTCTCTCTCCCTGTCTCTCTCACACCCACTTTCTCTCGCTCTCCCACAATATACACAGGAATAAACCATGGACCCTGGCAGCAAAGCAATGCCCAATTTTAACCCCAGGATCTCCAGCACGCTCATATTGGCACATTTTAATGGCCTGTTAATTATTGGTCAATCTTTCCAGGTGACCCGTTACCTGACCTCTGTTACGTGCTTTCCCCAAGCCGACCTTTTAGTGTTTAAGTAATCGCGAAACTCAGGAGGAAATCTTTAATAGTTACAAACGATTACCAAGAATCAATTCAAAAGTTGAGAGGAGCATGTTTAATACGTGGGTGGTATACTGGAGTGTAAGCATTGAAGATTACCTCGACTTGCTATTTATATGTTATTGAGCCTGTGAAGACCTGGTACAGCTTTGCGTTCACTGGGCAGTTAATCAGAGTCCAGTAGATTGAGCAATGATACATTTAGTCCATCGAATCAACAGAGAAAACCTCGTCAGATCAAATAGTGGTAATAAGGCCATAAAACATAGGAGCAGAATTAGGCCACTCGGCCCATCGAATCTGCTCCACCATTCAATCATGGCTGTTCTTTTTCTCATCACCATTCTCCTGCCTTTTCTCCTGATCCCCTTTAGTAACCAAGAACCTATCTATCGCTGTCTTAAAGACACCAATGACCCAGCCTCCACAGCCTTCTGCAGCAAAAGTTCCATAGATTCATCACACTCTGGCTGAAGAAATCCCTCCTCATGTATGTCTTAAAGGATCATCCCTTTAGCCTGAGGTTGTGCTCTCTAGTTGTTTCCTGCTGGTGGAAATATCCTCCCCATGTACACTTGATCCAGGCCTCAAGGTCCCCCCTCATCCTTCTAAACTCCAATGAGTACAGATTCCGAGTCTTCAACCATTCCTCATACGACAAGCTCTTCATTCCAGGGATCATTCTTGCGAACCTCCTCTGGACAATTTCCAAAGCCAGCACATCCTTCCTTAGGTATGGGGCCCAAAACTGTTCACAATACTCCAAATGGGGTCTGACCACAGCCTTATACAGCCTCAGAAGTACATCTCTGCTCTTGTATTCTAGCCCTCTCAACATGAAAGCTAATGTTACATTTGCCTTCGTAACTGGTTGAGTAATCCAGAGTCCCAGACTGGTGCACATCCCTCCATAACAGCAAAGGAATTTATATCCTTTTTTTTATTTATTCGTGGGACATGGGTGTCACTAGCTGGGCTAACATTTATTGCCCATCCCCAGTTGCCCAAGGGCAGTTGAGAATCAACTACATTGCTGTGGCTCTGGAGTCACATGTAGAGCAGATCAGGTAAGCACAGCAGATATCCTTCCCTAAAGGGCAGTGGGTTTTTAACAACAACTGGCAACGGTTTCCTGGTCATCAGTAGATTCTTAATTCCCAACATTTTTTGTTCAAATTCCACCATCTGCCGTGGCGGGATTTGAACCCAGGTTCCCAGAACATTAGCTGAGTTTTTGGATTCATAGTCCAGCGATAATACTACTAGGCATGCCCTAAAATTATTAATAAATATTTAAACTTATTATTGCATTGGAAGCAGATTGCAAATTGTTCTGAGTGCTAGAAAGAGGGTGTTTTCTGAGGAAAGGTTGGGGATTTGGACTTGTTCTCACTGGAGTGTAGAATGTAAAAGTTTATTTATTTATTCATCACAAGTAAGGCTTACACTATCACTGCAATAAAGTTACTGTGAAATTCCGTCATCTGTTTGGGTAAATGTACCTTGCCTGCACTTTTTTAAGACTGTGGGAGGAAACCAGAGCAATCCCACCCAGACAACTTGCAAACTTCGCAGACACTGACCCAAGACCAGGAATTGAACCTGGGTGTCTGGTACTGTGAGGCAGCAGTGCTCATTACTGTGTCACCATGTCACCCGTAAAATAAGAGGCAGTCTTACTGAAACATACAAGATTCTGAGGGAGTTTGAGAGGGTAGAGGATGTTGCTACTTCCTGGGGGAAATCTAGAACCAGAGGGCACACTTTCAGGAAAAGGGGTCTTCTATTTCAGATGAAGATGAGGGTGAACTCTTTTTTTCAGAGGTTGGTTGGTCTTTTTATTCTCTTCCCCAGAGAATAAAAAGGGTCACTGAACATGTTCACGGCTGAGTTCTACAGATTATTGATTAACAAAGGATGGGAGAGGAAGTGGAGTTAAAACCACAACCACAAAATCATCAACCATAATAGGGCGGCACAGCGGCACAGTGGGTTAGCACTGCTGCCTCAGCTCCAGGGACCTGGCTTCAATTCTCGGCTTGAGTCATTATCTGTGTATAATCCTCTCAACTTACATACCTTGGAACACTTAAGGAGCAATTTAGCATGGTCAGTCCACCTAACCTGCATATCTTTGGAATGTGGGAGGAAACTGGAGTTCCTCTCAGCACCATATCTGCATGTTCTCCCTGTGTCTGTTCCGGTTTCATTCCACAGTCTGAAAAACATGCTGGTTAGACGCATTGTGCATACTAAATTCTCCTTTAGTGTACCCGAATAGGCACTGGAATGTGAGACTAGGGGATTTTCACAGTAACTTCATTGCAGTGTTAATGTAAGCTTACTTGTGACAGTAATAAACAAACTTAAACAACTTGTGCAGCCATGATCTTAATGAATGATGGATTAGACTTAATGAGAGAAATAGCCCATTCCAGTTTCAATTTCTTCTGATATTATTAAAGTGAAAAGTCAGTCTCAGTAATAATGATCACTAAAACCCTGGATAGTCACAAGACAGAAACCTGTTGTCTTTACTTTGATTTGATTTGATTTATTATTGTCACATGCATTAACACGGAGTGAAAAGTATTCTTTCTCGCTATAGAAACAAAGCATGCTGTTCATAGAGAAGGAAAGGAGAAAGTGCAGAATTTAGTGTTACAGTCATAGCTAGGGTGTAGAGAAAAATCAATTTAATGCAAGGTAGGTCCACTCAAAAGTCTGACAGCAGCAGGAAAGAAGCTGTTCTTGAGTCGGTTGGTACATGCCTTCAAACTTTTGTATTTTTTCCCTGTCGGAAGAAGGTGGAAGAGAAAATCTCTGGGGTGCGAGAGGTCCTTAATTATGCTGGCTTCTTTGCTGAGGCAATGGGAAGTGTAGACAAAATCAATGGATGGGAGGCTGGTTTGAGCAGTTAGGGAAGGGCAGTCGATTCTCACCTTGTCAGCAATGCCTGTATCAGAAAAACAATTTTTTGAAAACATTTATCTCTAAGCCAGTTTCAGGCGGATTAATTCTCAGGATATGAACAAGGACCGCATCTATGGGTGGCACAGTGGCTCAGTGGTTAGCATTGCTGCCTCACAGCTTCAGAAACCAAAGTTCAACCATGGCCTTGGATCACTGCCTGTGTGGAGTTTGCACGTTCTCCCCATGGCTGCGTGGGTTTCCTCCGGGTACTCCAGTTTTCTCCCACAGTCCAAACATACGTGGGTTAGATGGATTGGGCATGCTAAATTGTCCCTAAGCGTCCCAAGATATGTAGGTTCAGTGGATTAGCCATGGTAAGTGAGTGGGACTAGAGGATTAGAATGGGAGTTGAGCCTGTGTAAAATGTTCTTCCGGAGAATCAGTGCAGTCCTGATGGGCCAAATGGCCTCCTCCTGCACTGTGGTGATACTGAGAAAGATAGTAATGTGAGAAAATATGTGGCAGATTTTTCTATGGTGGATGGGGTGAGCTATTAGCTGCTGGCAAAGTCTTGCCAAAGCCTATGCACTTTTGGATGGCTTACCCATCCCCCCCAGCGGGGAGCCCACTGCGCAGGGAGGTGGGGTGGTTGATTTCGGTAGGACAGGATGAAGCTGCTGACCGGAAGATCCGGAAAATCCCAGCCAGTGAGAAAAACGAAGAAAATGGGAATGATGAGAATGTGAGGACTCAGAGCAGGAATCAGTCACGCATGACCGTGCTATCATAGAACACAGAACATTACAGCGCAGTGCAGGCCCTTCAGCCCTATCATTCAGTAAGACCATGACTGATCTTCTACCTCATCTCTGCTCAATATTACATTCCTCTAAGGTAGAAAACTCTCCACCCTCTGCGTGAATAAGACGTCTCCTTATCTCAGCCCCAAATGACTAACTAGTTATCCTGAGATATGACGTCTAGTTTTGAATTCTCCAGTCAAGGGAAACCACCTCTCAGCATCTATCTGTATTAGTGTGGATAACTTTATCTCGGGGTGGTTAATATAATCCTATTCTGGTAGAAGTGACACCAGTATTTGTGTGAGGGAGACCATAGAGTCACAAGAGTTTACAGTATGGAAACAGGCCCTTCAGCCCAACTTAATCATCCTGCCTTTTTTTAACCATTCGTTCCAATTGACCGCGTTTGGCCCATCTTACCTATCTAAATGCTTTTTAAAAGACAAACTTGTACCCACCTCTAGTGTGACATTTGGCAGCTTGTTCCAGACACTCACCACCCTCTGTGTGAAAGAATTGCCCTTCTGGACCTTTTTGTATCTCTCCCCTTTTATCTTAAACCTATGCCCTCTAGTTTTAGACCCCCTTATCTTTAGAAAAAGATGTTGACTATCTAGCTGATCTATGCCCCAAATTATTTTATGGCCCTCTATAAGATCAACTCTAAGCCTCTATGCTCCAGGGAAAAAAGTCCCCGTCTATAAGAACATAAGAAATAGGAGCAGGAGTAGGCCATCCAGCCCCTCGAGCCTGCCCCGCCATTCAATAAGAGCATGGCTGATCTGTAGTAGTTCAGTACCACTTTCCTGCTTTCTCCCCGTAATCCTTAATTCCCTTGTCAATCAAAAACCTATCCACTCTTGACTTAAGTATATTCAGCGAGGAAGCCTCCACCACTTCAACAGGCAGAGAATTCCAAAGATTCACCACCCTTTGTGTGAAGAACCATCTCCTTAGGTCTCAAATCATCAAGTTCCACTAGCATCCTAGTTAAATCTCTTCTGCACTCTTTCTAGTTTAATAATATCCTTTCTATAATAGAGAGACCAGGAGTGTACACAGTATTCCAATGTATGAGAGGTGGGTGGTGTATTGTGTGTGAGGCTGAACAAGTTTGTCAGAAAGGGAGAGAGATTATGAGAGATGGATAGAGTGTGGAAGAGACCTAAGGAAATCAGATCAGAGTATAAGGAGTTGGTGAGAAGTTGTGTGTTAGTGTGGGAGAGAGAGCCAGTGATTGATGACTGCATTTTTAACAGAAGTTGACTCCCCTATGCTAAAATGAGCAATGTGTAAGTTGACGTGTGGAGGTTTAAATCAATTAATGACTGTTTTATTTTCCACAGTGTCTCTGCTCAAGAATCTGAAACATGCAAACATCGTCACTCTGCATGACATCATCCACACAGACCGCTCACTCACCCTTGTCTTTGAATACCTGGTAAGACACCAGACTGGGACAACTCATTCACAATCTTTATTTTCATTTGAAAAGAAAGATTTTTTTCAGCTTTTTCCTCAATACAGTGTTAACTTTGCACCCAGCACCTTATCAGGCATTCCCAGCACTTGTACAACGCGGGAGTTAGATACAGAGTAACGCTCCCTCTGCACTATCTCCATCAAACACTCCTCAGCATATATGCATGGGGTTGTATACAGAGTAAAGCTCCCTCTATACTGTCCCCCCATCAAACACTCCCAGGACAGGTACAGCACGGGGTTAGATACACAGTAAAGCTCCCTCTACACTGTCCCCCATCAAACACTCCCAGGACAGGTACAGCACGGGGTTTAATACAGAGTAAAACTTCCTCTACACTGTTCCCCATCAAACACTCCCAATACAGGTACAGCACGGGGTTAGATACAGAGTAAAGCTCCCTCTACACAGTCTCTATCAAACACTCCTGGGCATGTAAGCATGAGGTTAGATACAGAGTAAAGCTCCCTCTATACTGTCCCCCCATCAAACAATCCCAGGACAGGTACAGCACGGGGTTAGATACAGAGTAAAGCTCCCTCTACACTGTCCCCATCAAACACTACCAGGACAGGTACAGCACGGGGTTAGATACAGAGTAAAGCTCCCTCTACACTGTCCCCCCATCAAACACTCCCAGGACAGGTACAGCACGGGGTTAGATACAGAGTAAAGCTCCCTCTACACTGTCCCCCCATCAAACACTCCCAGGACAGGTACAGCACGGGGTTAGATACAGAGTAAAGCTCCCTCTACACTGTCCCCATCAAACACTACCAGGACAGCTACAGCACACGGTTAGACACAGAGTAAAGCTCCTTCTACACTGTGCCCATCAAACCCCAGGACAGGTACCGCATACGGTTAGATACAGAGTAAAGCTCCCTCTACACTGTCCCCCCTCAAACACCCCCAGGACAGATACAGCACAGGGTTAGATACAGAGTAAAGCTCCCTTTACACTGTCTCTCATCAAATACTCCCAGGACAGGTGCAGCACGGGGTTAGATACAGAGTAAAGCTCCCTCTACACTATCCCCCCTCAAACACTCCCAGGACAGGTAGAGCACAGGGTTAGATACAGAGTAAAGCTCCCTTTATATGGCCAGCCTTGTTTCAGTGAGTGACACTCTTTCCTGTGAATTAGGAATTTATAGATTTAAGCCTGATTATAGATGCTTGAACACATAGTCTAAGCAGTTAGTCCTGTGAGAGCGCTACCCTGTTGTAAGTGTCAACTTTCAGGTGAAATGTTAAGCCAGAGTCACTCTCAGGTGAGTGTAAAAGAACCCCAAGCTATCATTTAGCAGAAGAGCAGGAGATTTATCCCTCGGCCAGCACCTTAAAAATCGCCTGATCATTATCACATGATTGTTTGTAGGAGTTTGCTATGTGCAAATCCACTGCCAGTCTTCCTCCATTATAACAGGAACTACACTTCAAAAGTATTTCATTGGTTGGAATGTATTTCAAGACTTTCTGGGGCTTTGAGAAATGCTGTAGGATCCGTAGGCTGGAATTTTACCGTCATTCACGCCTACGGGATTTTCCCTTCCCGCCACAGCGAATGGAGATTTGGCTGGCTGCCAAATTCTCCATCTTTACTGCAGCGGGAATGTGGAATGAATGGCCCAAAGTCTTTGAACGCACCTTCCAAAAATGGGTGCGTGAGAGTTGCATAACTGACCTCCCAACACCTGATGTCTCTCTATACATTTATTTTATAGGACAGTGATCTGAAACAGTACATGGACAACTGCGGGAACATCATGAGCATGTACAACGTTAAGGTGAGAGAAAAAACAATCCCAGTTCTTTGCTTGAGCTACTACTGTAAAGTGTTCAAAATAGAGAGAGAGAGCAAATCAAGAGGGCGAGGAGATAGAGTGGACAGGATAAAATGGTTTCTCTCGGTGGAGAATTCTAGAACTGGGAATATAGATTCAATATAAGTGTAGAGGGGGCATGAGGAAGAAGGTTTTACATAGAGGGTGGTGGATGTCTGGAATTCACTACATGAGTTGGTGGTGGAGGCAGAGACTCTCAACCCTTTTACAAAGTACCTGGATCTACACCTTAAGTGCTGTAAAGCTACAGGACTCTGGGCCGGCTGCAGAAAAGTGGGATTGGAAAGGTCACCTGAGTCCTTGGGTGGGCATGGACAAGATTAGCCAAATGGCCTCCTTCTGTGCTGTAACTTTTCTATGGTTATAAGATTCCGTTCAAAAGGATTTACCTGTAGACTATCGGGTTGCTGACTCTGGAGCACAGAGGCTCCCACTGTGAATCACCCGAGCCCCACACTCGCACCATTTTTTGCACATTCCCAATCCATTTGGAAAAGGAACAGACTCCATTACCTAACTGGATTAATCTTGATTGTCAGTGAAAGCTCTAACATTCTGATTGTGATTTTTTTTTCTTTACTCTTTCACGGGATACCAGAGTTTGTTGCCTATACCTAACGGGTTGGCTTGCCAAGCTATTTCAGAGGGCAGTTTCACATGTTTCATGTATGTCTGAAGTCACATGTAGGCCAGGCCAGGTCAGGATGGCAGATTTCCTTGCCAAAGATCATTAGTGAAACAGCAGGGTATTCCTGACAATCGATGATATTTGCATGGGCACCGTTACTGAAACTGGTTTTCAATTCCATAATTATTAACTAATTGGGCGGCAGAGTGGTTAGGACTGCTGTGTTACAGACTAGGGTTCAATTCTGGCCTTGGGTCACTGCCTGAGTTTGGAAATTCTCCCTGTCTCTGCATGGGTTTCCTCCGGGGTGCTCCGGTTTCCTCCCACAGTCCAAAGATGTGTGGGTTAGTAGATTCCCCAGACTAAAGTGCCTCTTAGTGTCGCAAGATTAGGGGGATTAACAGGTAAATATGTGGGGTTACAGGGATAGAGCCTGGATAAGATGCTTACCCAGAGAGTCAGAGAGTCAGTACAGACTCAATGGGCTGAATGGCTTCCTTCTGTAGTGTAAGGATTCTAGGATCCTATGACTTTTTGCCACCATTGGCTGTGCAACCAATGAGTGTTCGAAGGGGATTAAATGAACATAATTTTCTATGAAGCAGCAACGTCCTGGACATTAATTTTAATTTGTGGAGAGTATGGGACAATTCTAGTTGAACCCAAGTGTCCATTCTTTAGCTGAAACAGCTCAGTTACTGAACAATCTGTCTTGGAAATTTCCAAAATGTTCACAGGGCGTCAAAGGTCCAGTTGCTTTGAAGTAATAGTTTATTTTTTTCCACTTGTGCTGTGCCTTGTGACCTGGCAGCAATAATTAACATTAATGTTTAGTGAGGTTTCATCTTCAATGATGCACATATCCGAAAGTCAAAGTCTCACCCTGGCCCACCCCCCCAATCCTGTCTTTATCTTGCTCTCTGTAATGAGGTGACGTGATGTCTTGTAAATGCTGTTCGAAAATATTCCAGGATTGTTACATTCTGTTGACACGGATGGCACTGCTGCCTCACAGTGCCAGGGATCTGGATTCAATTCCTGGCTTTGGTCTCTGTCTGTGTGGAATTTCCTCCGGGTGCTCCAGTTTCCCCCCACACTCCAAAAATGTGCAGGTTAGGTGGATGGGCTATGCTAAATTGCCCCTTAGTGTCAAGCAGGATTAGCAGGATAGAGCTGGCATGGTGGCACAGTGGTTTAGCTCTGTTGCCTCACAGCACCAGGGACATGGATTCAATTCCAGCCTTGGGTCACTGTCTGTCTGGAGTTTGCATGTCCTCCCCGTGTCTGTATGGGTTTCCTCTGGGTGCTCCAGTTTCCTCCCACACTCCTAAGATGCGCACGTTAGGTGGATCGGCCATGCTAAATTGCCCCTTAGTGACATGGGGATTAGCAGGGTAGAAATGGCATGGTGGCACACTGGTTAGCACTGCTGCTTCACTGGGAACCCGGTTCGATTCTGGCTTGGGTTACTGTCTTAGGGAGCTTGCAAATTCTTCCTGTAATTGTGTGAGTTCCCTTTGGATGATCTGGTTTCTTCCCGTCATCCAAAGCTATGCAGGTTAGGTTAATTGGCCATGCTAGGTTGAATTTTAGTGTCCAAAGATGTTGGTTTTCATTTCAAAAGGATGTGCTGCCGAGGCTTTATAGAGTTCTTGTGAACCCATATTTGGAGCATTGTGAGCTTTTTTGGGCCCTGTATCCAAGGAAGGATGTGCTGGTCTTGGAGAGGGTCCAGAGGAGGTTCACAAGAATGATCCCAGGAATTAAAATCTAGACATATGAGGAGCATTTGAGGACTCTGGGTCTGTACTCAATGGAATTTAGAAGGATGAGGGGGGGATCTCATTGAAACTTACAGAATAGTGAAAGGCCTGGATAGAGTGATGTAGGGAAGGTATTTCAATTAGCAGGAGAGGCTAGGATCCGAGAGCACAGCCTCAGGGTAAAGGGATGATCCTTTGGAACTGAGATGAGGAGGAATTTCTTCAGCCAGAGGATGGTGAATCTGCGGAATCCATTGGCGTGGAAGGCTGTGGAGGCCAGGTCTCTGAGTGCATTTAAGTTAGAGAGAGAGAGGTTTTTGATTGGTAAGGGATCAAAGGTTATGGGGGAAAAGCTGGACAACGGGGTTGAGAAAAGAGAAATCAGCTATGATTGAATAGCGGACCAGACTCGATGGGCTGAATGGCCTAATTCTTCTCCTATAATTTATGATCTAATGATTAGGGAAGTTAGACATGGATAATGTATGGGACTAGGAGGATTGGGTGAAGGATTCGACCTGGGAGTGATCTTGCTCAGAGGGTTGATGCAGATTCGATGGGCTGAATGGCTCTTTCTCCAATGGAGCGATTCTAAGATTTGTAATCCACATGTGCTTAAATAATTAATCGGTGAGATCAAGTTGAAATCCATTCTACAGTTTGTGAAGGGAAAATGTAAGGAAAGTATATTTTGTAACTTGCAGCTTAACACGGTGTTATTACTGTTCTGTTCCTGTAAGTCCACCTGTGCTAAACCCTGCTCACTCTTCACTCCTCTGCTCACTGACCTACTCTGACCCACGTCCAATATGGTCCAGATTTCACCTTGTTTTCAAATCCCCATGAAACGTAATGCACCAGATCATAATACCTCCAAAATGGAATAAAAGCAGAAAATGCTGGAAATACTCATGTGTTTTGATGAAAAGTCATCATTAATTTGAAACTTTTTTAACTCTTACCTCTCTCCCCAGAAGAGTCTGGCCTGCTGAGTTTTACTGGCATTTTCAGTTTTTATTTCAGACTTGCAGCATCTGCAGGAATTTATCATGTACTCCCGACAGTGCAGGAGGAAGCCATTCAGCCCATCTAGTCTGCACCAACTCTCCATTCAGCTCTTCGAGCCTGTTCTATCATTCATTATGATCATGGCTGATGATCCAATTCAAAGCTGATTCTCCCTTCCCCCCACATCCTTTGATCTTCTTTGCACCAAGTGCTATATCTAACTGCTTCTTGAAAATATTCTGCATCAACCACAATCCCTATTCCCGTAACCCCACATATTTATCCTGTTAATCCCCTGACACTATGAGGATTTAGAATGGTTAATGCACCTAACCTGCACACCTTTGGAGTGTGGGAGGAAAGTGGAGCACCCAGAGGAAACCCATGCAGTCATGGGGAGAATGTGCAAACTCCAGACACGCTGGAATCCTGGAATCAAACACGGGTCCTTGGTGCTGTGAGGCAGCAGTGCTAACCACTGTGCCATCCCTTCTGTCCTCACGTTGAAAATTCCAGCACATCCCAGAACTCTATCTTCAAACCACTTCTAATCTTCTGGGCCAAGTGGCACCCCAGCCAGGGTCACACAGGCCAAAGCTGCCCTTTGCCATTGACCCTGTGTGCTGACCGGCTTTTAGCTGGACCTTGGGGGACATTGCAGTTGATTGTGACCCTTTCCAGTTACTGAAGGAAAAATTTAAGGACAACTTTCCCCACTGCTTCCCTGACCGGGGAATGATGTCAACACCTGAGCATCCTACCCCCATCAATAGAAGGAATCTGACCTCTGACCTCACTGATCTAAATGTCTCTTTTAGAAGTACCCTCCGACCTTTCTGAGGGAAAGAAGCATTTCCACCTCTTCCCCCATCTGAGGTTTTCATGGAGGAAACATCTTGTTCCTCTTTACAACATCCCCCACCCTTCTCCACACCCATGATGTTATAAAGTATATGATTAGAGATGCCGGCATTGGACTGGGGTAAGCACAGTAAGAAGTCTGCAACATCAGTTTGAAATCCAACCGATTTATTTGAAAGTAAACTCGCAAGCTTTCGACTTTATAGCCTTTGTCAGGTGAATGAGGTGTTCTGGTCTCCAAAAGCACACATATCAGCACAGACAGTTTACAGATTACTGATCAGAATACTGATTAGTATAAACAGCAGAGTGCACAGTGGTTAGCATGGGTCCAATTCTGGTGAATGTATGGAGTTTGCATGTTCTCCCCGCGTCTGTATGGGTTTTCTCCGGGTGCTCCGGTTTCCTCCCAACTCCAAAGATATATGGGTTAGCTTGATTGGCCATGCTAAATGGACCCTCAGTGCCGGGGGGTTAGTAAGTTAAAAATGCGGGGTTACATGGATAGGGCTTGGGTGGGTCTCTTGTTGGTGCAGTTTCGATGGGCTGAATGTCACTGTCTGTACATTTTCCCTGTGTCTGCATGGATTTCTTCCGAGTGCTCCGGTTTCCTCCCACAGTCCAATGATATGCAGGTTAGGTGGATTAACCATGCTAAATTGCCCCTTAGTGTCAGGAAGACTGGTGGGTTAATGCCTGGAGTTATGGGGATTGGGCCAGGTGGGATTGTTTTGTTGCAGCCTTGATGGGCCGAAAGGCCTCCTTCTGCACTGTAGGGTTCCAATTTCCTCCAGGTGCTCTGGTTTCCTCTCACAATCCAAAGATGTGTAATTTAGGTGGATTGGATGTGCTAAATTGCCCCTTGGTTTCAGGGAGACTAGCCAGGTTAAATGCATGGGGTTATGGGAATAGGGATTGTGGTTGGTGCAGATACGATGGGCCTCTTTCTGCACTGTAAGGATCCTACTCTATTCTAAGGACTGTGATCACATATTGCTTTGTGACAAAATGAAATTAGATTGCGGGGTTTGGAGAGGGGCAAAGTGGGGGCCGATTGAGGAGAGGGAGTCCAATCGAAAGGCCACAAATCTAAGCTAAATGCGGTAAGATATTCAGGAAACAATCAAGCAGAGATAGATTTAAAAGGGAAGCTAGATAATCACATGCGGGAGAAAAGGACAGAAAGATGTGTTGATGGGATGAGATGAGGTTGAGTGGGAGAAGACCCAAGAGGAGCAAAAACATCAGTGTGAAGCAGACGGGCTGAATGTCTGTTTCTGTGCTGTTATCATGAACTGATTCTCCTATGTAAAAACTGAGGGAAGTTTAAATCCTGTTTAATATTCATACAACGCAACTGCTTTTCAATGAGTGTTCAAAATGCCTGTTTGAAGTGAATGGGTCCTCTTAAATAACATGGAAACTATGAGTCTGCGATGTAAGTAGGGGGGTGCTGATTATTAGTTTTGACTAGGAGGTGGTTTGGAACCTGCCCCTAATGCACTCTGAGGCATTGCACAATGCCATGATCTTGAAGGGTATGATTTTATTTAAATTTATTTTAATTCAAATGACATATTTATACTTTGAGTAGCCTCGGGGAAGCTACTCAAGCTGAAAATAATCTATTGCTGTAACAGGCCACATGCAACTCTGTGCTTTGCCCCCCCCCCTTCAAGCTGTTATTTTACACATCACTCCAATAAATCTATGACCAATCTTGAGTCTTCAATATAGGTGAGATAGAATCACAGAATCTCTACAGTACAGAAGGAGGCCATTCTGTCCATCGAATCTGCACCAACCAATAATCCCTCCCAGGCCCTATTCCCTTAACCCCATACAATCACCCTAATCCCTTTGTCACAAAGGGTCAAGTTAGCATTGCCAGTCAACCCAACCCACCTGTGGGAAGAAACTGGAGCTCCCAGAGGAAACCCACACATGGGGTAGACTTTATAATGATGGCACAGTGACCTAAGCCAGGAATCGAACGGGTTCCTTGGTGCTGTGAGGCAGCAATGCTAACCACGATGCCACCGTTCCAACCATAGGGACCATGGACCATGATGGACCATGATCAACCGCTTAGTTCATTGATCAGTTGGGTGGATGGCTAGTTAGTGTACAGAGTGGCGTCCATAGCGTGAGTTCAATTCCCATACCAGCTGAGGTTATTCATGAGGGCTCTGCCATCTCAACCTTGCCCCGTGCCTGAGGTGTGGAGACGTTCAGGTTAAATCGCCACTAGTCAGTTCTTCCCCTCAGAGAGGAGAGCAGCTGATGGTCACCTGGGACTGTAGTGATTTTACCTTTACCTCGTTCACTCCAGATTTTTTGACCAGCTTTCACACTGACATTACAATGGAAATTACAATGACTTCTCTTCCGAGGGTGCAATGCATAGCGTTATGTCACTGGGTGTGTAATCCAGTGATGTGAGTTCCAATCCCACCTCCAGGATTCGATGAATTAAATAAAAGGCTCGACTCAGTAATAGTGACAATGAAATTATTGGGCTGTCGGGTAAACACGTATGATTTACTGATTTCCTTGAGTGAAGGAAATCTGCCCTTCCTAACTAGTCTGGCATATGTGTGCCGCAATGATTGACACTGAACTGCCCTCTGAAAGATCCTAACACCTAATCAAGGAAGTAGCTGATTGCAGCCTTCTCAAGGGCAATTAGGGATGGGCAATAAATTCTGGCCTTGCCAGGGACCCCCAGGTTCCCAATCCCTGAGTGTTTTTAAAAAACTCTGTAGAATGTGGCCAGGGGGAGTGGGTCAGTCATCATCCCCCCGCCCTCTCCTTCACCACGCTCATTAGCCAATAGTCACCATTGACCCTACAGCAAGGTAAAGGGTAATTAAAGATAAAGGGCGGTGAGGGTGGGAAATGATATCAGCATCGATATAAAATGAAGGAGAATGGTTTGATTTTTGACGAGACACTTCCACTAATGCAGATATTCATGTTCCAACTGTTGAGAGGATTGGCCTATTGTCACAAGAGGAAAGTTCTGCATCGAGACCTGAAACCTCAAAACCTCCTCATTAATGAACGTGGGGAATTAAAACTAGCTGACTTTGGTAAGTCTTCTTTTCTTCTTCCATCTTCTTTCAAGTTAATATTGTCTTTTTATGTTTTGTCCACATCATTAAACCAGGAGATTAAGACAAAGGGCGAACGCATGACATGGGTGGCATGGTGACTCAAGCCGGGTCCTTGGAGCTGTGAGGCAGCAGTGCTAATCAATTCCCAGTTTGGGTCACTGTCTGTGCACAGTCTGCATGTTCTCTCCATGTCTGCGTGGGTTTCCTCCAGTGTTCTGGTTTCTTCTCACAATCCAAAGAGGCATATGTTAGGTTGATTGGCTATACTAAATTGCCTCTTAATGTGACAAGATATATAGGTCAGGGAGGAATAGTGGAATAAATCCTTGGGGTTACAGTGAACAGGTCTGGGTGAGATTACCCCTTAGTGTCAGGGGGGTTACATGTGCCACGGTACCACCCCATGGCACACGCCACTTCTTTGTCTTAGTCTCTTGGTTTATCTATCAATAAATTAGTCAGTAACAGTGACTATTGCTGGGTATCACACAGACAAATACTCAGTATTGTCTGCCTCCACTGGTAAAGTACTCAGTGATGTCCTGCTACCTCACAGTATCGGGGACCCAGGTTTAGAACATAGAACATAGAACAATACAGCACAGAACAGGCCCTTCGGCCTTCGATGTTGTGCCGACCAAAATAAAAAGCAATGCCCCTCCTAACTAAACCATTCCCTTCTCATCCATATACTTATCAACTAACCTCTTAAACGCCACCAAACTTGGCGCATCTACAACAGCTGCAGGCAGGGCATTCCACTCCCTAATCACTCTTTGAGTAAAGAACCTACCTCTGATATCCGTCCTATAACTCATACCCCTTAATTTAAAGCTGTGTCCCCTCGTGCTAGCTTTCTCCATCCTAGGAAAAAGGCTATCACTGTCCACCCTATCTAAACCTCTAATCATCTTATATGCTTCAATAAGATCCCCTCTTAGCCGCCTCCTTTCTAACGAAAACAACCTCAAATCCTTCAACCTCTCTTCATAGGACCTGCCCTCCATACCAGGCAACATCCTGGTAAACCTCCTCTGTACCCTCTCCAATGCCTCCACATCTTTCTTATAATGTGGGGACCAGAACTGCACACAATACTCCAAGTGCGGCCGCACTAGAGTTTTGTACAGTTGCAACATGATGCTGCGGCTCCTAAATTCAATCCCCCTACCAATAAAAGCTAAGACTCCATATGCCTTCTTAACAACTTTATCCACTTGACTGCCTACTTTCAGGGATCTATTGACACATACACCAAGATCCTTCTGTTCCTCAACACTATTAAGAGCCCTACCATTAGCCCTATACTCTACACATTTATTGTTCCTGCCAAAGTGCATTACCTCACACTTTTCCACATTAAACTCCATTTGCCACCTCTCGGCCCAGCTCTGCAACTTGTCCAAGTCACTCTGTAAACTAAAACACCCCTCTTCACTATCTACCACACCACCAACTTTAGTATCATCTGCAAATTTACTGATCCATCCCTCAATACCCTCATCCAGATCATTTATAAAAATTACAAACAGCAGGGGCCCCAAACAGACCCCTGAGGCACACCACTCGTCACCGAACTCCACGATGAATATCTCCCATCAACCACCACCCTCTGTCTTCTATCTGCCAGCCAATTTCTAATCCAATTAGCTAAATCACCCTCTATTCCACACATCTGCATTTTCTGTAGAAGTCTTCCATGGGCCACCTTATCAAAAGCCTTACTAAAGTCCATATATACTACATCAACCGCCTTACCCCCATCCACCTCTCTGGTCACTTTCTCAAAAAACTCAATGAGGTTAGTAAGGCATGACCTACCCTTCACGAAACCTGAAGGTTTCGTGAATTAAACCAGGTTTAATTCCTGGTTTGGGTCACTGCCTGTGGAAAGTGCACGTTCTCCCCATGTCTGCATAGGTTTCCACCCTGAGTCCAAAGATATGCAGGTTAGGGTGTATTGGTCATGATAAATTGTCCCTCAGTGCTCCTGAACAATTGCCAGAGTGCAGTGACTCGGGGATTTTCACAACAACTTCATTTCAGTGTTAATGTAGCCTACTTGTGACACTAATAAATAAATAAATTTTAAAACTTCACAGGATTAGACTAACAAGGATGTTTTTTATTGAGTGCCCGGCCGGAGGGCAGGTACTTGACGGTTATTTGGTGAACTGCGGCAAAGCGCAATGAATGTTTACCACAGGCGGGTGAGGAGGAAGGCCCTGAGTCCACCTCAGCTGGAACAGTTGACTAAGAAGGGAGCCAAGGGTTATCGGTGAGTGGGTGGAATTGAGGCAGATAAACCATGATCTTATTGACTGCTGGTGCAAGCTGGAGGGGCTAAGCATTAATATCCAGCCTCTCCACCAAAAAACTTATAAATATCAGCAACCTGCTCCCTTGCAAATAAATCAATTTGTACAAATGCTGTTCCTGGAAGTTCGGAACTGCATCTTTTCTGTCAGTTACTCAGTGGAGTACGTTTCCATGTGTGAGTGACCGATCCCACCCCCAATTAATCTTGCAAGTCACTCCCATGTCCCTAAACACACATTTTTTTAAACTGTTAATATTGCACCTGTGACAAAGATTGGTACAACATCTCTCCCTCATTTGATTGAACCTTCTTCAACTTTGTAACCATCCCCCACATCCTGGGTTGGTGGATAGTTTATTAATGTTTTCTTGGACAACATCCTGGTTTATAAGTGTCATCAGATCAGTGAACGAGTTTTCCCCAAAGTTAACCGTTTTTAGGATTAGCATTTCCGGAAGGATTTGGGTGTCCACCCAGCCTCACTGAAACCCACAACTCATTAGCTTGTAAGTGTTATTTGTAGTTCTACATTTAACCACGGGAGTTCAACGGTCAAAATAAGTCACTTATTCTTGGACAGAAGCAACCCAGTATGTGGTTTGATTGCATGTGCCATCCCTTGACCAATATATTCATATTCATGAGGCGGCATAGTGGTTAGCATTGCTGCCTCAGAGCGTCAGGGACCCAGGTTCGATTCCTGGCTTGGGTCACTGTCTGTGTGGAGTTTGCATATTCTCCCCGTGTCTGCATGGGTTTCCTCTCGGTGCTCCGGTTTCCTCCTACAATCCGAAAGGCGTTGTTAAATTCTCATTGGCCATGTTAAATTCTCCCTCAGTGTGCCCAAACAGGCCCCAAAGCGTGAAGACGAGGGAATTTTCACAGTAACTTCATTGCAATGATAATGTAAGCCTACTTGTGACACTAATAAATAAACTTAAACTTGAGTCGCTTCACTTTTCTGTGTTTCATTTCAAGCATTTTGTCTTAAGCTCGTTCCAAAGTCTCATGGTATGCTGGGGGTGTGAAATTCAGCCAGTTTCTGTTCATTGTCCATTGCATCTTGTTTTTCCTTTTTTCAGTAATGCCACTTGAATATTAAATATTGGATTCCTTTTAGTTGATTGCATTCTTGCTGATGGATTGGATACGCAGGGTTCAAATCCCTCGCTGTTAGTGTTGTTTTTATTCATTCATGGGACATGGATATCGTTTTATTGCACATTCCTTGTTGCCCTTGAACTGAGTGGCTTGCTAGATCATTTCAGAGGGCAGTTGAGAGTCAACCACATTGCTGTGGCTCTGGAGTCACATGTAGGCCAGACCAGGTTGGGACAGCAGATTTCTTTCCGTGAGAGCATTCGCGAACCAGATGGGTTTTTCCAACAACGGTTTCATGGTCATTAGTGGATTCTTAATTCCAGTTATTTTTTATTGGATTCAAATTCTACCATCTGTCGTGGCTGGATTCGAACCTGTGTCTCCAGAGCATTAGCTGAGTTTCTGGATTAATAGTCTAGTGATAATAACACCAGGCCATCGCCACCCCATGTGAAATTTGGCCAGTTTTTGTCCATTGTCCATTGCATTCAACCTTTTTACAATAATGCCACTTGAGCTTAGGATGTTGTATTCATTTTAGTTTATGCATTCTTGCTGAAGGAATTAAGGGCACTGGGGTCAAATCCCTTGTAGTTAGTGCTGAGGATAGCAGGAACATTTATGACCTATCCAGATTTAAGAAAGGAAAAGAAACTATGTATAGCAGCTGGACTGTGAGATTCAGTAACAAGTCTAATTACAATATTCACACCATTTCCTTTCCAGGTCTGGCAAGAGCAAAATCTGTTCCCACAAAAACCTACTCAAACGAGGTAGTGACCTTATGGTATCGACCTCCCGATGTTCTCATGGGCTCCACGGAATACTCGACGCAGATCGACATGTGGTGAGAGATTAGTGGAAAAATAAAAATATTTAAATCTTTCCAAACTGTCACAACGTCCAAACGAGATGATTTTCAGTATTCATTATAATAAAACCAATACTCAGGCAAAAAGCAGAGTTAATTCAATCCTTTCCTACTCACATTTCCATCTTTCTCCATATCCCAAAGCACTTCTTTTTTCTGAAATTGGAGCCAGTGGGGGAATCTTACCAAAAACGGCAGAACGTTGAGTCAAACAGCCGGCATGATTTTACTGGATTGCCATGCCGACATATAATGAAACATATAAGATGATTAGAGGTTTAGATAGGGTGGACAGTGATAGCCTTTTTCCTAGGATGGAGAAAGCTAGCACGAGGGGACATAGCTTTAAATTAAGGGGTGGTAGTTATAGGACGGATGTCAGAGGTAGGTTCTTTACCCAGAGGGTGGTAAGGGTATGGAATGCCCTGCCTGTGTCAGTTGTAGATGCGCCAAGTTTGATGGCGTTTAAGAGGTTAGTAGATAATTTTATGGATGAAAGGGGAATGGTTTAGGTTAGAGGGTCACTGCTTGTTCCTAATTGGTCGGCGCAACATCGCAGGCCGAAGGGCCTGTTCTGCGCTGTAATGTTCTATGTTCTATGACTGACTGCCATGGACAGCTGGTAAGATCAGTCGAGAGGTGGAAAATCAGGTTTGCGCCCAGTTCCTCGCCTCTCACGATCTTGCCAGCCCCGTTCTAGAGTTCACAAATTCTGACTTGCTCTTGTAGCTACAATAATTGTACAGCTGATCCAGTTCAGTTTCTGATCAATGGTAGATTCTAGGATGTTGCTTGTAGGAATTCACCAGTGCTGTTCCATTGTACATCACGGGGAAATGTTTAGATTCTTTCTTGTTAGAGATGGTTACTTTTGGTACTTGTGTGGCACAAGTATGTCTTGTTACTGAAAGCTGTGCCGTTCATGCCGTATATAGACATTGAGTCACAAATAGTGCTGAACATTGTCATCTGTAAATGCCCCCATTTCTAACCTTATAATGGAAGGAAGGTCATTGATGATGTACATGAAGACGATTAGACTTTGAACACCAGCCAGAGGAAATCGACACTCTCCAGCCTTCTAGCCTCAACACTGAGTTCAACAGTTTTAAATCATAACCTCTGCCTCCAATTTATTTATTTTTTTTTTTGCTAGTTTGTTTTCTTCTTATTTCTCTTTTTACTCCTTCATTTTGCACTTGGAAAGCTGCCAGCCAGCTTTTCACCCCTCATCTGAACACATCTCTTTTCCCTTATCTGCCCTACTACCACTCCTTTTCGCTCTTCACTGTAAAACATTTTATCATTTAATCTATTCTTTCTGTCCTTCAGCCTATCACACAGCTTTCCATTTGTCTCCCCTTTTCTCGTTCACCTGTTCAAAAATTATTTTATCTCTCCTCAGTTCTGATGAAGGGTCATCGACCTGAAAATCTTTCTCTTGGAAAATTTTCCAGCATTTTCTGTCTGTGTTTCAGACTCCAGCATCTGCAGCATTTTGCTTTTACCTGCTCGCAGGTTTTAGATTTGATTTATTATTGTCGCATATATTGGGATACAGTGAAAAATATTGTTTCTTGCGTGCTACACAGACAAAGCACATTATTCATAGAGTGTGAAGAGCATGGCTGGCTGTTCTCCAAAGGGTTAGCTTTGCCCTGACAATTAGCCACTGTGAAACTTACAACACCTTGAATGTTTGCTTTACATAGTGCGACACAACACTACAATTCTGACCTTCTGAACTTTTCTAAGTTATCTTATGCAACTACAATGACATAGGGAACACAATTTCTTGGACATCATCAACACCGTAACATTGCGTGGTGTTGTATAGGTAAGTCTAGTAAGTTGGGATATGTTTGGCGCAACTTGTAGGCCGAAGGGCCTGTTTGTGCTGTAGTTTTTCTATGTTCTATGTCCCAAAGCCATTCAATGTTAAATTGCTATAATCTAAACCTGTAGCAACGAATTGATCTAGACTAATTGGGTTACAGCTAAATGTTCTGATTTAGACTGATCTTGTCAAAGTCTGTAGATTATCTCCAGAGTGAGACTGTTCCAATGAATATCTCTGGAATAGACAGGCATAGGACCTACTCCAGATCAAGGCTATTACAATGCACAGCTTAATTGCAGATTCAGACCATTTCATTGTGCGTGTGATAATCTCAATATTACTTTCTGTGCTCAATATTTGCAGGGGAGTTGGTTGTATTCTATATGAAATGGCTGCTGGAAGGCCTTTGTTCCCTGGCTCCACAGTGAAGGAAGAATTGCACTTAATTTTCAGGCTTCTAGGTGAGTGGAGTATGGAAATGCTGAGATTGACACCAAGCCCCTGATCCTGATGTTTAGCAAACCGAGAGTTTAGCAGTCAGTGTTAACACAGTGGTTAACACTATTGCCTCACAGTGCCAGGGACTCAGGTTCGATTCTCAGCTTTGGTTACTGTCTGTGCGGAATGTGCACAGTCTCCTCATATCTGTTTGGGTTTCCTCTGGGTGCTCTGGTTTCCTCCCACAGTCCAAAAGATATGCTGGTTATGTGGATTGACTATACTAAATTCTCCCTTAGTGTATCCAAACAGGCACCAGAACGTGGTGACAAGGGGATTTTCGCTGTAACTTCAATGCTACGTTAATATAAGCCTATTTGTGATATGAACAAATAAACTTTTAACCTACTACAATGAGTTAAGATGAAGAGTTTCATTTGGAAAGTAAGTAAAGCTAAAATCTAAAGCTAACTAAAGCTAAAATTTAATAATGATAGCTTATATTTATATAGCAAACCTAACAATGGCTGGAATTCTCCGACTGCTCATGCCTGTTGTTGCAATAGAAAGGACAGAGAATTTGGTGCTCAGCCAAACCTCCGTTCACTGCAGCGGGACCAGATCTATGTATCTTTGAAATCAAGATTACGGGCACAACGTTCTGGTTTTTCACACTAGTGGGACCTTCTGGTCCCACAACAGTGCGTCCCTGCCATGTGTTTCCCAGTTGGATGAGGTGGAATCAATGGGAAATCCCATTTACAGTTCTGGAAGCAAAAGGTCCCACTGCTGGCTCACAGCAGCTGCTTCCCACTATTGGGAGAAATGCCACGGCAAAGCCAGAGAATCCCGGTGAAATTGACAGCGATCTTTAGGGAGGAAATTCCAAAGCTTTGGGCCAATGGAGCTGTAGACATGAGTATCAATGGTGGAGCAATGA
Organism: Sphyrna mokarran; assembly: GCA_024679065.1. Lineage (NCBI taxonomy): Eukaryota > Metazoa > Chordata > Chondrichthyes > Carcharhiniformes > Carcharhinidae > Sphyrna > Sphyrna mokarran. Next base: position 5,981,736 of record JAGIQG010000023.1, on the reverse strand, counting down.
GAAAACACAAGAGGGTGGAATTCGGGGAATGCTAATTGGATTTCTCAGCTGCGCACACTCCAAGACTGGGAATTTCCACCCGAGCTCAACGGATCTTTGAATGGCTTGCCAAATTTTCCGTCCCGCTCGCTACAATTCCCTGGCAATTCGGGACATTCCCAGCTGTTATCTTAGAGGGATGCGGAGATTACAAGCATAGAGAGGATAGGAGCAGCCTGATAGCACAGTGGTTAGCATTGCTACCTCACAGTGCTGGTGATTCGGGTTCAATTCCGGCCTAGGATCACTGCCTGTGTGGAGTTTGCATGTTCTCCCTGTGTCTGCATTGGTTTCCTCCGGTGCTCCAATTTCTTCCTACAATCCAAAGATGTGGGGGTTAAGTGACTGGCCATGCTAAATTGACCCTAATGTCAGGGGATTAGTGGAATAAATATGTGGGGTAATAGGGATAGGGCCTGGGTGGGATTGTGGTTGGTACAGACTCGATGGGTCAAATGGCCTCCTTCTGTGCTGGAGGATTCTGTGATCTTATGGAATCTTTGGACAGATTTGAAAAGGAGGATATTAATGTCAAGATTGGGAGCCAGTATAAGTTAGTGAGCACAAGATTATTATGAGTTTTAGATGATCTTAGATTTATGGAGAGTAGAATATTAGGAAACCCTATTGGAATGATCAACTCTAGAGTGAATGGCATGACTGAGGGTTTCAGCAGCTGATATGGGAGTGAAGTCATGTGCCATTATAGAGGTAGGGAGATTGAGGTAGTTTTAATGATAGCATGAATATGTGTTTAGAAAGTCCTTAGATACAGGTATAACTCTGAGTTTATGAATGGATTGTTTTAGAAATCAGACGCTTGCCAGGGAGAGCGAGTTTGGGCTGACTTTAACCTAGAATCCAATCTCTGTAGATAAATAAGGAATGGATAACACAGCACATTCAATAATTATCTTTATTATTGTACCAGGTACTCCAACAGAAGATACATGGCCAGGAATAACAAGCAATGAAGAATTCAAGGCTTATAATTTCCCTTATTATCGATCCCAACCAATGATACACCATGTTCCCAGGTACACTGGAAAATTATTCTCCTTACTTTCCCAATTTTGGAAATCATACTGCATAAGATTTTGTTTTATTCATTTGTGGGTCATGGGCATCGCTTGTTGGCCAGCTTTTATTGCCCTTGGCTAGGCAACTTCAGAGGAACTGTTGCAATTCCCAACCACATTGCTATGGCTCTGGAGTCACATGTAGGCCAGACCGAGTAAGGACAACAGGTTTCCTTTTCTATAGGACATTAATGAACCAGATGGGTTTTTCCAACATACAACACTGTTTTATGATCATCAGTAGATTTTTAATTCCAGATATTTGTTATTGAATTTAAATTCCACTGTCAGTTGTGGTGGGATTTGAACCTGAGTCCCGAGAGCATTAGCTAAGTTTCTGGATTAATAGTCTTGCGATAATATCACTAGGCCATCACTTCCCCATAAGCACAGCAACAGGCCATTCTGCCCAACAACTCTTAAACGATTCTTTATACTCTATAAATGCACCTTCCGACTCCCTTTCCTTCATCTCAATCAAGCAATTCATCTTTCTATATTTTTCTCCCCTGTGTTTATCCCGCTTCCCTTTCAATGCAATTCAGCTCACCTATTCCGTGTGATAGTGCTCTCACCACTCTCTGAACAATTGTGTATTAGATCCATTCTTGACTACCTTACACTTGGCTGGAATTCTCCTGTCTCGTCTGCCCCGCTGCTGTTACCAGCGAGAATGGAGAATTTGGCGCTCAGCCAAGTCTCTGTTCACAGCAGCGGGATTGGAGAATCTCAGCCATGGGCGAGGCTGGAGAATTTCAGCCTATCTTTATAAGTAGGAAGTATTTTCTTTATGCTTTGCCCTATCGAACCCCTTCATAATTATAAACAGTCCTGTTAAACCACTCCTCAAATTGCCCTTTTCCAGAGAAAAGACCCCCATTTATGACTGCCCTCTCTCAATTTTTCCAGTTCTAGCTTTGACAAAGTGTCATCTGGATTCAAAATGTCAGCACTTTTCTGTCCTTACAGACGTTGCCAGACCTGCTGAGATTTTCCAGCATTTTGTCTTTTGGTTTTTGCCCCCATTGTACTATTTACTGGTGCCGTCCGCCCCCCCCTCAACCAAATCTACCCCCAAACCTCGTCCTTCCCCCAGTTCCTGGTGCTGTCCTTTTCCACCTTTAGCCTCATGCTGAGTTCTGGCAGTTCACCAGTGTTGGCCAGCAATACCAGCCAAGACTGGATCATCTTTAACTATGGGCAAAATCATTCTTAGGCCCAACCCTGACCCTCTAATGCGAGTCTCACATTTGGGGATATTCTCCTCTCATTACTTAGTTTGGCCCTGTGCTGCCGCTGACTTTATTAACTTCAAACTGAGCGCACCAGAGCAAGGAATAGTGACACCAGTCACATTCTGTTTAGACTTGACAGCAGGGTGGGCGGGGGTGGTGGTGGGGGCAGAGGGATGGAATTGGTTCACTTGGCCATGCACGATAGTGAAGTATATGTATACAATGCTTATTGTATGTATTATTATATGCATGGGCTAACACAGTAGCATAGTGGTTAGCACTGCTGCCTCACAGCACCAGGGCCCCAGGTTCAATTCCTGGCTTGGGACACTGCCTGTGCGAATCTGCACTCTCTCCCCATGTCTGCATCAGTTTCCTCTGAGTGCTCCAGTTTCCTCCCACAGTCTGAAAGATGCGCTGGTTAGGTGGATTGGCCATGCTAAATCCTCCCTCGGTGCACCCAAACAGACATTGGAGAATGGCAACTAGGGGATTTTTGCAGTAACTTCATTACAGTGTTAACGTAAGTCTTACTTTATAAACTTAAACTTATTACAATATTCAGTGAGGTATTAGCTGTCAGCAGGTTGTGTCTGAGTCAAGAGTTATGAGTTCAAGACCCTCTCCCGAGACTTGAGCACACAAGTCTAGACTGGCAACCCAGTGCAATAACTGAGGAAGTGCTGCACTGTTGGGGATACTTTCAGACAAGACTTCAAACTGCTACCCCACTTGCCCTTTCAGCTGGATGCAGTTCTTTGTCAAATAGATGATGTTTTTCTGCCTGCTATTTCAACAAAGCAATGCAAGTTCATTTGAGATGTTGTTGACACTGGCACTAAAATCTGGACGGAGGAATTTGAGATCTATCTGTTGGTATTGGCAGCAATTACTAGGCACAGTGGCACCATGGTTAGCGTTGCTGCCTCACAACTCCAGGGCTCCATGTTCAATTCCAGCCCTGGGTCACTGTATGAAGTTTGCACATTCTCCCCGTGTCTGCATGGGTTTTCTCTGGGTGCTCCACTTTCCTCCCATAATCCAATGATGTAAGAGTTAAGTTGATTGGCCACGCTAAATTGCCTCTTAGTGTTCTGGAGTACATCGGTTCGAACGGTAAATATGTGGGGTTATGGGGATAGGGACTGTGTGGGATTGTTGTCGATGCAGACTCGATGGGCCAACTGGCCTCCTTTTGCAGGGATTCGATAATTCAAATGATTATCAGGTGACATGATTTTGACCTCCTCAGGCAGGACACCACAGCTTCCCCCACCTGTGGAATGGAGATTTAAACGCCTCACCACCTCTGTCGCAGTGTGAAGTGGAGGGACAGGGCTGTAAAAACCTGGCCCTGACTAACTGAAAATGTTTTAATTTCTGTGATTTTTTTTAATTCTAGGCTGGATGCTGAAGGACTAGATCTTTTTGCCAACCTTTTATTGGTAAGCATCTGCGCAATTAAATTAATAACAAGATGATACCTTTTAAAGAAAGCATTGCCGTGGCGAGGTTTTTTATAAGTTGTTATCTCTCTATAGAGGGGATTGAAGCAGTGTGATTTGTAACCATAGTGATAATTGTTATCTTTATGAATTCATGGAATGTGGACATTGCTGGCGAGGCCAGTATTTATTGTCCATCCCTAATTGCCCCTTCAGGCGGTAGTGGTGAGCTGCCTTCTTGAATCACTGCAGTCTGTGTGGTGTAGTTATATCCACAGTGGCATTAGGGAGGGAATTCCATGATATCGAGCTTGCGACAGTGCAGGAACAGTGATATATTTCCAAGTCAGGATGGTGATTGACTTGGAGGGGAACATGCAAGTGGTGGTGGTGTTCCAATATGCCTACTGCCCTTGTTCTTTTTAGGTGGGAGAGTATTAGAAAGTGCTGCCTAAGGACCTCAGCGAGTTGCAGCAGTGCATCTTACAGATGGCTCTATAGAGGATCAACCTCACTTTCTCTCATCTCTCCACATAACATCTTTCCCATTGACACTGAGGTCAAAATGTTGTGGTTGAGTTATAGATGGCAGTCCTGAAGGGAATTACTGACTTTCCTTTGGAAATTTCAATACTCCGAGGCAAGGGAAGAAACACTGAGAGATGGTGGCTGGAAAATGCTGAACGTACAGAGAAATCCCCTCCTGTAACACTTCTGAATCACAATATTGGTATTGTTGGCAAGTGTAACCAAGTATCAGATTATTCCACTGCGCTTTGAGGTTACAGCTGCTGCTGATGGTGACTCAATTTCTTACAAGGCTGCAGAGAAGTCGCGAGCATTCTAGAATGAGAATCCTTACAGTGCAGAAGGAGGCCATTCGGCCCATTGAGCCTGAACTGATAACAGTCTCACCCAGGCCCTAAGCTGTAATGCCTGCTAATCCCCTTGACACTAAGGGGCAATTCAGCATGGCCAATCAACCTAAGTTGCACATCTTTGTGGCACAGTTATTAGCACTGATGTCTCACAGCGCAGGGACTCAGATTTGATTTGCAATTTGGGTCACTGTCTGTGTGGAGTTTGCACATTCTCCCCTTGTCTGCATGGGTTTTCTCCAGGTGCTCCCATTCTTTCCCACAGTCCAAAGGATGTGCAGGTTAGGTGCATTGGCCGTGCTAAATTTCTCTTTAGTGTCATGGGGATGAGTTAGGGTAAATGCATGAGGTTATTGATAGGGCCTGGATGGGATTGTGGTCAGTGCAGACTCGATGTACTGAATCGCCTCCTCCTGCACTGCAGGATTCTACGATTCTTCATGGCTCAATGGATTCTATGAGTTTTCTGATTCTGGAAGGACTCGAAGGAAACCCACACAGACATGGGGAGAAAGTGCAAATTCCACAGACAGTGATCCAAGGCTGGAATTGAACCCGGGTCCCTGGCACTGTGAGGCAGTGGTGCTAACCACTGTGCCACTGTGACCCAAATTGCAAATCAAATCTGGGTCCCTGCGCTGTGAGACATCAGTGCTAATAACTGTGCCACAAAGATGTGCAACTTAGGTTGATTGGCCATGCTGAATTGCCCCTTAGTGTCAAGGGGATTAGCAGGCATTACAGCTTAGGGCCTGGGTGAGACTGTTATCAGTTCAGGCTCAATGGGCCGAATGGCCTCCTTCTGCACTGTAAGGATTCTCATTCTAGAATGCTCGCGACTTCTCTGCAGCCTTGTAAGAAATTGAGTCACCATCAGCAGCAGCTGTAACCTCAAAGCGCAGTGGAATAATCTGATACTTGGTTACACTTGCCAACAATACCAATATTGTGATTCAGAAGTGTTACAGGAGGGGATTTCTCTGTACGTTCAGCATTTTCCAGCCACCATGGAAGTGAGTTTATGTTTGAGGCCTGATTAGAAACATTCTTAGTTCATTGAAAGCATGCCTTTCTCTTTTGAACCATCTTGTTTTGACTTAAGTTGTGGTGAGTTATAATGCCAGCTTTACCCTGGTGGAACCTGGCTGACATTTCAATCGATTTCTCTGTGTCAGTACGAGGCCAAGAAGAGGATTTCAGCTGAGGATGCCCTCCAACACCTTTATTTCAAGAACCTGGGAGAAAGAGTGCATTTTCTACCAGACAGTGAGTAACTTCTCCATGATTTGGTTTGATTTGATTTGATTTATTATTGTCACATGTGTTAGTGAAAAGTATTGTTTCTTGCATGCTACACGGACAAAGCATACCGTTCATAGAGAAGGAGAGCGTGCAGAATGTAATGTTGCTGTCATAGCTAAGGTGGAGAGAAAGAGCAACTTAATGCGAGATACTTCCATTCAAAAGTCTGATGGCAGCAGGGAAGAAGCTGTTCTTGAGTTGATCTTTTCCCTGGTGTGTGTCCAATAATTGCATTTTTGCTGCTAAATTGCCTTTGGTGCTTCCAGTGTTCAGCTGTTGTCACTGACGTCTTGAAAAATTCCATCCTGCTTGAGCACAAGGTACTAATGTTAAGATGTTAGCAACATGGTAGGACAGTGGTTAGCACTGCTGCCTCACAGCGCCAGGGACCTGGGTTCGATTCCTGGCCTCGGGTCACTGTGTCATGAAGGTTTCACATTCTCCCCATGTCTGCGTGGGTTTCCTCCGGGTGCTCTGGTTTCCACCCACGGTCCAAAAGACATGCTGGTTAGGCCATGTTAAATTCTCCCTCAGTGTACCCAAACTGATGCCAGAATGTAGTGACTAGGGGATTTTTACAGTAACTTCATTGCAGCTTAATGTAAGCCTACTTGTGACACCAACAAGTAATCTTTAATTTTTTTTTTCCCACACTCTAAAGAAGTGCAGGTTAGGTAGATTGCCATGCTAAATTGACCCTCTGGACGGAATTTTACCAGCGTGTCTCCCAAGTTTTGTACAATCCAGCCTGAGGCCATCAGAGAATGCCGTTCTCAGAGGCTTGCCCACCCCGGAATCTGAGCGATCATGCTGGTAAAATCCCAGCCTTTGTATCAGAGGGATTAGCAGGGTAAATACATGAGGCTACGGGGATAGGGCGTAGGTGGGATTGTTGTTGTGCAGACCCAATGGGCTGAATGGCCTCCTTTGGCACTGAAGGAATTTTATGATTCTATGACTCAATGAAGCTTTCCTTGTAATTGTTCCCTTTTAACCCCACTATCATTTTCTCAGTAATTATATGAGGGCAAGGGGGTGTTCCTTCCTATGTATTTGCTGTTTGTTTGCCCTTCTTCTCTGCTGATTCTAGACCCCCTCGCCACGAGGTTACACATGAAAAGTTCAGAACATGTACCCCCATTCCCCCACAGACCAGCCACCCCCACAACCATGTTAAGTCAAATTCTGTATTATATAATTCATTCTGAAGTTTAAAAACAATTACATACAAAAATCCGCTTTACCTACAACACCAAACAGACAGACTGTCCTGTACACACTGTGCAATGAAGCTCACAAGTTACAAACACCTCTGCTTAACGTCACTAAACCGTTCCGGTTAAATCAACACTCAATTCACAGCTTTTACTCAGCGTTCCACCTACTCATTTCTGCATGATTTCTATCGGTGTGGACCTCGTTCTGCCCTGCTGTTGGTGTTCTCTCTTCGAGTCACATAAATGCATCAAATGTAGCCCGCCAAACTGTTTAAAATGATTTGAAATGAATGCTAGGATGTGCTCTGCTGCGGCCAGAGGAATCGATGCAATGACTATGATAATGCAAAGCAAACTTTAATCACGGATTGCTGAATCACATCTTCACATCAGCTTTTGCTTTTCCTCCCCCTCTCTATAGACATCAGTATTTTCACTTTGAAAGAAATCCAAATGCAGAAAGATCCAGGTTACCGAGGATCATCGTATCCCCAATCCGGTGAGTTTTATGTGGGTTACCAGGCCTATGAAATGGTCCAAATTCAGCAAAAACATGTATCAATGATTTGTGAAAGAAGGTTCAGTTTGAATAAAGTGACGATGTGGAAATGCCAGCGTTGGATGGGGGTAAGAAGTCTCACAACACCAGGTTACGGACGGCCCGGTGGCGTAGTGGTTAGCACTGCTGTCTCTCAGCACCAGAGACCCCAGTTCAATTCCCATCTTGCGTCACTGTCTGTGTGGAGTTTGCATGTTCTCCCCGTGTCATCGTGGGTTTCCTCCGGGTATCCGGTTTCCTCCCACAGTCCGAAAGACATGCTGGTTAGGGTGCATTGACCCAAACAGGCGGCTTAGTGTGGTGACTAGATGAGTTTCACAGTAACTTCATTGCAGTGTAAATATAAGCCTTACTTGTGACTAATAAGTAAACTTTAAATTTAAGATTAAAGTTGAACGGGTTATTTGGAATCATGAGCTTTCTGAGTGCTGCTCCTTCATCGCAAAATCTTCTTCATCACGTGAGGAAGGGAGCAGTGCTCCAAAAGCTTGTGATTCCAAATAAAACCCGTTGGACTTTAACCTGGTGTTGTGAGAGTTCTGACTGAATAAAGCAAGATATCATTGCAAAACTTCAGGATATTCCCTGAGTAACTTGGACCAGGTGCTGGCATTCTTTGAATTCCTGGCATCATAGAATAGTTGAAACGAATGGTACGGATGTGTTTAAATTAAAAATACATATGCAGATGATGGAGGATTTTGCTGATAAGGTTAGATGAATAAAGAGGCTGAAATGGATCAGAAATGTTCACAGGATCTGGTTGATCCAAATGTTCCTTCACTGTTTATACTCCGTTAGTAACCACTGTTTTTCCATCTTGTAGCCCGGGGAAAGAATCGAAGGCAGAGTGTTTTATTCTAGACGAGTTTGTGCTTCCACCTATTCCCCACGTTACAGAAGAACAGCAGTTCATGGCCGTTCTGCGGTGGCAGCTCCTCATTCTGGCAATGTGTAACGGGTACAGGTGAGGCTCTGCCAGTAAACAAGACAATGGCTGCATGAGATTAGCATCTTCACAATGTGATGACATACCATCAGGCACAATTACTTGGAAACGGAAGGACACCATTCTGCCCCTCGAACATGTTCTGCCAGTCAATTCAGCTGTTCTGCATCCTATCTCCACTGACCCACTTTGGTGCCGCAGCGCTGAATTTCCAGGGAAGATATTTGGATTCAATCCTAATTTGTCCCAAATGCCACAAACTGGCTTAATGATCAGAATGTCCTGTTCTAACAATGTAAGTGATGGTCAGATGTCTGCACGAGCCTCCTGTAGATAGGAGATGAGCTTTTACTTTGCCGCTGCATTCCCACCACCTTAGGACCAATGGCATTGCCACAACTAACAATTTCCTCTTTCCCAGAGACAAAGTGATGGATGCTGACTTTTTTTCATGAGAATTTGATGGAAGCATTTCTTCCGTTATCTTCAGTTTACTAATTCAGGGCAGGTCTAGTGGGCATGGGAAGGAAAGTCTCGTAACAAGCCAGATGGATGTGGGAAGGGAATGTTCATAACAGGCTGGATGGGTATGGGAAGGGAAGGTTCATAACAGGCCTAATGGGTGTGGGAAGGGAAGGTCCATAACAGGCCTAATGGGTGTGGGAAGCGAAGGTTCATAACAGGCCAAATGGATATGCGAAGAGAAGGATATGGGAAGAGAAGGTTCATAATAGACTGACTGGGTGTGGGAAGGGAAGGTTCATAACAGGCCTAGTGGGTGTGGGAAGGGAAGGTTCATAACAGGCCTAGTGGGTGTGGGAAGGGAAGGTTCATTACAGGCCTAGTGGGTGTGGGAAGGGAAGGTTCATTACAGGCCTAGTGGGTGTGGGAAGGGAAGGTTCATTACAGGCCTAGTGGGTGTGGGACGGGAAGGTTCATAACAGGTTGAAATGGATATGGGAAGAGAAGGTTCATAACAGGTTGAATGGATATGGGAAGAATAGGTTCATAACAGGCTTAGTGAGTATTAGAAGGGAAGGTTCATAACAGGCTGGATGGGTATGGGAAGGGAAGGTTCATAACAAGCCGGAGGGGTATGGGAAGAGAAGGGTATGGGAAGGGAAGGTTCATAACAGGATGGATGGGTATGGGAAGGGAAGGTTCATAACAAGCCGGAGGGGTATGGGAAGAGAAGGGTATGGGAAGGGAAGGTTCATAACAGGGTGGTTGGATATGGGAAGGGAAGGTTCATAACAGGGCAGATGGGTATGGGAAGGGAATGTTCATAACAGGGTGGTTGGATATGGGAAGGGAAGGTTCATAACAGGCCTAGTGGGTGTGGGAAGGGAAGGTTCATAACAGGCCTAGTGGGTGTGGGAAGGGAAGGTTCATAACAGGCCTAGTGGGTGTGGGGAGGGAAGGTTCATAATAGGTTGAATGGATTTGGGAAGAAAAGGTTCATAACAGGCCTAGTGAGTATTGGAAGGGAAGGTTCATAACAGGCTGGATGGATATGGGAAGAGAAGATTCATAGCAGGGCAGATGGGTATGGGAAGGGAAGGTTCATAATAGGCCGGATGGGTACGGGAAGGGAAGGTTCATAACAAGCGCGATGGGTATGGGAAGGAAAGGTTCCTATCAGGCCGAATGCACACGGGTTGATAGGATATGTTGGGTATAGGGTTACCATGAGCCCAGAGTCAAAGTGAACTGCAAGAACACAGTTTTATAACAGGCCCAGAGGGCACTGCAGAAATACATGACATGGGATTAGAATGGACATAGGACCTTCTTTTTTCTTTTTTCTTCCTCCTTTCCTTTCTTCTTTCCATTCCTTCCATTCTTCTTCCCTTTGCCCCATCCTTCCCCCCTCTCATCAGTGGATAGCATCAGCCAGAGGTTATTCCCTGATGAGATCCTCATGTCTTCCCTGTGAAGAGGTGGAAGTGAAGCCAACATGATCTCTAACCAGGGTGACTCCTGCTAGTGGGACACAGGGTAGACAGGCCTGTGGGGCAGAGGCGTGGGCCAAATCCAGGGCACCGGAGGAGGCAAGCTTTAGGAGAAAGGCTGCAATGAAGGAGCGGAATCAAGGGAAATAATTTCAGGACAAATATTCCCAATTGGAAAAATGTGACATTTTTCAATGGATACAGATGGGTATAGAAGGATAAGGGCAAAATGTGGGCAATTGAGGCTGGCTTATTGGTAAAAACTGGGTGGCATGGACAAGGTGGGCCCAAGGGCCTATTTCCACTCTGTAAACCTCTATGATTCGGGAAGACTCAAATTGTGATTCATCTGACTTTGAACTGAGAAATATAAATATTAAGAAAATCAAAAAACAATGAGATTAATATGGAGGGGAGTTGTGGGTAGCTCACTGAACATCAATCACTCAGCATCATATGTATCAGTGTTAGATGTAGGAAATACTACAAGATTTTGTCAGCAACAAGTTTGTAATGTGAGTTGTATTTTTCAAAGTCCAATCTATGTTCCCGGCTAACGTTGTCTGGAATAGTTAACACTCTCTCCTGGTAAAGTGAGCCCCTGACACCCCCTGATTGAAAATGTTTTCTGAATGTGTTCCTGGAAAAATGTAAGAGAGAATTCAAATGTCAACCAACAATGGTCAAATGTCGTGCAAATGGCATTGTAAACTAGAGGCAGAGGATTCACAAGAGAAGTATGATGTCTGAATAAAACAGTTGCTTCTCTACATTTATATGACCCGGCCTTCCTAAAATCAGAGAATCCCTGCAGTGCTGAAGGAGGCCATTCGGTCCATCAAGTCTGCTCCAATCGTAATCCCGTCCTATTCTGTAACTTTACATATTTACTCTGCTAATCCCCCTAACACTAGGGTGAATTTAGCATGGCCAGTCAACCTTATCTGCATGTCTTCGGACTGTGGGAGGAAACCGGAGCACCCAGAGGGAACTCCATGCAGACACGGGGACAACGTGCAGACTTCGCACAGACAGTGGTCTAAGACTGGAATTGAACCCGGATCCCTGGCAGCAGTACCAATCACTGTGTCACCGTGCCGCCCTGGGTCTCACTTTTGCCTGAGACATAAAACCGTGGCCCCTTCTGTCCTCTCAGGTGGATTAAAAAAAACCCCAGAAAAGCTGAGCAGTTCTCCTAGGCGTCCTGGAGCCAATGCCTATCCCTCAACTAACATCATTTTTTATATATATTAAAAAAAAGGCAAATTGGATCATTATTTGCTGTTTGTGAGATGTGTGGAAATTTGATTGCTGCAATTCCCCAAATTAGAACTGTGAGTCAAAGCAATATTTAATGAGCTGTAAAATGCCTTGGGGACACCCTGAGGCTGTGAAATGCGCTATAGAAATGCAAACCCTACCCCAACACCCCCGCCCCCAACAACCTCCCCCCCTTCACCAAACTCTGATTGTCACCCAATGACTCTGGCAGATATTGTGTAGTCGCTATGCTAAACGTCTACATGTTTTATTCAATTATTGTAATACAACTGTCACTTTATCAGGAAATTCTGAGCTCCAATTAATTTCTATTTAATATATAAATCATTCCCTTGAACCTGTCAGTAGCTCATTTTTAAAACAGTTTTCGGAGAATTGGAAAGTTTCAAGGTGAAGATTGACCCAAATCCTAAGAAAAGTGCAACTATTTTGGATGTTTTTTTAAAAAATATTGGAGTGCTTTGGCCATCTGAGCTCGATGTCACAGTTCTTGCTGCCTTGTCTTATTCTTTCGTGAAGTGTGAGCATCGTTGGCAAGGCCAGGGTTTGTCACTCATCACTACTTTGCCCTTGAACTGATTGGGGACAATTAAGAGTCAATTAAATTTCTATAGATCTGGAGTCACACGTGGATCAGACCAGGTAAGGATGGATATTAGTGAAGCAAATAAGGTTTTACAACGATTAGTGACACTTGTTATGGTTCACCATCATTGAGACTAGAGCTGGAATTATCCAGCTGTTCAGACCATACCACCGCTGTAAACGAGGACGGAGAATTTGGCGCTCAACCACAACTCTGTTCATTGCAGCGGGACTGGAGAAATTATAGAATCCTTACAGTTCAGAAGGAGGTCTTTCAGTCCATTGAGGCTGCACTGACAACAATCCCACATAGGCCATATCCCCGTAACCCTAAGTATTTGCCTTGTTAAACACTAAGGGGCAATTTAGCATGGCCAATCAACCTAACCTGCACATCTTTGGAGTGTGGGAGGAATCCAGAGCACCTGGAGGAAACTCATGCAGACATAGGGAAAAATTGCCAACTCCATCCAGATAGTAACTCGAAGAACTCCACAGAAATAGTAACTCAAAGCCAGAATCGAACCCAGGTCTCTGTCACAGTGAGGCAGCAGTGTTAACCACTGTGCCATCATTCCCCAATATCACCCACAGCCAGGATTCTCCTGTCCAGCTACAGTGAATGGACATTTGGCTGAGCGCCAAATTGTCCATTCTCGCCAACATGGCATCAGGGTATGAATGGCCAGAAAATCCCAGCCTTGCTTTGTATTCCAGAATGATTTTATTTTAATAATTGAATTTGAATTCCACCTGCAGGTTTTGAATAGTTTCTCCAGGGCATTAGTTAGCACTGCTGTCTCACAGAGCCTGGGATCCGGGTTCAATTAGTATTAGTATTAATGTTACAAATTAGATTTAAAACAACGTTGGTGTGCAAATCAGGCACAATAACTTTTTGGGTGATATTTGCATCTGAGTTGTGAGATCCAAGAGTCCCCTGAAATAGTGCTTTAGCCACCTTTCCATTAAGTTAGCTGGCAAAGTCTCAAAGAATGAACCACTAATGGTTTGGTTAAGTAATGATTAGAATTGGAGGTCAGAGAGGAAGACATTTTACTGGGGTTTAACAAGCAGCAGCGGACGATGGGGTCAAGAAATGCAGGAAAGCTCCCACCTTCACACTCAAGCAATGACTGTTTCCCATGATAACAATTCTTTTTGTCCTTTCTGGAATGGTGGTAGATGACATACTTTTAGTTGAAATGTGTGCCTCATGTCACCATATTCCAGATGGACTAACAGCAGAGCGATTGAGCAATTTATAGGTATCGGTCTTTGGAAAGTTCAAATATAATGAAGGCTAGCCACTTAGTGAAAAGAAAAGGTAGGAGTAAAATTGGAGAGTTCAGGAGATAGATTTTTATCTGAAGGTTAAAGAATTGGAGAATAAATTACCAATGATGACATTGAAGCTGTTGGTATAAAGTGATTTCTAAAGCAACTGAATATATTTGTGGAGAGTAAAGTGGGGTTAGTCTATGGGGTTGTGGAGTGGGTTGGTCTATGGGATTGGGAAAGGGATTGGTCTATGAGGTTAGGTCGGGGGTTCATCTATGGAGTTGGGTAAATGGCATTGGTCTATGGATTTGAGTGGATGGTGTTGGTCTATGGTTTGAATAGGGGGTCAGTCTATGGGGTTCAGTAGGGTATTGGTCTATGACATCGAGTAGGGCGTTATTTTATGGGGTTGAGTAGGGGGTTGGTCAATGGGGTTGGGAAGGAGGTTGTTCTATGGGGTTAAGTAAAGAAGGTTTGTGTATTTGGTTGAGTAGTTGGGGTTGGTCTATAGGGTTGAGTGGATGGGGTTGGTCTATGGGGTTGAGTGGATGGGGTTGGTCTATGGGGTTGAGTGGATGGGGTTGGTCTATGGGGTTGAGTGGATGGGGTTGGTCTATGGGGTTGAGTGGATGGGGTTGGTCTACCCGGATGAGTAGGTGTTGTTGGTCTTTGGGGTTGGGTAGGGGGTTGGTCTATGGGATTGGTCTATGGGGTTGAGTGGGTGTTGTTGGTCTATGGGATCAGAGAGGTGGGGTTGTTCTAAAGGTGGAGAAATGGGTTGGTTTTGAAGCAGAGTAGACGGGCTTGGGTAGAGGTTGGTCTATGGGTTGGGTAGAGGGTTGGTCTATGGGCTTGAGTAGGTGTTGTTGGTCTATGGGATCGGGTAAGCGGGATTATCATAAAAGTGGGAAAGTGGGTTGGTTTTGAAGCAGGATAGATAGAGTTGGGTAGGAGGGTTGGTCTACGGGTTGTGTAAGGCATTGGTCTATGGGGCTGGGTAAGTGAGGTTGGTCTATGGAGTTGTATATGTGGGGTTGGTCTGTAAGTTGGGAAAGTGGATTAGTTTTGAAGCTGGATAAATGGGGTTGAGTAAGGGGTTGATCTATGTGTGGGTAGGGGGTTGGTCTATGAGGTTGGGTAGGGGTTTGGTCTATGGGTTGGGTGGCAGGTTGGTCTAAAGGGTTGGGTAGGTGGAATTGGTCGAGAGGTTGGGGAAGTGGGTTGGTTTTGAAGCTGGGTAGATGGGGTTGACTTCCTGCTGTGACGCCTAATGTGTCTACAATCTCACATTTAAACAAAGTCCAATTTTTTTTCATTAAAACACACTGTGTGCAGGAGGCATGAATAAGGCAGTGTGGGAAAAACAGTTCTTCACAATGCAAATTGTAAAGGATAAAAAATAATGACCTGTGGAACTGTTCTTATATCATTGCGGAATCCGATACAGCCAGGCTGACCTCTGAGTCTAAGTCACATCCAAACATAAGATAGAGACTGCATAGTGTAGGAAACTGGCTTCCATCTCTCAGAACTGGGTTTATTGTAAGAACAGAAGTGACACATCAGGCATGGGTGCATCTGGTATTGACATGGGAATCTAGGAGTGGAAAATATTCCATTTCCAAATATTAACATTTTATATCCTCATGGGCACAACATTCACAAATGTATCATGATACCTCGGATATTTTAACTCGAAGCCTGTCATCAACATTTGGCCTCAAAAGGATACTTCTGACATTCCAATCCATAAACTATAAGACAATAAGGCATAGACAAAATTAGGCCATTCGGCCCATCGATCCTGCTTCATCATTCAATCATGGCAGATATTTTTCCCATCTCCATTCTCCTGCCTTTTCCCCATAACCACTGATCAAGAATTTATCCATCTCGGTCTTAAAGACATTCAATGACCTGGCCTCCATTGCCTTTTGTAACAGAGATCCACAGATTCACCACTCTCTGGCTGAAGGAATTCCTCCTCATCTCTGTTTTAAAGGATCATTCCTTTTGGCCTGAGGTTGAGCCCTCTGGTTCTAGTTTTTCTAACTAGTGGAAACATCCTTCCAACATCCACTCTATCCAGGCCTCGTAGTATCTTGTAAATTTCAATACAATTCCCCTTCATCCTTCTAATATCCAACAAATACAGACCCAGAGTCCTCAACCATTCTTCATACGGCAAGCTTTTCATTCCATGGATTGTTAATCAAAATTAAGATTGTTTTAAGTGTATAAAAACACCATTTTGAAAATTGTTTTGATTCTAGATGTTGGGAAAATAGCAGGAGTGAGTGTTCCCAATATTAAATTGAAGTTCTCTGGAGCTCAGAACTCCCTTTAACGTTATTGTGTGCTTTCTAGATGAATGTTTGATGGCACATTCTGTACGATAACTGTATCATAAATTATAGAGAAAAAAAAGGAAATATAAAATGGTTTCATTCCTGAAGTTTATTAAATGTTTATTAAAATTTACTTTAAAAGAATATAGCTTTGGTGCATTCTTACTGTGATTCACTCATTGCGTTTCTGAACTGCAAACTTGTCTGTTCCTCTCAAATGACAGTTAGCTCCTGTTCTGAGGAAGATGTCTAATTAGTCTCGTCGTGAATCTGAGTTAAAATGGCATGGATTCAAATCTCATTACAATGGAGTTCATGACCTATACAGTACTGTGGAAATGTGGGAATACAGGCCAGAATTCCCCGACCTCATGCACAGTTGGGATTTTCCAGTCCTGTTGCAGTGAATGGATTTTCAACTGAGTGCCAAATTCCCCATTCTGGCTGGCAACTATAATGAGGCGAATGAGATCACAGAATCCCTCCCACAGACTTTCGGATATGTTATTACACTCTCTCAATATTTGAAGAAAAGCAAGGAAGTTCTCCCAGCGCCTTGGTCAATATTTATCCTTCAGCTAACTTCACTAAGAAACAAACGATCTGCTCATTACCATATTGCTGTTTGCTGTGTGAAAATTGGTTGTCATCTTGCCTCCATTACAACAGTAAGGGCACTCCCCCAAGGCCATGAATAAATAAAGTCTTTCTTTCTGAGAAGTAAACTGCTCTGACCAATATCAAACTCGCAATGTCAGGCTGATATTATCCTTTCACTCTGAGTGGTTGTATCTAAAATTGACAGCACAAATGTCTGGAATTACACAACATTTTCTTCATTTTTGTGATGGAGTGACCAGCATTTATTGTCCATTCCTGATTGCCCTCAAGAAGATAGTGATGAGCTACCTCCTGGAATAGCTGACGTCCATGTGATGCAGACACATCCATACTTGATTTTTTTTTGTTGTGGTTTGATACAACTGAGTAATTTGCTCAGACATTTCAGGAAGAAGTTAAGAATCAACCACTTGGCGATGTGTCTGAAGAGATGTGCTGACGAGAACAGGTGAGTGCCACCTCACTCGTGATCTCGAGGCATGTATGCGTGCACAGCATTGACCCACCTGGCACAGTGTGGTACTCACAGCTGCTCACACTCCGTCCACCGTTAATTTCGCCCCCTCCTCTTCTTGGCTCTCCATTTACTGTAACCTGTTGACAAACAGGGCCACAGCAATCCCCCAATAGCAGCTCTTCCACTACTCTGTTCACTTTCTTGTTTCTGCCCAAGACCACATAGGACAACAAAAGGTCATGAATGTAGCCCAGTCCATCACACCAACCAGCCTCCCATCCCTTGACTCTGTCCACACTTCCCACGCCCTCAGCAAAGCAGCCAGCATAATTAAGGACCCCCACGTACACTGGACATTCTTTTGAATAGACCTATCTCGCATTAAGTTGATTTTCGCGACACCCTAGTTATGACTGTAACACTACATTCTGCACTCTCGTTTCCTTCTCTATGAGTAGTATGCTTTGTCTGCATAGCGTGAAAGAAACAATACTTTTCTCTGTATATTAATACATGTGACAATAAATAAATCAAATTACATCATCATGGCCTTAATGACTCGAATCTTTGATAATAAAGAGCACATAGCACGTGTATTGGAACTTTGCTCAGATCCCTTTTGAAGGCCTCACACTTTCATTCCAACAGTCTGACACATGTGCCCTCAAACCAGTGAGGGAAAGCAATGGCAAAGCATTGTAAGTAGCACAGAATCATGTCTGAGAGTTCCTGTCACAAGAGGCTAGTCAGAATTTCAAGCCCATTCTCTCATTTCCAAGCTGGGCACCAGGGACTTTTACACACAATTCCTGCATCACACAGGTTTAACCATCTAGCTGGAATCACTAAACTCAACATGTGTCAGTGAAGTTCATGGTTCTATATGAAGGAGGTAGGAATGGGAGGGTGATGGTCAGATGTTTACATGAACATTAGGCAATGCAGCGGCAAACAGGAACACGTGAGAAATCTGGGCACACTCACGGCTGACAGAAAGTACACGGAGATCAATGAAAGATGCACTGATTCCAAGGCATCGCCTTTCAATCCTCTAAGATCCACAGTGAGCACACGACAATACAAAAACATCAGGATTAAAGCAGCTTTTGGGTTCTACATTCATGAGGTGACATTATCTGAAGTGAAGCAGACAGCAGAGAGATTTTGTCCAATGACCAGCTAAGTCCTGCCCTGGTTCGATCTACCAAAATGCATCACGTCACATTTATTTAATTTAAACTCCATCTACCATTTGTCAGCCCACTGGCCCAATTGATCAAGACCTTACAGCAATCCTAGATAACCTTCTTCCCTATGCCATCAATCTTGATGTCATCTGCAAACTTATTAATCATACCTCGTCTATTCTCATCCAAATTATTAATATAGATGACAAATAATGGTGGACCCAGCACTGATCCCTGAGGCATCCTGCTGGTTACAGGCTTCCAGTTTAGAAAATAATCTTCTACAACCACCCTCTAGCTTTTGTCATCAAGCTAATTTGGTATCAAATTGGCTACCTCACCCTGGATCCCGTGAGATTTAACCTTATGCAACAA
The DNA here is from genome assembly GCA_024679065.1 of Sphyrna mokarran. Classification (NCBI taxonomy): domain Eukaryota; kingdom Metazoa; phylum Chordata; class Chondrichthyes; order Carcharhiniformes; family Carcharhinidae; genus Sphyrna; species Sphyrna mokarran. The sequence continues at coordinate 5,962,946 of JAGIQG010000023.1, read as the reverse complement.
CCTACCATGCAGTACCTTGTCAAAGGCCTTGCTAAAGTCCATGTAGACAACTCAACTGCACTGCTGTCATCTACTTTCTTAGATACCCCTTCAAAAAATTCAGTCAAATTTTCCACTCACAAAGCCATGCTGACTGTCTCTAATAAGTTCTTGCCTCTCCAAGTGGCTGTAGATTCTGTCTCTCAGAAAACCTTCTAACAACTTATCCACTACAGGTGTTAGGCTCACTGACCTATTGTTCCCAGACTTTTCCTAGTGGCATTTATTAAACAAAGGCTTAATATTTGCCACCCTCCATTCTTCAGGCACTCACCTGTGGCTGTCAATGATTCAAATATCTCTACTAGGGAACACACAATTTCCTCCCTAGCCTCCCACAATGTCCTGGGATACACTTTACCAATCCCGGGCATTTATCTACCTTGATGCGCTTTAGGACTTCCAACACGTCCTTCTCTGTAATGTGTACATTTGTCAAGAGTGTGCATTGTCAATTCCCCAGAGTTCCCTAACATCCATGGCTTCCTCAACAGTAAATACCAATGAAAAATATTCATTTAAGGGTGTGTGTTTATGTGTGAGAGTGTGTGTGTAAGTGTCTGTGTGTGTGTGTGTGTGTGTGTGTGTGTGTGTGTGTGTGTGTGTGTGTGTGTGGATGTGCGTGTGTGCATCTGTGTGTATGTGGGAGTGTGCGAGCGTGTGTGTATGTGTGTTTGTGTGTATGTGTATGAGTGTCTGCGTGTGAGTGTGTGTCAGAGAGTGTGTGCATCTCTGTGTATGTGGGAGTGCGTGTGTGTGTATGCGTGATAGTGTGTGTGTGTGTGTGTGCACGTGTCTGTGAGTGAGTGCGTGTTGTGTGTGTCTGTGCGTGTATGTGTGTGTGTGTATGTATGTGTGTATGGGGATACATGTGTGCATGTGTGTGAGTGTGTGCATGTTTGTGTGTGTGTGTGTGTGTATGGGAGTGTGTGTATGCGTGCGCGTGTGTGTTGTGTGTGTTTTTATGTGTGTAAGCAAGTGTGTGTGTGGGAGTGTGTGTGTGTGTGTATGGGAGTGTGCGTCTGTGTATCTCTGTGTGTGTGTATATGTGCGTGTGTAAGTGTGTGTGCTTGTGTGTGTATGAATGTGTGTGTGTCTGTGCACATTGTGAATGTGCGTGTTTGTATTTATGCTTGTGTGCGTGCATGTATTTGTATGTGTGTGTGTGTTTGTTTATGCGTATGTGTGTGTGTTTATGTGTGTGTGCATGCATGTATCTGTATGTGTGTGTGTGAGTGTGTTTGTTTATGCATATGTGTGTGAGTGTATGAATGTGTGTGTTTATGCGTGTGTGTGTGTGTTTATGCGTTTATGTTTATGTGTGCGTGTGTGTGTGTGTGTATTTATGCGTGTGCTATCTTCCAGTCTTGCCACTGTCAATGGGGTTTTTCATTATTTGGACCCTCTGCTCTTGAGAAACCCTTGGAAATGGTGCAGGGGAATCACTTCAGTGGGACTGGCCAGAAAATCCCACCCAAAAAGCGGGTCTCAGTAATGGCAATGATGAAACTCCTATGTTATCCTTTAAAAAAATGTAATTCGCTATTTCCCTTTAGGGGTGTAACTTGCTGCCTTAACCCTGCCCGACTTACACAAGACTCCATTTACATAGCAACGTGGTTGACTCTTGTCTGACCTCTGAAATGATCGAGCAAGCCACTCAATTGTTAAGGACATCTAGGGATGGACAATGAATGGTGGCCATGCCAGCAAGAGCCACATCCTGTCATTGAATCTTGGAAAGAAAGGGCAAAAGGAATGCACGTCTTTCTTCTTTTCGTGCTCAATGATATGTGGGGAATGAACAGGATTCAGGAATTGCCTCATTGGGGAAACAACTCTTCACTTGTAGCTTGCCACGTTTGTTACACAAGCTCCTGTTGCTGTAGTTAGCATGTATCTATGTAACGTTAGTCATCATACAGGAACACGCAGTCCTATAATGACACACTATATTTCCTATACCAATCCTGAGCTATTACGTATAACAGGAATCGACTCACTGTGCATTTACAGGAACTGGTGGAATGTTAAATCACCGTTCCGTCAAAAGCTGGTTAGCCATTTCCATTCATTATTGTTTGCGGTCCACAGTACACCGTGTTCTAGTTAGTGTTTAGACAGTTGGCTACAGGACGAAGGGATCCCCACAACCCTTCAGGAATACAGTTATAATGAAAGACAACTAAACAAGGAGTTCCTCTACACTGTTGTTAAAGTGATATTTGCAAATCTTCTTGCACCAGCGCTGAATGACTCTGAAATAGTACCGTGCATCTCCAGTAGCAGCTGTGGGCTTAACAATTGATGGCTCCACTGATCCATTCAAATGGTTTGTTGAAGTATTCTAGTGAAAGGTTAAGTCTTTTTAGATGACTTTATGCAATATTTTATCACTGTTTTTAGCTATCTACTTGCTGAGGTATGGAATTGCCATCCAAAGTCCTTCCCTCATTCTTCTTCTTGAAATAACTCTTCAGAGACCACGGTCCTTTCACCAGATTCCTTTCATTTACAAAGCAAGCATAATTAAGGATCCCATGCACCCCGGACAGTCTCCCTTCCACCTTCTTCCGTTGGAAAAAAAATACAAAAGTCTGAGATCACATACCAACCGACTCAAGAACAGCTTCTTCCTTGCTGTTGTCAGACTTTTGAATGGACCTACCTTGCATTAAGATGACTTTCTCCATATCCTAGCTATGATTGTAACACTACATTCCCCACCCTCTCCTTTCCTTCTCCATGAATGGTAGGCTTTGTCTGTAAAGCATGCAAGAAACAATACTTTTCACTGTATATTAATACATGTAAATAAATAAAATCAAAATCAAATCAAGTCAAACTCAAGTTCATTCCTAAGAGTGCTTCAGTACAGAATCAGAATCAGAAGACCAAGTGGACTATTTTTATATGCAGGTGAGCTTCCTTGTTTGGCAAGAGATTATGATTTCAATCAGGGAGCTCATGCTCTAAGAGGCCAACTTCATGGGCCTCATCAAAGTCATTGCACCTCTCTCCCCCTCAAGATGCAATTTTAAACTTCCCCTTTGACTAAGCTTTTGATCATCAGCCCACCATTTACAGTGGATTTCTGGGACATTTAGATATTATCAAGAGGTTACTGGGAATTGTGTTAAAGTTTGGCAAAAAGAATCCCCAGATATTTCACACTAGCCAAATTTTTTTTATTCATTCATGGCATCACTGATTGGCCAGAAATTATTGGCCATCCCTCGTTGTCTGGAAACAGTTGAGAGTCAAACACATTGCTGTGGCTCTGGATGTAGGCCAGACCAATAAGGATGACAGATTTCCTTCCCGAAAGGACATTAGTAACCTGCATGTCTTTTGAACTGTAGGAGGAAACTGGAGAACCCACAGCAAACTCGACACAGTGACCAAAGCTGGGAATTGAACCTAGATCCCTGGCACTGTAAGGCAGCATGCTAACCGCTGTGTCACTGTGCTATTCCAGTTGAGCTGTTGTTAATGAACAGAGAGTTGAAAATGGTGAGGGCTCCTGAGAAAGTGGACGGAAATAAACTGTTCCCATTGGCTGACGTGTTGACAATCAGAGGACACTGATATAAGGACAAAGAAACCAAGGATCACATGAGGAAAAATCTTTTCTATGCAAGGATTGGCTGATAAAAAGGAATGTGTAGGGGCTACAAGGAAAAGGCTGGGGAAATCAGACCAGCTGAATTGTTATTGCAAAGAGCTGGTCTGGACACAATGGGCAGAATGTTCACACCCTTTCTGTAACTATTCCATGGCTCTGTTTAAAACCTGGATTCACCAATAACCATGGCACCATTGAAGACATTCTACCTGTATTACAGATCCTATCACAAAACCCATCTGGTTCACTAATGTGCCTTAGAGAAGGAAATCTGCTCTCTTTACCCAGCCTGGCCTACTTGTGACTCCAGAGCCACAGCAATGTGGTTGATTCTCAATTGTCCTCAGGCAACTAGGGATAGGCAATAAATGTTGGTCAGCCAGCAACATCTATGTCTTGTAAATGAATACGAAAACTGTTTATCCAGCTTCATCTTAACAATATTTATGCCATCCATCATAATCATTTGCAGCAGTGAACTCCACAATCTCACCACTCCCTGGATAAAGACGTGTCTTCTTAATTCACAATTCCATTTATTAACAATTATCTTATATTTGTGGCAACTTCGCTTTGGAATTCTCACGATTGCGTTGATTTATTATTAGCATATGTATTAGTATACAGTGAAAAGTATAATTTCTTTTGTGCTATACAGCCAAAGCATATCATTTATAGAGAAGAAAGGAGTGAATGCAGAACGTAAGGTGACAGTCATAACTATGGTATAGAGAAAAATCAACTTAATGAAAATTGGTCCATTCAAAAGTCTGACAGCTATAGGGGAGAAGCTGTTTTTGAGTTAATTGGTATGTGACCTCAGACTTTTGTATCTTTTTCACAACGGAAGAAAGTGGAAAATAGAATGCCCGGGGTGCGTGGGCTGCTTAATTATGCTGGTTGCTTTTCCGAGGCACCTTAAGTGTAGATAGTGTCAATGGGAGGCATTCTCAGAAAGGAGGGGTATGAGAATTTGGGGTAGGTGCTGCCCCAGGGTTCAGGAGTATAGTGCAGGGGTACAGGTTTATCCATGTTGGAATATATTGGAGGTGGCACCCAACCAGGACCTGTAAACCAGATACACTGGCAATTATAACATGATCTAATTTACAAATGACCTTGAGTCCTATCCTGGTATTTGGTTAACATTGTGATAAGTGTTATGCTAACTGAAAACTTCAATGAATAATTGGCCAACACATCAAAATATTTGTCATTTTCCACCTGAATTCAAAGGATACCTTTAAACTGGCCCTCTTTTCTAAATGACGTTATTTGCTGCTCTTGCTCATTAGGTTGTGCCTGTTGGATCCATCTGTTTCATTCCTAAAATTTATTTATCAGTATCACAAGTTGGCTTACATTAACACTGCAATGAAGCTACTGTGAAAATCCCCTAGTCCCCATACTCCAGTGCCGGTTCAGGTAAGCTGAGGGAGAATTCAGCACAGCCAATGCATCTATCCAGCATGTATTTTGGACTGTAGGGGGAAACCAAGCTTTTATTGGTAGGGGGATTGAATTTCGGAGCCGCAACGTCATGTTGCAACTGTACAAAACTCTAGTGCGGCCGCACTTGGAGTATTGTGTGCAGTTCTGGTCCCCGCATTATAAGAAAGATGTGGAGGCATTGGAGAGGGTACAGAGGAGGTTTACCAGGATGTTGCCTGGTATGGAGGGCAGGTCTTATGAAGAGAGGCTGAGGGATTTGAGGTTGTTTTCGTTAGAAAGAAGGCGGCTAAGAGGAGACCTTATTGAAACATATAAGATGATTAGAGGTTTAGATAGGGTGGACAGTGATAGCCTTTTTCCTAGGATGGAGAAAGCTAGCACGAGGGGACATAGCTTTAAATTAAGGGGTGGTGGTTTTAGGACAGATGTCAGAGGTAGGTTCTTTACCCAGAGGGTGGTAAGGGTATGGAATGCCTTGCCTGCATCAGTTGTAGATGCGCCAAGTTTGGTGGCGTTTAAGAGGTTAGTAGATAAGTTTATGGATGAAAGGGGAATGGTTTAGGTTAGAGGGTCACTGCTTGTTTCTAATTGGTCGGCGCAACATCGAAGGCCGAAGGGCCTGTTCTGCGCTGTAATGTTTATGTTCTATGAAACCGGAGCACCCGAAAGAAACCCACGCAGACACAGGGAGGACGTGCAGACTCTGCATGGACAGTGACCCAAGCCAGGAATCGAACCGGGGTCCCTGGCATCATGAGGCAGCAGTGCTAACCACTTTGCCACCGTGTTTGTAACCTCTCATTCACAGCTTTTTTCTTGCCTCTGATCAGCAATGTCACCCTCGTCTGGGTGGGGGGGAAGGGGTGAGTGGATGAGTGGTGATTGTTGGAGTTGGGGGGGGGCATTAATTTGGCAGGAGGCAAGAAATCTGATTCCCAATAGTGGAATAAATTGTTGGACTTTTATTCTCCTGACTTCCAAGGTACATTAAAAGCAGATCAAGCTTTCTGCACAATTTGCATTCATTTGCATCTCATGGACATAGCAACATCGGAAATCGGAACAGAAGAGAGCACATTCAGCCTGGGGGGTGTGGGGGAGCCTTTGAGACTTTGAGACATGAGTTGATGATGTTGACATTGGTGGTGGGGCCCAGGGGATTTGACGGGGGTAGGTAGGAGGGATGGGAGGGGTGGTTGGTGAAGAGGGTACATGTGAATTCAGGACACTGGCAATCATTGCGGATAGTCACAGTCAGTACCCCGGCTTAATGAAAATCCATCTCTCAGCTTTGAGATTTGAGATTTTTAGCTGATTCACAGTGGTTTCCACACCTTTTCAGGAAGACAGATATAGATTTCCACCAATCCTTTTTGTCAAAAAGAGCTCACTGACATCAAAGAACAAGGAACAAAACAGCATGGAAAACAGGCCCTTCAGCCCAACGAGCCCGCGCTGCCACCCCGATGTTCCCACTTCTACCCATGAACCTTGTCATCCCTGTCTATGTTTATAGATCTATGCATTAGAACCAAATTTGAGACAATTTAGGGAGAATTTGTTTTGCCTAAGAGCACACCTTTGAGATGTGGGAGGAAACCGGAACACCAGAGAAAACACACACAAACACGGGGAGAATGCACAAACTCCCACAGACACAGGCCCAAATCCATGTGTCTGCACAGCACAGCGATAGTCACTGAGCTGTCGTGTTGCCAATCAAATGGTCCAGGTCAAGCGTACACTAACGACGTGAAGCACTAGGATACTCTCGAAAAAAATCCAAGAGCAGCTCTCTCATGACCCATTGCGTGTATGCCCCTTATTAGACAGGGCTGACCGAAGTACCTGTAGGATAAAACAAATACATCAATATCATCGACAATTTACACACTTCCTAAGGAACTCCCAAGGCTTATGATCATCAAACTCAAAATTATTTTAATTGTCAGTAAAACAGATCAAGGTAAGAATAGTTGTGGGGAAGGTGATGGCCTGGTGGTCTAGAGCCCAGTAGAAACTCAATTAATGTTCTGGAGACCCACGTTTGCATACTGTCACAACAGATGGTGGAATTTGAAATCAATAAAAAAAAAATCTGGCATTAAGAATCTACTGATGACCATGAAAACCATTGTTGACATTGGAAAAACCCATCTGGTTCACTCATGCCCTTTAGAGAAAAAAGTCTGCAGTCCTTATCTGGTCTGGCCTACATGTGACTCCAGAGCCACAACAATGTTGTTGACTCTCAGCTGCTCTCTGAAATGGCCTAGCAAATCACTCAATTCAAGGATGACCAGGAATGGGCAATAAGTGCTGGCCAGTTAGCGACACCCATGTCCCACAAATAAGTAAAAAAGAAACCCCATACACCCTGAAAACTGTGAGGGAATGCATTTTGGAAGGACTAACAAGGCAGGGGAATACACAACAAACAGTAGGAAATGCAGAGGACAAGAGGGACCTTGGTGTGCGTTTCCAAAGATCCCTGAAGACAGCAGAATAGATAAATATAGAACATAGAACATTACAGCGCAGAACAGGCCCTTCAGCCCTCGATGTTGCGCCAACCAATTAAGAAAAAGCAATGACCTTCTAACCTAAACCATTCCCTTTTCATCCATAAACCTATCTACTAACCTCTTAAACAACCCCAAACTTGGCGCATCTACAACTGCAGCAGGCAGGGCATTCCATACCCTTACCACCCTCTGGGTAAAGAACCTGCCTCTGACATCCGTCCTATAACTACCACCCCTTAATTTAAAGCTATGTCCCCTCATGCTAGCTTTCTCCATCCAAAGAAAAAGGCTATCACTGTCCACCCTATCTAAACCTCTAATCATCTTATATGTTTCAATAAGGTCTCCTCTTAGCCGCCTTCTTTGTAACGAAAACAACCTCAAATCCCTCAGCCTCTCCTCATAAGACCTGCCCTCCATACCAGGCAACATCCTGGTAAATCTCCTCCTTATGGTGGTTAAGAAGGCATATGGGATACATTATTAGCCAAAGCATAGAATATAACAGCAAGAATATTATCATGGAGTAATCTAAAATGCTCACAAGGCCACAGCTAGAGTATTGTGTGCAGTCCTAGTTGCCACATTATAGGAAGACTGTGATTGCACCGGAGAGGGTGTAGAGGTGGTTCACTTATTGCTTGGGCTAGAGCATTCCAGCTATGAAGAGACACTGGTTGGGCTGGAGTTGTTTTCCCTGGAGCAGAGGAGGCCGAGGGGAGGTTGAAGGGAGGGGAGCATGGTTGAGATGTACAAAATTATGAGGGAGATAAATAGAGTAGATGGGAAGAATTGTTTCTCCTTATTAGAAGGTCACTAACCAAGAAGGAGGAGGGAGCACAGATTTAAGGTAAGGGGTAAGGGGTTATAGATAGGATTTGACGAAAAATGTTTTTCACCCAGGCATTGATGGGAATTTGGAACTCACTGCCTGAAAGAGTGGTGAAGGTGGGATTTAAGAATACATTTAAGAAGCATTTAATAGAGCACTCGAAACATCATAGCATACAAGGCTGCAGACAAAGTGCTGGAAAATGGAATTAGAATAGATAGATGCTTGATGGCCAGCGCAGACATGATGGGCTGAAGGATCTCTACCTGTGCTGTATAACTTTATGGGTGGTTGTCTCATCATGAGCTGTGCGAAGAGCTTTAATTCGAGATGATTAATTTTATTGATACTGGCTGAGGGTGAAACTTTGGCACAGTATCACTGCTCTTCACCGTGGGGTCATCTGAGATAGGATCTGACCTGAAAGAAAGCTCTTCTCTCACTGGGAAGATCAACCTTCAACCTGAAAAGATTTACTAGGATGCTACCAGGGTTTGATGATTTGAGTTCTAAGGAAAGGCTGGATAGACTGGGACTCTTTTCTCCAGAGAGTAGGAAGTTTAAGGGTGATTTTATAGAGATCCATAAAATAAAGAAAGGCATAGATCAGGTAAATAGTCAACGTCTTTTCCCAAAAGTAAGAGAGTCTAAAACTCGAGGGCATTGGTTTAAGGTGAGAGGGGAGAGATACAAAAGGTTCAGAGGGGCAATTTTTTCATACAGAGGGTGGTGAGTGTTTGGAGCGAGCTTCCAGAGATAGTATTAGAGGCAGATACAATTTTATCTTTTAAAAAACATTTAGACAGTTACATGGGTAAGATAGGTATGGAGGGATATGGGCCAAATGCAGGTAACTGGGGCTAGTTTTGTGGTAAAAAGAAGGGGCAGCTTAGGCAAGTTGGGCTGAAGGGTTTGTTTCATGCTGTAAACATTTATGACTGTATGGCCTGGATTTTGTGTTCAAGTCTCTGGATTGGGACTTAACCCCAAAACAGGATTTATTACAAGAGGAGACAAAGAACAAAGAACAAAGAACAACACAGCACCGGAAACAGGCCCTTCTGCCCAATGAGCCCGCGCCGCCGTCCTAACGTCTTAATGAGACGGTGGCACCATGGTGATATCATTGAATAAGTAAATCAGAGATCCAGGCAAATGCACTGGAAAGGACGGTTCAAACCTCACTATGGCAACTAGTAGAATTTATAAATCTGCAATATAAATGTGGTTTGATCAATGTGGTTGACTTTCAACCAGGGATGGGCAATAAATTCAGGCTAGCCAGCGACACCCATGTCCCACAAATTAATTAAAAAGGTTAGTCTCAGTAACTATGAAACTATCATCGATTGTTGCAAAAAAGAGCATTCAGGGAAGGAAATCCACCGTAATTATCCCATCTGGTGTACATGTAACTCCAGACCCCACAGCAATGTAGTTGACTTTTAAGAACTTTAAGAAATGGCCTTCAGTTTGGGGGCAATTAGGCATAGAAAATCCTAATGGTCTTGCTACTGATGCCCCACATCCCATGAAAGAATTAAGATAAGGATGTAGAGAGGATATTCCTGATGGTGGGGGAGATCAGAACAGAGGATATGGGGTAGATCATTTAGGACAGTGGTGAGGAGACATTTCTTCACCCAAAGAGTGATGAGCCTGGGGAATTCATTACCACAAGAAGTAGTCAATGCCAAAACATTGAATGTATTCAAAAGGCAGCTGGATATAGCACTTGGGGCGAATGGGATCAAAGGTTATGGGAGAAAGAAGGATTAGGTTACTGAGTTGGATGATCAACCATAATTGTGATGAATGGCTGAGTAAGTTCGAAGGGCCAAATGGCCTCCTCCTGCACCAATCTTCTATGCTTCTATATTTCTTTGTATAAACAAAGTGAGAGTCTTATCAACTGAACCATGGCTGATGTATATGAATCCAGCTGCCAGCTGTGAACAGGTTGGAGCCAATAAATCATCCCTTCAAATGGAATAATCTCTTGCGTGCCCTGACTTCCCACCTGTTCTGATTCACCAGGAACTTATTAATTTCCCCATCCTCGAGCCTCCCTCAGTTCTCAGTTCCACAGGGTGCTCTTTGGCCAGCTGGTCAGGGCAGTTTGGACAATGGACTTTAAGGTCGTGAAAGTGTCCTGGTTCAGCACACAGTGCTAATTATTTGTAAACTATTTATGTCGGAGCATGAATTTCTCTGCAAAGTTCCGGTTGGTTTTAGCAGAAACATCAAGTCAGCAACATTCTGTGGGATTAGTTCCGCTCTGTGACTTATTGTGCAACCATGGGGGTGTTACTGACAAAACATCTCCCAGTGAAGACACACACACACACACACAAAAGCACACACACACCTACACACACATATACACACATACTCACACACAAACACATACACACACTCACATTCACACACACTCACACACAAACACATACACACATTCACACACATATTCACACACAAACACACACTCACACACAAACATACGCACTCACACACACACACATATACACACACACATACACACACACACAAACACACACACATTCACATACACACACACATACACACTCACATACATACACACACTCACACACACACATGCACACACATACACACACTCACACACACACACACACTCAAGTACAAACACACGCTCACACACACTCACACTTGCACACACACACACACAAACACACACACATACTCCACGTACACAGACACACACACACACAGACATTTAGACACACGCATACACTCAAACACCACGCACACGCACAAATGCACATGCACATACACATGCAAACACACATACACAAACACATACTCACATACAGCCCAAGTATACACACACATGCACACACAAACACACATTTGCACACAAACACAAGCACATATCTATGCATACACACACATACATAGATACACACGTACATTTACATGCACGCATGCATATATTTATTCATGCATGGACACAAATGCACATCCGTATATACACATACATACACACGTGCACACATTAACACACACGTTTCATAGCAAGCTATAGAAAATAATAAATCATTCATATTTTAAGAGCTGCCAAGTGGTTAAAAACAAAATAAATATTTACATGATTGGATGCAGAGTGAGTGTATGGCTCTCACAGTCAAACACTTCACTTCACTTGCCCTTGCTTTATGTGCGAATAACTTCAGACATAAAAGGAGGAAAAAAAACTACATGGACAGTGATCAGCAGAATGTGGCAACCCTGTATATGGGCAACAGTCAGTAAAATGTTTCATGGGCCCCATTCAAAGCCCAAATGTGGCCCTGGGGCTGCAAGTTTCCCACCACTGACCGGGTGATTCACAGTAAATGTCTGGTATGACTGATACAAAGCAATCTTCAATCCCAAATTCGATTTCTCCTCTGGGTTTAGTGCACCGTTTTCAGCTGAGTGGGTGATTTAGAGTGTTACAGTTAGTCTCACTGTGTTTGGGATATCTGTGTGTGTATGCATGTGCATGTGTGTGTACATGTGAATGTGTGTGTTTCTGTGTGCACGTGCATGTGTGCTTGTGAGTGTTGTGTTTGTGTGTGAGTGTGTATGCATGTGTGTGTGTGTGCCTGTGCAGGTGTACGTGTTTGTGTGTATGCTTGTGGGTTTGTTTGTGTGTGTGTGTGTATGCATGTGTGATTATGTATGCCAGTGCGTATGCATATGTGTGTATGTGTGTGCGTGCGCGCACATGTTTGTCAGTACGTCTGCATGTGTATGGGTGTGTGCCTTTGTGTGTATGTGTTTGTGTGTATATGCATGCATGTTTGTGCATGTTTGTCTGTGTGTGTGAATGTGCGATTGTGTATGCCAGTGCATATGCATGTGTGTGAGTGTGCGGGTGTGTGTGTGTGCGGGTGTGTGTGTGTGCGGGTGTGTGTGTGTGTGTGTGCCAATGCATGTGTGTATGTGTGTGGGTTTATGGGTGCGTTGCTATAACATGATAATCCTCTACAATCGTCACTCTGGACTAAACACCAAAGGACAGATATCATAAACACCTCAACAAACTTTTTTTAGAATATAAACTTGGTCTGGTTAAAATGTTACAAGTTTCATTGTGACATTAATCAGACCCAGTTAATCGTGATGAAAAATTGACAAACACTGTTGTTTCACACCCTGTTGAACCCAAATGCTATGTTAATGTCAATCAGTAATTCTGTTACTGTTTTTAAAAATTGCTATTGTTCAAATTTTGGATTTCATCCAAGGTTCTGCTACATCAAATAAACAATGCTTTTAAGAACGGGGTGACCCCCCTAATTAATCCAGCGATTTGAGTATTATTGTCGTGCTGTCGGCCTAAAAATAAATAATTAGCATTTAACTAGTGCCTTTCATGGGTAGAAGATGACCCAAAGCACATTACAGCTAGTGAAGTACTTTTAGTACAGTACTTCCAACAGTACACTGTTATACCAAAGATTTGATTTGATTTATTATTGTCACATGTATACAGATACAATGAAAAGTATTGTTTCTTGTGCACTATACAGACAAAGCATATAATTCATAGGGGAGAAGGAAAGGAGAAAGTGGTGTTACACTGGGTTTTTCTGACAATGGTTTTGTGGTCATCAGCAGATTCTTAATTCCAAATATTTTTATTGAATTCAAATTATACTATCTGCTGTGGCAGAATTCGAACCCATGTCCCCAAAACATGCTGAGTTTCCTGGATTAATAGTCATGTAGTAATACCACTAGGCCATAGTCTCCTCTTAATGTAAGGTAAGTCTGTTCAGAAGTCCGATGGCAGAAGGAAAGAAGCTGCTCTTGAGTTGGCTGGTGCGTTACCTCAGGATTTTGTATCTTTTTCCTGACGGAAGAAGGTGGAAGAGAGAATGCCCAGGGGCACAGGATCCTTGATTAGAAGCACTACAGCCAATTTGTACACAGTACGCTCCTACAAACAGCAATGCAAAATGATTAGATAATCTATTTTACTAATGATGGTTGAGGAACAAATATTGGTCACGCTTATCTGAAAATACCACTCTGAAACGGTGCAGTGAGATCTCTCTCATTCACCTGAGAAGGCAAGTGGAGTCTTGGTTTAAGGTAATGTCTCATCCAAAAGGTGCTACTTCTCTCAATGTCGCAAACCCTCAGCACTCTCAGGAGTGTCAGCCTACATGATGTGCTTTTGGGAACTACATTTTTAGGAGGGAAATCAAGCCCTAGAGAAAGTGTTGACAGGCTTTACTAAAATAGCACCAGGATGGAGAACTTAATTAGAAGCAACAGAGGGGCCCGTGTTCTCCTTTGGGGTGGCCTGGTAGCACAGTAGTTTGCACCACTGCCTCATAGCACCTGGCATCTGGGTTCGATCCCTGGTTGTATGGAATCTGCATGTCTACCCTATGTCTGCGTGGGTTTCCTCCGGGTGCTCTGGTTTCCTTCCGTAATCTGAAAGGTGTTCTGGTTAGGTGCATTGGCCATGCTAAATTCTCGCCCAAACAGGTGTCGGAGTGCGGCGACAAGGGGATTTTCACAGTAACTTCAATGCGGTATTAATGTAAGCCTACTTGTAACACTAACAAATAAAGTTTGAAACTTTTGAGTTGAGCAGGTTAAGAAGGGATTTAATAAAGATTTACAAAATGATAAAGGGTTTTGTTCAGAGTAAATGAGGCTGGTGAATTAGTATCCAGAAGGCATGTGTTTTAGATAACTAGCAGAAGAATTAGAGAGGAAGTGAAGAAAATTACATTTTTACACTACAAGATATAGTGATCAGGAATGCACGCTATTTGGCCCATCAAGTCTGCTCCAACTCTCCAAAAGAACATCTTACCTAAACACTATCCCCATAACCAGTGCGTTTACCATACCTAATCCACCTAGCCTACATGTCTTTGGACTCAAAGGGAAAATTTAGCATGACCGATCACCTAATCTAAGTGGAGCTGAGTCCACAAAAAGATCAGCCATGATCTTATTGATGGTGGAGCATGCTCAAGGGGCCAGATGGCCTACTGCTGCTCCTAATTCTTATTAACCCCCATACCTTTGGACCATGGAAGAAAATGGAGCACCCATGCAGACACGGGGAGAACATGCAGACTTCTCACAGGCAGTCACTCAAGGCTAGAATCGAACCTGGTGCTGGGAGGCAGCAGTGTTAATCACTGTGCCACCATGTCAGAATGGTGGAAGTATTAAAACTCTCAAAACAGAATTGACTACAGGAATGAAGACATGCAGTGTTATGGAGAAAAATAGGACTTCTAAAGAACCAAACACAATGGGCTGAATGGCCTCCTCCTGTGCATTTGGTGATTGGATGAGCAGCCCCCATCTTGATCGAGCCTGCCAGTCATAAGTAGAAGGCTTCTAAAGTGGGGTGGAGGCTTCACAATTAGGGATGCAGAGTTTTCCCCAGCACCCTTTTTTCCCAGCCCTTTAATCTCCCCTTCTTAGCCCTGGCCTAGTGATGGATTTGGTATGGCAAACAAATGGGGATAGGGTCTGGCTAAGATACTTTTATGGAGAGTCAGTACAGACTCAATGGGCCGAATGGCATACGTTCCTGATTACAATATCCTGTTGTGTAAAAATGTAATTCTCTTCACCTCCTCTCTAATTCTTTTGCTAATTGCCTAAAACATGTATCTTCTGGATACCGGCTCACCAGCCCTCTCATGCCTGTCGCACAGCAATAGTCCCAACCACCTACCTGTGCTGGGATGGTCATGGAATTGCACTGGCAGAAGAGTCCCTGGGTGCGTGTGGTGAGAATAGGCATCATGCAAATGCAGTGCAGCTTAGACCTGAGGAACAGGGCATTTGTAATGCAAACATAAACAGGCTGCTTTGTTTTCTAGTTCTTGATAATGAGTTATTCCCAAAACATTCCGCTCCGAGCTCAGTGTTGATGAATGTTCCAAGGCCTTGACTTTCATTCTAAAGCACAGAAATGGACACAATGTTCCTTGGCTGAAACCAAACCAGTGATTCATAAAAGCTTCGCAGAACGTCCGTGTTCCTGTGTGAATCAGACATTCAAGAGGGTGTAGAGTAGATGCCCAGGAATGAGCGTGGAGATGAAAAACCTTACTTAAGGATAGATTGTAGAAGCTGGGTTATTTTCCAGGATCGAAATTGATGTTGCAGTGAATATCCCTGAAGTGAAAACTCAAGTTATGTCTCTTGAGCGGGAGTGAGTTTGGCTTATAAGAACATATGAACTAGGAATAGGAGTGAGCCATCTGGTCCCTCGAGCCTGCTCTGCCACTCAATTAGACCATAGTTAATCTTTTTGTGGACTCAGTTCCACTTACCCGCCTGCTCACCATAACCCTTAATTCCTTTACTGTTCAAAAATTTATCTATCCTTGTCTTAAAGACATTCAACTAGGGAACCTCAACTGCTTCACTGGGCAGAAAGACACAGCTTGGCTGCAGATAGACACTGGGCAGGGAGTTCCACAGATTCACAACCCTTTGGGTGAATTTGAATTGGAAATTGGATTTGGGTGAATTTAAATAAAACCCTTTTGTGGTGACACGGTGGCACATTGATTAGCACTGCTGCCTCACAGCACCAGAAACCCGGGTTTGGGTCCCAGCTTGGGTCACTGTCTGTGCAGAGTCTGCATGTTCTCCCCATATCTGCATGGGTTTCCTCCAAATGCTCCGGTTTCCTCCTACAGTGTGAAAGACGTGCTGGTTAGGTGCATTAGCCATGCTAAATTCTCCCTCAGTGTTTCAAATAAGTTTCTATCAAATAAATCGGTTGGATTATAAATTGGTGTTGCTAAATTCTTACTGAGTTCTTTCAAATAAGGGCCAGAGTGTGGCAACAAGGGGAATTTCACAGTAACTTCATTGCAGTGCTACTGTAAACTCTTTTGTGGCACTAATAAATAAACTTGAAACTAATAAATAAACTTGACGAAGTCCCTCCTCAACTCAGTCCTAAATCTGCTCTTGTTTTGAGGCTATGTCCCCTAGTTCTATGTTCACCCGCCAGTGGAAGCAACCTTCCTGCTTCTATCTTATTTATTCCCTTTATGCTCTTGTAAGTGTGAGTGGCTGGATTTATCTTTGAAAGTGAATGTTTATTTGTGTGTGTCAGAATACCTGTGCATTTTTTTAATATGTCACGTGTGTGTGCATGTGTTTAAAATTCTATCCCATTCTTGGAGTCACGAAATCAATGCACAGAGTGGACAGGGTGAGCCCGAATCACCTCCTCCCGAAAAATAATCCAAATTCAAATTGAGTCCCATTCATAGTCCCTACAAAAGATGCCTGCTAACTCCAAACCAACAAGAAGAGGCATTATACCCAAGCTCAAGCTTAATTCTACACTTAGCCAAAAGGCCAAAATATGATGTATACCTGTATTGCTGTCCCTGTGTGTGTCTGTCTGTCTGTCTGTGTATCTGCCTGTGTGTGCTTGTGTCTCTCTATATATTTGTGTGACTGTGTGTGTCCGTCTGAAGTCTGATTCTGTGTCTATCTGTAGTCTGGCTCTGTGTCTATCTGTAGTCTGGCTCTGTGTCTGTCTGCAGTCCAGCTCTGTGTCTATCTGTAGTCTGGTTCTGTGTCACTCTGCAGTCCAGCTCTGTGTCTATCTGTAGTCTGGCTCTGTGTCACTCTGCAGTCCAGCTCTGTGTCTATCTGTAGTCTGGTTCTGTGTCTGTCTGCAGTCTGTCTCTATGTCTGTCTGCAGTCTGGCTCTGTGTCTGTCTGCAGTCCAGCTCTGTGTCTGTCTGCAATCTGTCTCTGTGTCTGTCTGCAGTCTGTCTCTGTGTCTGTCTGTAGTCAGGCTTTGTGTGCATCTGTGTCTGTTTACATTTGGCAGTCAGTAGGTTTATTTTTCCGGGCAGATTATTACGCTTGGGAGTGAACCTAACCGATAGTGCGACTGCCAGTATATCTCACTCTCCTCCAATTGTCCAATGAAGGATAGCTGGCAGGCTGACGAGGTGGGAGAGTGAATCAGTGGGCAGAGTCTTGTGGGTGCTGGAAATGTTACCAGCCAACCCTGCCATCTACCCCACTGAACACTCAGACTGCAGGACGCACTGCTCTGACCAGCTGTGCTCTCACCTCTTGTGAGCTGCAGGATGTTGTGGGGTGAAGTTGGGTTGGGGGGTGGGGAGGGAGGGTGGGTGGGGGGAGGCTGATAAAATTGCATTGTTCCAAAAAATACTAATTGACTAATTAACTATTTAAATTGGCTTCCAACTTCAAACCCACTTCCAAGAGCTTGTGTGAATATATATGTGTTTGTGCACGTGTCAATGCATCAGTGTGACTGTCTGCATGTGAGTGTGCGTTTATGCATATGTGTGTCTGTATGTCTGCATGTGTACCTATGCTTCTGCTGCGTATGTCTATTTATGATGGTATGTTTGTTTATGTATGTGAATCTGCATGTCTGTGTGTGTATGTGTCCATGTGAGGAGCAACGCTCTGAAAACTAATGGCATTTGTAACCAAATAAACCTGTTGGACTTTAACCTGGTATTGTGAGACTTCTTTCTGTGTGTTACACATGTGCCTATCTATCTGTGTACGTGTGTGTCAATGGGTGTTTGTGTGAGCATGAGTGTGTATATACATGTATATGCATGTGTGTGTGTGTGTGTGTGTGTGTGTGTGTGTGTGTGTGTGTGTGTGTGTGTGTGTGTGTGTGTGTGTGTGTGTCTGTCTGTGTCTGTGTATAAACATGAACAAAGGAGACAAAGAAAATTACAGGAACAGGTCCTTCAGCCCTCCAAGCCTGTGATGATCATGATTTTTTTTTCCAAAAATATACTTTATTCATAAAAATTTCAGTTAAGACATTGCAAGTCTACATGCCTATAAATTGCAAACAGTGCCAAATAAAGCATTTTTACAGTTCTATACAAATTACAGTTATTTCATTTCAATACTTAAAACTATATACATGCTTCAAAAATTACTGTGTGCCGTTACTTCTTATTAAGCTGATAAGAACAGATATTTTTTCCAAATATATACTTTATTCATAAAAATCTCAATTAAAACATTGTAAGTCTACATGTCTATAAATTGCAAACAGTGCAGAATAAAACATTTTACAGTTGTATACAAATTACAGTCATAACATTTCAAAACATAAAATTATATACATGCCTCAAAAATTACTGTGTACCATTATTTCTCAGATTGGCACACAGTTACGCAGGCCGAGGGTATTCTGCAGTTCCCAGGCCCTTGGTCTGCCTCCATTGAAAAGTCTTATACCGGGGCCTTTCCCCATTGTGCTTTTGCAGCGGGTGCCCCAAGCTTCAGTGCATCCCTCAGCACGTAGTCCTGGACTTCGAAATGTGCCAGTCTGAAACACTCGGTTGAGGACAGTTCTTTCAACTGGAAGATCAGCAAGTATCGGGCGGACCAAAGTTCTTCCTTCACCGAGTTGATGACCTTCCAGCAGCAGTTGATATTCGTCTCAGTATGCATCCCCGGAAACAGCCCGTGGAGCACAGAGTCCTGTATTAATGCCTGCTCGGGACGAACCTCGACAAATACCACTGCATCTCACTCCAGACCTTCGTTGCAAAGGCACATTCCACAAGGAGGTGTGTGTGCTGATCATGATGCCCTAATTAAACTAAAAAAAATCCTGTCCTAACTCAGTCCATTTCCCTCTATTCCTTCTTTATTCATATACCCATCCAAGTGCCTCTTAAATGATGCTAAAGTCTCTGCTTCTACCATCTCCTCTGACAGCGTATTCCAGATACTCACCAATCTCTGCGTGAAAAACTTTCCCTGCACAGTTCCCTTAAACTTTTTCCCTCTCACCTTGAACCTGTGCCCCCTTGTAATTGACACTTCCACCAACTTATGTGTCTTATAATTTTGTAGACCTCTATCAGGTCTCCCCACATCCTCCATCTTTCCACTGAAAACAATCCTAGTTTATTCAACCTCCCCTCATAGCCATCGCTCTTGAGACCTGGTAGCATCTCACTGAAGCTCCTTTGTACTCTGTCCAATGTTTCCATGTCTTTTTGGTAATGCGGTGACCAGAACTGCACACAATACTACAAGTGTGGCCTAATCAAGGTTTTATATAGATGCCACACGATTTTTCCAACTCCTGGACTTAGTGCCCCAGCTGATGAAGACAAGCGTGAAATATGCCTTCTTAATCATCTTGGCCACCTGTGTATCCATCTAGCCAGCCCATCCCAAATCTCATGTGATGTTAATTTTTGTACCAGTGTGCCAAGTGGGATCTTGTCAAATACCTTGTCTGTGTGTGTGTGTGTGTGCGTGTCCATGTGTGTAAGTTTATAGGTGTGTGTTGTGTATATCTGTGTGTATGAGTTGTGTTGTTTGTGAGTGTGGAGGTGTGTGTATCTCTGTGTGGATGTGTGTGTGTCTGTGCATGTGGGTGTATCTGTGTGTGTGCATGTTGTGTGTGTGTGCGCATTTGTGTGTGTGTATCTGTTTGTGTATATATTAATGTGTGTGTTTGTGTATGTGTGTATGTATCTTTGTGTGTGAGTGAGTGTGTATGTGTGTGTGTATCTGTGTGAGTGGATGTGTGTGTGGGTGTGTATCTGTGTGTGCGTACCTGTGTATATGTTTGTGTGTGTGTATTGGTGTGTGTGTTTGTGGGTGTGAGTATGGGTGTAGCTGTGTGTATGTGTGTATCCGTGTGTGTGTATGTATCTGTGTTTCTGTGTATATGTATGTGTGGGTGTGGGTGTGGGTGTAGCTGTGTGTATGTATCTGTGTATATGTATGTGTGTGTGTGGGTGTGGGTGTAGCTGTGTGTGTGTATCTGTGTTTCTGTGTATATGTGTGTGTGGGTGTGGGTGTGGGTGTAGCTGTGTGTATGTATCTGTGTTTCTGTGTATATGTATGTGTGTGTGTGTGTGGGTGTAGCTGTGTGTGTGTATCTGTGTTTCTGTGTATATGTATGTGTGTGTGTGGTGTGGTGTGTGTAGCTGTGTGTGTGTATCTGTGTTTCTGTGTATATGTATGTGTGTGTGTGGTGTGTGGTGTAGCTGTGTGTGTGTATCTGTGTTTCTGTGTGTGTGTGTGTGGGTGGGTGTGTGTGTGTATCTGTATATGTATGTGTGTGTGTGTGGGTGTGGGTGTAGCTGTGTGTGTGTATCTGTGTTTTCTGTGTATATGTGTGTGTGTGTGTGTGTGTGTGTGTGTGTGTGGTGTGGTATCTGTGTTTCTGTGTATATGTGTGTGTGTGTGTGGGTGTGGGTGTCGGTGTGGGTGTAGCTGTGTGTGTGTATCTGTGTTTCTGTGTGTATATATATGTGTGTGTGTGGTGTGTGTGTGTGTGTGTGGGTGTGTGTGTGTGTGTGTGTGTATCTGTGTTTCTGTGTATATGTATGTGTGTGTGTGTGTGGGTGTGGGTGTAGCCGTGTGTGTGTCTGTGTTTCTGTGTATATGTGTGTGTGTGGGTGTGGGTGTGGGTGTAGCCGTGTGTGTGTATCTGTGTTTCTGTGTATATGTATGTTGTGTGTGTGTGGTTGTGGGTGTGTGTGCTATATGTGTGTGTGTGGGTGTGTGTGGGTGTAGCTGTGTGTGTGTATCTGTGTTTCTGTGTATATGTATGTGTGTGTGTGGGTGTGGGTGTGGGTGTAGCTGTGTGTGTGTATCTGTGTTTCTGTGTATATGTATGTGTGTGTGTGTGTGGGTGTGGGTGTGGGTGTAGCTGTGTGTGTGTATCTGTGTTTCTGTGTATATGTATGTGTGTGTGTGTGGGTGTGGGTGTAGCTGTGTGTGTGTATCTGTGTTTCTGTGTATATTGTGTGTGTGTGTGTGTGGGTGTGGGTGTGGGTGTAGCTGTGTGTGTGTATCTGTGTTTCTGTGTATATGTTTGTGTGTGTGTGGGTGTGGGTGTGGGTGTAGCTGTGTGTGTGTGTATCTGTGTTTCTGTGTATATGTTTGTGTGTGTGTGGTGTGGGTGTGTGTGGGTGTGTGTGTGTGCTGTGTGTGTGTGTGTCTGTGTATATGTGTGTGTGTGTGTGTGTGTTGTGTGTGTGTGTGTGTGTGTGTGTGTGTGTGTATCTGTGTTTCTGTGTATATGTATATGTGTGTGTGTGTGTGTGTGTGTGTGTGTGTGCCTTTTTTGGAGTTTAATAATCTGCACATTCTCAAGCAGCAGACAGGGGGCTGTACAGATACTGCAAACTCTCACCTCAGTTTTTCGTGCTTCAGATAACAAAAACATGAGTTTATGCACCTGATTAATGTAAATTTAGGTCTCACCCTCAGTACCAAGGCGTGTTCTAACATTTGGGTGTTTATCTGCATCCTCCCTTATCCGAGTATAATATTTTAACACATTCTCCTTGTGTACCAGGACCACAGCAACATTCAGCACATCAACATTTGTTTCTGTTCTGACCAGTTTACTGCACAAGTATGAATGCAAATTGGGAAGAGATTACACAGAAAATTACCACACAGGGTTTGATATACTCACTCTCAGAGTTTTGCTGTGAACAAGACTCTTAACAGATTTGTATCCATATGTAGATGCATAATTAAGGATGAAACGCTCCCCAGACATTCTCTCTTCCACTTTCTTCGGGTGGGGAAAAAGATACAGAAGTCTGAGGTCACATACCAACCGACTCAAGAACAGCTTTTTACCTGCTGCTGTCAGACTTTTGAATGGACCCACCTTGCATTAAATTGATCTTTCTCTTCACCCTGGCTATGACTACATTGGGGAAGCAATGGACTAGTGGTATTATCGCTGGACTATTCATCCAGAAACACAACTGATGTTCTGGGGAGCGGGGTTCAAATCCATGGCAGATGGTGGTATCTGAATTCAATAAAAAATATTTGGAATTATAAGCCTAACCATGAGACCATTGTCAATTGTTGGAAAAACCCATCTGGTTCACTAATGTCGTTTAGGGAAGGAAATCTGCTGAACTTAATTGTTCTGGTCCACATGTAACTCCAGATCCACAGCAATGTGATTGACTCTCAACTGGCAACTAGATTGGGTAATAAGGTATGGGGCACAGGTGAGGTCGTAACTGGAGTACTGCATGCAGTTTTTGTCCCCATATTTGCCTTGTACAAAGTACAGAGAAGGTTCACCAGGCTGATACCGGAGGGGGTTAGTTTATGAAGAGAAATTGAATAGGCTGGACCTGTACTCATTAGAGTTTAGAAGGCTGAGGGAGGATCTTATAGAGACTTACAAGATAATGAAGGGGCTAGATAGAGTAGAGGTAGAGAGATTCTTCCCACTTAGAAAGGAAACCAGAACTAGAGGGCACAGCCTCAAAATAAGGGGGGGTGCAGTTTAGAATGGAGTTGAGGAGGAGCTTCTTCACTCAAAGGGTAGTGAATCTCTGGAATTCTCTGCCCATTGAAGTAGTGGAGGCTACCACATTGAATATATTTAAGTCACGAGTAGATAGATTCCTGATAGACAAGGGAATTAAGGGTTATGGGGAGAAAGCAGGAAAGTGGAACTGATCCACTTCAGATCAGCTATGATCTTATTGAATGGTGGGGCAGGCTTGAAGGTCTAGATGGCCTATTCCTGCTCCTATTTCTTATGTTCTTAAATGCTGCCCAAGTCCCATGAATGAATTTAAAAAAAAATCTGCATTCTCTCCTGTGTTTCTCAATGAACAGTATGCTTTGTCTGTATAGTGCGCAAGAAACAATACTTCTCACTGCATGTTAATACATGTGACAATAATAAATCAGCTCAAATCAAAAAACACTCTGGACAATCTGATCTGTTACCATTTGCATTTAATGCTTTCATAGACAAAGCTACAAAGTAAGTGATAGCTACAGTCAGAATTCCCTCTTGTGTCAGGTTGTAAAAAGATTACAGTTCCACTATTTGATTAAATTAATTTTGATTTAAATTAAGTTTCAAATGATTTTGACCTCAGTTCTATTTACCCACGGGAACTCTGACAAACAAAGTTCACTGGATTGGAAGTCTCTCTGTGCTCAATGTTTTGAGGGAGATTGTTCCAGGTTTCCACCATTCTTTATGTGAAGAATGTTTCCTGATTTGTTTCCTGAATGGCCAAGCTCGAGTTATAAGAATACACTCCTTTCTTCTCAATTGTCCGTTGAAGGAAGTGGTTTCTCCGCATGCACCCTACTGAATCTTTTTAATATTGAAATACCTCAAACAGATTATCCTTCCACCTCCCACACTCAAACAAATACAGGCCAAGTTTATGAAATCAGTCTTTATAATTTAACCCTCCAAATGCGAGGTGATGCACTTTGGCCGGAAAAATGTAGAAGAGAGTTATAGGATAAAAGGTAAAACTATATGGAGCATAGAGACGCAGAGAGACTTGGGGGTGCAGGTTCACAAGTCTCTGAAGGTGTCCTCACAGGTGGAGAAGGTGATAAAGAAGGCGTATAGTATGTTAGCTTTCATAGAAAAGGGTATAGAATACAAGAGTAGGAGTTTGATGTTGCAGTTGTATAGAACTTTGGTTAGGCCTCACTTGGAATACTGCGTCCAGTTCTGGTCGCCGTACTATCGGAAGGATGTGGAGTCCTTGGAGAGAGTGCAGAGGAGGTTTACCAGGATGCTGCCTGGTATGGAAGGACTGTCTTATGAGGAACGATTAGATAGACTGGGGTTGTTTTCCCTTGAAAGACGTCGGCTTAGAGGGGATCTCATAGAGGTGTATAAGATTATAAGGGGTATAGATAGAGTAAATGGAGGTAAACTTTTTCCACCTTTAGAAATGGATAGGACGAGGGGTCATGGCCATAGGGTGAGGGGGGCTATGTATAGGACGAATATTAGAGGGCAGTTTTTCACACAAAGGGTAGTGGGGGTGTGGAATGCACTGCCGAGTAAGGTGGTGGGAGCAGGCACGCTGGGGCTGTTTAAGGGTCTCTTGGACAGCCACATGAGCGGTATGCAGATAGAGGGATATAGTAGGACTGTTTAACTACGGCTTTTTCCACAGGTAATTTGGTCCATACTTGACCAACATTGAGCATGCATTCGGCAGGTGGTGCGGGTACAGCTCTTGGATGTTGATTCATGGGTTGCCTGGTACCTCATGTCGTAAATGAGTGCTTTATGTGGACCATCTGAAGGGCACCATGACAGCTCAGAGACTATCGATGTGGCTGTGCAGACACTTGGAATTGGGCCGGTGTCTGCGGGAGTTTGCGCGTTCTCCCCGTGGTTGCGTGGGTTTTCTCCGGGCACTCCGGTTTCCTCCCACAACCCAAAAATTCGCTCTTAGGCTGATTGGGAAACAAATTGTCCCTATAGTGAGAAGTTTCCATATTAGGAATAATATATATATTATTATATAGGAATAATATAATAGGATAATGGATTTGCTACTATATAGTTATGACGGCGGCGCCGTCTCGTTGGGCCGAAGGGCCTGTTTCCCGTGCTGTGTTGCTCTTAATAAAAAAAAAATTAATAAAAAAAAAGCACAATGTGGAAAAGTGTCTAAGTTTGATATCTTGCAGAAGGGTGTAGAGGCTTTTGAGAGGGTACAGAAAAGATTTACCAGGATGCTGCCTAGTATTGAGGGCATTAGCTATGAGGAGAGGTTGGAGAAACTTGGTTTGTTCTCACTGGAGCGACAGAGATTAAGGGCGACCCGATAGAAGTTTACAAGATTATGAAGGGCATGGACAGAGTCGATAGTCAGAAACCTTTTCCCAGGATGGAAGAGTTAATTACTAGGGGGCATAGATTTAAGGTAAGAGGGGCGAAGGACTTGTATGAGGCAAGCTTTTTACACAGAAGTGGTGGGTGCCTCGAAGGGGAGGTAGTGAAAGCAGGTATGATGGTGACTTTTAAAGGGCGACAAGTTCCATCTGCAGGAGAAAAATCCAACCCAGTCAATTACCGGGCCAACAGTCTACCCTCAAACATCAGCAAACTAATGGAAGACATTGTTGTCAGACCTATCAGGTAGCACTTACACATCAATAATGGGGAAGCGATGGCCCAGTGGGATTATCGCTAGACTATTAATCCAGAAAGTCAGCTAATGTTCTCTGGACCTGGGTTCGAATCCTGCCACAGCAGCTGTTGGAATTTGAATACAATAAAATAAACCTGGAATTAAGAATCTACCAATGAAATCATTGTGGATTTTTGGAAAAACCCATCTGGTTCACTAATGTCCTTTAGAGAAGGAAATCCTTACCTTGCCTGGCCTGCATGTGACTCCAGAGCCACAGAAATGTGATTGACTCTCAACCACCTTCTGAAATGGCCAAGCGAGCCACTCAGCTCATGGCAACTGGTGATTGGCAATAAGAACAGTTAAAACTTTAATGATGATCATGAAACTATTGTCGATTGTCGGAAAATCCTAACTGGTTATCTAGTGTCTTGAGGGAAGGAAATTTGCCATCCTTACCTGGCCTGGCCTACATGTGACTCCAGGCTTATAGGCAATGTGATTGACCATTAAATGTCCTCAGGGATGGGCGGTAACTGCTGGCCCAGCCCACATTCCATGAACAAATGTAAAAGCAATATATATGTCACAGCTTACGCATTTTTTATTTATTCATGTGATATGGGCCAACATTTATTACACATCCCTATTTGCCCTTTTAAGAGTCAACCACATTGCTGTGGGTCTGGATTCACATGTAGACCAGACCGGGTAAGGATGGCAGATTTCCTTTCCCAAAGGACATTAGTGAAGCAAATGGGTAATTCCAAAAATGGTTTCAGGGTCATCAGTAGACTTTCAATTCCAGGTTTTTTATCAAATTCAAGTTTTAAATTCCTGCTCAATTGTTTGTACGAATCAGCAGAGCACTCTGCAATGCTTTGCGCCTTATTGTGTTCTCAAGTAATTAAAAATTCGAGAACTCATTGTGCAGTATTATTTGTGTTAATCCTCAGCAATCTGCTGTGGCGGGATTTAAACACAGGTCCTCAAAGCATTACACTGGGTCTCCAGATTACTAATCCAGCGATAATACCACTGCGCCACTGCCTCCCCCTATATGAAGCATTTGGACAGATTCCACATAAGATGCACTCGAGTCATTAGGCCCGGATGGATGGACAAGTACTGTGAAGACTGATGATAAGATCGCTGAGCTGGTCACGCATACACAATATAAAAGTGAACATTGCCTGCAATGTAGGCCAAGATTAATGTTTAAGGCCTCTTTGCAGGTGAACCTAAGGAGAGAAAAGAATTACCTGAGAAGCAATCACAAATGGCACCGAGCCCTTGGAAATACAACAAAATATAAAAGGCAAAAAGGCTGGGCAATCCCAACAAAACCAAACTATGTTCTTGTCCGCATTGTAAAAGGCAGTGCAGTTATACAATCACAACAGATCACTACCCACACACACACACACTCACACACACACACACACACACTCACACACACACACACTCACACACGCTCATACACACACACACAAACACACATGCACTCACATACACACACACACACACACAAACACACACATGCACACACTTACACACACGCGCGCGTGCGCAGAAACACACACAAACACATTCACACATACATACACGCACACTCACACACACACATACATACACACACATTCACACATACACACACACATACACGCATACATACACATGCACACACACACTCACACACATACATGCACACACGCACACTCTCACACTCACATACACACATACAATCTCTCTCACATTCACACACACACATGCACATACATGCACACACACACTCACATACACACACGTACACACACACACTCTCTCATACAAACCAGCCATCATCAATAACAAAGAGAAACCAATGGCAAAAGCAAAATACTGCGGAGACTGTAATCTGACACAGAAACAGAAAATGCTGGAAAATTTTAGCAATCTGACAGCAACTGCTGGGAGGGAATCGAGTCAACAATCCAATCTGAATAACCCTTCATCAGAGCCAGAAATAGACAATGGAACCAATTTAGTTTGACCGACTCAGTAACAGACCGGACAAGGACATTTACCCATGATGAAGGGCCATCCAGACTTGAAATGTTGCTTCTATTCTCTCTCCACAGAGGCCGTCAGACCTGCTAAGATTTTCCAGCATTTTCTGCTTTTGTTCCAGAAACCAATGGGAACACTTCTCACCCTATCTTCTCTTTCCATTGGCTGGAGTTTTAGTTGGTGACTAATCCCGCCGCCTTGTTATTTTTAATGTAAAGAGAGAATTTAGTCAGAGAAAATTTGGACAATCTAAGGGAGAGTCTCAGGAGCTGGAGAAGGTGAACCACGGATATAGTAACCATTCTGCTATCAGGTAAGTGCTCAGAAGTAAGGGCCGGAGGTGTGGCATTGTTTACTAGGAATTGCTCCGGGAACTATAGCTACTTGAAAGTCACGTAGTCCTTGCGCATACTCAACAACTTTTCTTTGTTTTGCAATTCTGCAATTAGGATGCACAAATATTGTTTCTGCCACTTTTCAACATTGTAATTTCCTCCTCACATGTCGATAACCACTCCTGGCCGCATCTGCCAGAGCAATGCACTAAATAGTCTTTCCCAAGGTCATCTGCAATGCAACTCTGATCCATGATCTCCACAATGTGTACAATGATGTGGATAAAAATTTGCTCTTTGATCTTCTCTTGCCTTGGGGAAGGGCAGTTTGGACTTCATTTGGCGTCTTCCACACTTCACATAGTCAAGACGGGAAAGTTCAAACTTTCACCATGTCTTTCAGTGTGTGTTCTTTTCCTGAATGTCTAAATGCCATAATTGTCTGGTTTCTTATTGAGGAGGAGGCAATGGCCTGCTGATATTATCACTGGACTATTGATCCAAAAACTCAGCTAATGTTCTGGAGATCTGGTTTCGAATCCCATCACGGCAGATGATGGAATTTGAATTCAATCAATCCGGGATTAAGAATCTACTGATGATCATGAAACCATTGTCGATTGTTGGAAAATCCCATCTGGTTCACTAATGTCCTTTAGGGAAGGAAATCTGCTGCCCTTACCTGGTCTGGCCTACATGTGACTCCAGAGCCATAGCAATGTGCCATCAGTTTCAATGGGCAATAAATGCCAGCCAACCAGTGAAGCCAATGTGCCAAAAATGAATTAAAAATTACAAAATCAGTCAAAATAAGTTGATGCCATTATTTATTCCTGACCAGTATCTATCAATGCCATCTTGGCCAACCTCACACCTGTAGTGTAAAGGGTTAAGATATGGAATACATTAATAAATGATGATATAACACTGATACTAACCAGTTATGTATTAGCCGAGAGGGAGAGAGAGAGGATTTGGAATTATGCCTAAAGGCTTATTCTGTAGCTGTTGAGAAATGGTACTAATAAACATTTTCTGCGCAGATACCAGAGTGTGTCTATGGAGTGCCTAAGGACCAAGTGCCAAACTTCAAGCCAAAGCAGAAGGACCCAATCTCAGAACACCATTATACTTTAACATCTTACAGACAATTGAGCAAATCTAAACCTTTATCTGCCTGAATTCTAACCTGCAGTAATGTCTGATCTGCATTGGCTCCTAATCTGATAATGTCTCGATTTTAAATTTTTTCATCCTTGTGTACAATCTTCTTGCCTCTCTCTGACTGTGCGAGTTCCCCCCACCTTCCCAAACTACACCCCCTCATCCTTTCAAGCACTTTGCGATCCTCTAATCTGGTTTCTTGCATCTTCTCACACTCTTCACTGTGCCAAGGCAGTTCCTTCAAGTATCCAGGTCTACGCTCTGGAATTTCCTTCATAAACTCCCCCATCCCCTCTCTCTCTCTTTGTTCAAGACACACCTTAAAACCTTTTATTTGATTAAATTACTGCCTTTCTGCCTTAATGCCTCCTCTATTAACTTGGTTTCAAATTAACACTCCTGTGAATGTTTTCCTACACTAATACCATTATATATTTTTAAAATTTATTTTTATGGGTGTTATTGGCTAGGCCAATATATTGGAGATTGCTAATTGCCCTTGAGAAGGGGATTGTGGGCTGCCTTCTTAAACTGCTGCAGTCCATGCAGTGTAGGTACACCTACAGTGCTGTTAGGGAAAGTGTTTCAGGATTTTGACCCAATGGCAGTGAAGGAATGGCAACATATTTCTAATTCAGGATGGCGAGTGACAAGTGGGGGTGTGGTCTTTTCTGTCTGGATGGAAGTGGTCATGGGTTTGGAAGGAGTTACCTAAGGAACTTTGGTGAGTTCCTGCAGTGCATCTTGTAGATAGCATACACTGCCATTACTGAGTATCGATGGTGGAGGGAGTTAATGTTTGTGCATGGCGTGGCAATCAAATGGGCTACTTTGTCCTGGATGGTGTCGAGCTTCTTGAGGGTTGTTGCAGTTGCACTCATCCAAGCAAGTTCCATCACACTCCTGACCTGTGTCCTTGTAAATGGTGAATACGCTTTGGGGAGTCAGGTTACTCGCCACAGAATTTCTAGCCTTTGACCTATTATGATAGCCACTACATATATCTATATATATCTAGCCAACTCAGTTTTCTGGTCAATGGCAAGCCCCAGGATGTTGATAGTGTGGGATTCAGTGATGGTAACACCTTTGAATATAAATGTTGTCACCAACCTGAGCTGGATTAATTGATCACAGCTTGAGAAGTAATAGGAGGCTATTATTATAAACTTCTCCACCCGAAACAAAGAGATAACAAAGAGAAAACTTTCAACCAGATTTTGTAGAAAATTCCCCGAAACAGTGAATATTTATGGATATTGAATGAGCACAAAATTGGCATGTTTCTGAGTTCCTACTGGTTTGTATTCTTTGTCGATATTCATCGTCAAGGTACAGATATTACAAGGTATAGAAGTCTATATCTTGTCTACCACAAATTAGTGGGGAAGGGTCCGAAAATGGAAATCTCCATCGACCACAGACAACAATTTATGGTCTCGCCTGAATGAGGCTGCAAAATCCCACCCTAAATGTATTTAATTTTGGCTGCAAAGCACTTTGAGATATCCTGGGAACCTGTTAAAGTTTATTTATTAGTCATATATAAGGCTTACATTAACATTGCAATGAAGTTACTGTCAAATTCCCCTAGCCGCCACATTCCAGCACCTGTTCGGGTCAAAATACCCAATCAGCACATCTTTCAGACTTTGAGATGAAACCCACACATACACGGGGAGAATGTGCAAACTCCACACAGACAGTGATCCAAGTCGAGAATCGAACCTGTTTCCTTGGTATTGTGAGGTAACAGTGTTAACCACTGTGCCACCATGCCACCCCAGATATGGAGGCAGCTAAATAAATGCATCTGTTACTTCCTATTAATTTCCAACACGGTGATCTTAGAGTGATCTATAAAATGTGGCTGACTCTCAACCGCCCACAAAATAATGAGGGGCATTGATCATCTAGATAGTCAACACGTTTTTCCAATGGTAGGCAAGTCTAAAACTACAGGGCACAGGTTTAAGGTGAGAGGGGAGAGATTCAAAAGAGTCCAGAGGGGCAATTTTTTCACACAGAGGGTGGTGATGTTTGGAACAAGCTGCTAGAGATAGTAGGAGAGACGGGTACAATTTTGTCTTTTAAAAAGCATTTAGACAGTTATACGGTTAAGATGGGTATAGAGGGATATTGGGCAAATGTGAATAATTGGGACTAGCTTAGTGGTAAAAAAGGATGGCATGGACAAGTTGGGCCGAAGGGCCTGTTTCCATGTTGTCAACTTCTATGTCTCAATAACTTCATTTATTTATTGCTTTTTCTATACATCCAAGGCAACCTGCAACTTAAAATTTGATGCTGAGTTACAGAAAGACGTGACAGCTGAAGCTCGGTGAATGGATAGGATATGAGAAATGTCTTAAAAAAGGAGAGAGAGAGAGAGCAAAAAGGTTTTGGTGGGGATTGGGGGTTGGCAGGGGTGGGGGGTAGGGGGTGGGAGGATGAGGGTGGACAGGGGATGGGAGTTGGGTGGGAGGGTGACTCCAGAGCTTAAGCTCTTAGAGGTTGGCTGAAGACACAGTCGTCAATGGTGGTAAAAATTGGGACGCTCAAGGGCTGGACTTGGAAGAATGCAGAGGTTGCTGAGGATTGTTGGACTGGGGAAAGTAACAGAAACATGGAAGGATGAAGCTATGCAGGGATTGGAAAACTAAAGACATGGCCAGAATTTTCCAGCCACCTCCCCCGCCCCCCTCCCCCAATCTTCTGGTTCTGCTGAAGTCAATAACAATTTGAGAGGCTCACCTGTCCCACCACTTCTGGGGAGAGAGGGTTTGCACTTCTGGGGAGAGACGGTTTGCACCACAATTTGGTGCAACTGGAATATTCCACTGCATGGGAAGGACTGGAAAATTCCATCCGAGAATTTTTAAATTGGGATATTATTGGACCAGGAGACAATGGTGGCTATCGAGTGGGGGCTGGGGCAGGCTGGGGACGTGGATGATCATGACTTGGTGTGTTAGGAGATAAGGACTTTGGGGTGAGCGGATGTCTACAGAAGCTGCAATGGGAGGGGCCAGCTGGAATAACACTGCACTGGTTAAATCTGTAAGTATCAAAGTCATGGATAAGTCAACACCTTCAAGAGATAAGAAGATTAAAAGGTGGAAAAAACTTGAAGCAGGTCTAGGGATGACACACACTCTTCAGAAAACAGGAGTATACCGTTTGGCATTTCAAGCCTGCTCTGCCATTCATTTTGATCTAAAAGGTTAACACCTTATTCCCAAACTATACCCTTAATTCTGGGCTATCTCATCATTGGGAACATTCTTTCTGAACCTATCCTGAATAATCCTGTTAGAATTTTATAAGTTTCTATGAGATCCCCTTTCACTCTTCTAAATTCCAGTGAATTTAATCCTAACCGACTTAGTTTCTCCTCATATGACAGGTCTGCCATCCCAGGAATCAGCCTGGCAAGCCCTTGCTTTACTCCGTCTATAGCAAGGTCATCCTTCCTCAGATAAGGACACCAAAACTGCACATAATGCTTCAGGTATGGCCTCACCAACACCCTGTACAATCATAGGCTCATAGAAACCCTGCAGTGCAGAAAGAGGCCATCTGGCCCATTGAATCTGCACTGATCACAATCCCATCCAGATCCTACCCCTCATATCCCTACACATTTACCCACTAACCCTTTAAACCTATGCATCTCAGGACATTAAGGGGCAATTTTAACATGACCAATCAATCTAACCCATACATCTTTGGACTGTGGTAGGATACCGGAGGAAACCCATGCAGACACGAGGAAAACGTGCAAACTCCACACAGCCAGTGACCCAAGCCGGGAATCAAACCCAGGTTCTCTGGAGTTGTGAAGCAGCAGTGCTACCCACTGTGACACCGTGCCACCCAACCTGCTCGCTATGAGGGCCAACATACCATTTTCCTTCTTTACTGCCTGCTGTACCTGCGTGCTTACTTTCAGCGACTGATGCATGCAGACATCAAGATCTTGCTGAGTATCCACCTGTCTCAATTTACACCATTCAAATAATAATCTGTCTTCCTGTTATTGCTACCAATTAATATCAGTGACCTGCTAACCAATAGCAGCGAGATTGGGAATCACATACTTTGCTTACTGAATTCTATTTTCACAAAAGTGTTGCAGAGATTGTGATTGACAGACATTCGAGGAGTGAAGCAAAAAGTTCAGTTACTTGGTTGATCTATTATAAATATTGGCAGGTTCTCAACATTGGCTTTGCAAGGCAGCTTAATGTTTCTTCACAACGTCACAGCTAATCTGTCATTCCCTATGGCTGAGTTCCATGTTGATCAATTTAGCTCTGTCAGCTAGACTAGTGGTTTGAGATGTAGAGCCACACCACCAGTGCAGGTTCCATTCCTGTACTTCTCAATCCTGCCCCTCATCTGGGGTATAGAGATCCTTAAGTTCAATCACCATCAGTCTGCAGTCATTTGGGACTACGGCAATTTTATCTTCTACCTCAAATTGTTGCGTAATTTACTTTCACAACCGATTGAAAATGAGAACTGAAGAACTAGAATTTTTAACCTTCAGTTGTGTCTGAATGATGCATGTTTGGTTGGGTGTGTGACTCAGGCTAATATTAGCTGATGTCAAGATTACGGGCCTGATCCTGGCCTGAGTTCAATAAAGGAAGCCCGTTCCAAGCTCGGCTTTGAAATAAAAACTTGGCTCCCTCATTGCCTGTGTCAAATTTTAACTTGGAGCAGCAAACAACAACAAGGTGCATTTACACAACTCCCCAACATGTTCCACAAGAGCAGGATCACACCAGGACTGACACTGAACCACTTAAGGAAATATTAGATCCAAAAGCTTGATCGGGGAGGCAGGTTTCAACCAGTGGCTTAAAGGAGCAGAGAGAGGTTAAGAAAGTTTAATTAGAGACAGAATTCGAGAGCTGAGAGCTGAGAGCTAGGCTACCGATTTTGAAATGATTAAAATTGGATGTACAATTGACAAAATTGGAAGAATGTACATGTTAGACCATAAGACACAGGAGCAGAAATAGGCCATTCAGCCCATCTGATAACTCTTGACTTCACTTTCCCACCTTATCCCCATAACCCTGGATTTCCTTACTGATTAAAAATATCTATCTAAGCCTTGAACGTACTTAACAACCCAACCTCTACAACCCTCTACAGTAAAAAACTTCACAGGCTCATTATCCCCTGAGAGAAGTTCCTCTTCATAAAGAATCCCATACAAGGCTTCTGGAGAAGGTGAGAGGGCATGGGATCCAAGGGGCTTTGGCCTCATGGATCCAGAACTGGCTTGCCGGCAGAAGGCAGAGAGTGGTTGTGGATGGGTCTTGTTCTGCATGGAGGTCGGTAACCAATGGAGTGCCCCAGGGATCTGTTCTGGGACCCCTGCTGTTTGTCATTTTCATAAATGACCTGGATGAGGAAGTGGAGGGATGGGTTAGCAAGTTCGCCGACGATACAAAGGTCGGTGGTGTTGTGGATGGTCTGGAGGGATGCCAAAAGTTGCAGCGGGACAGAGACAGGATGCAAGACTGGGCGGAGAAGTGGCAGATGGACTTCAACGCAGATAAATGTGTAGTGGTCCATTTTGGCAGGAATAATGGGATGAAGGAGTACAATATAAGGGTAGGAGTCTTAGCTGTGTTGTAGAGCAGAAGGATCTCGGGGTCCGGGTCCATAGGACTCTTAAATCGGCCTCGCAGGTGGAGAAAGTGGTCAAGAAGGCGTACGGTGTACTGGCCTTCATTAATCGAGGAATAGAGTTTAGGAGTCAAGAGGTAATGATGCAGCTCTATAAGACTCTTGTCAGACCTCATTTGGAGTATTGTGCGCAGTTCTGGTCGCCTCATTATAGGAAGGATGTAGAGGCTATTGAGAGAGTGCAGAGGAGATTTACAAGGATGCTGCCTGGATTGGGAGGCAGGCCTTATGAAGATAGGTTGAGGGAGCTGGGGACTCTTCTCACTGGAGAGATGTAGGTTGAGAGGCGACCTGATAGAGGTTTATAAAATGTTGAGAGGAATAGATAGGGTGGACTCTCAGAGACTATTTCCCGAGCTGAAATGGTCACTACGAGAGGACACAGATTTACGGTGCAGGGAAGCAAATACAGAGGAGATGTTAGGGGTAAGTTTTTCACTCAGAGGGTGGTGAGTGAATGGAATCAGCTGCCATCTGAGGTTGTTAAGGCAAACTCGCTGGGTTCTTTTAAAAAGACTTCTGGATGAGTATATGGAAACGAATAGGATAGGGGGTTATAGATAGGTCTGTGGATTGGTAGATCTGATCGGCGCAACTCGTGAGCTGAAGGGCCTGTTTGTACTGTATTGTTCTATGTTCTATGTTCTATCTCTGTCTTAAATGGGTGATCCCCTTACTCTGAAATAATGCCCTCTGGTTCTGGACTCTCCTGCAAGAGGAAAAAATCTCTCAGCATCTACCTTGTGAAGCCCCATTAGAATCCTGTTTGACTGAGTAGGGTCACTTCTCATTGATCTAAACTCCAATGAGTACAGGCCCAACTTACTTAACCTCTCCTCAAAAGAAAATTCTTCTATGCCCAGAATCAACTTAGAACCTTCTCTGGACTGCCTCTGATGCCAGAGTATCTTTCTTTAGATAAGAAATGTTCAGAAGAGTGCAGGAGCAGAGATTGTAGAGGTAGGGAGGAACTGAGTATAGATTTTAAAGCAAAGATGAAAATTTTAACATTAAGTTGTTGCTATCATGAACCTGGCTGATGTTATCTACAAGGATGTCCCGACCTGGAATATTGGTTTGTAGGAGCGTATAATTTTGGGTTCTGAATGTTCCTATCATTTGAAACATAGAAACTAGAAGCAGCAGTAGGCTATTTAGCCCTTTGAGCTGCTCTACCATCCATTTTGATCATGGCTGATCATTGAATTCAATATCCTGATTCTCACCATCCCCTGTATCCCTTGAACCCGGTAGCCTCAAGAGCAATACCTAAGATATATATAATAACCTGACCTATCAAGGGGAGGTATACATATGGTAATTGTTTTAGAACTATTGAAGCTCAGGGGACAGATAGCAAAAATGTAGAGAGAATTTTCAAAGGGAAAAACAGTATAATTGCCAACCTTACATGGAAGTAAAGAGGCAGTTGCCATGTAGCAGCCTAGCTAGGAGACCAGAAGCAAGAGTGCAGAAACCTTCATGGAGGCAGTTAAAACCATATCATCACTGAACTATAAGAGATGTTTCCAAGAATAACTCCACAATTGTGTGCAGTGGGGTAACTATAAGCTGGCCTTTATTTATAGATCATTTGAAGCAGATGCTGTTTGGGAAGAGGGGAAGCGCTGAAAGAATTCAGATCTTGTACATATACTCTGGATCAAAAAAGGGTCATTGCTACATTAGCTATGAGGATGTGTTTAGTAATTCCTGTATGTAACTATCTTAGATCATTATAATTTATTGGTGTAGAAGTGTCTTTTCTTTATTGTGATGAATATTCTTTAATCAATGTTATACTCTGACTGGGCTGGTTACTTTCTCACTATGTCTTCTATGTGGCTTCTCACACCATTCCCATAATTTGATTTACTATAAACCTTCCTCTCATAAATTTGTGTAACATTTACAGTGGAAACCTGCCATGTCACATGTATTGGGATACAGTAAAAAGTATTGTTTCTTGAGCCAAAACATATCATTCATAGAACGCACAGGGAAGAAGGAAAAGAGAGGGTGCAGGTGTTTCAGTTGCAAGTAGGGTAAAGAGTTAAAGTTTATTTATTAATCACAAATAGACCTACATTGACAATGCTATGAAGTTACTGCAGGAGGAAACCAGTGTACCCAAAAAAAAGCCACACAGACATGGGGAAAACATGCAAATTCCACAGAGGTGGTGACCCAAGCTGGGAATTGAACCTGGTTCCCCGGCACTGTGAGGCAGCAGTGCTAACCACCCATGGCACATACTCTTCCGGCCTGTTTCTGTGTTTCTAAAAATTGTCATATGGGAATAAGTCTGAAAACAAGACTCAAGAACAGCTTCTTCCCAGTTATCATCAGGTATTTGAATGATCTTATCATATAGAATCATAGAAACACAGAAATTAGAAGCAGGAATAAGCCATTTAGCCCTTCAAACCTGCTCCGCCAATCCTTCCATCATAGCTGAAAGTTGGCAATCATCCCTGAAAGTTGGCAATCAAGTCGATAAGGTTGTTAAGAAGGCATACGGAGTCTTGGCTTTTATTGGTAGGGAGATTGAATTTCTGAGCCGCAACGTCATGTTGCAACTGTACAAAACTCTGGTGCGGCCGCACTTGGAGTATTGTGTACAGTTCTGGTCCCCACAGTATAAGAAAGATGTGGAGGCATTGGAGAGGGTACAGAGGAGGTTTACCAGGATGTTGCCTGGTATGGAGGGCAGGTCTTTTGAGAGGCTGAGGAATTTGAGGTTGTTTTTGTCAGAAAGAAGGCGGCTAAGAGGAGACCTTATTGAAACATATAAGATGATTAGAGGTTTAGATAGGGTGGACAGTGATAGCCTTTTTCCAAGGATGGAGAAAGCTAGCACGAGGGGACATAACTTTAAATTAAGAGTTGGTAGTTATAGGATGGATGTCAGAGGTAGGTTCTTTACCCAGAGGGTGGTAAGAGTATGGAATGCCCTGCCTGCTGCAGTTGTAGATGCGCCACGTTTGGGGGCGTTTAAGAGGTCCGTGGATAGATTTATGGATGAAAAGGGAATAGTTTAGGTTAGAGGGTCATTGCTTTTTCTTAATTGGTCGGCGCAACATCGAGGGCTGAAGGCCCTGTTCTGCGGTGTAATGTTCTATGTTCTATAGCTGATCATCGAATTCAATATCCTGATTCCCATTTCCCCAGTATCCCTTATAGTCACAAGAGCTACATGAAAGCTATATATATATTCAGCTGATCTTTCTGTTCACCCTACCTGTAACTGCAACGTTATATCCTTGCACCCTATCATTTCCTTCTCCCTACGTATTCTATGAATCGTGTACTTTGACTGTAGAGCATGCGAGAAACAATATTTTTTACTCTAACCCTGGAATTTAGGAGAAAGAGGGGAGATCAAATTGAGATGCACAAAATGATAAAAGGTATGGATAAAGTTCTTGTGGAGCAGCCTCTTGTGGGACATTCTAGGTGCAAGATCTTAAGATAAATGGTGGCAAATTTAAAACAGAGTTGAGGAGAAAAATAATCCTGCTTAATGGCCCAATACATAAATTTAAAATTAAAGTTTTATTTATTAGTCACAAATAGGCTTATATTCACACTGCAATGAAGTTACTGTGAAAATCCCCGAGTCGCCACATTCCGGCACCTGTTTGGGTGTACTGAGGGAGAATTTAGCGTGGTCAATGCACCCTAACAAGCATGTGTTTAGGACTGTGGGAGGAAACCGGAGTACCCGGAGGAAACCCACACAGATACGGGGAGAATGTGCAAACTCCACACATTCTCAAGCCGGGAATTGAGCCCAGGCTCCTGGCACTGTGAGGCAGCAGTGCTAACCGCTGTGCCATCATGGATTATTTTTTTCCAACATTTTCAGTCACATCAATTTTTTGTTTTTCCACATTTGTTGGCTTCTTTCTCCTCAATTCATGGTTGGAAGGACAGGGATACAACAACAACTTACATTCCTCTAGCACCTTTAACAGACTGAAACATGCTTTGCTGGATGGAGTGTTGTCAGATAACATTTAACACTGAGTCACGTGTGGCCTTGTGAGAAGTCCACAAACCTCGGTCCAAGGGAAAGGCTTAAAGCATCTCCTTAAATGGGGGCTAGGGTTTGGGTGGAAGGGTCGGAGGTTGGATAGAAAGGTTTTGGCTAGGTATTCAAGAATTTCGTGCTTAGGCGGCTGGAGACGGAGCACACAGTGTTCAGGGGGTACACTGAGATCTTCTGTGCCTCTTGGGCAGCGCTGGGACTGCAATGTGTCATTGGCCTTTTTTAATGACCTTTTGATTTGATGCTTTAAGGTTTATTTGTGCTTTGTGTCTGTTTTGGGCGGTTCCCCTCTGAAGGAGCTGCCCTTCTTGCTTTGTCTCTCAGTTTGTTTGATTTAGTTTATTTGGCTGGCCAATAACATTGGTAGCTGAAAGTACATTTCTTGTAGATGAGGTAGGGATGTAAGAGACTCTTTAGGGCAGTGTGACTTCTTTCTCGTGCTACATTAACCGCATGCAGGACAAAGCGTTGGCACTGTGTTAGCACTGGACCCTGGTTCGATTC
Source organism: Sphyrna mokarran (assembly GCA_024679065.1). Lineage (NCBI taxonomy): Eukaryota > Metazoa > Chordata > Chondrichthyes > Carcharhiniformes > Carcharhinidae > Sphyrna > Sphyrna mokarran. Next base: position 5,923,697 of record JAGIQG010000023.1, on the reverse strand, counting down.
CAGCTTGGGTGACTGTCTGTGCAGTCCCTACATATTCTCCCCGTGTCTGCGTGGATTTCCTCTGGAGGCTCTGGTTTCCTCCCACAGTCCAAAAGATGTGCTGGCTATTGATATGATTTGATTTATTATTGTCACATGTCACATGCAGTAAAAGCGCGATAGAAAAAAAGCATACCGTTGATAGAGAAGGAAAGGAGAGGGTGCAGGATGCAGTGTTACAGTCATAGCTAGGGTATAGCAAATTCCATAGATTCATAACCCTTTGGGAGAGGTAGTGTCTCCTCAACTCTGTTTTAAATTTGCCACTCCTAATCCTAAGACTATGACCTCTCATCCTAGAATGCCCCAGAAAAGGAAATATCTGCCCCATGTTTGAATTATCCATACCCTTTATCTTCTTTTATACCTCAACTTGATCTCCCTTCATTTTTCAAATTCCAGGGATACAATATAAAGATCAACTTAGTGTGAGGTGGGTCCATTCAAAAGTCTGATGGCAGAAGGGAAGAAGCTGTTCTTGAGTCGTTAGATGCATTGGCTATGCTAAATTCTCCCTCAGGTGCCAGAGTGTGGTGACTACAGGATTTTCACAGTAACATCATTGCAGTGTTGATGTAAGCCTTACTTGTGAGAAATCAATAAACTTTAAAAACTATATAGCATGCGAGAAACAATGCTTTTTACTGTCAGGTAACATTTAACACAGAGTCACAAGTAGAGTTGTGAGGACGGTGACCAAAAACTGCGATCCAAGGGATAGGCTTAAAGCATCACCTTAGAAGGGACCTGTGGTGAAGAGTTTGGGTGGGAGGACGGCGATTGGGTAGAGATGAATTGGCTGGAAAATCAAGAATTTCAGGCCCAAGCAGCTGGAGAGGGAGCACAGTGTTCAGGGGGTGCTATTGAGGCCTTCTGTGCCCTTCTGGGCACTGTTGGACTGGAATATGTCATTGACCTTTTTTAATTATCTTTTTATTTGTTGTTTTAATGTTCATTTGTGCTTTGTTTCTGTTTTGGGCGGTTCCCCTCTGAAGGAGCTGCCCTTCTTGCTTTATCTCTCTGTTTGTTTGATTTTGTTTATTTGACTGGCCAGTAAGATCGGTAGCTGAAACTACATACCTTGTAGACGAGGTAGGGAAGTCGGAGGCTTTTTAGGGCAGTATGACTTCCTTCTTGTGGTCCATTAGCCCCATGGAGGGCAGCACGGTGGCATTGCGTTAGCACTGGACCCTGGTTCGATTCCCAGCTTAAGTGACTGTCTGTGCAGTCTCTGCATGTTCTCCCCATGTCTGCATGGGTTTCCTCCGGAGGGGTCCGGTTTCCTCCCACAGTCCAAAAGATGTGCTGGCTATTGATTTAGTTTGATTTACTATTGTCACATGTATTAGTATGCAGTGTTGTTTCTTCCACACTATACAGATAATGCATGCCGTTCATTGAGAAGAAAAGGAGAGGGTGCAGAATGTAGTGTTACAGTCATAGCTAGGGTATAGCGAATTCCACAGATTCACAACCCTTTGGGAGAAGTAGTCTCTCCTCAACTTTGTTTTAAATTTGCCACCCTTAATCCTATCACCTTAAATTCACCCGAAATTCTTGATTTCCCAACCAATGCACCTGTCATCCGAGAATGCCCCAGAAGAAGAAGCATCTGCTCCATGTCTACCTTATACCATCTTTTATACCTCAATTTGAGCTTCCCTCTTTCTTCCAATTCCGAGGAAACAGCAAAAACATCAATTTAATATGAGGTAGGTTCATTCAAAAGTCTGATGACTGTAGGGAAGAAGCTGTTCTTGAGTCATTAGGTGCATTGGCCATGCTAAATTCTCCTTCAGTGCATCCAAACCGGTGCCGGAGTGTGGTGAGTACAGGATTTTTGCAGTAACATCATTGCAATGTTGATGTAAGCCTTATTTGTGACAAGTAAATAAACTTTAAAAACTACATAGCACATGAGAAACAATACTTTTTACTGTCAGATAACATTTAACACAGAGTCACAAGTGGAGTTGTGAAGATGGTGACCAAAAACCATGGTTCAAGGAAAGGCTTAAAGCATCACCTTAGAAGGGCACCGGGGTGAAGGATTTGGGTGGGAGGATGGGGGTTGGATAGAGATGCATTGGCTGGGAAGTCAAGAATTTCATTCCAGGCAGCTGGAGAGGCAGCGCACGGTGTTCAGGGGACGCCATCGAGGCCTTCTGTGCCTTTGGAAACCGTAGGGACTGGAATGTGTCATTGACCTTTGTAATTACCTTTTGATTTGATGTTTTAAGTTTCATTAATGCTTTGTTTCTGTTTTGGGCTGTTCCCCTTTGATCTTTATTAGTCACAATTAAATCTTTGTAATGTATCAGTAAAAAAGATTGTGAATCAACGTAATTTGTTACCCCAAAATGTTGTGGATGCCGGAACAGTAAGTAAATTTAAGGAGTAGTTAGACAAATTTTTAATTGGTAATGGGTTGAGGGGTTATGGGGAGAAGGCAGGAAAATGGGGATGAGGAACATATCAGCCATGATCGAATGGCGGAGCGGACTCGATGGCCAAATGGCCTCATTCTGCTCCAATATTTTACAAACTTTTGTGGCAAGTTCCCATTGTAAATGTGAGGACACAAATCTATAAGAGGAAGGTTTATAATGAATCAAATCAAGTCAAGTCCTCTTGATTGCTTGATTGCCTAATTAAGGATAGCACGATGGTACAGTGATTAGAACTGCTGCCTCACAGCACTAGGGACCTGGGTTTGATTCCCAGCTCAGGTCAGTGTCTGTATGGAGGTTGCACATTCTCCCTGTGTCTGCGTGGGTTTCCTCAGGTTTTCTCCCACAGTCTGAAAGACGTGCTGGTTAGGTGTATTGACCTGAACAGGCTCCAGAATGTGGTGACAAGGGGAATTTCACAGTAATTTCATTGCAGTGTAAGCCTTACTTGTGCCTAATAAATAAATTTTAAATTACTTTATTTTACTTAAGCTGTTTTCTTTTTGTGGGATGATGTATTCTTCTGGTGTATCTAAAACCTGCTCAAATTGTTACTGAGGAACTCACATCCTGTGAAATGCCTTTTGAAATGTGATGGTTTCTGACCTGTTGGTTTTGTGACACTCTCAGTGTCGCTTGTTACTGGACACATTCACGACATTGCAGGACTCAGTGTGAGCCACTGTGGGCCAGTGAGCCTGGGAATCTTCACAACACCATCACAGTAATAGCAAAAAACCATGGTGGCATGGTGGTTAGCACTGTTGCCTCACAGTGCCAGGGACCTGGGTTCAATTCCTGGCTTGGGCTGCTGCCAGTCTGGAGTTTGCACATTCTTCCTGTTTCTGCATGGGTTTCCTCTGGGTGCTCCAATTTCCTCCCACAGATGTGCTGGTTAGATGTATTGGCCATGCTAAATTCTCCCTCAGTGTATCCGAACAGGCGGTGGAACAAAGAACAAAGAACAAAACAGCACGGGAAACAGGCCCTTCGGCCCAACGAGCCCACACTGCCACTCCAATGTTCCCACTTCTACCTATGATCCCTGTCTATGTTTATAGATCTATGGATTGAAACCAAATTTGAGACAATTTAGGGAGAATTTTTTTTGTTCTGCCAATCAGCCTAAGAGCACATCTTTGGAATATGGGAGGAAACCGGGGCACCCGGAGAAAACCCACGCGAGCACGGGGAGAATGTGCAAACTCCCACAGACACAGGCCCAAATCCATGTATCTGCACAGCACAGCGAAAGTCACTGAGAGTGAGGAGACTAGGGGATTTTCCCAAAAACTTCACTGCAGTGTTAATGTAAGCCTACTTGTGACTAATAAATAAAACTTTAATTTTAAACCTTTAACATTGTAAAACATGCTTTGCTGGATGGACTATTATCAGACAACATATAACATTGAGTCACATGCAGAGTTATGAGGACTGCTGACCAAAAACTATGGTCCAAGACACAGGCTTGAAGAATCTCCTTAAATGGGGGGTTGGACTGGGTGGTTTGGGTAGGGGAAAGGGGTGGATAGAGAGGCTTCAGCTAGGATATCAAGAATTTCGGGCCTTGGCAGCTGGAGAGGGAGCACATGGTGTTCAAGGGGCATCATTGGGCACTGCAGGAACAGGAATGTGTCATTGACCTTTTTAATGACCTTTTGATTTGATGCTTTAAGGTTTATTTGTGCTTTGTGTCTGTTTTGGGCGGTTCCCCTCTGAAGGAGCTACCCTTCTTGCTTTGTCTCTCAGTTTGTTTGATTTAGTTTATTTGACTGGCCAATAACGTTGGCAGCTGAAAGTACATACCTTGTAGATGAGCTCGGGATGTAAGAGGCTCTTTAGGGCAGTGTGACTTTTTTCTTGTGGCCCATTAGCCCCATGCAGGACAGTGCGGCGGCACTGCATTAGCACTGGACCCTGGTTTGATTCCCAGCTTGGGTGACTGTCTGTGCAGTCTCTGCATGTCCTCCCCATGTCTAAGTGGGTTTCCTCTGGGGGGATCCAGTTTCCTCCAAAAGACGTGCTGGTTATTTGATATGATTTGATTTATTATTGTCACATGTATTAGTATGCAGTAAAAAATATTGTTTCTTGCACACTATACAGATAAAGCATACCGTTTATAGAGAAGGAAAGGAGTGTAGAATGTAATGTTACAGTCATAGCTAGGGTGTAGAGAAAGATCAACTTAGTGCGAGGTAAGTCCATTCAGGAGTCTGACAGCAGCAGGGAAGAAGCTGTCCTTGAAGGGGGCATATAACAGCATAGGCAGCTGGGATCAAATGAATTCCTCGAAGAGAATAGAGGGTGCAAGAGCGGAGTTAAGAGAGAAATCAGGAGGGCAAAAAGGAGACAAAAGATTGTTTTGGCAGATAAGGCAAAGCAGAATCCAAAGTGCCTCTGCAAACACATAAAGGCCAAAAGAATAACTAGGGAGAGAAACTCTTAAGGATCAACAAGATCATCTATGCACAGATCCACAACAGGTGGATGAGATCCTAAATGAATATTTCTCATCAGCATTTACTGTTGAGAAAAGCACGGTGTTCGGGAACTTGGGGAAATAAATAGCGATGTCTTGAGGACCGTACATATTCCAGAGAAGGGGTGCCAGAAATCTTAAAGCGTGTCAAGTTAGACAAATCCCCGGGACCTGATGAAGTGTATCCCAGGACATTGTGGGAGGCTAGGGAGGAAATTGTGTGTCCCCTAGCCGAGATATTTGAATCATTGTTACTCGCAGGCGATGTGCCTGAAGATTGGAGGGTGGCAAATGTTGTGCCTTTGTTTAAAAAGGGCTGCAGGGAAAAGCCTGAGAAATACAGGCCTCACATCTGTGGTGGGTAGTTGTTGGAAGGTATTTTGAGAAACAGGATATACAGGCATTCACAGACGCAAGGACTGATTAGAGACAGTCAGCATGGCTTTGTGAGTGGAAAATCATGTCTCACAAATTTGACAGTTTTTTGAAGAGGTAACCAAGAAGGCAGATGAGGGCAGTGCAGTTGATGTTGTCTATATGGACATCAGCAAGGCCTTTGACAAGGTACGGCATGGTAGATTGTTGCATGAGGTTAAATCTCACAGGATCCACAGTGAAATAGCTAAAAGGATACAAAATTGGTTTGATGACAGAAACCAGATGGTGATTATAGAGAGTTGTTTTTTAAACCGGAGGCCTGTGACCATATGTGCCTCAGGGATCAGTGCTGGGTCCACTGTTATTTGTCATGTATATTAATGATTTGGATGAGAATACAGGGGGCATTGTTAGTAAGTTTGCAGATGATATCAAGATTGGTGCTATAATGGACAGTGAAGAAGGTTATTTAAGATTGCAATAGGATCTTGATCAATTGGGCCAGTGGGCTGACGATTGGCAGATGGAGTTTCATTTAGATAAATGTGAGGTGATGTAGTTTGGTAGATTGAACGAGGGCAGGACTTACTCAGTTAATTGCAGGGTACTGGAGAGAGTTACAGAGCAAAGAGATCCAGGGTCACAGATTCAGAGTTTTTCAAAAGTGAAGTAACAGTTGGACAGAGTGGTGAAGAAGGCGTTCAGTATGCTTGGTTTCATTGGCCAGAATATTGAAAACAGGAGTTAGGACATCTTGTTAATGTTGTACAAGACATTGGTAAGGCCACACTTCGAAAACTATGTGCAATTCTGGTCACCCTATTATAGAAAGGATATTTTTAAACTAGAAAGAACTCACAAAAGATTTACAAGAATGCTACCGGGACTTGATAGTTTGAATTATAAGGAAAGGCTGGATAGATTAGGACTTTTCTCTGGGACATAAAAGGCTGAGGGATAAACTTATAGAGATTTAAAAAATAATGAGGGGCATAGATCAGCTAAATAGTCATTATCTTTTATCAAAAGTAGGGAATCTAAAATTAGAGGACATAGATTTAAGGTGAGAGGGAAGAGATACAAAAGAGTCCAGAGGGGCAATTTTTTCATGTAGAGAGTGTCTGGAACAAGCTGCCAAAGACAGTACTAAAGGCGGGTACAATTTTGTTTTTTAAAAGTGTTTAGACAGTTATATGGGTAAGACGGGTATAGAAGGATATGGGCCAAATGCAGGAAATTGGGACTAGATTAGGGATTTGAAAAAAAGAGCAGCATGGACAATTTGGACCAAAGGGCCTATTTCCACGTTGTAAACTTCTATGACTCAATGAGTCATTAGGTGCATTGGCCATGCTATATTCTCCCTCAGTGTACCCGAACAGGCGCTGGAGTGTGGCAACTAGGGAATTTTCACAGTAACTTCATTGCAGTGTTAATGTAAGCCTACTTGTGACACTAATAAATAAACTTTAAACAGATACATGGATTTGGGCCTGTGTCTGTGGGAGTTTGCACATTCTCCCCATGCTTGCGTGGGTTTTCTCTGGGCGCTCCAGTTTCCTCCCACATCCCAAAGATGTGCTCTTAGGCTCATTGGCAAAACAAATTCTCCCTAAATTGTCTCAAATTTGGTTTTTAATCCATAGATCTATAAACATGGACAGGGATTGCGGGTAGAGGTGGGAACATCGAGGTGGCAGCGCAGGCTCGTTGGGCCGAAGGGCCTGTTTCCCGTGCTGTTTAGTTCTTTGTTCTTATGTACTTTATCCTGATTTATGATCACCTGAGAATATTTCCTCTGAATCTCCATCTTTTGAAGAGAGATACCTGCCTCTTATTTTGAATGTAAAGTTTATCTGAGGAAGCTATTTTGTTTAGGTAAGTCAGAAGAAGGGAGTGTTCCAATGGTGTAAAATGATCGCACTGTTCAGCGAACAATTATCTCTGATAAGCAAATACACAATGGCTGAGTTCCAGCTGATTAGCAAGTGGAAAAAGAGAATCACTGGGGGAAACCTGGATCCAATCTTCCCATACCAGACAGCAAAGACTCTGGCATTTAATATAAATTCTCCGATTCTTTCTCGAATATCAGATATACTTGTTTGTATAACACAACTGTTATGTACCAGTGCACAATCTGTTACATCTTCCTGCTGTAAATTTGTGTACCACATTTACAGTGGAAACTTGCCGCATTATGAGTTGCACTGGAGGAGGTTTACAAAGATAATATCAGAACAGAGAGGTCATAACAGGGGGGAAAAAAAAATTTGAACAGACTGTGACTCACAAATACAAGATAAGGGAATGGGCACACCAATCTGCTCTCTACCAACCTAATCCCTTTCTGAATAGGTTATATAATCAATTATACTTAACTAAATAAACTGAGGAACGAATTAAAGAGGCATCCCCTTAATTGAATACTGCCTTCATCAAAAACAAATCACAGGTGAAACTGCAAATATTGGAGCAAAAAGTATGATTGAGAGGGTCGAGAAGGCCCTGTTTGGTGCCGAGGGGGCATGGAATCCCTCAATGATGTTGGTGAACTCCATGTGCTCCCTCTCTCAGGACACCCAGACATAAATGTAGCCACAGTGGAGGGGCAGGTAGTCAGGTCGGATGGCATCCTTGGTCACCCGCTGCCTGACCCTCTTTATGGCAAGTTTAGCCAAGCCCAGGAGCTGGTTCACCAGGTGGTCCTCCTCCTTCCCTGCCAGTCTCCACACCGGGCGCCCATAGATCAGGACTGAAGTGCAAACAAAACAACTGTTTTGTAAGAAACTAAAAAGTGGATCTACATTAGGCCCCAATCCAATTGAGCAGGGGGGATGCGGTACCATTGGTAGTTTTTCTACCCTTGGATCTATTGAGGCCCTTAAATGGCTACTCATGGGTGGCATGCTGCATGACGATTATAATATTGATGGCAGGACAGTGGGAGAGGCTCACATCAGCCAGAAAATCCAACAGCTTTAGTGGTGTCGGACAAAGAAGCGGGGAATTTCCTTTCTCAACCTTTGGTCTCAATGAAGGCAAATTCTCCTATGTCATTCCAAGCCACCGCTGGTTGGCATAGCAGCACAGTGGTTAGCACTGCTGCCTCACAGTGCCAGGGACTCAGGTTTGATTCCAGCCTCAGGTCGTTTTCTGTGTGGAGTTAGCACATTCTCCCCATATCTGCATAGGTTTCCTCCGGGTGCTCCAGTTTCCTCCAAAAATGTGCAGGTTCAGTGCATTGTACATGCTAAATTGTGTCCGGGAATGTGTAGGTTAGAGAGATTAGTGGGTAAATATGTCAAGTTATGGGGATAGGCCTGGGTGGGATTGTTGTCAGTGCAGACCAGATGGGTCGAATGGCCTCCTTCTGCATTATAGGGTTTCTATGATCATCTCAATCCTCTCCCAATCTCTTCCTGAACTCATCTCCCCACCCCACCTCATCCTACTTACCATGGCCCACCCACGCACTTCCATGTCTATCAGGACAGGCTCCTGAGCCTGGCTGATGGCCTGTAGTTCTGGCAGTGGCCACTGCTCCTGGTGGCGCTGCTGGCACTATAGAGCTGCTGTGCACCTGATTAGTCTGCAGCTCTCTAGGGTGTGAACTCCTCATGGGTAGAAGTCCCTCTTTATACCACATAATATTGCTCCCAAGATCTGCTGAGGTCAGAGAGGGTTCCCCATCCATGCTCTGCCCCCCTCTGTCTCCTTCCCCCACACCCACCAACTTTTAGTTGATAAGCCAGGGAGTTGCGGCACTCAGTTAAATCCAACACAGAGTTACTAATAAATCTAACAGAGAAATAAAGAGAAGTTTCTTTATATAAGGAGTGGCTAGGATGTGAATTGCTTGCGTGATTGGTGACATAGTGGTTAACACTGCTGGCTCACAGCACCAGAAGTTCAATTCTAGACACACTGTCTATGTGGAGTTTGTCTAATTGTAGCTAATCATAGAATCCTACAATGCAGAAGGAGGCCATTCGGCCCATTGTGTCTGCACTGACTATAATCCCATCCAGGCCCCATCCCTATGACTCCATGCGTTTACCCTAGCTAGTCCCCCTGACACTAAGGGGCAACTTAGCATGGCCAATCCACCTAACGCACACATTTTTGCCGAATGCATGTCAGCAAATTATTTGGCATCCAATGTCCCCTTCAAGTTAGGATACGTGAAATAAAAGTTTTTATTTTATTTTAAATGTTATTACCATGTAACAGCAGTAAGAATTTAAGGACTAATTCATTTTTTTTAAACTGCTAGAAATACCATCTGGTCACCATCAGAAAAAAAAAGTTATGAAATAAGAGAATAAAGTCAGCAAAGTAGGTAAGTAGCCATTAAAGTTAACTAAACATTCAAATGTACAACAGAGAGACTATTTAAAATTCTTGGCATGAAATGGAGCTTTCCACAAAATATAAAGTAAATTTATTAGTTACAAGTAAGGCTTACACTAACACTGCAATGAAGTTACTACAAAATTCTCCTAGTCACCACACTCCGGCGCCTGTTCAGGTACACTGAGGGAGAATTTAGCATGGCCGATGCAACTAACCAGCCTTTCAGACTGTGGGAGGAAACTGGAGCACTCAAAGGAAATCCAGGTAGACAATGTGTAAACTCTTCACAGACAGTGAACAAAGCTGGGAATCAAACCCAGGTCCCCGGTGCTTTGAGGCAGCAGGACTAACCACTGTGACACCGTAACGCCCAAACATAAAGCATTGGGAAGGCACCTGTGAAAACTGGTACTACCGCATGTAATCATAGAATGATATCGGGGTTAAAGGGCTAAATAGTAATGACAGACCCCGTAAACCAGGCGTGTATACTGTCAATTGTCAGATTAAAGGATAATTTAAATGAGGTATTGAAGGTGACTGAAGGATTTGACAGGGTAGATAGAAAGAAATATTCCATCTGGAGGGAAAAGAGACCGAACTAAGATGGAATAACCTAATATTAGAGCTAGGCTCAAAAACAGAAAATGCTAGAAAATCTCAGCAGGTCTGACAGCATCTAAGGAGAAAGAATAGAGCTAATGTTTTGAATCTGGATGACCTTTTGTCAGAGCACTTGGAGCATTACAAGCTAGGCTGCGTAGTGGCAGTATCAGGGAGAATCTTCTTCACACAAAGGGACGTCTGGATATCTGGAAATTCTCCTCCCAAAAAAGCTGTCAGGGTAAGAGAAAATTTAAACTTTAAAATTGAGATTTAGTAGCACTAATACAGCGGCGCGGTGGCACAGTGGTTAGCATTGCTGCCTCACAGCACCAGGGACCCCGGGTTCGATTCCTGGCTTGGGTCTTTGACTGTGTTGAGTCTCCACGTTCTCCCTGTGTCCATGTGGATTTCTGCTGGGTGCTCTGATTTCCTCCCAAAGTCCAAATGATGTGTTGGTTAGGTGCATTGGCCACGCTAAATTCTCCCTCAGTGTATGCAAACAAGCACCAGAGTGTGACGACAAGGGGATTTTCACAGTCACTACACTGCAGTGTTAACGTAAGCCAACCTCTGACATTAATGAATAAACTTCAATAGCTTTCTATTAGACAAGAGTCCGAATGAGATAAAGAATAAAGACAAGTAAATACAGATTAACAACAATTAAACTGAATGAGGAAACAAACTCAAGGGCTAAATAATCTTCTGCTTGAAAACAAGGATAGGAACTTTAAAATCAATGAATATCTATTATTAGAAAGTATGATTTGGCTCATTCCGTGCTCGTGGAGAGATTAGCTGGCAGCCTGGGCTCAAGAGGTTGCCAGCTTCTTTCTGAGTCAGAAGGTTGCTGGTTCAGGTCCCAGACCACATTCTGTGTTGGCTTCTCATTATAGCACGGAATATTTTGGGTGAGATGTTAACTGGAGGCCATCTCTCGTTTGCACTCAAGTGGACATAATGATCCCAAAATATTTCCAAAGAGGAACAGTGTTCACGAAATCTGTGGAATCCAATCAGGAAAATGTCTTCTGGGGACAAAGAGAGATAAATGACAGAAGAGGAACAGTGTCCTAGCAAAACTGACATCATATCATACCTGAGTATTAAACTCATTTTTGCTTGTGGGAGCTTGTTGTGCACAAATTGGCTGAAAGTTGTCTTATAAAGACAGATTAGAGTTATATCCACTGAAGCTTAGAAGAGTAAGAGGTGATTTAATCAAAACCTTTACTATCTTCAGGGGTTTTGATATGATGGATGCAGGGAAAATGTTTTCTTTTTTCAGAGGATCTAGAACCAGGGGTCACTGTTTAAAAATGAGGGTCACTCATTTATGATGGAGATACAGTAACATAGGGGTTAGCATTACTGCCTCACAGTGTTCAATTCCAGCTTTGAGCCACTGTCTGTGCAGAGTCTGCACATTCTTCCAGTGTCTTCTTGGGTTTCCTCCCACAGTCCGAAAGATGTGCTGGTTAAGTAGGTTAGTCATACTAAATTCCCTCTCAGTGTACCCGATCAGGTGCCCAGAGTGTGGCAACTCGGGGATTTTCGCAGTAATTTCATTGCAGTGTTAATGTAAGTCTGCTTATGACACTAATAAACTTAAACTTTGGAGAAATGTGGTGAGGCGCTGGAACTCTCTTCCTCAAAAGGCAATGGAAACAGAGACTGGGAATATTTTTAAGGCAAAATTAGATAGATTCCTGATTAACAAGGGGGTGGAAGGTTATTGGAAGGTTGGAATGTGGGGTTAAAGTTATCCAGATCAGCCATTATCTCTGTGACTGGCAGAGCAGGCTCGAAGAGCCGAGTGGCCCACTCCTGATCTAATTCATTTATTTGCAAAGTTCTCATACATCCACTTAAAAGTACCTTTTTTGGCTATAAAGCATTCTTAAGGTTGTGAAAGGTGTTGCAATAGAAATTCCCTTATGAATTATTTCCCTTAATTCATACTTCTATGAGTGTGAATTACTCATAGAATCCCTACAGTACAGAAGGAGACTATTCAGCCCATTGAGCCTGTGCCAATTACAATCCCATTCAGACCCTACAACGTAATCCTTACTTATTCTGTTAATCACCCTGACACTGGGATCAATTTAGCTTAGCCAGTCAACCTATCCCGCACATCTTTAGATCGTGGGAGGAAACTGGAGCACGCAGAGGAAACCCACGCAGACATGGAGAGAATGTGCAAACTCCACAAAGACAGCGACCTGAGCTGGAATTGAATCCGTCATCCTAGCGCTGTGAGGCAGCAGTGCTAGCTAGTCACTGTGCCACTGTGCCGTGATACTGATTCAACTCTTCCTACTTTTTTGAAAGATACTGAAGAGGTCACATGGGTTCAGCATTTAACTTTCAACTATCTGTGGTTAAGATGTGTTAATCTCTTTCCGGAGTGTTGCTTAATTAGATAACTAACGCGAAAGCTTTCTTATTGCCTCAGATGGCGATTGAGTCACACAGACCCAGGAATGTCCTCATGATTAATCTCTAATCCAGGAATGAATTTTGCCTGTGCGGTACCGAGACAAACACAGGAAATAAACTACAATTCACATTACCTGCAACACTTCTGCCAAATATTCTCCAAAAACGTCAATGGCTGGAGGGAAAGGCCTTGCAACTTTCAACACTTCAGAACATTTTCAAAGTTCAAAGTCTTCACCAGCCAATGAAGCATTATTCGAAATGTACGCACTGTTACAGTGCGGGAAATAATTCATTTGCATACAGTACAATCCCTCAAACAGCAATGATATAAATGACAAAATAATCAGCAATTAGATCAAGGATGGGAACATATTTGCTAGAATTCGATGGCACTGCTCACTGTAAACTACCAGTTCCAGCTAACACACCCTGACACCAGTACTAGTGTCCAATTTAATTTAGAATCCTTACAGTACGGAAGGAGGCCATTCGGCCCACTGAGTCTGTACTGACCACAATTCCACCCAGACTCTATTCCCATGAGCTTCATTTATCCAGCTAATTCCCCCTAATACAAGGGGCAATTCAGCATGGCCAATCAACCAGCCTCCCATCTATTGACTCTGTCTACACTTCCTGCTGCCTAGGCAAAACAGCCAAACATAATTAAGGACCCTCCTTACCCTGGACTTCTCTCTACCTTTTTCCTTCGGGAAAATGATACAAAAGTCTGAGTTCACATACCAACCGACTCAAGAACAACTTCTTCTGTGCTGCTCAGACTTTTGAATGGACTTAAGTTGATCTTAGTCTACACCCTAGCTATGACTGCAACACTACATTCTGTACTCTCTCCTTTCCTTCTCTATGAATGATATGTTTTGCCTGTATAGTATGCAAGAAGCAATACTTTTCACTGTACGTTAATGCATGTGACAATAATAAGTCAAACCTGACCCAAATACCTTTGGACTGTGAGGGAAAACCAGAGCACCCGGAGGAAAGCCACACAGGCGTGGGGTGGAAGTGCAAACTCCACACAGTCAGTAACCTGAAGCCAGAATTGAACCCAGGTCCTTGGCATTGTGAGACAGCAGTGCTACACACTGTGCCACTGTGCTGCCTTACAGCAATCTGCACATCCCGGAGAGATTCTTCAGTTGACAAGGGCAGTGGCATCCATACCTTGATCAGATTCTTCCTTCACACAGCTTTACATTTGGTGTATTCCCCCCTCCCCCCTCCCCAAAACACACATTTCCTCCTTGTTTTTGTTGTATGAATTTTCCCCAAGCTATAGACACAATGGAATGCTTTCTATTCTCTCACACTGTTCCCATTGGAGCGGAAACAGGAAATATTGTAATGAATAGAGATGGCAGAATGATATTGTATTTACTATTTACTAAGGAGCAAATTCAGCCAGGGATCTCAACTGTGATTATGATACTGTGGCTTCTAAGCAGCTATGAACATCATATGAGAACAAAACTGTTCTCGGACTGATACCCTCCACAGTCAAATCTCCTACTTTTGCTCACAAAGTGAATCATGAATTGATACAGGCCATCAAGCCTGCACAACTTTAAATCCCACTACTCTATCCATTGCATAATCACAGAATCCTTACAGCGTGGAAGGAGGCCATTCAGCCCATCAAGCCTCCACCAACAATAATTCCATCCAGGTCCCGATCCCTCGTATTTACCCTCCATACCTCTCTGACACTAATGGTCAATTCATTGTAGCCAATCAACCTAACTTGCACATCTTTGGAGTATGGGGGGAGTCCAGAGCATCCAGAGGGAATCCACCCAGGCGCAGGGAGAATGTGCAAACTCTGTATAGACACTGACCCGAGGCAGGAATTGAATCTAGGCTTCCTGGGGCTATGGGGCACCAGTGCTAACCACTGTACCACCATGTCATCACTTCTAATCATAGAATCCTATGCAAATGGAGGCTATTCGGCCCATTGGGTCTGCACTGACCACAATCCCAATCAGGCCCTATTTGTATAATCCTGTGTATTTACCCTGCTAATCTCCCTGACACTAAGGAGCAATTTAGCATGGCACATTTTTGGACTATGGGAGAAAACTGGAGCATCCAGAGGAAACCCACGGAGATAGGGGGAGGATGTGCAGACTCCGAACAGACAATGGGCCAAGCTGGGAATCGAACCCAGGTCCCTGACACTGTGAAGCAGCAGTGCTAATCACTGTGCCACCATACCACCTCAAAATCAAAGTGAGAATGTTCCTCCTTTTAAAGCACCTTATTTTTTTAAAAGTAGAATTTCTAGACTCAGCGTTGAGTGATGGCTCTGATAAGGATTCTATCTGGAATATGGGCTGCTTCATTGGGTTATTGGAGGTGATATGTTTTCACATTGATACAGGCTCCAGTTTGAAGCCATGCTTTTCTGGGACCAGGGAATATAGGAGACTCTTGGGGAAATTGAGAGAACCCAACTGTTACGCATCAAAATTATATTGTTGGTATTGTTTTGTAAATAGTGTGCTAACAACACTTAGGACAATCTTGCGCTCAGCCTCGAGTTTAAGAGCAGCAAAAACATGGGAAAAACAAGATTCCCTCCATCCTGACTTGGAACATGTCACTGTTCCTTCAGTGTCACCGGGTGAAAATCCTGGAACTCCCTTGCTAACAGCATGGTGGGTGTACCTACATCCTGCAGCGTTCAGGAACATGGCTCACCATCACTTTCATAAGGACAATTAGGGATGGGAAATAAATGCTTGCGACAGCCAGTATTTCTTGAATGAATGTAAAGCTGATGTGGGAACAGGGGTAGGCCTTCCAGCCCCTCGAACTCGCTCCTCCATCCAATAGGATCATGGCTAGTCCAACACTCACTTTCCTGCCCGTTCCCCGTAACCCTTCATTCCCTCACTGATCAAGAATCTATCTATCTCAGCCTTAAATTTACTCAAGCATTCGGCCCCCACATCTCTCTGTGGCAAGGTGTTCCAAAGATTCAAACCACTATGAGTGAATAAATACCTCCTCATCACCGTCTTAAATTGGTGCCCCTTTATTCTGAGACTGTGTCCTCTGGTTCGAGACTGTCTCATGAGGGGAAACTCAGCACTTACTCTGTCAAGACCTTTCAGAAACTACATGCTTCAATGAGATCATCTGAGTCCAAATCTGTTTAATCTTTCTTCATGAGACAATCCCTCCATACTGGGCATCATCCCAGTGAACCTTCACTCAACTGCCTCCAATGAAATAATATCTTTCCTAAGGGGAGCAAATCTGCTGACAGATATGATCTAAGGAGACCCATCAAAGATGCCAAAAGACAGTACTGGACCAAGTTAGAGTCCCAGGCTAGCCACACCAACCCCCGCTGACTATGGCAAGGTTTACAAGACATAACAGGCTGCAAGATGAAGTTGTGTAAAATTGCCGGTTCATGCACCCTCTCTGATGCATTCTACGCCCATTTTGAGCAACATGGCAGTGAAAGCATGTCCACTACCATGGAAGGGATGGATGAACCTGTATCTGGGGTCACCATTGCAGATGTCAGAGCAGCTTTCTTGAAGGTCAACCCACGGAAAGCAAATGGCCCAGAGAGGGGGGCGTAGGGAGCGGGGAGGGGTACCCGGACAAGCACTCAGATCCTGCGCGGATCAGCTGGCAAGGTATTCACAGGCATTTTCAACCTCTCTTTACAACAATCTGAGGTCCCTTTTTGCTTCAAGAAGATGACCATCATCTCAGTACCTAAGAAAAACCAAGCAGCGTGTCTTAATGACTATCAGCCGGTGGATCTAACATCCATCATTCTGAAATGCTTTGAAAGGTTAGTCATGGCACAAATCAATTTCAGCCACCCAGATGACCTGGATCCACTATAGTTTACCTACCGCCGCAACAGGTCCACAGCAGATACCATTTCCCTTGCCTGCACTCAACCCTGAAACACCTAGATAACAAGGACACCAATGTCAGATTCCTACTTATTGATTACAGCTCAGCCTTCAACAACACTATTCCCATGAAACTCATCTCCAAACTCCATGGCCTGGGTGGCTCAGCAACTCTCCTTATGACTGGATCCTGAACTTCCTAACTCACAGAACACAATCAGTAAGGATTGGCAACAACACTTCCTCCATGATAATCCTCAACACCGGTGCCCCACAGGCTGTGTTCTCAATCCCCCACTATGCTCCTCATACACCTATGACTGTGAGACCAAATTTCTCTCCAATTCAATTTTTAAGTTTGCTGACAACACCACTGTAGTGGGTTGGATCTCAAACAATGACGAGACAGAGTATAGGAACGATATAGAGAATCTGGTGAACTGGTGCAACAACAATAATCTCTCCCTCAATGTCAACAAAACAAAGGAAATTGTCATAAAGGAGAGCATGCCCCTGCTTGCATCAACAGGGACAAAGTAGAAAGTGTCGAGAGCTTCAAGTTTTCAGGTGTCGAGATCACCAACAACTTGTCCTGGTCCTCCCTTACCGACACTATAGTTAAGAAAGCTCACCAATGCCTTTACTTTCTCTGAAGACTAAGGAAATTCGACATGTCAGCTACGCCTCTCAGCAACTTTTCCAGAAACATCATAGAGAGCATTCTTTCTGGTTTTATCGCAGCTTGGTATGGCTCTTGCTCTGCCCAAAAGCGCAAGGAATTACAAAAGATTCTGAGTGTAGCCCAATCCATCACACAAATCAGTCTCCAATCCACTGACTCTGTCTATACTTCCCGCTGCCTCAGTAAAGCAGCCAGCATAATTAAGGACCCCACACACCTCAAACATTCTCTCTTTTACCTTCTTCCTTCGGGAAAAAGATACAAAAGCCTGAGTCACATACCAATCAACTCAAGTCCAGCTTTTTTCCTGCTGCTATCAAGACTTTTGATTGGACTTACCTTGCATTAATTGATCTTTCTCTACATCCTAGCTATGGCTGTAATACTACATTCTGCACTCTCTTGTTTCCTTCTTTATGAACAGTATGTTTTGCTTGCATAGTGTGTAAAAAACAATACTTTTCACTGTATCCTAATATATGTGACAATAATCAATCAAATCGAAAATTCCAGACGTAGTTTCATCAGTATCTTGTCCAGTTGCAGCAAGACTTCCCACTCTTATACTCCAATCCTCTTGAAATACAGCACTGCTGCCTCACAGCATCAGGACGCAGGTTTGATTCCCGGATTGGGTCACTATCTGTGAGGACTCTGCATATTCTCCCCGTGTCTGCATGAGTTTCTTCTAGTTGCTCTGGTTTCCTCCCACAGTCAGGGTTGGTTAGGTGCATTGGCCATGCCAAATTCTCTCTCAGTGTACCCAAACAGGTGCTGGAGTGTGGCAAGTAGGGGACTTTCACAGTAATTCCAGTGCAGTGTTAATGTAAGCCTACTTGTAACACTAATAAGTAAACTTTAAAATTTGAAACAAGGGTCACCATTCCATTAGCCTGCCTAGCTACCTGCTGCACCTTCGTGCTAGCTTTCTGTGTTTCGTAAGCAAGTTCCTCCAAGTCCCTTTGTGCTCTAGCTTTCTGCAACTTTTCTCCATTTAAATAATTCTCTGTTCTTTTGTTGTCCCTTCCAAAATGAACAACTTCACATTTTCCCACATTATACGCCATTTGCCAACTGTTTTACCCATTTATTTAACCTATTGATATCTTTGTAGAAAGAGACATTAATAGGTTAGCACTGCTGCTTCACAGTGCCAGGGACCTGGGTTCAATTTCAACCTCAGATGACTGACTGTGTGGGTTTGCTCCAAGTGTTCTGGTTTCCTCCCACAGAGATGCACAGGTTGATGGATTGGCCATGCTAAATTTCCCCTTAGTGTCCAAAGATCTGCAGGTTAGGTGGATTGGCCAAGCAAAATTAAAGCTTTTAAAGTTTATTTATTCACCACAAAGAAGGCTTACATTAACACTGCAATGAAGTTACTGTGAAATTCCCCTAATCACACATTCCTGCACCTTTTCAGGTCAATATACCTAACCAGCACGTCTTTTGGACTGTTAGAGGAAACTGGGGCAGCCGGAGGAAACCCATGCAGACACGAGGAGAACGTGCAAATTCCACACAGGCAGTGACCCAAGCAGGGAATCAAATCCAGGTCCCTGGAGCTGTGAAGCAGCAGTGCTAACCACTGTGCCCCGTGCCTCTTAGTGCCCAAAGCTGTGAAAGTTAGGTGGATTGAGTATGCTAAATTGCTCCTTGTTTCCCAAAGATATAAAGGTTGGGTGGATGGGCAATGCTCAATTGCCCCTAGTGTCAGGGGGATTAGCAGGGCAAATGTGTGGGGTTATGGAATTAGGGTGGGATTGTTGTTGGTGCAGGCTGGATGGGCTGAATGGCCTTTCACTGCACTGTAGGGATTCCATGATTCCATGATTCTACTCTATGCAGTTCAGTTTTGTTCGAGTTCAATAACCCACGAGCTCTTTAGCGCCCCGAGGGGATAAAATCAAACTGCGTTCAGGAGTCGCTCTTTTACCGGGTCAACATTGAGAAACATTAACCATTCCAACCGCGTTTAACTCAACTCGCTCACAGTTTAACGAGAAGATCTTCCAATCCTTGCTCAATACTTTACCGAGAAACCCATTCACTCACCCCCACCCCCTCTCCGTCTCCAGCACCCCCACCACCCGGGCAAGTGAGTAAGCCATTAATGTAACATTGCTCCAGGGGTCAGATGACTATGGTAAAACTCACCCTGCATGATGTGTGTGAGAGCAAACGGTTAATACCTGCGGGAGGGAGGGTATAAAAAGCAAGAGGGTTGCCGCTTTCGGAACCTGCTTTTGTTTGGGGGAGGTGGAGTCGAAATTTCTCTGCAGATTCTGTGCTGAAGCCAAGACGTGCCAAAGCAGGCATTCTGTAGCCTCCACTTGCTGAGTTGGGTTTTTTAGTTAACTCCAGTTGGGTGGAATTGAGTTACCTGTTCCCCCCTTCTCTCTCTCGCTCTCTCTGTACTCCCTCTCTCCCTCCCTCTCTGCCTTGGGCACCGAAATGTGGGACGACCGTCGCTGGGCACTCTTCAAGCGCAACTTGCAGCCCACCCTGACCCTGTGGAGCGCTTTCTGCTCCTTCGGGCTGTGCATGGCTTTTCTGGGTCCGACACTACTCGACCTCCGCTGTCAGACGCACTCCAGCCTGCAGCAGATCACCTGGGTCTTCTTCGCTCAGAACTTCTGCGTCCTGGTCGGAACCATCATCGGTGGAGCCTTCAAAAAAACGTGAGACGCCAACTGATTTCGCATCTTTCATCCCCTCCTCTCTCCTCCACTATTTAATATATCCTTCCGGATCTCAGTATTTGAATTCTCTTTCTCTCTAGCCGTTAGCTAGTTTGAGTGAATTAGTTTACAAACATCCACACTAAACCAGCATCAACCACATTGGTTTTATTTTTTTATCCCCATGGGATTCGCACCTGGCTGGATTGTATCATTGCTTTTGTAATCGTTTATCGTTGGGGGATTTATTATTGAGTGAATGCATCCCGTTGTGTTTTCAGATATTCTTTTTGTTCCATATCTATTCCTTTTAAAGTTTCAGACCAATGAGACGGGGATCTCAGAAAGACTGATCAAATTCTAACAGGACAGATACAGGGAGGATATTCCCGATGGTGGGGGATGTCCAGGGGGCCACAGTCTGAAGGTTTGAGGTAGATCATTTAGTGTGGAAATTAGGAGACATTTCTTCAACTAAAGAGTGGCGAGCCTGTGAAATTCATTACCACAGGAAGTAGTTGATGCCAAAACATTGAATATATTCAAAAGGCAAGTAGATATAGCACTTGGGGTGAATGAGATCAAAGATTATCGGGAGAAAGTAGGATTAGCCTATCAAATTGGATGATCAGCCATGATTGTGATAATTGGCGGAGCAGGTTCGAAGGGCCGAACGCTCCTATCTTCTATGTTTCTTTATTAGTGTCACAAGTAGGCTTACATTAACACTGCAATGAAGTTAAATCCTCTTGTTGCCACACTCCAGCACCTGTTCAGGTACAATGAGGGAGAATGTAGCACGGGAGAATGTAGCACGGCCCAATGCACCTAACCAGCACGTTTTCAGAGTGTGGGAGGAAACCAGAGCATCTGGAAGAAATCCACACATACACGGGGAAAATGTGTAGACTCCACACGAGTAGTGACACAAGCCAGGAATCGAATCCAGGTCCCTGGTGCTATGAGGCAGCAATACTAACCACTGCGCCACTTTATGGATCACACTTGGTGTTCAGTTAGTTCCCTCTCACATAGCCCAGTGAGAATAATGGAACTTGCTACAAAAGCTCCTGGGAGAAGATGATCAAATTAAAAAGTTGCCATCCATTCGGCTCCGGAGGAAATATGAGGACAAGTGATCAGAGGTTTGTTTGGAAGAGTCAGGTTTTGCATCGAGGAGGGAGGCAGAGAGATTAGAGCAGGATGAGGAGGAAATTGGACTTTGTGGCCTCTGGCATCTAAGGTAAAGTTCATTTATTAGTCACAAGTAGGCTTACATTAACACTGCAATGAAGTCATTGTGAAAATCCCCTAGCTGTACAGCAGAACCTCAGTGATGGAGGCACTGGGGTTGCTACAGAGGTTAGAATTTTTGATTTAATCTATTAGTGTCGCATGTATTAACATACAGTGAAAAGTATTGTTTCTTGCACACAATACAGACAGAGCATACCATTCATAGAGAAGGAAAGGAGAGAGTGCAGAATGTAGTGTTACCGTTATAGCTAGGGAATAGTGAAAGGTCAACTTAATATGAGGTAAGTCCATTCAGAAGTCTTGAACAGCAGCAGGGAAAAAGTTGCTCTTGAATCGTTTGTTAGGTGATCTCAGACTTTTGTATCTTTGTCCCGATAGAAGAAGGTGTAAGCGAGTATGTTCAGGGGGGCCTTGCTTTTTTGAGGCAATGGGAAGTGTAGATAGAGTCACTGGATGGGAGGCTGGTTTGAGTGAAGGACTGGACTTCATTCATAATCTTTTATAGTTTCTCGTGGTCTTAGGCAGAACAGAATTGGCAGAGTGCAGTTGACTATGAAGGTTGTGCAGCTGGAGGAGATCACAGAGGGAAGCCGTGGGGGGCTGGCTAAAGAAAAATCAAAACATGCTGGAAAATCTCAGTATCTGTGGAGAGAGAATTGCGCCAATGTTTTGAGTCGAGATGACCCTTTGTCAGAGGCTGGTTACACTCTGTTCAATCTTGATTGTCCCTTACTCTGATGCGATAAGACTAACCTGAGCCAGCTACTGTTGATAGAAGACTTCTAAAACTCAAATACTGGAAAGTAAACACATTTAGTCATATAAACACAGAACCAAGAGTTCTGGCTTACTGTGTGTGAACTGACTTTGAGCGTCTGTACCAGGACAGGCAGAGCACAATAACAGTTTTATTCTATTTTGTTATCTGAAATCCCTATTTAGTTTTCGATTTGAAATTGTAATTAAATTCACTAGGCAACAGAAGGCAGAACATTTTAATCTGTTGAAGATAAGATTACATGTGAAAAGTTTAACATGTTAGGAACCTTAAGGGTTTTTACCTTCATCTCCTTCATCACAAGAATATTGAATCTTTCGATGCGAGCTTTCAGGTTTATATTGTCGAAGTGATTGATTCTGCTGTTTAACATGAACAACGAATGGGGGAAAGAAACTTCTGGAAACAGAGCAATACCATCCCTACATTCAGGCGGTGAGAGAACAGATTCTTGTACGCAGTTCATCGAATGTAATGGTGCAGAAGGAGGCTAGTCAGGCCTTTCTGCCTTTGTCAGCCCTTTGAAAACATTACTCAATCAACCCAAGGTTATTGCTCTTTCTCTGTAGCAAGTGTAAAACAGTCGCTGTGGTATCGTCCAAAATGCAGCAGCCAAATTGCGTACAGCAAGATCCCATGAAGAGCAATGCTACAGATAATCTGTTTTGTAGAGATGTATTCCTGAGGATTGCATGTTTGCCAGGATACTCCCCTGCCCTTCTTCAAGATAGGGCAGCTGGTTATTTTATGAGATGCAGATCATCCATTCAATTCGATGGTTCGATTCCCAGCTTGGGTCACCGTCTGTGCAGAGTTTGCATGTTCTCCCTGTATCTGCAAGGGTGCTCCAGTTTCCTCCCACGGTCTAAAAGACTTGCTGATTAGATGCATTGATCCGAACGAGTGCCAGAGTGTGGCAGCTAGGGAAATTTCACAGTAACTTCATTGCAGCGTTAATGTAAGCTTTACTTGTGACTAATAAATAAACTTTTACTTTAAGTTGCTGGCAGCTCCTGGTGTCCATGATTTCTGCCTGGGGTTCTCAATCTTGGTTTTGACCCAATGATTGCCAAACACTCACTTCACTGACAGCGGAGCTACCCACCAACCACAAGACTCCCATTGGGTCCATTAAACTCACACACATTTATTCTCAATGTGGTTAACTAACTGAATTTAAATCACCAGCTGCTATGGTGAAACTTGAACTCACATTCCCAGGTCAGTAGACCAGGTCTCTAAATTAGTAGGACAGCAACATAAAAGCAAACCAAGCACTTGGTTTCATTTCTAGATAGATAGAATTGGTGAAGTCATGCCAAACTTTTATTGAATCTCGAGACACTCCATGTAGTTCAAGTCATTTTACATCAAGGATAAAGAGATATTAGGGAGAAAGTTCATGAGTGATTTGCAAGGATGAAGTGCTTGAGTATATGGATCAGGAAAGGATTGGGTGACATTTCTTGAAAAATAGAAGATTAGAAAACCGGAAAATGTATTCCTTCACTGTTGAAACCAATGAATTCCCTCTTGGCCCATCTAATGCAGGTCTTGAGAATTCTGAAAAGTTTTGACAGAGTTGACTACAGAAGGAATGGGTGGGATTTTATGGCCTCACTCGAGCGAGGCCAGAAATTCCTATCCGAGGTCAACGGAAATTTCTGTTGTCGGGTCCCCACCTACTCCGGTTGCCTGGTGGACAAGGTGGTAGAGTTCCGGCCAATGTTTCTTGTTATGGGGAAGAGCAGAACAAAAAGCCATCAGTATACGATAGTCCCCAAAAATCCAACTGGGAATTCAGAAGTAATTTTTTCATCTAAAGAGTAATGAGAATGTGGAGATTGATACCACTCTGAGTGATAGAAGTGAACCGTACAAATGTATTTGAGGGAAAGCTAGATAAGGAAAGGAAATAGAGGGTCCCAATGATACATTTAGCTGAAGAAAGATGGGAGGAGGCTGGAATGTATGGGTTGGGCTGAATGGCCTCTTCCTGTGTCCTGAATCCTATACAATAATCATTTTCTTTACGAACTTGAACCTATGATGTAAAGATGCTGGTGTTGGACGGGGGTAAACACAGTAAGAAGTCTTTTGGAGCACTCTCATTTGATGAAGGAGCAGCACTCCATAACCTTGTACTACCAAATAAATCTGTTGGACTTTAATCTGGTGTTTTAGACTTCTTACTGTGTTAACTGTGCTAACCTGAACTTATAATCACCTTGCCGGGACTTCATTCATTATGTCTAAGTCTACTGCAATGTTATGCACAGATTGACATGGTGACACAGTGATTAGCACTGCTGCCTTACAGCGCCAAGGACCCGGGTTCAATTCCAGCCTTGGGTCACTGTCTGTATGGAGTATGCACATTCGTGAGGCTGAATTGACTCTGGGTCCTTGGCATTGTAAGGTAGCAGCATTAACCACTGTACCACTTTGCAAGTTCTCTCCATGTCAGCGTGGTTTTTCTCCGGGTGCTTTGGTTTCTTCCCAAAGATGTGTGGGTTAAGTTGATTGGCCATGCTAAATTAACCCTAGTGTCAGGGGGATTAGCAGGTTAAATGAGGATAATGGAACTTGGACCTGGGTGGGATTGTGATCAGTACCGACTCGATGGGGCAAATGGCTTCCTTCTGTACTGTAGGGATTCTATAATCAGTTCCAAATGATCATTGACAATCCCAAGTTTCTCCCATCTTCTGACAAAGCTATTGATGCAACCTTTATTTTCAAGAGAGGTGTTGCCTAAATTTCCTGAGATGTTTCTTGCAGTGAGAGTGTTGACAGCTTTGGGATAAGAGTGGGGTTAAATAATCTGACAAGATGAGGAGGCAAAAATAAAACCAAAGGTTTGGGGATCAGGTTCAGACCCAAGCACAGCTGAAGCACATTCAAAACAGCAAGACAGAAGAGAACCATATTCAGATAAGCTTTTGAAACAATTTGACTGGTCGCTAAGGGAGCCTGCAGTGCTGCGGTTGGAGTTGCAAGCAGGTTTTTGGACAATTAATTCCTTTTCTCTTGAAACGCTGTTGGAATCCTGAGATTTGCATAGGAAATGTCACAATGTAAGAAACAAAATAGACTAGATTAAAGACTTGGCACAAAAATATATATAAGCCAGAGTATTGTTGGAATCAACACAACTGAATATTCAAGAAAAAGGCACAATGGCTTCTATATGCGTAATGGGATGGTAAAGAGCCATTAAAGAGAGGAACTTCTTCTTTCTATTGTATTTAGTGTCCTGGAAGAATAGGCACTCGAAGAAGCCATGCTACATCAGGAGGCTGCTCCATCATTCACTTAGATCATGGCTGACCTGTATCTTGATTTAATTCGCCCAACTTTGTTTTCTATTTCTTGCTATCCTTCCCCAACCTTCATCAGCCTTGGTCTTGAAGGCCCCTCACTCCGGTGTCCACAGGCTTCTTTGGGAAGAGAGTTTCAGATTTCTATAACTCATCGCTCCACCATTGGTGACCCTACCTTTGGCTACCTGTGCCCCCAGCACTGGAAACCCCACTCTGAGCCTCTCTACCTCTCAGTCATATTTCTTTCATTCTTTTAGATTCTGCTTAAAATCCACTTCTCAGACCAAGGTTTTGGTCATCTGTCTCACAAAACTCAGTGTTAAATTTTGGCAGATAGAAAATAGAGAATTTCAATAAATGGGTAATTTTCAGGGTGAAGAGATATAACTAGTGGAGTATCACAGGGATCGGTTCTTGACCCTCAACAGTTCAGTACTTACATTAATGACCTGGAGGAAAGAACAGAATATAAGGCTTTCAACTTTGCCGATCACACTAAGGTAGGTGCAAGGGCAGGTCGTGATGAGAATAAGGTGATTCTGCAATGAGATATAGGTAGATTGATTGATTAAGTGAAATCTGGCATATTGAGTTTAATGTGGGCAACTGCGAGGCCATACACTTTGATTGGAAGAATCAAAAGGCCGATTATTATCAAAACAAAGTAGAGACAGGTCAAGGTTTCTAACGCATGAATCATGAAAAGCTAGCAAGCAGGTCCAACAAGTAGTTAACAAGGCAAATGGTATTTTGGTCTCTGCCATAGAATCCCTACAGTGCAAAAGGAGGCCATTCGGCCCACGAAGTCTGCACTGACATCAATTCTATCCGGGCCCAATCCATGTAACCCCATGTATTTACCCTGGTAATTCCCCTAATGATCAATTTTGCATGTCCGATCCACCTAACCTGCATATCTTTGGAGTGTGGGAGGAAACCACAGCCCCTGGAGGAAAACTCACATAGATATGGAGAGAATGTGCAAAATCCACATAGTTAGTGACCTGAGGCTGGAATTGAACCTGGGTCCCTGGGACTGAGACAGCAATGCTAACCACTGGGCTACCGTGCCACCCTTGCCAAGGGGTTGGAGTTTAAAAAGAGGGAGGCTTATTTGCAATTGTATAGGGTGTTGTGAGGACTCACTGGGAATACTGCATACAGTTTTGGTCCCCTTACCTTAAAAAGGATATATTAACATTGGAAGCAGTTCAAGGGAGATTCACCAAGTTAATTCCTGGAATGAGGGGGTTGTCCTGTCAAGAGAGATTAAATGGTCTAGGTCTGTATTCCTTGGAATTCAGAAGAGTAAGGAGTGACTTTATTCAAACATATCAGATCTTGAGGAGCTTGACAGGGTAGATGGTGAGATGTTTTCGCTAGTGGGAGAAACTTGAACAAGAGAATATAGCGACAAGATGAAGAGCCCGTGATTTAAATTCGAGGAGCGTTGAAATATCTTGTTGCAGAAAGTGGTGAATCTTGATGTTAATTTGATTTATTATTGTCCCCTGTATTAGCATACAGTGAAAAGTATTGTTTCTTACATGCTATGCAGACAAAACATACCATTTATAGAGAAGGAAAGGAGATATAGTGTTACAGTCATAGCTAGGGTGTAGGGGAAGATCAATTTAATGCGAGGTAGACTCATTCTGATGGCAGCAGGGAAGAAACTGTTCTTGAGTCAGTTGGTACGTTACCTCAGACTTTTATATCTTTTTCCCGATGGAAAAGGTGGAAGAGAGAATGTCCGGGATGTATGGGGTCCTTAATTATGCTGGCTGCTTTGCCGAGACAGAGGGAAGTGTAGACAGAGTCAGTGGATGGGAGGTTCTGAAATTCTCTACCCTGTAAGGGAGTGGAAGCTGGATCATTAAAAGTATTTAAGATGGACAAGCATTTGATAGATTGAGGAATATAGGGCCACAGAACAGGAATTGAAGCCACTATGGATCAGCCATAATCGTATTGAATAGTGGAGCAGGCTTGTAGGGCCTGGTGGTCACTCGTGCTTTTACTTCTCATGTTCTTGTGTAGGGTAATGCTTTGACAAAATTGTGCAGTTTTGGTCCCCTTTTCTGAGGAAGGATATTCTTGCTCTCGAGGGAGTGCAGCGAAGGTTTACCAGGCTGATTCCAGGGATGGTGGGACTGATGTATGAGGAAAGTTTGACTAGGTTAGGAATATTTTTGCTAGAGTTCAAACAAATGAGAGGGGATCTCATAGAAACTCATAAAATTCTAACAGTATTGGACAGGATAGGTGGATATTCGAAATGGTAGGGGAAACCAGAACTGGGGGTCACAGTCTGAGGATTCAGGGTAGACCATTTAGGATGGAGATAAGGAGACATTTCTTCACGCAAAGAGTGGTGAGGCTGTGGAATTCATTCCCACAGGAAGTAGTTGATGCCAAAACATTGAATGTATTCAAGAGGTGGCTGGATTTGGCACTTGGGGCAAATGGGATCAAAGGAGGAGAAAGCAGGATTAGGCTATTGAGTTGGATGATCAGCCATGATTGTGATGAATTGCGGACCAGGCTAAAAGAGCTGAAGGCCCCCTTCCTGCTCCTGTTTTCTGTGTAATTCCCTGAGATAGTTTACTGCATTAGAGGTATGAAAACAAAAGAGGTTATTGTTGACTAAAGAGTTGGGTTGTATTTAAATGTTTTTTACAGAATGTGACCTCAGACTTTTGTATCTTTTTCCCGCTGGAAGAAGGTGGAAGAGTAAATGTTCTGAATGTATGGGGTCTTTATTTATGCTGGCTGTTTTGCCAAGGCAGCAGGAAGTGTAAACAGAGTCAGTGCATCTCTTTGACACCTGGATACAACTGTAGCATTAGGAAGGTTTGGCTGACACTAATGAGATCTGAACTACATGTATAATTGATGTATAGAATGTGGTCTAAGATGCTCTATTTTATAGGGGCTGCATATTTGCCCTGTAACATTTGGGAGCGTGGGCTGCTCATTTAGAAACTCAACGTTGATGTTTAATCCTCGTCCATAGTTTAAGTCGACAATCAAACCTGTTTTTTTCACATTAAAGGAGACACAACTCTTGCCCTAAGACCAGATCACAAACTTACTGACTTTTCTATCATCTCGGTCATGGTTTCCTTAGGTAATGCTTTATATTTCCAGGGAATTTGGACAACTGCTCTCTGTAAAAATTAAGTTGCAAAACCAGTAATTGAACTTGGTGATGTGTTGAGTCAGATTCTAGCCTCAACTCGGTAAGTTTTCCAGTCCTCCCAGCCATGGGAATTGTCAGGGGTGAGATGGACAGTTTCACAGACCAATGAAAGCTCCATTGACCTTGGGTGAGAACTTCCAGTACTGTGGTGGGTGGCAGGACTGGAGAACTCCATCCACAGAATGGTAACACACAGAGGGAGGCCATTCAGCCCATCATGTTTGTTGCTGATTCAGTAAACAGCAAGATGTCAACCACTTTCAGTTTGCATTTTGAGTAGCCAATTTAGGACTGGAAGTGTAACTGTGACTCAGGAGTCTGGAACAGGCTGTGATCCTGGATAGCCATAAACTCCATGGCTTAGTTAGTAATATCTTTGCCTCTGAGTTACAGTGTTCGGGGTTAGAGACCCACTCTAGCATTTCAATAGAAAAATCAGGCCTGATACTCGAGTGCAGTATTGAGGGAATGCTGCACTGCATGAGGTGCTATCATAGAGTCATAGAGGTTTACAGCATGGAAACAGATTCTTTGGCCCAACTTGTCCGTTCCACCCCTTTTTTTTTAATTCACTCAGCTAGTCCCAGTTGTCCACATTTGGTCCATATTCCTCTTATTTATCTTTTCCAAATAACTGTCTAAATGCTTTTTAAAAGACAAATTGCTACCCGTCTCTATTACGCCCTCTAGCAGCTCATTCCAGACACACAAATTTGCTTCTCTGGATCTTTTTATATCTCTCCCCAATCACCTTAAACCTATGCCCTCTATTCTTAGATTTCTTTACCTTTGGGAAAATATATTGATTATCTAGCTGATCTATGCGCCTCCTCTATAAGATCACCTCTAGCCTCCTGGGAAAAATGTCCCAGTCTATCTAGCCTCTCCTTATAACTCAAACCATCAAGTCCTGATAGAAATCTAGTAAATCTTTTCTGCACTATTTCTAGTTTAATATTACCCTTCCTATAATCGGCTGACCAGAACTGTACACAGTATTGCAGGTCTTACTTGTACAACTTCAACAAAATGTCTCAACTCCTATATTCAATGTTCTGACCAATGAAACAAAGCATGCCGAATGACTTCTTCATCACTCTACTGACCCGTGATTCCACTTTCAAGGAGCTATGAACCTGTAACCCAAGATCTCTTTGTTCTGTAACTCTCTCCAGTGCCCTACTATTAACTGAGTAAGTCCTGCCCTGGTTCGATCTATCAAAATGCATCACCTCACCTTTATGTAAATTAAACTCCATCTGCTATTCATCAGCTCACTGGCCCAATTGATCACGATCCCATTGCAATCTGAGATAACCTTCTTCACTGTCTACTATGCCATAATCTTTGTGTCTTTTCTAGATATCATCCTTTCTCCTCATTTTTTTCAGTTATGCACTGTATTGTCTCTGGATACGTTATGCTAAATGTCACCACAATGGTACCTTTAACTTGTGCAGCTTTTTTCTATTGTAACAAAACATCCAACCTTCACAGTGATGTAATCAGACATGCATTCGCTACTCATGAGGAGATATTAGTGAATGTATCCCAAAGTTTGGCCGAAGAGTTAGGTTTTTGGGAACATCTTAAAGGAAGAGACAGAGATGGAAATGAGGAGAGGCTTCAGGAGGAAGTTCCAGAGCTTAGAACCCAGGCAGCTGAAGGCACAATTGCCAATCACTGAGCAATAGAAACTAGGGATATGCAAGAGCCTCATATTGAAGGAGTGCAGAGATCTGGGATATAAGGCCACTCAGCCTTTTGAATGTTCTCTGCCATTTAATTATGGTTGATATTTTTCTCAACCCAATTGTCCTGCATTTTCCTCATAACCCTGATCCCCTTATTAATCAAGAATCTTTCTATCTCTGTCTTAAAGACACTCAACGACCTGACCTCCACAGCTTTCTGTAGCAAAGAATTCTACAGATTCACCGCTCTCTGGCTGAAGAACTTCCTCCAAATCTCTGTTTCAAAGGATTGTACCTTTCACATGAGGTTGTGTCCTCTCGTTCTAGTTTTTCCCCTTAGTGGGAATATCCCCTCCATGCCACTCTATCCAGGCCTCTCAGTATCCTATAAGTTTTAATAAGATCCCCCCTCATCCTTCTAAACTCCAACAAGTACAAACCCAAAGTTCTCAACTGTTCGTCATACAACAATTCCTTCATTCCAGGGATCATTCTTGTGAACCTCCTCTTGACCCTTCCCAAGGCCAGCACATCCTTCCTTAGATGTGAGCCCAAAACTGCTCACAATACTCCGTATGGGGTATGACCAGAGCCTTGCACCTCCCTGCTCTTGTATTCTAGCCCTCTTGGCATGAATGTTAACATTGCACTTGCCTTCCTAACTGCCAATTGAACTGCACGTTAAAGCTTTAAAATTTAAAGCAGTGCTGGGCCATAATCCAGTGAAGATGAGTGATGGGTAAATGGGATTTGATTATGTGTTAGGATACAGGTGCCAGGATAAGTTCCAATTTACAGAGGGGAAATTGGGAGATTGACCAGGACAGGATTTGGAATAAATGAGTGTGCAGTATGACTCAGTATCTCAGCAGACCAGTAGGCTGAGGTGGGCTCAGATGAAACTTCACTGCTTTCATTATCCCATCTTATGTTTGTGAATTGCATGGAGGATATAAGTCTGTGTGAAGTTTGCACATTCTCCCTGTGTCTGCATGGGTTTACTCTGGGTGCTTTGGTTTACTCCCACAGTCTGAAAGATGTGCTGGTTAGGTGCATTGGCCATGCTAAATTCTCACTCAGTGTACCTGAACAGACACGGAGAGTGGCGACTAGGGGACTTTCACAATAACTTCATTGCAGTGTAAGCCTACTTGTAACATTAATAAATAACCTTTTTCTAAATTTTCAGATGGTAGCAAATAAGATGAGGTATTGGTACTGAATGAGACAGCTTAGAAACTGCACAACAAGTTACACAAGCTGTGCAAAAGGACAAAATGATGCAAGATCAAATTTAATACAAATAAATGTAAAGTGCTCCAAGTAGAACAGAAAAGTGGACGGTATACCTGATGGGTGTTGTGGTAGCTAATTTGAAAGAAAACTGGGAAAGATTGCGGAGGTGGTAGTCTAGAACATTGGCAGGGATGACAAGTTTCAGTAATCTAGAGAAACTGGGCTTATTCTCTAAGGAGCAGAGAAAGTGAAGAGGAGGTTTAATAGATGTGGGCAAAGTTATGAAAGATTTTTGGTGAAAATAATTGCAAGGCAATTGAGAGAAGGATGCAGTTTAGTTTAAGGAAGTGGGCCAAAAGTTGGCAAATATTGTATCATGCATGAAAACGTGACCCTGTTCATTTCGGAAGGGAGAGCAAAAGAACAGAGTATTATTTAAATGGAGAAAAACTGCAGAAAGCTGCAGCACAAAGGGACTCTTGGGGAACTTGTGCACAAAACACAGAAAGTTAGCATGCAGGAGTAGCAGGACGGCTAATGATTTTCATTTCAAGAGGGTTAGAATATAAGAGTGGGGAAGTCTTGCTGCAACTATAC
The DNA here is from genome assembly GCA_024679065.1 of Sphyrna mokarran. Classification (NCBI taxonomy): domain Eukaryota; kingdom Metazoa; phylum Chordata; class Chondrichthyes; order Carcharhiniformes; family Carcharhinidae; genus Sphyrna; species Sphyrna mokarran. The sequence goes on along the minus strand of JAGIQG010000023.1, from coordinate 5,891,586 downwards.
AAAGTACTGGCGAGACCACATCTGTAACTGTGAGTAGTTTTGGTCCCTTTATTTAAGGAAAGATATTATTGGAGGAAGTTCAGAGAAGGTTCATTAGGATGATCCTCAGTATGGAGTGATTGTCTTATGAGGAAAGGTTAAACGTTTGGGGAGTTTAGAAGAATGAGAGATGATCTCATTGAAGCATATAGGATTCTGAAGGAGCCTTGACAGGGTAAATGCTGAGAGGATGTTTCCACTCATGGGAAAGTCTAGGACCAGAGGGCAGAGTCTCAGAATAAAGGGACACCAATTTAAGATGGAGATGAGGAGGAAGTTCTTCTCTCAGAAGGTTATGAGACTTTGGAACTCCTTGCCAGAGAGTTGTTGGGGCAGAATCCTTGTGTATATTTAAGGCTGGGATAGATTTTTCATCAGTAAGGGAATGAAGGGTTATGGGAAAGGGCAGGAAAATGAACATGAGGAATGTAGAATCAGCCACAATCTTGTTGAATAGCGAAGCAGGCTCGAGGGGCTGAACAGCCAACTCTTGTTCCTAGTTCTTATAGTCTTACAACTATTTCTACTGGCAGAGAGTCAGTAATCCAAGAACATGGCTTTGAGATTCACAAAAGAACGCTGAGGGAGAAATGAGGAGAATTTATTTTTATGCAGTAAATTTTATAATCAGAAATGCATTGTTCGATTCGATGGCAATTTCCAAAAGGAAATATTTGTGCAAAGGAGGCATTTTCTGGACTATAAGGAAAAAGCCCAGGAGTTGGATGAATTGGTCAAAGGACTAGCATAGGCACAATGGCTCAATAACCTTGGTCTGTACTGTAGAATTCCTGGATTCTGTGCATCCTGCTCAGCTTGATACTACTTGGTATTCAATCAATGCCAAATAGCAATCAGGAATATCAACAGATTGTTGAATGAAATAATCAGTAGAAGTTAATTATCAAACTTTATAGTGCTGTTGTCAAATTGCATCTCAAATATTACGTCTACTTCTAGTTGCCAAGCAACAAGACAGATATTGAACTGCTCAAGAGTGTGCCAAGATGAATCATAAATGGTCTAAGGCGTTTAGTGAGGAGTCTCTGATACAAAGTGAAAAATGGGATTTCTGATCTTTATTAGATTATAAGGGTTGCTTCATTGGTGAGTTGGGGGGGTTGGATTGAGGAAGAGGTACTGGCTTGATGTGCTGAATGGCTTTCTTCTGCATTGTGACCATTCTGTGACTCTTGCATGCGAATGTTACATAGAACCCAAAGTCTGTGAACAGGCCATTTGGTCCATATTGTCTATACTGGCCACATCTGCCCCTAGTCATTCTAACTTATCTCGTGCTCTGTGCCGTTCTCCTGCAATCTATTTGTTTAACTTCGCTATTATTTTCTTTGCCTTAACCAATCCAAGTGGTGGCAATTTCCACATTCTCACTCCTGTCTGGTTATAAAAGTTTCTCCTGAGTTTCTTGTTGGATTTATTATTGACTGTTTTATATTTTTGGCCTCTATTCTTTGTTGCTTACCAAATGGAGATATCCATCTCCTACTAAACGCATGATTTCAACACCAGAAGCCCTTGATAAGAACCTATTCATTCAGCTATTGACTATTCCTCTATAAACAGAAGCCTATTCTTATTGTTCTTTTCAATTTGATGCACATTATAGTTAACGCTGCTGCTTCACAGCACCAGAGATCTAGGTTCAATTCCCAGCTTGGGTCACTGTCTGTGCGGAGTCTGCATGTTCTCCCCATGTCTGTGTGGGTTTCCTCTGGATTCCTCAATTTTCCCACAGTCCAAAGATGAATTAGCCATGCTAAATTCTCCCTCAGCGTTCCAAACAGGCACCAGAGTGTGGCAACAAGGAGATTTTCACAGTAACTTCATTGCAATGTTAATGTAAGCCTACTTGCGATGCTAATAAATAAACTTTAACTTTCCTTGTTATAGGAAGGAGATCAGGACAGTGATACCTAACTGATAGCAATGACTTTCCAAAAGTTTTTTATGCCACATCACTCTGCTATTCCCCATGTGGGCCAGGATTTGGTCTCGTTCTATCTCATCCAGGACAATGAATTGCAGCTAGGCCAATTCATCATGATGTTATCTTTTTGTGAGCTTTGATACTCACCAAGATAAAGGATGCCAATGCTGGGAATGGAACTCTTTTTAATCTCAGTGTCGGTGGGATCTTTTGTATAGCTTGCTTCAGTTAATGCAAAGACCTCACTTCCAGATATTTCTGCCTTTGTAACTAACCGTGCTAAGCTTTAAAGCTAACTTGGCCGCATTTTAAAACTCAGCGTGCGTGCTGGGATTATCTTAGAAATTGACTGCATTCTTTGAAAGGACAATATTGGCAGAAGTGACTTTTTCATAAGCAGAACAGTTTTTTTTAGAAAAAAAAGCCTCTAAGGGTGGTGCAGTGGTTAGCACTGCTGTCTCTCAGCGCCAGGGACCCATGTCTGATTCCCAGCTTGGGTCACTGTCTGCGTGGAGTTTGCACATTCTCCCTGTGTTTGTGTGGGTTTCCTTCAGGTGCTCTGGTTTCCTCCCACAGTCCAAAGATGTGCGAGATAGGTTGATTAATTACCCCTTAATATCAGGGGGACTAGCTAGGGTAAATGCATGGGGTTATGGGGATGGATCCTGGGTGGGATTGTGGTTGGGGAAGACTCGATGGGCCAAATGGCCTCCTTCTGCACTGCAGGATTCTATGGCTACAGTTGCAAATTTTTAATGAAAGTTGGGGACATAGCTTTTACCAAGTAATTTCATAAAACAGATAACCGAAAAGTTATAATGTTGTCTACAACTATATGTGTCTATAGTTATATGTATGCTGTGTGTGAGGTTTGTGTCAAGTCTGTGTCAGAACTGGCTTTTGATGCTTTCTCTATCTACCTTCCTCTCTCTCTCTTTCCAGTAAATTAGTTTTCTTTTGTTTACTGTAACGTGTTAATTTTAAAATTCTGCTTCTTTGGCAGCATGGTCAGTCCAGGCTTGAGGGGGGGCCAAAGGGCCTGTAATTTTCTTTGCTCTTTGTTCTAATGAATTTCTTTTGAAAGTGTAGTCATTGTGATAATGGTGAAACTCATGGGATGGGATTTGTTGGATGTTCTGGCTGATGGCATCATCCAGTCCCACCAATGGTGAGCCCACTCTGTGGGTTTTCCGGTGTCAGTGGGTGTGAATAATGGGACTGCAGTGTGACTGGAGGATCTTGCCACCGGCCAATGGTGGGCTGCCTCTGTTGCTACAAAACACGGCCCAGGGACGAGGGTGGGGCGGAAGGTCCTGCAAATGGAATTGGACTCTTATTAAACACCTTTATTTCCTGCCTCAAAATCAGCTCCAAACTCTGAAGATTTTATTCCATTTCTTGCACCGCTTGGAGGAAGGTTAGGCTGGGACTTTTCAGCCCAGTTGTGGGAGAACCTGCCGTAGGAGATGTGGCAAGCCAGTGTTGACATTCGGCAGGACCTGAAGATTCTAGCGATGGACAGGGCAGGAAAACCCGAGCCACTGTGCTGAACCAAACGTATTTCTTTTGGTTTGTGAACTAGGAGCAGCTTTCTATCAAGTCAAATCTATTCCATATAAACAGCTATAATGAAAGGAGACAATATACACCTGTCTCATTCCAGTAAAACTCTTCTGTAACATTTTTAAAACTTTTACACCCTACCTAAAGTGTGGCACCGTAATTAGACCTTATACTCCAGCTGACCCAGAGCAGCTTATTATAAAGGTTTAGCAGAACCTCCTGAATTTGTGTTGAACAATTCATCCCACATCCAGACCCCTATAGAAAAAGACTCTAAATTACTGAACCTTGGAAACCTTACAGTGCAGGAGGCCATTTGGCCCATCGCGTCTACACCGAGTCTCTGACAGAGTATCTTGCTCAGGCCTCCTGCGCTGCTCTGAGCCATAACCTTGCACATTTACCATGGCTAATCCCACTAACCTGCACATCTTGGGACACTAAGGGGCAATTTAGCATGGCCAATCCACTTAATCTATACATCTTTGGACTGCGAGAGGAAATTGGAGCACTGGGGAGAAACCCACACAGACAGAAAGAGAACGTGCAAACTCCACACAGTCATCCAAGACTGGAATTGAACCTGGATCCCTGGAGCTGTGAGACAGTAGTGCCCAACACTGTGCCACCATGCTGCCCCTAGATCCCAATGGCTGGATCTTGGGAGAAAGTCATGTGATGACTCTTCAATCATAGCTGGCACCCCGATAGAGATGTTTAAAATGAACAAGTATTAAAGAAAGAGAAATTATTTACAATGGCTGGTAACCAAAAGACACAGGGTTTAAGGTGGTTGGCAGAAATACCAGAGATGACATGACAGGGTGACAGAGGTTTCCCCACGTCGGCATGGGTTTCTTCTGGGTGCTCCGGTTTTCAGAGTAATTATGCGCGGATTAGGTAGATTGGTCATGTTAAATTTCCCCTTAGTATCAGGAGGATTAGTAGGGTAAATATGTAGAATACTGGATTAGGGCCTGGGTGGGATTGTCGTCATGGTAGGCTCGATGAGCCAAATGGCCTCTTTCTGTACTATAGGGATTCTGTGAAGGAAGCCTGTTTAGTTTGGATTTGGAGTGTGCTACATGACAGGCAGATTCAGAAATGTCTTTCCCAAGCGACTGGGTAAGCATTGGCAGAAGCAGACATGGCTGTCAAAGAGTAGGGCAATTGGATTAACAGGAATGCTTTTCAAAAGGGTTAGTACAGACCCAATGGGACAAATGGCGTCCCTCTGCATTGTACTCTGATTCGATATCTCATTACTTCTGTTTTTCTGCTCATGCCTGCTTGAATTTTCTTTGGGAAGGATTTGATTGTTCCGTATTTCCTGGAAATGTTGATCAGTTTGTTTGCAAATCTTCCCAGTGCCATCTCTCCTCTGAAGCACAAGGGAAACAAATATCTATTTATTGTTGATTTCTTACTAATTAGACAACAGCATGTGGTGGTTTAATTATTATTTTGTTGACTGATCGAACAGGATCATATTGGTTTTTAAACTTATCTACCGGGATTTGGCGTTTAATAGCAAATGTTCTTCAATATATTGTAAAGGTCGCAGCTTAGTATAATCAATAAGATTTCTTGATTAGTGAGACTGACAGATGCCAACAAAAGAATCTTAGAATCCCTACAGTGCAGAAGGAGGCCATTCGGCCCATCAAGTTTGCCCTGATAACAATCCCATCCAGGCCCTATCCCCGTAATCACATATATTTACCCTGCTAATCCCCTGACACCAAGGGGCAATTCAGCATGGCCATTCCATCTAACCCACACATCTTTGGATTGTGGGAGGAAATCGGAGCACCCAGAGGAAACCCACGCAGACACGGGGAGAACGTGCAGACTCCATACAGACAGTGACCCGAGCCGAGAATCAAACCTTGGTCCCTGGCGCTGTGAAGCAGCAGTGCTAAGCACTGTGCCACCGTGCCACCCTATAATAATAATACAGGAAGATTATACCATTCTGGAAATTTAGTTGCCTTTAGTTTAATTCTACCCTACCAAAGCCCACCACCTCAAACTCCAATCCTCACCCCCTGTTTTCTAAATGTGCCAACCTGTGCTGTGGCATGTGAGTGATAGTGTCCTTCTCAAATAGTTATCTAACGCATAGTCAATGAATGTTGGCGACTATTCCACCATGATGCCATCATAGCTTTAAACAACAACTTGTGTTTTTATAGCACCTTTAACATAGCAAAAAATCCCAGGAGTTATATCAGATGATATTTGACACTAATCAATATAAGACAATCTTTGTGCAGGTTTTGGTCAAAGAAATAAGTTTTAAGTTGGGCTATAGAGGTATAGAAAAAGTCAAAGAGGTCAGTGAGGGAGTTCCAGAGTTAAAGTTTATTTATTACTGTCACAAGTCAGCTTACATTAGCACTGCAATGAAGTTATTGTGAAAATCCCCTACATACCACACTCAGGCGCCTGTTTGGGTACACTGATGGAGAATTTAGCATGGCCAATGCATCTACCCAGCATATCTTTCAGACTGCGGGAGTAAACCCAAGCAGACATGGGGCAAACGTGCAGATTCCACGCGCACAATGCCCCAGGCCGGGAATGCAACTCAAGTCCCTGGTGCTGTGAGGCAGCAGTGCTAAATACTGCAACACCGTGCCCCATTGGGCCTAGGCAGCTGAAAGCATTATTGCCAATATGGAGTAGAGGAACCCAATGGGCAGTGACCCAGATCCACAACACTGGACGCAATCGTAATCGGGAGCAGGAATTTTGAATGCATTCCTTCCGCTTAGGAAGGCCAATTATGATTAAATATATTCCTGGAAGTTTCATCACATGACTTGCCCCCCCAAACCCCCCTCCCCACCCCAGCTCCAGCCATTAATCAACCAGCATGTCCATTCTTGTGATGCACTGCTTTCCTACGCTAATCGGAAAGCAAAAAGACTGATTACTCAATTGTATGATGCTTGAGTGACAAAATTTGCTACATAAATGAACATTTGGGGAAGGTTTGAAAGGCTAAATGGCCTCTTCCTGCTCCTATCTTAATAGAATCACCAAAGTGCAGAAGGAGGCCATTCAGCCCATTGAGCCTGCAACTACTCTCTGACAGAGTGTCTTACTGAAGCCCTCTACCCCTATCGTATCATTGCAATCCCGCATGTAGATAGCTCATTTGTTTAGCCAGAATGTGTTTTAAAAGAAAATCATTGTGAATATTTTTATACTTGGTAAAGAGAAATAGTCAAAGAAAATGACCTAAAATAAGTCTCTTTTAATGTCTCAATTTTCTCTCCAGTGGTGCATACTGCAATATTCTGGAGATTTATGTCCAATTTCTGGAGATTCTAGGCTGATCCTGGAGGGTTGAAAACCCTACCTCACTCACCTTCTCTGACCTGAGATGTTGAAGTCAACAGCCAGACCATTGCTATCGTTCCAACCAGACCAATGGCCAGCACAGTTGGTGGATGGAAACTGGGTGGATTCTGGTTTGTGTGGCTGGATTCTACAATGGATAACTCACTTGCCAGTAAAGCTGAGGAGTATCTTTATTTGTTATAGTAATCCTCCATCCCACAAAGGCATGTTCTGGCTGCCCAGCTATGCCCTGTAATCAAAACCTGGAGCTTTACCCATATCTATCACCGTTTATCGCTGACGTTTTTGCAACTGTAATTAATCATGAGTGGTAGAACTGGAATAAGTTGATGCTTTTGACGCAGAACTGCTACATTAACTGTTCCCATGTCAAATGCAATGAAAATTGGGAGCAAAATAATTACCCCTATATTACTCCACCAACAGCAAGGGCAGCATGGTGGCACAGTGGTTAGCGCTGCTGCCTCACTGCATCAGGGACCCAGGTTCGATTTGGATGATTGTCTGTGTGGAGTTTGTGCATGGGTGCTCCTATTTCCTCCCGTAGTCTGAAAACATGTGGGTTGGGTGGATTGGCCATGCTAAATTGTCTCAAGGCGTGTAAGTTAAATAGATTAGCTATGTGTGGGATTACAGGGATAGAGCAGGAGTAGAAGACTTGAGTAAGACATGCTGTCAGAGAGTAGTTGCCAACTCAATGGGCTGAATGGCCTCCTTCTGTACTGTAGCAGTTCTATTCTATGAATCTTCATTTATATAGTGGGTTTTAACATGTGAAGCACCTACAGATGTTTTACCAAGACTGTGTTCAAACAAATTGTGACTACAAGCCACTTTGGAATATACAATATCAGGACAGATAAATAGGGTTGAAAGAACATTTGAAAGGAGGAGGGAAAAGTCAAGAAGCTGGCATATTTTGAATGAAAAATCAGTTAAAGTTGTCAAACCTCAGTAAACATAGTAATACAGATACCAATAACATTGAAGTTCTATTTTAAGGTACAGAAGGCTGGTTCAGACAAGTTAGACTGGTTCTCTTCATTTTCAAGTTTTACTGTTTTTTTTTCCTTTTTATTCCTGAGATTAGGATCCAGGTAATTCAGAGCTCAAAAGTGATAGAAGCTGAAAGGTCAGAATGGGGAAAGTGCTGAGATCTCAGAGGATTGTGATAAACAAGAACAAGACTGAGCCAAATGGCCTTTTGAGCCTATTCCACCATTCCATATGAACGTAGAAACTAGGAGCAGGAGGAGCCCATCTGGCCCCTCGAGCCTGCTTCGCCATTTAATAAGATCATGGCTGATCTTTTTGTGGACTCAGTTCCATTTACCTGCTCACTCACCATAACCCTTAATTCCTTCACAGTTCAAAAATGTATCTATCCTCGCTTTAAAAACATTCAATGAGATATCCTCAACTGCTTCACTGGGCAGGGAATTCCACAGATTCACAACCTTTTGTGTGAAGAAGTTCCTCTTCAACTCAGTCATAAATCTTCTCCCCTTTATTTTGAGGCCATGCCCCCTCGTTCTAGTTTCACCCGCCAGTGCAAACACCTTCCCTGTTTCTATCTTGTCTGTTCACTTCATAATCTTCTATATTTCTATAAGATCTTCCCTTATTCTTCTGAATTCCTTCTGAGGTGAGTATAGCCTCAATCTACTCAGTCTCTCCTCCTAAGCCAACTCTCTCAAATCCAGAATCAATCTAGTGAATCTCTTCTTCACCGCTTCCAGTGTCAGAATATCTTTTCTCAAGTAAGGAGACCAAAACTGTACACAGTCCTCCAGGTGTGGCCTCATCAGCACCTTATACAGCTGCAACATAACCTTGCTGTTTTTAAACTCCATCCCTCTAGCAATAAAGGAAAAAAAAGATCCATTTGTCTTCTTAATTACCTGCTGTACCTACAAGCCAACTCTTTGTGATTTTACACAAGGACACCCAGGTCCCTCTGCACAGCAGCATGCTACAAGCTTTTACCATTTACCTTATAAGGTGATCTTCTACCTAAATTTGTCTTTTCTATTCTAGCCTATAAAGGCTGTTATTGTGTCTCAAGCAGCTTACCAACAGTAACAAATGTACGTTCCACACACAAAAGATCACTAATTATGGCATCAATGTATCCCATTCCCCTACAGAAACTTGCGATCTGCCAGTGACACTAACAATTTGATGCAAGTGCCTTCTGTTTTAGAGGTAATTTTGTTCTGTGGATTCTCAGAATTCTCTTGCTCATCGGGAACGATGACAGAGAAGTTATAACACAAAAACAGATCATTTGTCGCAAATAGTGCACATCAACAAAATCTAATCTCACCTTCAAAGTAAACTAGGGGGCATAGGTTTAAGGTGCGAGGGGCAAGGTTTAAAAGACATGTACAAGGCAGATTTTTTTACACATTGTGGTGGGTACCTGGAACTCGCTGTCGGAGAAGGCAGTGGAAGCTGATACGGTTGTGACGTTTAAGGGTATCTTGACAAGTACATGAATGAAATGGGAATAGAGGGATGGTCCCTGGAAGGTTAGGGGGTTTTAGTTAAATCAGACAGCATGGTTAGTGCAGGTTTGGAAGGCGAAGAGCCTGTTGCTGTGCTGTAATTTTCTTTGTCCTTTGTTCTAAACCATTTCCGGCATCCCTCCAATCTCCTTTTCCTTCCCATCTTCAATGCTTTTGCCTTTTCATATTCAAATCCCTCTGTGGCCTCAGCCCTGTCATTCCCTGCACCCTCCTACAGAGTGACAGTCTTCAAAGAGCTCTCTGTTCCTCTAATTGTGGTCTCTTATGCATTGCCAACCTCCTTTCCTCACCACTGGTAGTTGTGCCTTCAGCTGCCTGGGCCTTAAGCTTTGGAAATTGCCTTACTTTCTCCTCCTTTAAGACATTCCTTCAAATCTTTCACTTTGACAATACGTCACCTACCTCAATGCCTTGTCTAACCCTCAATGGTCTGATCAGGATCCCCACAGTGCGTCTCCCTTTGCCAGGTGCATCCTGTAGCAAGTCCTTGTGTTGCCTTGTGCCAGGTTTCTCTCTTTGAAACAATACCAAAGTCACACTGTACGATACAAGTCCAACTCTATACAAAGGCAGGACCCATTTAATCTGATTAGGGAACAGAATAGATGCAGATTCTGTTTATTTGTCTCATTCATGGTCAGACAGCCTCTCGTCTCTCCTTCCCACTACAACCACCCCCTCTCCTGCCACTCCTGCGTAAAATCCCAACTAAATATAACATATCCTTCAATTGTCCTTTCAGTGACTCGTGTGTAGTTCCCAGCTGATAATGGCTTGTTTTTGATTGTTGGCTTAGCTGCACATGACTTGACAAATAAAGCAATAACGCGCTTTCCATTGTATTGCTACTAACCAGTGCTACTATTAAAACCCTTGACGTACAAATATAACTTCAAATTATGAATTCAGCTTTTTTTAATATCAATTTGGATAAATCATGTTGATTGAAAGCAATTGTTCATTTAGTGAGTCACTATTGTGGAATTTCAATGCATGTTTTAACAATAGCACTTTTCAAAATATTTCTGTACCTTGTGAATCCTTCTAACCCAATAATCCCTTGTGAATATACAATTCAATAGAGCTTTGCTTTTGTGGGAGATGGAAACAGTGGGTGGGCAGACAATAAAGGGTCAAAAGGCTTATGCCTTACTCCTGAGAACCGAACACACACAGCAGTCTCAGTTTATGATGCTCTCTGTTCTTTTTAGTTTATTTATTAGCGTTACAAATGGACTTACATTCACAATACAATGAAGTTATTGTGAAAATCCACTAGTCACCACAATCCGGTGCCTGTTTGGGTACACTGAGGGAGAATTTAGCATGGCCAATGCACCTAACCAGCACATCTTTTGGACGGTGGGAGGAAACCAGAGCACCTGGAAGAAACCCACGCAGAAATGGGGGGAATGTGCAATCTCCACACAGACAGTGACCCAAGCTGGGAATTTACTCCAGCTACCTGGCACTCTGAGCTAGCAATGCGAACCACTGTGCTACCTGTGCCACCCCAATTACAGGGATAGGATGGGGAGAGGAGGCCTGGGTAACATATTCTGTAAGAATTTAGCAACACCAATTATTAATCCAACCGATTTATTTGATAGTAAAATAGCGAGCTTTCAACACTCCCGTGTCTTCATCAGGCAAGTGCAGTGTTCTGGTCTGCAATAGCACACATCAGCCACGTCTGCTATTGCAGACCAGAACAATGCACTTGCCTGATGAAGACACGGGAGTGTTGAAAGCTCGCTATTTTACTATCAAATAAATCGGTTGGATTAATAATTGGTGTTGCTAAATTCTTACTGAGTTCTTACCACTCCAATCCAACGCCAGCATCTTTACATCATAACATATTCTGTCAGAGAGTCGGTGCGGACTCAATGGGGAGAATGACTTCTTCTTCTCTGTAATGATTCCATGATCTCAAAGTGGTTAACAGCCAGTCAAATACTTTTGAAGTATAGACTCTACTGTAATATAGGAAACACGGTAGCCACATATAACCACAGCTAACTACAATGTGACAATAACCAGACAATCTGTTTCAGTCATTTTGATTGAGGGATAAATATTGACCAGAAAATTGAGGCGAGGGACATTATGTGATGCTATGGGTAGTGTCCCTGCTTCTGTGCCAGAGGCTCTGGGTTTAAGCCTGTAGAGTCCATTCATTTCTTTGAATAGACAGAGATGGCATTCGTACAATAATTTTTTTTTATTGACTAGAACTTAAAATTAAATCATTACAAAAGTGAATAGAAAGAGAAAAAAGTGAGAGAGAGGGAGAGACAGAGAACTTCTTCTGTCAGTTGTGTACTGATCAAAAGAGAACTCCAAAACAGACTGAGCAGGTCACAAAGACAGAATGCTAGGTGAATGCATAATTCCAAATATATACATCGTTAAAGCAAGGATAGATAATTAAGGGTTATGATGAGCAGGCTATAGTGAATATGGACTACACAACCACTCCTCACATGATGAAGTTGAGTCCATGAAGAGATCAGCCATGATCTTATTGAATGGCGAAACAGGCATGAGGGGCCAGATGGCTGACTCCTGTTCCGAGTTCATATGTTCTTATATTGTGGCCTCTTAAATACTGTTTGTGAAAAGCTTTGTTTGGCTAATAAAAAGGCCTGTTTTTGCTTCCATTTTACTTTCCAAAATGCCGTCAATTTTCCAGCTAACCCAGCACTCAAGAGAGCCATTGATGTAGACATTGACGTAGATGATGTTATGCCAGAGGGCCAGGAAAAGTTGATGAATATTTTCCCTCACCCCTGGCTGGACCTCAGCCCAACTCTGCCTCAGTGCCTGCAGCAAACGCGCCCCCCCCCCCGTCCCACCTCCCAACAACTCCTTCACCACCACCCTCACACACCCCCATGCACACACCACAGACAAACACACATACACACACACACACACACACACCCTTGCACCAGACCTTACTGGCTCCCCCTCCCCATACCAGCCTCCCTGTTAGGCCTCATTGACTGCCATCCACCCCTGACCCCACCACCTCTTTGTGAAAAGTGTCTGAGGCCCGCTATTGTTCGTGAGGTCAGTTTTAGGCTGCTGCCAGTAGGGATCCCCTTGACTGCTCGAGTGTTCTAATATCAGATGTTTCATGTAAATACACAACCTGAAGGCACTGACTGGTTTCAAACAGGTTTGCACTTTGAAAAGGGAAAAGAAAAACAGTTGATCTGGAGCAGCACTATTGTCATACCACAGTTTTACTCATCTCCTGCTTTTTTCGCAAAAGCTGCTTCAGTGTCAAAGTTGTGCTTACACAGGACATTATTACAGTGAAACTTCGTCCCACACACACACACCCCCCCCCCCCCCCACCCCCACCGATCCCCAAGTGCTTCACAGGAGCCTAACCAGTCAAACTTTATTGGCAAGGCACAAAGTAATATCAGAATGAGTAAAAGTTTGGTCAAACAGGCAGGACGTTAGGGCCAATTACAGACCTGGAGAGGCAGAGAAAGAATTTCAGAGCTTGGGACTTGGTCAACTGAAAGTACAGCCAATGGAACGATTCCATTTGGAAATGCTCAAGAGACCTGAATTGTGGGATTGTAGATATCTCAGAAACTGAGAAACATAGAAACTAGAAGTAGGAGTAGGCCATTCAAGCCTACTTCGTCATTCATTACAATTATGGCTGATCACCAAATTTAATATCCTCATTCTCTCTCTCTCTTCCCCCCAAACCCCCTTCCCCTGATTCCTTTAGCCTCAAGAGCTATATCTAATTTCTTCTTGAAATCACACAATATGTGGGTGGCACAGTGGTTAACACCGCTGCCTCATAGCAACAGGGATCTCAGTTCAATTCTCAACTTGATTCACTGTCTGTGCAGTCTGCACATCCTCCCTGTGTCTGCATGGGTTTCCTCCAGTTTCCTCCCACAGTCTGAAAGACATGCTGGTTAGGTGCATTGACCATGCTAAATTCTCCCTTAGTGTACCTGAACAGACACCAGAGTGTGGAGATTAGGGGATTTTCACAGTAACATCATTGCGCTGTTAATGTAAACCCATTTGTGACTAATAAATAAGATTTAAAAAACATTTTGGGTTCAACTACACTCTGTGGGAGTGAATTCCACACATACGCCACCCTCTGGGTGAAGAAATTTCTCCTCATCTCACTTCTAAAAGGTTAACCCCTTATCCTCAAACTATAACCCAGTTCTGGACTCCCCCACCGTGAAGAACAATTTTTCTGTGTCCACCTTATCTAACCCTGTTAGAATTCTATAAGTTTCTATAAGATCCCCTCTCGCTCTTCTAAACTCCAATGAATAGATGTATTTAGGAGGGTTGTAATGCTAGGGGAGGTTAGAGAGGGGTGAATGAGGCCATGGAGAGATTTTTAAAAATGAGGCGTTGCCAGACAGGGAGCCAACAGGGAGCCAGGGAGCATTATTGCTCCTACCTGTTCCTAACTTGCTGTCGCCAGCGTAATTATATCAGATTGTATAAAGGTGGATGTAACCCTGTTTTTAGCTTTGTTACTCTATAACTCAGCCATCCTAAATGATACACCAATCTCAAACCCTGAATGAAATAGACCTTTGGATGGATCGCACTTGCAAGAGGGACTGAAGGAGGTGAATGTTTTGAATACAGTGAAAAATATTGTTTCTCACGTGCTATACAGACAAAGTGTACCATTTGTAGAGAGGGAAAGGAGACAGTGCAGAATGTAGTGTTATCGTGATAGCTAGCATGTAGAGAGAGATCAACTTAATGCGAGTTGGTCCATTCAAAAGTCTGATGGCAGCAGAGAAGAAGCTGTTCTTGAGTCAGTTGGTATGTATCCTCAGATTCTTGCATCTTTTTGATAAAGATGTTAAAAATTATAAGATGCTTTGGAGCAGATAAGGAGAAACTTGTAACTATTGGAGTAATTGAGAACCATAGAATCCCTCCAGTGCAGAAGGGGTCCATTCGGCCCATCGAGCCTAACCAACATCCCACACAGGCCCTTTTCCCATTGCCCCAAGTATTTACACTGTTAATGCTCCTGATACTAGGGTCAATTCAGCACAGCCAATGCACCTAACCCGCACATCTTTGGACTGTGGGAGGAAACCAGAGCACCAGGAGGCAGGTTTGATCCCACTCCAGCTGAGGGAGACCTGGGACCTGCCCTGTGATAAAGTCGCAGTAGATATCATAGTTTGGCAACCCTCAGGTAATAAGAATGTTAACTCAGCAAAAAAAATAGAGAAACATCGTTTCCTTTGGTGGTAGGGTCCAGAATAAAGGTATATCGGGAATTTGTGTCTTTATTACAGTTGCTTGAAATTTATTGACACCCTTTCATTTGTATTACCACTTAAAGATATCTGCATTTAATGAAATCTGCTTTTAAATTGTGCTATAGATATTGAACTTCCACTCATTATCTCAAGGCCGTATCAGTTACTAACCCATATATCTCCAGAATATTTATTTGATCATAATGAATTGCTGAGCAGGCTTAAAGAGCCAAATAGCCTTCTCTTGCAGATGAAGGGGAAGAGAGGTGTCTGTACGTCTTGTCTGTAACAGCCACACCTTGTTATTTGCAAACACACTCCCATCCCCCCCATGCATTTTAATAGTGGCCTCCTTCTCAGCCTTGTGGTGAAGATCTAAATGGACCAATACCTGTTCTTACCAGTTTACTTACCTGGCAGGGATGACACTGGGATTGAGTGGGGGAGATGGCTAGCCCTTGCACTGAGCTGTGCTGATATCTGCAATGGTGGGTTGTAGAGTAAGGGATCAGGGTGGCCAATGAGGTTAAACCAAGCCTTACCTGATACAATTTTCCATAGCCATCTCAGTCTTTAGACTAAGATGAAGCTCAGATCAAGCCCTGCAGGGGGTTTCAATGCCATGTCCTGTCAGCCTGGATCTTGTTGGATCAAGCCCAAGATGGGATGTATATCCTTGTCAGCTTGGATCCGGTTTGTTCTTCATGTGGGACTCTGATTGGACTTCTTTGGCTTTTTCACGGGACTACAGGAATATAAGAGTCTGGATCTGTACTCATTGGATTTTAGAAGGATGAGGGGAGATCTTACTGAAACTTACAGGACTCTGCGAGACTTGGATAGAGTGGATGTGGAGAGGATGTTTCCACTAGTAGGAAAAACTGGAACCAGAGGGCACAACCTCAGACTAAAGAGACAATCCTTTAAAACAGTGATAAGGAGGAATTTCTTCAGTCAGACAGTGGTGAATCTGGAACTCCTTGTTGCAGAAGGCCAGGTCATTGAGTGTCTTTAAGATGAGATAGATAGGATCTTGATTAATGAGGAGATCGGAGGTTATGGGGAAAAGGTAGGATGATGGGGATGAGAAAAGTATCAGCCATAATTGAATGGTGGAGCAGACTCAGTGGGCTAAATGGCCTAATTCTGCACCTATGTCTTATGGTCTTATGTTTTTTTTTGATTAGGATCAACTGTACAGTTCTGCTCACCCTATTATAGAAAGGATATTATTAAACTAGAAAGAGTGCAGACAAGATTGATTAGGATGCTACTAGGACTCAATGGTTTGAGCTGTAAGGAGAGGCTGGATAGATTAGGACTTCTTTCCCTGGAGCGTAGAAGGCTGAGGGGTGATCTTATCAAGGTTTATAAAATAATGAAGGGCATAGATCAGCCAAATAGACAACATCTTTTCCCAAACTTAGGGGAAAATAAAACTGGAGGATGTAGGTTTAAGGTGAGAGGGAAGAGGTACAAAAAGGTCCAGAGAGGCAAATTTTTCAGGTAGAGGGTGGTGAGGATCTGGAACAAGTTGTCAGAGGTTGTTGTAAAGGTGAATACAATTTTATCTTTTAAAAAGTGTTCAGACAGTTACAGAGGGATAGAGAGTATGGAGGGATATGGGTCAAAGGCGGGCAATTGGGACTAGTTTAGGGGTTTGAAAAAAAGGGCAGCATGGACAAGTTGGGCAGAAGGGCATGTTTCCATGTTGTAAACCTCTTTGACTCGACTGAAGTACCAAAAGGTACAAAAAGGTTTTTAATACTAACCTGCTATTTGTTCTCTTTGCTAGGTTCTCCTGCTCTCTGGGTGCTCTGTTCATCTCCACTCTGCTGATATCAGCAGTATTTTCCATCATCCCTTTCTGCAACAATGTGATCATCCTTGCCTTCGTTCTGGCTGTGGCAGGTTTGGCCATGGGCTGCATTGACACCATCGCCAACCTACAACTGGTTCGTATCTACCAGAAGGATTCACCTGTCTTCCTGCAGGTCAGTACACGCTAGCTGGGGCAGTGTTTCCATCTTCCGGACTCTCATCTTCATCGCAAGTAACCCTCGAGCCCAGTCCGTCCCTTGTTAAATTTGGCACAGTGATTAGCAAAGCTGTCTCTCAGTGCCAGGAATCTGGGTTCAATTCCTGGTTTGGGTCACTGTCTGTGTGGTCTGAGCATTCTCCCCGTGTCTGCATGGGTTTCCTCCGGGTGCTCCGGTTTCCTCCCACAGTCCGAAAGACGTGCTGGTTAGATGTATTGGCCATGCTAAATTCTCCCTCAGTGTACCAGACTTTCACAGTAACTTAATTGCAGTGTTAATATCAGCCTACTTGTGACACAAATAAATAAACTTAGTTTATAAATTCATGGATGATCCTCTAAGTCAAGTTCCCATCCTGTCCCCGTATCCCCTGATTCCCTCAAAAGTTTGCTGCTTTTAGTCTTAACTGTATGCAGTGATTCCACATCCACATCCATGGGATGGGGAACTGAGACTATAAGATATAAGAGCAGAATTAGGTCATTCGGCCCATCGAGTCTGCTCCGCCATTCAATCATGGCTGATATGATTCTTATCCCCATTCTCCGGTCTTTTCCCCATAACAGCTGATACCCTTATTAATCAAGAATCTATCTGTTTCTGTCTTAAAGACACTCAATGACTTGGCCTCCGCAGCCTTCTGCGGCAAAGAGTTCCACAAATTCACAACTCTCTGGCTGAAGAAATTCCTCCTCATCTCTGTTTTAAAGCAGTGTCCCTTCACTCTGAGGTTGTGCCCTTAAGTTCTAGTCTCACCCACCAGTGGAAACATCCTCTCCATGTCCGCTCTATCCAGGCCTCTCAGTATTCTGTAAGCTTTCCTCCCTCATCCTTTGGGTATAGACCAATACTCATCAATAGCTCCTCATATGACAAACTCTTCATTCCTGGGATTATTTTTGTGAACCTCATCTGGAGCCCCTCCGTCATTAGGGGCCCCAAACTGCCCACAATATTCCACATGGGGTGTGACCAAGAATCACAACCCTCAATAAAGATACCTCTCACCCCAGTCGTAAAAGACCAGCCTCTTATCCAGAGACTATAACCCATCGTTGTTGACTCTATAACTGGGTAAAACATCTCCTGCTTACCCTTATCAGTCCTTGAATATCCCTTATGTCATTGTCAACTGTCAACTCTGTCAATACCTTTTACTCAATTGCACCATAATTTTAAAGGGATTCTCGATAAGTGAAGAGCAGGTATTTCTTAACTTGTTAAATTTCTTCATGTATAATGAACAATTTGATTTCTGGGGCAGCCATTCTGAGCACAGCAGGATCACACGATAAACAAGTGGCTAATCAGTGCTTTGCAGCGTTGATGGCGGGAGGGAAATGGGCCAACAAACATCTCAAAGCAGCTCGAACAATTGATTTTGATTAACGTTGGTTAATTAGAACAGCTCTAAGGTGTGCTTGACTTTCCAGAATGGGACCTTCTGACCAAAAGGCGAGAGTATTTAGGAGCAAGCCTGGCATACTGGTGCCAGTAGTGGTGGTGGGAGGAAAGAAGGAATCTCTTCAAATGGCATATCATAACCCAAGTGGAAAAAGATCAAAAATAATGACAATGTTGAGTGAAAATTCTTGTCCTTAATGTGTACAGCTCAATGACTAACAGCCCTGGACACCTTGTGTGTGTATACATAAGGGATGTAATGGTATGAAAATGTTGCAGAAGGCCAGATGGGGAGAGCGATGATGAATCATTGTATTTTTAAATAAAATACAATCTGCTGCTTTGACCGCCAATGTATGCCACCATAGAATTCCTACAGTGCTGACAGAGGCCATTTGGTCCATCAAATCTGCACTGATGCTCTGAAAGAGCATTATACCAAATGGTTTGTTCTCCATCCATTCCCCATAACCTCCGTGCATTTACCATGGCTAATCCACCTAAACTACACATCTTTGGACACTAAAGGGACAACTTAGCATGGCCAATCCATCTAATCTCTACACCTTTGAGTATGGGAGGAACCAGAGCACCTGGAGGAAATCCACACAGACACAGGGAAAAAGTGCAGACTCTACACAGATAGTGACCCAAGAAAACCCGGGTTCCTCGTGCAATGCTAACCACTGCACCACCGTGCTGCCCTCAACAATCTCAGTCCTTTAGGAACATCAGTACAGTTTTTGCTCCCCGCCATGGTGATGTCATATGATTCTAAGAATATTCATATCATCAGGAATAAGTCAACTATCCAACTGCAATTCCGTTCTGTTATTCCCAAACCCTCATATATCACACAACTTTCATCCATACAAATCACAAGGTACAAACATACAAAAACATGCTATAGGAGTGTTATCAACCAAAATGTAAAACGAGATGTTATTACAGGTAAAAGTAAAGTAAAATTTGTTTATTAGTCACAAGTAGTCTTACATTCACACTGCAGTGACATTACTGAGAAAACCCTCTTGTCACCGTACACCAGCACTGTTCAGGTACATTGAGGGAGAATTCAGCATGACCAATTCATGTAACCTACACATCTTTGGACTGCAGGAGGAAACCGGAGCATCCGGAGGAAACCCCTGCAGACACGGGGAGAAATTGCAAACTCCACACAGACAGTGACCCTAGCCGGGAATCAAACCCAAGTCCCTGGCACTGTGAGGCAGCAGTGCTAAGCACTGTGTCACCGTGCCTCCCTCAAGCTGAAAAGCTTACCCAAAGGGATGGGTTTTAAGGCAGATGTTAAAGGCAAATTGGAAGGGAATTCCAGAGCTTAGGGAATAGTTATTTGAAGGCACAAACAGCTAAGGTGGCATCATCAAAAACAAGGATGTTGTAATGACTTCAATCAAGCCACTGAGGTTGGCCTATTGGAGTATGAACTGTCTGATCAAGGATCCAATTGATAGGTCAATCAGGGAATCTTTGTCTTATAATTAACCGAGCAGGTCAGTTCCTCTGACACTCCCGGAGAGAGACTGCTAACCACCAGCACTCTGTGCCCTGCTGTTAGAGTTACAAATAAAGGGATTTTGATGAAGGGACTTCAGTCTCTGAAGATTTATTACAGACGTGTAGGAAGGCAGTATTGACAAAGTGCAGAAATCTCAGACGGCGATCGGACTGGGGGATATTACTGAAAT
Source organism: Sphyrna mokarran (assembly GCA_024679065.1). Classification (NCBI taxonomy): domain Eukaryota; kingdom Metazoa; phylum Chordata; class Chondrichthyes; order Carcharhiniformes; family Carcharhinidae; genus Sphyrna; species Sphyrna mokarran. Next base: position 5,871,693 of record JAGIQG010000023.1, on the reverse strand, counting down.
AAAGATAAATAAAGACGGCAGGTGTGAGGCAGTGGAGGGATTGGAATGTGAGAATGGGAATGGTGAATTTGAAGTGTTGCTGACTGGGGGTGGGGGGGGGGGCAGTGTTAATGAGTTGGCACATAGGGTGAAAGATAAACAGAAATCGAAGGGAGTTAAGACGTGGGCTTCAAGTAAACTCCAGTTTGTGTAGAAAGGAGATCACTTGTGGTATGAGCTGGTGTCCATCAAACACTCAGTAACAACACACCAATCTTGTGAGAGTCTTGACTTCTCAAGCTGAACAGTGAACTCTTGTCAGAGTCGCCACACTTTGTGGAATCAGTGGGCTAAACCTCTCAGTGCTTGTCAGAGGGAATGGGAATAAATGGCATGGGGCATGTCTGGCTGCAGTGGGGAGGGAAGATGCATTCGCATTCCACTGACAGATTCAGGAGGACTTCATAAATTAACTCAAACCTGCTTCTCTCACTTGTCAAATCCTTCAGGGCTGGCAGCTTATTTAGCAGTAATAATAGTGACTTGAATGGACCATTTTAAAAGAAGTAGCCTGGGGCACATAATGGACCTGAATTTTGCTTGACCCCCTCAGCCAAGGATAAACTCTGTTGGTGATTAAAGCTAAAACAATAACAGCACAGACCTGAGCTTTGGGTTAGGTTATTTAAGAGAATTTTGTGATTGGCTTGATTCCATAAAAAAAATTCAATAAAAAGAATTTGGCCAATTTATCTGTTCTATTTTAGTTAGAACAGGCAAATTATTTAACATTATATCTTCCATTTAGTGTCTCAATGCCAAACAGTGACTCCCAATCCTCCAGTCAGATCTGCTGTATATTTGAGAAAGTTAACTCTCGACCAGACAGACTGAAATGAAATTAAGCTGAATTACAGGACCCTGATAGATCAATTTATATATGTAGTTCATTTAACTTTGCTTGAGTTTCTGATTGTTATGGCACAGTGGTTGGCACTTCTGCCTCACAGCACAGGATTGTCGGGTTTGATTCTCGCCTCGGGTGACTGTCTGTGTGGAATCTGCACATTCTCCCCATGTCTGCGTGGGTTTCCTTCAGGTGCTCTGGTTTCCTCCCACACTGTAAAGATGGGCAGGCTAGGTAGATTGGTCATGCTAAATTGAACCACGATAATCTAGGTTAGATGGATTAGACTTGATAAATGTGTGGGATTAGGGGGGATAGAGCTGGGGAGAGGCCCTGGGTAAGATACCCTGTCAGAGACATGGTGCAGACTTGATGGGCCAAATGGCCTCTTCTGCACTATAGGGACTCTATAATTCCATACTGACAGGGAGATGTGTAACATTACCTCTGGGCCAAGGCACAATGAGAGTGTATTTCTTGAAGTCTTTGCGATGTCTTTCTGTTGCTAATTGATTGATTAATGAGAATTCTTGGCTTGTTTTCCTTTTGCTGACAGGTTCTTCATTTCTGCGTTGGTTTTGGTGCATTTCTGAGCCCCATGATAGCTGACCCCTTCCTCTCTGAAAAGAACTGCATACAGAACAACCTGACTGCGAATGGGACCTTGTCAGACTTGACACACATTCGAAAATCCCTGGTCCCTCACCACGTTGTGAATGAGACCCAGTTCGTCCTGCCAACTGACGGGCTCGTCATCTCACAAGTGTCCTATGCCTTCTGGATCATGGCCCTCATCAACGTGAGTAAAATATATTGCAAAAACAAGGACGTGTGAGCTGTAAGAAGCAAGCGATGTAGATAGGCAAGATAAGCCTGCCTCTTCCCAGGGCACTAAGTTTAAAAATTGGCAAGTCATGTTGCAGTTTTATAGAACTTTAGTCAGGCTGCACTTGGAGTATCATGATCAATTCCAGTCACCACACTATCAAAAAGACGTGGAAGCTTTGGAGAGGGTACAGAAAAGATTTACCAGGATGTTGCCTGATATGGAGAGCATTAGCTATGAGAAGAGATTGGAGAAACTTGGTTTGTTCTGACTGGAACGAAGTAGATTGAAAGCATCCTAATAAAGTCTACAAGATTATGAGGGGATGGACAGAATGGATAATCAGAAGCTTTTTCCGGGGTGGAAGAATGAATTACTAGGGGTGTAGATTTAAAGTGCGAGAGGCAAGATTTAAAGGAGAAGTACGAGGCAAGTTTTTTTATCCAGAGGAAAGTGGGTGCCTGGAACTCGCTGCCAAGGGAGTGGGTAGTGGAAGCAGATACGATAGTGAGTCTTAAGGGGTGTCTGGACAAATACATGAATAGGATGGTTGGAGCTCATGAGAAGAAATTCCTCTCCAGTCTCATCAAGTGATTGAAACCAGTCAGCGGTGGGGGGAGCCTTTATTTTAATTTATGGAATGTGGACATCACTAATTGAGTCAACATTTATTGCCCTTTATTGAAGGCAACTTAGAGTCAATCACAAGTCACTTGTAGGCCAGACTTGGTAGGATTTCCTTCCTTAAAAGACATTAGTAAACTTGGTGATTTTTTTTACACACAATCAACAATAGTTTCATGGTCATCATTAGACTTTTCATTTCAGACTTTTATTGAATTCAAGTTTCAAGTGGAGGGATTGGAATCCAGGTCCCCCAGAGCATTGCCCTGAGCCTCTAGGTACCTACTGGATCCACTGCCTCCCCTATTATCTAGAAAGACACCTTTGGTCTTCCTGTTCCTTCTTAAAGGTGAGAAGCATGGCAGCTAATCCTCCACGAGCGACCACAAACATCAAACTAACAAATTACCTGACGATTGGTACCTGAACAGAAAAGCTTAGAGTCATACAATCTGACATCTCAAAAAGAGGCCATTCAGCCCCCATTTGAGTGTGCTAGCTCTTTGATTAGAACCACTGTTCCTGTAATAGGATCATAAGTGACTTCCTTTTCAACTATATATCCAACTCCCATTAAAAGTTACTACGACAGCGATTACATGCCTGTAATAAATCCACCAGGGGAAAATCCCATCACCAAAGTTCCTTTATTTACAAGATCGTACCACACAGAATGCAGAGTGATTAACACTCCTGTTTAAATACTCCCTGATTGGGTCATCAATTCGCACTTAATCAGGGACATCTTTTGTTGTAAAGGGCATTTGTGAACCAGATGGGTTTTTAACAATTGACAAGGATTTCACGCTCATCTGTAGGCTTTTAATTCCAGATTTGTTTTTTTATTCAATTCACATTTCACTCTTTGCTATGGTGGGATTGGAACCTGAGTCGATCCAGGACATTACCCTGGCTCTCTGGATTACTAGTCCAGTGACAATACCACTGCACCGTTGCCTTCCTGGTTAACTCTCAATCAGGAAACTCTTTTTGTGTCCAACCAAATAAACAAAATCAAACTAACTTAAGGACAACTCAAAAAGGGGCAGCTCCCTAAAAGGAGGGGAACCTCCCAAAACAAAAAAAAACAAAAAAGGAAACTTAAAACATCAAATTAAAATGTGATTAAAGGGGTCAATAATACATCCCAGTCCTTGTGGAAAACGTCAACTGCGCCCGTGGACACCACATGCTGCCTCTCCAGGGATACCTGGCCGCAAATATAGCCGCGGTAGAGGGACGGACAGTCAGGATGGACGACCCCCTCGATCACCCATTGCCTGGACCTGGCTCTCCTTGCCAGGCCCAAGAGCAGGTTCACGAGGAAGTCCTCCCCCTTCCCTGCCCCCCCTCCGCTTCGTGCCTGGAGTTCAGGAAAGTTGGGCTGAAGTGCAAGCAAGACATCAATAAAAGGTTTTTGAGGAAACTGAAATGGTTTTGCAGCCAATAACATGAAAGATAGACAGTGTCCACAGACTCCACGAGGTTGCCAAAAGAGCACACTTGGGAGCCCATGAATCAGTACAACCTGTGGCTATACACTACTGCTGCATGCAGTATCCTCCATCACAGGTCCCTGAGATAGTGGGGGAGATCCCTCCGTAGAGGGACCTCCACTGGGGACCTCTACCATCCAGCAGCAAAAAGGTCCATCAAGATGAGTTCGCAAGAAGGGAATTTGTACTCAAGCAGGCCAACCTCAAATGCCCAATTAAAGTCATCGCAATGTCAAATATACTTCATTCTTTAAAAAGCACATTGGAATATATGAGGTTGTGTAGGCCAGTGGATAAATGCAGTTATTCAATTTCTTCCCCTCTTTCAGGCAGTTTGCTCCAAGTCATTACAACTTACCGCATTAGAAATGAGAAGGGCTTTTCTCCATTGTCCCTGTGGTTTTCTGGCCAATTATCTGAAACCTGTGTCCTCTGGTTATTATTCCTCTTGCCAGGGGCAACACTTTTCTCCACTTACGCGATATTGCCATTGATTCTAAATATCAAATTTCAGAGTGTTCAACTTTTTGTTGCTTCCGACAAATTAAATAATCCTGTTGGTGAGTGCCACCAAAAATAATTGCTTCACGCTGAGAGTTATTCCAAATATTATTGTTCAACAAAGGATTGAAACAATGTTGGATTGTTTGCCAGGGTACACTATAACCCGGCAGTTGGGTCAAGTTTGCTTTCTTTTTCAATGATAAATGCCCTCCATCTGCTGTCGAAGAACTACTTGTGAAATTTCACTGAAATTTCAGCTCAGTGACTATTGCTGTGCAGATACATGGATTTGGGCCTGTGTCTGTGGGAGTTTGTGCATTCTCCCTGTGCTTGCGTGGGTTTTCTCCGGGTGCTCCAGTTTCCTCCCACATCCCAAAGATGTGCTCTTAGGCTAATTGGCAAAACAAATTCTCCCTAAATTGTCTCAAATTTTGTTTTTAATCCATAGATCTATAAACATGGACAGGGATCGCGGGTAGAGGTGGGAGCATCTGGGTGGCGACGCGGGCTCGTTGGGCCGAGGGGCCTGTTTCCCGCGCTGTTTTGTTCTTTGTTCCTTTGTTCTTTGTTCTTTGAAACTCTCAAACCAGTTCCTTCCCTTCCTTGCCCCATGATCTGAATCTGACTTGGAGTCCATGTGGCGCAGAGGGAATTCTGTTCAGTCTGTGCCACATATTTGTAATTGTTTTTCACGCAGTTAACAATAGTTTCATGGCCATCATTAAAACAATACCTGGGGCAGCACAGTGACACAGTGGTTAGCATTGCTGCCTTCCAATGCCAAGGGGCCAGTGTCAATTCCAGCCTTGCGTGACTATGTGGAGTTTGCATATTCTCTGAGTCTGCATGGGTTTTCTCTGGTTTCCTCCCACAGTCCAAAGATGTGCAGGTGAGGTGGATTGGCCATGCTAAATTGTCCCTTAATGTACCCGCCTGTGTAGGTTCGTAAATACATGGAGACACAGGGATACGATCTGGATAAAATGCTCTAATAGAGAGTTGATGCAGACTTGACGGGCTGAATGGCCTCTTTCTGCACTGTAGGGATTCTATGATAGGGAAGAATTTATAAAATTACAAAGGGCACAGATAAGCTGAACAGTTGGTCGCCTTTTCCCAGGGCAGAAATGACAATTGCGAGAGGACACAAGTTCATAGTTGGGGAGAAAGATTCAGTGGAGATGTGCGGAAGAGGTTTTTTATACAGAGGGTGGAGAGGGCCTGGAATGCACTGCCAATTGAGGTGGTTGAGACAGACACATTAGTGACATTTAAGGCTTATCTGGATAAGTACATGAATAGGTGGGAAATAGAGGAATACAGGCGGTTGGTCTAAATAGGACAATGTGATAAGCATAGGCTTTTGATGGGCTGAAGGGTCTGTTCCTATGCTGTACTGTTCTTTGTTCATTGATATTCTACTATTGTAACCTTGCAAGTTTATTTCACTCAAGTGTCCATCCAATTTCCCTCTGAACTCATTTGTCATCTCCACTTCCACCAACCTAGAGCAATGAGTCAATACCACTTGCCGTATAAGAATGTTCTTCCTCACATCTGCCCTATATCTCTTACCAAAAATTTTAAATCTGTGTCCCCTTGGCCCTTGTGCCATCAACTAAAAAGAACAGCTTTTTTTTGTCTGCCTCCTCTAAACCTTGAACACCTCAATCAAATCTCCCTTCAATCTCCCTTGTTCCAAAGAGAACAACCCCAACTTCTTCAACAAAGGATTACCAGGCTGTTTCTGGAGACGGAAGGACAAATGAGGGGGGGAATCTCATAATGACTTATAAAATTCTAACAGGGCTAGACAGGATAGATGCAGGGAGGATGTTCCTGATGATGGGGGGAGTCCAGAACCAGGGGTCACAGTCTGAGGATTCAGGGTAGACCATTTAGGATGGAAATGAGGAGACATTTCTTCACTCAAAGAGTGGTGAGCCTGTGGAATTCATTACCACAGGAAGTAGTTAATGCCAAAATATTGAATATATTTCAGAGGTGGCTGGATGTAGCACTTAGGGTGAATGGGATCAAAGGTTATGGGGAGAAAGCAGGATTAGGCTATTGAGTTGGATGATCAGCTATGATCATGGTGAATGGTGGAGCAGGCTCAAAAGGCCAGAGTGGCCTCTTCCTGCTCCTATTTTCAATGTTTTGATGTGGGGAGGGAAATGGAGAGTTTCTTAAGTTGTTTTTTTAACCCATACTTCATCTCTGCAGCTGCCGGTGCCTATTGCGGTCCTTTTCCTGATGTGTAAACAGGGTATTGGATTCTGCTGCGGTAAGAAAAGTGCACTCCTTTTACCAGCTGAGGAACTGCCGCCTGATTTGCAGATGGACAGGTTATCGCCGGGGCAGGAGCGAACACTGCATGCTAAAGGTGGGTAAAGACTATGGGCAAAATTTACTCACCTCACCCACCAAGAAAATTGCAGTGGAAGGGACATGGGCCAAGCAAAAGGCTGTTGTGTGTGTGTCTCTGTGTGTGTCTCTGTGTGTGTCTCTGTGTGTGTCTCTGTGTGTGTCTCTGTGTGTGTCTTTGTGTGTGTCTCTGTGTGTGTGTACGTGGTAGATCTGTCCTCACACATGTGCATGTGGACATGTTCACTGTGGGTAGCGCTCTCACTTAGATCAGACAGACTAGAGTTGGTGTCTTATTTCACAAAGCCAAGCATCCAATCCAAGCTGACACTCCCACTGTGCTGCTGAGGGTGAGCTGCATCATCAGAAATGCAAACTTTGGATGAGGTGGTAGACCAAGGATCCCAGTTGCCCTCTAACATTATCTGGGAAAAAAAGCAGGAGAGTCCTCTCTCATCCTGGCCAGTCTCTCAACCAGCATCATAACAACACATGACCAGCCCATTGTCTTGTGTGGTGTCTTAGGGAAGTGTTAACTGTGCGCAAATTGGCTGCTATATTTCCAATATCGTGACAATGGCATATTTCAAAAACATTGTACTAACTATGAACTGCTTTGGTTGTTCAAGGTGCTATAAAAATGCAGGCTCTGACTTTTATATCTGAGATTGAGAGAGAGATAGTGAGAGATGAACTACCACTCAAGTGAGCAGGAAACACTAATAAAAAGGAAGATTTTGACTTTGTACATCAGCACTTCTGTGGAATACGATGTATAACTGATAGTTCGAGATGAGAATTTAAATGCTATTTACTTTCAGAATATCAATCTGTGCCAACAAAATTTGCAAACCAGTTATCTTATAACACACTAATTATACCTGTTAGATGAATGGGCTGAAACTCAAGTTCCTATTAGGCAGTCATCGTGAGCAATGTTGCACTTTACTGGACTATTACCAACCCAAATTACAACCCGTTCTCTTGTACTTTTAGATGTATTTCACTCTGTAATTTATGGTATTTATGCAAGTTAAAAGTAACAGAAATTAACCATCCCCGACACATTAGAACTATTTTAAATCTCTTACTTCCCCCTCACCCTCTCCGAATTTCTTTTGGAGCCTTCCTGCATCGTGGTTCCATCAGATTGGATCACCGTCTCCTGGCTTTCCTGCCATGGTTCACCTGGATTGACACATGAACAGGCGGGTTATAGAGGGATACAAATGGTTAGTGCAGAGAGGACAATGTGATCGGCACAGGCTTGGCAGGCTGAAAGGCCTGTTCCTCTGCTGTTACTGCTCTTTGTTCACAACCCCAGGTGATCTCGAGATGCTGCACAGTTAATTAAGTGTTTTCTAAGTGTCATTGTTTTAATGTCAGTGACACTGCTTCCTGTACCCTCTCTAGAACAGAAGGTTGGTGCTGTTGATGTTATCATTGTGTTCTCATTGTCCTGGAACAGGATGTCAGTGCTGCTGATGTCCCACCACCCACTTTCTGCTTGTTTCAACCCTCGTTGCCCTCCCCTTATTGCCCTCCCCTTATTGCCCTCCCCTCGTTGCCCTCCTCAATGCACACTGACAGTTCCCCTCATGGAACTGCTCTCCACCCACTTCAACAAACACCCCCACCATTTCCCTACTCGCCTCACCCACAGCCACCCCCTCCCCGCTCTTCTAGCCCCTCTTTATCACTGACTACCTTACTAGCACCCCCAGCCACACTCTTTACCACCCTCTCACTGCCACCACAGCCAACCTCTCATTGCCTCTTGCAACCGTCCCTTGTCAACTCTTCCCTCACTGCCCCCCGCTTTCCTCTCATTGCCTCCTCCAGCCGTCTCTTTCATCACCACCTCCCTAGCCACCCTAACCACCCGTCACTGCCCACCATCCCCAACCTCACCACTCTCTCACAGGTCCCCCCTCCTCACACCCCCTCACTGCTCCTCCTCCCCACTGGGCTGCACCCCTCACCAACCCCTCCATCACTGTCCCCGCAGCCGCCCCTCACTGATTCACCCTTGGCACCCTGCTCTCTTCCCCATTTCACTGCCCCACGCCGCTTTGCTCCAGGAGTGGGATGGTGCTCAGGGTGGGCAAGTGAAGCAACGGGGCTCATGGGTTGGCAAGATATTCGAAAAGAGGGGCAGCGAATAGTAGGAGAGCAAAATGGTACGGGGGCAGCGAGAGACGGGGAGAGGGGCAGTTATCAGCAGTCAGGCAGGACATTATTTTTTGATGCGGGCAGGGGGTGAGGAGGGGGCAGGGCTAGTGGAGGGTACCTGCCATGTCACTGCCTGTAACAGCACTGTCTGCACACCCTGTAATTATAGTGCAGCAAATCCAGCCTGTCAAAAAAGATGATGATTTATTTTAACACAGCAACATCTCTGGAACATAACCAAGCAAATCATTCCTTTTTTAAGATAAATGTTGACCAGGAGAGGCTGAAAGGTGGCCCAAGAAGTATTAGCAACATGGGCTCTTTTCCCAGCTTTTTTTAAATTATTGATTAGATTTGAATTATTATTGTCACATGTATTAATATACAGTGAAAAGTATTGTTTCTTGAGCGCTATACAGACAAAGCACACCGTTCATAGAGAAGGAATGACGAGAGTGCAGAATATAGTGTTACAGCTATAGCTCAGGTGTAGAGAAAGATCACCGTAGTGCAAAATAGGTCCATTCTGGCAGCAGCAGGGCAGAAGCTATTTTTGAGTCAATTGGTACGAGATCTCAGACTTTTGTATCTTTTCCTGACGGAAGAAGATGGAAGAGAATGTCCGGGGTGTGTGGGATCCTTAATTATGCTGGCTGCTTTGCCGAGGCAGCAGGAAGTGAAGTCAGAGTTAATGGATGGTTGGCATGATGGATTGGGCTACATTCATGACCTTTTGTAGTTCCTTGCAGTCTTGGGCAATGCAGGAGCCATATCAAGCTGTGATACGACCAGAAAGAATGCTTTCTATGGTGCATCTGTAAAAGTTGATTAGTGTTGTAGCTGACATGCCAAATTTCCTTTGTCTTCTGAGAAAGTAGAGACATTGGTGGGCTTTCTTAACTATAGTGTCGGCATCGGGGGGGATCAGGACAGGCTGTTGGTGATATGGACATTAGTTGTGTCAAGGTAATGCAATCAGCCCAGACAGAGGAGCAGAAGAATCTGACCCCATTATAGTGGTGTATTTGGTATTGTTACTAACTTAGTCCATCCAGGGCATTGGCTTCATATGGGTGACATTAATCCTGGTGACTGTATTCATCCAAAGAAAAATCAATCAACAATAAACATGTTTCAAGCATTATTCAAACCAAAGTATTTTCACTGCACGTTCTATAGAGGGAGGGAATGTTACATTTCTCATTAGTATTAAAATGGTTCTTCACATAATCAGATGTGCATTTCATATAATCACTACAGTGCAGAAGAAGGCCATTCGACCCATCAAGCCTGCACTGACCACAATTCCACCCAAGCCCTAACCCCACAGATTTACCCTATTAATCCTTTAACCTAGACAGTGCTGGGATTCTCAGGCCTTGCCCGGGGCTGGGATTCTCGGGCCTCGCCCAGGGCTGGGATTCTCGGGCCTTGCCCGGGGGGCTGGGATTCTCGGGCCTTGCCCGGGGGGCTGGGATTCTCGGACCTTGCCCGGGGGGCTGGGATTCTCGGACCTTGCCCGGGGGGCTGGGATTCTCAGACCTTGCCCGGGGGGCTGGGGTTCTCCAGTTCCCACTACAATGAATGGAAATCTGGCTTGAGCACCAAAATTCTCCATTCTCACTGGCAGCAACAGCAAGGTATGAATGACCAAAGAATTTGAGCTCGGGTAACCTCTTGGTTGAGGGATAAATGTTGGTTGCGACGCCAGGAAGGACTCCCCTGTCCTTCTTGGAAAGCAATGTGTGGGATCTTTCTTGTCTACTCACAGGACCTCAGTTTAACCAAGGGACAATAAGTAACCTCATAACACCAGATTAATACCAACAGGATTATTTGGTAGCACAAACTTTCAGAGCACTGCTACCAAATAAACCTGTTGGCATTAACCTCATGTGAGACTACTTACTATGCCCCACCCTAGTCCAACATTGACATCTCCACATCACAGCTAACCGAAGGACAGCATGGATTATGATGCAAAAATTCCTCTAAGGCCGCCTTGCATTATATATCGAATTGGGATTCGAAGCCACGAACTACAGGCTCTGAGGTGGCAATGATACCAGCTTGAGTGATGGCTGACACTGGCACATTGAGTCTGTTCAACTCAACACCAGGTGTAGCCTCCCATGAGTTATTTGAGCTCCAATTCTTGCCTTGCAGCCAGCGAGAGCTGGCGAGATTGGAACTGGATGGAGATACTTTCTGTTGCATCAAGAAAGGTGACGGAGGTTGATAATCTTGAAACTTGTTTGCAAAACACTGCAGGCGTGTTGTGTAAATAGCTGGAAGCTGAGTGCGGTGTTTAAATAGCAGCAGTGTTACACGCGGTCTAGGACGCAGGAGTTGCACTGTCAAGATTTCCCCCAACGCTCAACAGCTGACCTTGTTCACACTAGAGGCTCTTTCTTGCAAGAGAAGGGACAGAGTATACAAGCTTGCTGCCACTGTGTAAGGCATTGGTGAGACGGTGGCACAATGGTTAGCACTGCTGCCTCACAGTGCCACAGGACCAGGTTCGATTCCCGGTTTGGATCACTGCAGGTGCGAAGTCTGCATGTTCTCCCCATTTCTGCGTGGATTTCCTCTGGGTGCTCCAGTTTCCTCCCACAGTCTGAAAGATGTGCTGGTTACATGGATTGGCCATGCTAGATTCTCCCGGAAGTGCCGGAGTATGGCGACGAGGGGATTTTCACAATAACTTCATTGCACTGTTAATGTAAGCCCACTTGTGACGCTGATAAATAAACTTAAAATTGAACTGAGTTCACATCAATGCTGATTGTGAGAGAGAATTCCATTCTTCCAGCACCCCTGGTGTGCAGTTCTTTCTACTGTCTCTCTGAATGACTTAGCAAGAAATCACTTTGTGCCGTTGTCCCTTCTTCTTCTCCCCTGGAATAAATTCATGATTACATTCTCTTGTCTTTGAAATCTTAGTATAATACAAGAGAGGAGGAGGCAAGTCACTGTGTTGTGACTGAGCTGCTTTCTTGTTGTAGCGATCCCGTTATTCCCACTTCCCTACCCTTTCCTCATTGCTCTGTTTTGCCTTAACGTATTGCTGAAAGCTCCTATTGAATCTGCTTCTGTTAGGATGTAACTGGTGATAACATTGTATCGATTGCCATGTGACCAATGGTAACAAGATGTAAGGGCCAACTGAACCAGTAAACCATGTAACCAATGACAGAATGGTGTGATGATCAGCTGACTTGGTATAAATAAGAATCTGGGAATTGTTAGTTAGCTTGGAATGGCCCAGTATGTGGCCTCAAGTGTTGGAGCAATGAAGTTTCTCTTTTAACCCTTTTCTTTGATGTAGAAGTTGGAGCAAGTTTTATTATTTTTATTGTGTATACTGGAAAAGCTCCTTCTGGATCAGCATCTTCCACTGTCCTTTCAGGTAGTTAGTTCCGGATCACAAGCGTTGGGATTTTCCAGCTCTGTCGTAGTGGGAGATTCAGCATTCCAGCTAAAGGCCTATTAACTTTTAATGAGATTGAATGATCTTGGCATTGTCAGGGCCAGAATCTACCATTTAATATCTCCCCCCATGAAAAGGTATTCCCATATGAAGTCTCCTATTATTTTGTCAATCAGCTCTAATTGACGTCAGCTACAGCTCAGCTGATATTTCTACCTCTCAGTCAGAAGATCATAGATTCAAGTCCAGGGTTTGGGCACTGACACTGCAGTACTGAGGGAGTGCTGCACTATCAGGTGTGTTGTCTTGTTCGATATTAAACCGAGGCTCTGCCCCTGGTAGATGTAACTTATCAGAGTCAAGACATTTAGGAGAGAAGTTAAGAAACAGCCCAGACTCGTTGGGCTGAATGGCCTCCTTGTGTATTGTAGGGATTCTATGGTTCAGTCAAAGGATAATGAGCAATAGAATCCATTCAGCCCGTCATATCTACACTGACTCTCTCACAGAGCATCTCACCAAGCTCCACCACCCCCACACCCGCCCATGTCTGTGACTCCGCACATTTACCCAATTAATTCCCCTAGTTTACACATTTTGGGACATCAAGGGGCAATTTAGCATGACCAATCCATCTAACTTGCACATCTTTGGACTTAGAGGGAAATCAGAGCACCCAGAGGAAACTCGCGCAGACAGAATCATAGAAATCAATAGCAGCTCGCTCAATTAAAGACTAACTTCTGCTCCCACAGAGACATGGAACCAAAACAAACAATGGTGTTGACATCCAGATCAGCCAAAGATCCTGAAGAAGAGTTGGGATGGGATGTTCAGGTCACTAAAAAGATTGATGATCTGGTTATTACCACACTGCTGTTTGTGGGAATATTTTCTTCTTCTGATATGAAGCAGTGGCCACACCTTGGAAAGTATTTAATTAGCTGTAAAGCCAATGAAAGATGCTGTGTAAATGCAGGTCATTCCTTTCTCTGGTTGTGGATCTTTGGCTCGGGAGTCAACTTCTCTCTATTTCTTCTATTAAACTCCTTGTGAGTTTTGAACATGGTGATTAAATCTCCTCTTAACCATCTTTGCTCCAAGAAGGACAATTCCCAGCTTCATACTCTGCAACAATTTTGGACCATTGATCAAAGCGTCATTGTACAGCTTTTGTGTTCAGTGCAAACAGGTGTGACTTACGGAAGCAGCAACTTTTAAATAGTAGGTGTTGCTGATTCCATTGGGTAAGCAAAGCTAAATACAACCTTGTCTAGCATCTCGAGGAATGTCAACAGGAGCATGAAGGGAGTAAAAACTCATCTAAATGCATTACTGCGCTGCTACACAATGCACTTTTTTCAGAATATCATTTGGGGTCAATTTGCCGCTTCCATGGTGGCACAGTGGTCAGTGCTATGACCTCACAGCGTCAGGAACCCGGGTTCGATTCCAGCTTGGGTCATTGTCTGTCTGGAATCTGCATGTTCTCCCCATGTCTGTGTGGGTTTCCTCTGGGTGCTCCAGTTCCCCCTACAGTCCAAAAGATGTGCTGGCTAAGTGGATTGGCCATGCTAAATCTTCTCTGTGTACCTGAACAGGCACCGGAGTGTGGCAACGAGAGGATTTTCATAGTAACTTTGATTTTGATTTGAATTTAGAATGTAATGTTACAGTCATAACTAGGGTGTAGAGAAAAATCAACTTAATGCAAGGTAAGTCCATTCATCAGGGAAGAAACTGTTTTTGAGTCGGTTGGTACATGACAAAGACTTTTGTATCTTTTTCCCAACGGAAGGAGATGGAAGAGAAAATGTGCCAGGTGTCATTGCAATGTTAATGTAAGCCTGCTTGTCCCATTAATGAATAAACTTTAAACTTTCCTGACCTCTGGGTCAGAATGTTGTGGAATGAGGACCAATCCATGCCTCGAACACATTCTAAGCTGATGTTTCCAGAGAGGCGGTTTTGGCCGAGACATTAAAACGGAAGCCTCAGCTGTCAGCTGATATGGACATAAAAAATCTGGCTACACTTCTTACAGAGAACAAGAATATTGACCCGGTCAACATTCATCCCTCAATCAGCATCATGAAAGCAGATGATCTGATCGGGAATCACACATTGAGGTTCGTGGGATCTTGCTGTGTGTGAATTGACGTCTTGAGTTTACAGCAGTGAACCCACATTGATTTTACTTAATTGACTGGGAAGTATTTTGTCCGGGGGGGGGAGCAGTGGAGATGCTATATAAATGCAATTTTGTTCTTACAGCTACTAGTTTGCTGCCACAGCCTAGTATGTTCGCATAGACAACAACTACTTGCATTTATGTAGGACCTGTTGCATAGTAAATTCTCTCAAGGCATTTCACGGGAGGGTGAAATTTGATACTAAACTGCGTAAGGAGATATCAGGACGGTTGACCAGAAATAAGCCCATTCGTCACTTCAGGATGAGAAGATGGAGTATATTGGGGGAGAGAGTGTGAGAGAGAGAGAGAGAGAGGGAAAGGGTGATTGCGTGAATAGGATTGAGATGCAATGGTACCTGTTTACACTAAACAAGGTGTGATAGCAACTGGAATGACGATGTGTTAGTGTCTGTGATTAACAAATATTTTGCAACAAATAACATGCCAGGCCACATTGATGTTACTATCCAACCTCTGGTGATAGCTCAGATCTCATTCTTGCATTTTCTGGTCCTCTGGAGGGCAGCAATGTGACTGAGAGCTCAGGCAGGGGATGAAGCAGTTAAAGTTTATTTATTAGTCACAAGTAAAGTTTGCACTGCAATGAAATTTCCCTAGTTGGCACACCCTGGCGCCTGTTCGGGTCAATGCACCCTAACCAGCACGTCTTTCAGACTGTGGAAAGAAACTGGAGGAAACCCACGCAGACACGGGGAGAATGTGCAAACTCCACACAGACAGTGACCCAAGCCGGGAATTGAACTCCGGTCCCTGTGAGACAACAGTGCTAACCACTGTGCCACCATACTGTACCCACCTATGGAAGAGATGTCAGTTCTTTCCAGGTGCTGGCACAGGGCAGGATGGGCTGAATGGCCTCTCTCTGGGCTTCATCATTCCTTGATGCTATGGGTGGATAATTAGATCCTGAATCCGTTGCAATGCAGTTTTGAAATGGGGGCGACTGGACACCAATTTATCCAATGATTGCAAAACCTGAGCTGTAGACAGCACCGAACACAGCCAGAGAAACCAGCCCACTGCCTCAAATATCAAACACTGTTCAGCAAAACCCCTGATTTTATAATGGGATCACAATTTATTGACCATTGAACAGCTTAATACTCTGAAATCTCTACCAATTAGCACTGATCATCTTAAAGGTTCTTGTTTCAGCATTGCACCTAAGAAAAAGACTTTCATTTATATAGTGCCTATAACCATGTCAGAACATCCGAAAGAGCCACAGAAGCAACAAAGTCCTTTTGAAGTACAAATGGTGGTTAGCCCTTCTGCCTCCCAGTGCCGGGGACCCAGGTTCAATTCCTGGTTTTGAGTCACCATTTGTGTGGAGTCTGCACATTCTCCCCATGTCTGCGTGGGTTTCCTCTGGATGCTCCAGTTTCTTCACAGTTCAAAAGTTAGGTGGATTGGCCATTCTAAATTGCCCTATAGTGTCGGGGAGACTAGTTAGGGTAAATGCGTGGGATTATGAGGAATAGGGCCTGGGTGAGATTGTAGTTTGTGCAATCTTGATGGGCCAAATAGCAGTGGGGGGGTTCTGTGAACTCTACCAATACTGTAGACATGAAAGGAACACAGCAGCCAATGTGTGGTGTCTGGAATTCTGAGGGCTGGAGTTTCCGGCCGCGCTTGCCTCAAAACTGGAAAACCCCACCTGAGATCGACAGAACTTTGCACGGTCCGTGCCCTGCTCGCAAAGATTCCCATCGCCAGCGGGACGGGAAGATTCCTCCCACAGGAGTGAAAGTCAGCATTCTGTGTGATGGAGCAAGTGTGTGATGTGGAAGGAGACCATTTTGGAGTCACACATGACACCAAATTCAGCTCCTGGCCATCGGAGGGCCACTAGCTTGCTCTGCTCATAGGTCTAGGATAAAAGAAAGGATGGGAAGAGGCTGGTGTGGAATAGAGCTGTGGGGCCGAATGGCCTTTTCTTGTGCTGTATGTTATTCCTTCAATAAATGTCTTTATTCCCAATTCACAGAACCAGATGGTATCATTGACTGCCTCAAGGGATTGCGTCTTCAAGAAGCTCCTTGTACTTTCTTTGTTGTCCACATTATCGGTGCTGTCGTGCTTTTTATGACAGATGGAATTTTGGTAAGCAGACTCTACTTTTCGGGAGGTTTCAGAATCATACAGTGCAAAAAAGAGGCCATTTGGTCCATCGAGTCTCGACCGACCATAAATCCAACCAGGCCCTATCCCCACGTATTTACCCCAGCTCATCCCCCTGACACTAAGGGGCAATTTAGCATGGTCAATTCATACATCTTTGTTCTGTGGGAGGAAACCAGAGCACCCCGAGGAAATCCACGCAGACACTGGGAGAATGTGCAAACTCTAGACAGACAGTGTCCCAAGCTGGGAGTTGAACCTGGGTCCCTGACGCTGTGAGGCAGCAGTGCTAACCACTGTGCCACCATGCCGCCCATTTTTACTGGCTGTTTTTTGTCTCCTTTCCCAGTCTGAAGCATAAAGTGAACCAAAAATGCCATAAGACATAGGGGCAGAATTGGGCCACTCAGCCCATCGAGTCTGCTCCATCATTCAATATGGCTGGTATTTTTATCATCTCATTCTCCAATGTTATGGATAACGTTGGACTAGTTTAGGTTAGAGGATCATTACATTGGTTCCACCAGTCGGTGCAACATTGAGGGCTGAAGGGCCTGTACCACGCTGTGTTCTATGCTCTATATAACCCCTGAACCCCTTATTGGCCAATCAAGAAGGATTGGATTCTATGGTTAAATGCTGAAAGGACAGGTTACTGCAGAGAGGTTGGGTAGGGGGGAGATTGTGAGGGAGTGGAGTTAGGGGGAGGGTGATGGGGTACCAAGCTCCGGATAAGGAAAATTATCTTGCATGCAGTCTTGCCAGTCGTATTTTCTCTTGTGCTGTGCCCGCTGCAACTTCCCTTTGATCCAATGCAAAGAGATGAAAATCTGCCTAAGCGTCTTTCATTCTGTCAGCTTTGAAGATAATTCTAGATTGGAGTCAGGGTTGAGTTGATTAGCCATGGTAAATTACCATTTATTGTCACAGGATGTGTAGGTTAGCGGGATTAACGGGATGAATATGTGGGTTTATGGGGATAGGATCTGGATGGGATTGTTGTCAATGGGCTGAATGGCCTCCTTCTGCACTGTAGGGATTCTATGATTCTGGAGCTGTCTGCACTCAGTCTAAAACCCATACTCCTGTGTTATTAGATTGAAGGGTAGACAAAGAGACAGAGGAACTGTCAAGAAATTGGGTTTTGTCTCAAGTCCTCGCTCTTTTACTATAACCAGTTTCTCTTTGGACATCTATCAATTTGTTTCTTTTTTAAAAACATAACATTTGGTATTAGCCAAAGCTTGAATTGGGCCTGTTGCTAGTAAACAGCATGCAGTTGGTAGGGTTTATTATATATGAGCTGCGTCGGTGCCAACTATCTGCTATTGATGTAGATACTTAGGTCCTGATATTTATGGTGGGGGGAGTGCAGGATGGAGACGGGTACAGGATCTCATTTGATTTCCTTGCCAGATTGGGAATGTGCCAAATGAGGGGAAGGCTTGTTTGGAAAGCTGCAGCCAGGGAGTGGTCTGTAGGGAGAGAGAATGTGAGCGTATTGGTTAGCGTGTAGGTCGGTGTGCGATTGCAACGGAGGAGTCTGGCAGGCTCATTTGTTAGAAACATAGAAACATGGAAATTAAAAGGAAATCATTCAGCCCTTCGAGTTTGCTCCACCATTCATTTTGATCATGGCTGATCGTTGAATTCAATATTCTAACCTCCTTTTCCTCTCATATCCCTTGATCCCTTTAATCCCAAGAGCTGTATCTAATTTCTTCTTGAAATCAGACAGCATTTTGGCCTCAACTACTTTCTGAGGTAGTGAATTCCACACATTCACCGTCCTCTGGGTGGAGAAACTTCTTCTCATCTCAGTTCTAAACGGTTTACCCATTATCCTCAAGCTGTGATCTCTCATTCTAGATTCCCCCATCATTGGGAACAATTGTTCTGAATCTATCTTGTCTAATTGGAATTTTACAAGTTTCTATGAGGTCCCCTCTCTCTCTACTGAACTCCGGTGAGGAGGGAGTTTCTGCCTGCATGGAGGATGAGGGAAGAGTTAAAATTCTCTCCAGAATGTATTGTGGGTCTAGCTCATGTCTCCATGATGGAGAACAGTGTGAATTCTCCCCACCAACCCTCCCATCTGAGTTCTGTGGTTGCTGCATTGTTGGCCACAGCAGTTGAGTCTTGCTGTGTAGTCTAAACAGAGATTCTTGCTATTCTGGAGTTTCTCAATATTCAGGTTAATGTAGTTGCTTTAGCCTCAGGATGATAGTCTGGAGCAGCACAACAAATCGGCTGGATGTGGAGAAGTGGGGGGCAAGTGGGTGGGAGGGGTGGAACAGTGGGATGGTCACAGAGGAAAGAGTGGAGAATCTCCAGGACTTGGAGGAGAAAAGAGGAGAGTTGATGAACTCTAGGGGAGGGAGTGTGTGTCTACACAGACATGACGTGGGGAGAATATCAGACATGGATTAGCAGGAGGGAGGAGATTTCCTCCCTGGACTGGGGAAGAGTGGAAACTTCCTACACAGACTGAGGCAGACTTGAGGGGGAGATTTCCTGAATAGATTTTGGAGGGGCTGAAGGTGAATAATTTCCTCCAAGGACTGACTGGGGGAGGTAAGATGAACTGGAGATGGCGGCAGGGCAGGGAGGAATGAGATGGGATGGGGAAGTGGGTAAGACAGATTGGGCAGCATGGTGGCACAGTGGTTAGCACTGCTGCCTCACAGTCCAGGGACCCGGATTCAATTCCCAGCTTGTGTGGAGTCTGCACATTTCCCTGTGTCTGCATGGGTTTCCTCCAGGTGCTCCGGTTTCCTCCCACAGTCCAAAGATGTGCGGGTTAGGTGGATTGGCCATGCTAAATTGCCCCTTAGTATTAGAAGGACTAGCCAGGGTAAACACATGAGGATAGAGCCTGGGGGGATTGTAGTCAATGCAAGCTGAATGGGCCAAATGGTCTCCTTCTGCAATGTAAGATTCTATGAAATGGGAGGATTGAGTGCCTTCACCAGATAGCAGTGGGAGAGGTTAATATTGACATTTTACAGCAAAACTTTAATCTTGTCTTTCTTAATTGTTGGCAGCGTAAAGAAATAAGTAGTGATGTAATATAATGAAGTGTGAAATTTGGTGATAATACACCCTGACCTGTGTTTGATTTCTTACAGGGAGAGTATTCTGGATTTGTATATACCTACGCTGTGGAGGAACCTCACCTCATGGAGCCTCGGGTGGCTGGCTATCTCAGCAGTCTGTTTTGGGCTTCCATCACTCTGGGGAGACTGGCGTCTATACCAATGTCTGGGAAGTTAAGACCAGTGACTATGGTGTTCATAAACCTGGTGAGGGTTTCATTCACCCCTTGTTTCAGTTTGAATGCGATCTTCCTCTTCTACACAAACTCTATTCCTGATTCACACCTTGAGGCCGGTCTACAAGTAGTTACCTCAGGTGTAAAGTGATCAGAAAAAGGGCAGAAAAGATTTACTAGGATGCTACCAGAACATGATGGTTTGAGTTATAAGGAAAGGCTGGATAGACTGGGACTTTTACCCCTGAAGTGTAGAGGCTGAGGGGTGACCTTAAAAAGGTCTATAAAATAATGAGGGACATAGATAGACTAGCTCAATACCAACATCTTTTCTCAAAGACAGGGGAGTCTGAAACTAGAGGCATAGGTTTAAGGTGAGAGGGAAGAGATATAAAAGGGTCCAGAGAAGCAATTTATTTACTCAGAGGGTGGTGAGGGTCTGGAATGAACTGCCAGAGGTGGTAGTAGAGGCGGGTACAATTTTGTCTTTTAAAAAGCATTTAAATAGTTACATGGATAAAATGAGTATAGAGGTATATGGGCCAAATGCAGGCAATTGAGACTAGCCAAGTGACTAAAAAAAGGACAGCATGGACAAGTTGGGCTGAAGGACCTATTTCCATGCTGTAAACCTCGATGACTATCACTGGTGTGCAGATACATGGACCTGGATTGGATCTCCGACTTGAGTCGGTGTCTGTGAGAGTTTGCGTCTTCTCCCTGTGCTTGCGTGGGTTTTCTCCGGATGCTCCGGTTCCCTCCCACACCCCAAAAACATGCTTTTAGGCTGATTGGTGTTAACAAATTGTCCCTAAATTAGACCTCCCTCAATCTGGCACACATAAAATTTTCTAAATTTGCACACATTTATTGTGGAATTCAAGAGGCGTAAGCAAAAGTCATAAGTAGAAGAAGGATTGGAATGAAGCGCTCATTGAATGTTAAAATGGCGGCGTGGGCTTGTTGGGCCGAAGGGCCTGTTTCCTGTGCTGTGTTGTTCTTTGTTCTTTGACTCTTTGATCAAGAGAGGAAGCTCATTGCAGGGTCCATGTTGCCCTGATTAGTCTGGACATGTGGGGCTAATAACCTTGGGGTAGTTGTGGTTCAGGGCACTCGTATCTGAGCCTGGAGATTCGAAGTCCTCTCCTTAGTCTTAAGGACAAAAATGGAGACCAATGCTCTGATGCAGCACTGAGAAAGTGCTGTTCTGTCTGAGGTGCTACCTTCTGGATGAGATGTTAAACTGAGGTCCCGCCTGCCCTGTCAGATGAACGCTATTGGAAAATGAGTGTATGTCATACATCTCACCATTTGAAAAGCTCTGACCTCTCTTAGTCTTTCTACTTCTCTGCCTATCCAGTTCTTGTGATAATGTAAGAGGTTGAAGAAACTTGGTTAGTTCTTACTGGAACGACAGTGAATGAGGGGCGATATGATAGAAGTCAACAAGATTATGAGGGGCACGGATACTGGATAGTCAGAAACTTTTTCCCAGAGTGGAAGAGTCAATTACTAAGGGGCACAGGTTTAAAGTGCGAGGGGCAAGGTTTAAAGAAGATGTATGAGGCAAGTTTTTTTACACAGAGGGTAATGGGTGCCTGGAACTCATTGCCAGGGGAAGTAGTGGAAGGAGATACAATCGTGACTTTTAAGGAGCAACTTGACAAATACATGAATAGGATGGGAATGGAGGTGTATCCGGAAGGGTAGGGGGTTGTAGTTAAGTCGGGCAGCATGGTTGGTGCAGGGCCGAAGGGCTATTCTTGTGCTGTAATTTTTTTTTGTTCTTTGTTCTAAGCAAGAAGCTGGGCTTATGTATCATTTTGAAAAGTTGCTTCAGTGGCAGCCTGTTCTGATGTGATTTTCCGTCTTGCAGGGTGGAATCATCGGTACCTTTGTCCTGATGCTGTGCTTTCCGGTCAGTGTAATTTGTCTCTATGTGGGAACTGGACTCCTGGGTTTTTTTCTGAGCAGTACCTTCCCCAGTATGTTGGCTTACACTGAGGACATCCTCAATTACCAAGGTTTGTTGCATATTCTACCATACTCTTAATTCCTTTGTTACAGAATCCTCCTAGAAACTGAATATGTTTGTTATACAGCATAGAAACAGGCCATTCGGCCCAACTCATCTGTGCTGGTGTTAAAACTCTGCACAAGTCTCAGTCCCATTCCACCTGCACCATCTCAGCTTTTCAGCATATCTTTCTATTGCCTTTTCTCTCATGTTCTTACCTAATTTACTCTACACCCTAGTAGCTGTGACTACAACACTACATTCTGCACCCTCTCATTTCCTTCTCTATGTACAGTGTGCTTTGTCTGTATAGCGCGCAAAAACCAATTCATTTCACTGTATGTTAATACATGTGACAATAATAAATCAAGTCAAAGACTGCCTTCATGCCAACTGCCTAACACCTTTAGTTATCAAAAAATCTGTCAATCTTTGTTTTAAAATTAACAATTGATCAATTGACGCAGATTGAAGTGCATTCCAAACCTCTGTCACTCTTTATGTGTAGAAGTGTTTCCTAATTTCACCCGGGGACTGACCTGGGTCTAATCGGTAAACTATGTCCTCTAGCTTTAATTCCCCAACCAGTGGAAATAGTTCCTCTCTTTTTTCCCTATCTATTCCTTTTAAATAGCTTGAAAATTATAGAACCCCTACAGTGCAGAAGGATGCCATTCAGCCCATCAGACCTGCACTGATGTTCCAACAGAGCATCTGTCCAGGATTTATCCCTGTGACCTCATGTATTTCCTCTACTAATCCCCTGGATCTAATGTATATGAAATTACATTTTAACCTTCTAAATTTCAGGATTGGAGCTGTGTTTGTGTAAACTCTCCTTGTGATGTAACTCTTGGGATCCAGATATCTGGCAAATCCAAGCTGTTCTCCCTCAAAGGCCAATATATAAGCAACCAAGGCTTTGTGTACCAGAAACAGAATTTCTTTTATATTCTAGTCCTAGTTCTTATTAGTCAAAAGACTCCTTCCCCCATATGCTGCATACTTTCCTGGCAGGGGAGAAAAGAAAATTAAAAAACCAAGGTCAGTTTTTAAGTTAAAGTATATGTATTAGTGTCACAGGTAGGCTTATGTTAACACTGTGATGAAGTTACTGTGAAAATCCCCTAGTCGCCACACTCCAGCGTCTGTTTGGGTGCACTGAGGGAGAATTTAGCATGGCCAATGCACCTAACCAGCATTTTTGCACTGAGGAAACCCATGCAGACACATGGAGAATGTGCAGATTGGGAATTGAACCCAGGACCCTGGCACTGTGAAGCACATGTCACCCAAATTATAATTCTAATCACAAGCACTTTGAATGCTTGTGCATTGGATGCTCTTTACTTAGTTGATTTTCCTTCTATTTTTAGGTTGTGCAACCACTGTCCTGGTGACAGGGGCTGGTGTTGGAGAGTTTGCCCTCCAGATGCTTGTTGGATCAGTAAGTATATCATTTCAAATGTTATTTTTTTAAAGAGAATATCTGACCAATTTAACAGTAAACTAAGGAAATACAGCAGACTGATTTACCAAAGGCTTTTGATAAGACACTATGTTAAAGGTTTTTTGACAGTATATGGCATCTAGTATTGAAATCAGAGTAATAGCTATTTGGTGTTTTTCCAAACATGTGCACCGTGTCCTCCCGGAGTAAAGTTGTCAAACCTTCCCCCACCACTTCATTTTGGATGGAACACAGGGGATAAATCACAGGGGCATGAGGAAAGAACAGAGATGGGGGGGAATAAAACTGTCTGACCATCAGTTAACTCTTCTCCAATACGTAACCCAGAGTCCAGTTGAATGGGAGGGTGAATCACCACGTAGACAGACAGATTGGACAGTATCTAACAGGAATGTGGGGCTATGATAGCTTGATATTATGTCATGAAATCTCCTGGGACATGTCCAACCAGAGTTGGCACCTGTAGCCAGGGGTCATTGTTGGGATCATGACTCTCAGTAGATGCATGTGGATACCAGGGATCCAGTAACAGAATTTGCAGATAATACAAAAACTGGGAGTATGGTTAAATGTGAAGAAAACTGTGATTTCAAGAGGGCAAAGAACAGTTTGAGCAACTAGTTGGAAATCAGATAATATTAATAGAATCATAAAATCTCTACAGCATAGAAGAATGTCTTACCCAGATCCTATCCCTATACTCCCACATATTTACACCAATATTCCCTCTAACCTATACATCTTGGGACAAGAAGCAACAATTCAGCATGGCCAATCTGCCTAACCTGCACAACTTTGGACTGGGGGAGGAATGGACACAGTAAGAAGTCTCACAACACCAGGTTAAAGTCCAACAGGTTTATTTGATAGTAAACCCACAAGCTTTCGGGGTTTTTGAGAGTTCCACTCACCTCACAAAGGGGCAAACCCCGAAAGCTTGTGGGTTTACTGTCAAATAAACATGTTGGACTTTAACCTGGGAGGAAACCAGAGCACCCGGAGGAAACCCCCGCAGACATGGGGAGAATGTGCAAACTCCACACAGTCACCCAAGGCCGGAATTGAACACGGGTCCCTGTCACTGTGAGGCAGCAGTGCTAACCACTATGCCACAGAGAAATATGAGCTGATACACACCTGGGGAAAGTATAGGAAAGTGGAAATATCCTTGAGATAATGGTGTTTTGGGGGAAGCCGAGCAGGGATGGGAATTGACTATCTTTAAAATAAGGAAGGCCAGTTACTAAAGCTGGAAAAAAAAGAACCGAAGGTGTTATCAATTAGGGTGTTAAGTTAAAATTCAAAGCATGGATGATGTTAAACTCACACAGATTATTACTAAGGTTGTGGACACATAATTCTCAATTGACCAGAGAAGGAGAGAAAGAGATTTGACTGAGATGTTCAAAAATGTTGAGGGATTTTGATCAAAAAAAATCAGGAAATAACTTGTCAAACTTGTCAGTCAGTAAGTCACAAGAGGGTAAAGGATTGTACACCACTGAAGGAGGCCATTGTGCCTCTGCTGACCTTTAGAACATGATCCAATTTGTCCTAAACTCCTGCCCTTTCCTCAATGGCTTCTTTTGTTCTCTTTTTCAAGAGTTTATCCAATTCCCTCTTGGAAGTTACAATTGAATCTGCGTGCTGTTCCCACAGGGATAGAGTTATCAAACCACCTCCCACATCATTGTGGAGGGAACACAGGAAGGAGAAAAATCACAAGACCTGGAGCTCTGACGTAAGGTCATGCAGACTCAAAACGTTGGCTCGATTCTCTCTCCACAGATGCTATCAGACCTGCTGGTTTCAGATTCCTGCATCTGCAGTAATTTGCTTCCATCTTACTGCTTCCATCAACTTTTCAGGCAGTGCGTTCTATAGAAACTAGAAGCAGGACTAGGCCATTCAGCCCTTCGAGTCTGTTCCATCGTTCATTTTGATCATGGCTGATCATCGAATTCCACATCTTCCCCCCACATCCCTCGACCCCTTTACTCCCAAGAGCTATGTCGAATTTCTCCTTGAGATCACACAACATGTTGGCCTCAACCACATTCTGTAGTAGGGAATTTCACACATTCACTGCCCTCTAGAAATTTCTCCTCACCTCATTCCATCTTTTGCTCAGAAGTAAGAATTGAACCCAAAACCTCCTGACTCTGGTCTGTGTGTGTTGCTGCTGAACCATGGCTAGTAGCATTCCAAATCCTCACCATCACTGTGCAGAAAAATCAATCTTTTGTTATTTATTGGTCATTGTATGTAGGCTTACATTAACACTGCAGTGATATTACTGTGAAAATCCCCTAGTCGCCAAATTCAGGTGCCTGTTTGGGTCCAACTAAGGGAGAACTTAGCATGGCCAATGCACTTAAACAGCATGGCTTTCAGACTGTGGGAGGAAACCGGAGCACCCAGAGGAAACCCACGCAGACATGGGGAGAATATGCAAACTTCACACAGACAGTCATCGAAGCCAGGAATTGAACCTGGGTCCCTGGCGCTGTGAACCACTGTGCAGTCTGATTTTTTATTGTCTTGCTGGTGAATGCCCTATCCATCAGAACCCTTCTTCATTTTCAATACCTCCCATAAAACTCCCCTTAAACTTCCCTGAAGAGAACAGTTCTGGCTTCTTCAATCTTTCTACATAACTGAAGTCATTTATCATAGAATTCCTACAGTGCAAAAGGAGGCCATTCAGCCCATCAAGTATGCGCATGCAACAATCCGCACAGATCCTATCCCCTTAACCCCATGTATTTCCCCTCCTAATCCCTCTGACACTAAGGGACAATTTAGCATGGTCAATCCACCTAACCCTCACACCTTTTGGACTGTGGGAGGAAACTGGAGCACCCGGAAGAAATCCATGCAGGCATGGGGAAAATGTGAAAACTCCACACACAGAGTGACCCAGTCTGAGGATCCAACCTAGGTCTCTGATGCTGTGAGACAGCAGTGCTAACCACTGTGCTACCGTGCAGTCCCAACACTTCTAAGGTGATCATCAAAAATAAAGGGAGAGATTAGGAAAAGAAATCTTCCAATGTTGAAGATTATTAGAACATGAATAGGCCAACTGGAAACAAGATTGGAAGCGGACTTTGGCTCAAAAAGTGAAAGTGGATAAATATTTGAAGAAAAAGCCTTTGAAAGGAGATGGTGAAGAGATTAAAAGATGGGGGCTCGATGGACAGTTCTTTCAACTGGAGAAATCTCTTGAAAAGTTGTCTTTTGTGTTGTGAGATTCCATTGAGTTATTTTCAACTTCCAAAAGAGAGCAAGAAAGCTCTGGAGACGGGATATTCAATGGCCTGTTTTACACACACCATCATGAAGCAAACCAGGTGACCAATTCGCCACAACTATTTCCCTGCATCCCATTGTGGCTGGAAATGCCACTCCCTGCCTGGGTCAGAGCGGGCTGGAGGGGACAAGGGCCTGCTCCAGCTCTGAATTTGTATGGCCCTGATTGATATGGGTCTGTTGACCATCATTCTTTTGCCGTGTTGACTAATTCATCTTCTGGCTCCTTTCAGATTATTCAGTCACCCGAAACCGATATATTCCTGGTGTGTGGCCTAACGTTTGGATGTCTTGCCCTTTTGTTCTACCTGGTTCTTTTACTTGTACACAGATTACACAGTCATCAGAGAATGGCCGGTAAGTCAAAGAATGAAGGACAAAGTGTGGCACGCGAACAGGCCCTTCGGCCCTTCAAGCCCGTGCCGATCATGATGCCGTAATTAAAGTAAAAAAGGCATTCTGCCCTTACTCGATCCGTATCCCTTTATTCCCTCCCTATTCATTTACCTGTCCAGATGCCTCTTAATTTTGCTAATGTGTCTGCTTCCAGCACCTCCTCTGACAGCGCATTGCACCCACCCACCACCCTCTCTGTGAAAAACTTCCCCCACGTACCTCCTTTAAACCTTCCCTCTCTCACCTTGAACTTGTGCGCCCTTGTAATTGACACTTTGATCCTGGGAAAAAGCCTCTGTTTATCACTGGGTCAATAAGGGTAGCGCATTATTTAGGGACAGTAAGAAGTCTCACAACACTAGGTTAAAGCCCAACAGTTTATTTGGAATCACGAGCTTTTGGAATGCTGTGGGTGATGAAGGCGTTGTGCTCTTCACCTGATGAATTAGCAGCGCTCCAAAAGCTTGTAATTCCAAATAAACATGTAAGGCGAGAGGGGAGAGATGCAAAAGGATCCAGAGGGATAATTTTTTCACTCAAGAGGGTGGTGAGTGTCTGGAACAAGCTGTCAGGAGCTGTAGTAGAAGCAAGGACAATTTTGTCTTTTGAAAAGCATTTAGACACTTACATAGGTAAGTGGGTATAGAGGGATATGGGCCAAACGCAGACAATTGGGACTAGCTTAGGGGGTTTTAAAATAAAGGGCAGCATGCATTGAAGGGCCTATTTCCATGCTGTAAACATCTATGATTCTATTAATGTGTCCAGTCCAATCCAATGCCAGCATCTCCACATCTTATTTAGGAATGGCAAACTCTGAGGCAGAAACTGGCCTGCTTTAAGGGGCTTATAGTTCATGTAACAATTTAGCATTCGAACAGTGCACACCCAATCCGTGGAGATTTCTAGGACCTTTATTAAACTACGATACGGGAGAAAAGAGCAGAACCTTAGATGAGTCCAAGTCACAGCAATTGTGATCAGTCCTCCCACAACCTCATTCCCACCATAAAGCTGCCAATTCTGTAGCCCTGCCCACCCCTGCCTCCTCACCCCCACCCCAAGAATGTACCTGAGGACCTCCACAAGCAAAGCTGGTGACCAAAATAGATATCACAACCACTTGGGAAAAGAAGGATGGTGAGTTTTGAGAATTCTACAGTCTTTTGTGTGGTGAGATGCTTCCTAGTGGCAATTTTACTGTGGACACATGAGGCAAACTGTAGTGATTTTTATTCTATTGGTTCTAATTTTGTCTTTGTATCTGGGACAGCATGATGCAAGTGTGGCACTATGGTTAGCATTGTTGCTTCACAGCACCATGGAGCCAAGTTTGTTGATTCCCAGCTCGGGTCTGTGCGAGATCTGCATGTTTTCCTCGTGTCTGTGTGGGTTTCCTGCAGGTGTTACAGTTTGTTTATTAGCCACAAGTAAGGCTTACATTAACACTGCAATGAAGTTACTGCAAAATTCCCCTGGTCGCCACAGTCTAGCACCTGTTTGGGTCAATGCACTCCACCAGCATGTCTTTTAGATTGTGGGGGGAAAAAGCGGAACACCCCCAGGTAGACACGGGGAGAGCATGCAGAACCCGCACAGACAGTCACTCAAACCGCATATCGAACCAAGGTCCTGACGCTGTGAAGCAACAGTGCTAACTACTGTGCGGTTTCCTTCCACACTCCAAAGATGGGCGGATTAGGCTGATTGGCCATGATAAATTGCCCCTTAGTGTCAGGGGGATTAGTGGGGTAAATGTGGGGGGATTACAGCGTGGGTGGATTGTGGTGGGTACAGACTCAATGGGCCATATAGCCTTCTTCTGCACTATAGGGATTCTGTGATTCTACAACAGAAAGAAACGCCACTCATTTCCCAATTTTCTTTGTTTTCTCAGAGCCTTGGAAAGCCAGCACGATAGAGGAGTCGAAGTTCTCATTCCAAAGCTGAGATTTAGCAAGCGACCAGTCACGATAACGCGCACTAGTTCTGAATGGATCTAATGCATTATTGGAGCAGACTGATTGCCCATATTGGCTATTACAATGGACATTACTGCGATAAATTCACATGCAGCTGCCCTACTCTGTTGAAGAAGTGGCGAGGTCGCTTTTGTTTAAACTTCTGGTTAAACTGATGGGTCACACTGATCTGTGTGGCTGCAATAATAATCTTCCTAAGAGAATGGACATCGAAGGTATAATGTACCAGAGATCATCTTAGTAATCGGCACCTTGTGGAACCTGCTTCATGTCTTTTTTATTAAGTAGAACTGTTTTATTTGTAAAAACACACTTGATTGTTTCAGGGAAATAATTCTTTTTGCTTAACTCTTTTTTTTTGCTGTTTAAAAAAGTAATTGCCAAATGTGAAGAGGGTGGGAATTTGAAGCATTTTGTTTCAATTTCACTTACGGTAAAAATGAAGGTTACAAATTGGGGAGGGTAGTTGGGCGGGAAGGGGGGCGGAATTAGTGTCAATGTACAAACTCCTCTTGACTTAAAATTGTTCCCTTTACCACCACAGTTGAAAGTGAAAGGGTCTACACACATCTCTGTTAAAGCTTAATTTTTAATCTCTTGGTGGCTGACATTAGCAAGACAGCATGAATCTCTCTTTTCCTGGTGCTGCGGAACTTGCCACGTTGGTTGTGCACCTCTTAGTTTCCCTACCTAACAGCATCACTTCAGAGCTCCTTTGCCACAGTGCTCCAAGGCGAAAGCCCAACATCAAACCCTTCCTAAGTGCATCTCAGGATAGGCGATAAGTGCCATTCCTGCCAGCAGCAGCCCGGAGATGAATTAACTGGGTAGCGGGGTTTTTTAAATTCATTCGTGGGACATGGGCATTGCTGGCTGGCCAGAATTTATTGCCCATCATTTGAGAAGGTGGTGGAGAGCTGCCTTCTTGAATCGCTGCAATCCACGTGCCCTGGGGTGACCAACAATGCCGTTGGGGAGGGAATTCTAGGATTTTGACCCAACAACTGTGAAGGAATGGCGATATATTTCTAAATCAGGATGGTGAGTGGCTTGGAAGGGAACTTGCAGGTGGTGGTGTTCCCATGTTTCTGCTTCTCTTGTCCATCTAGATGGAAGTAGTCTTTGTTTTAGTAGATTGTTGGACCTAGGACGCTACCCTGAGGTGTCTGGGGTGTTATCTGTAAGGTATGATTCCGTGAGAATGGCTATGTCAGGCAGCTGCTTAACGAGTCTGTGAGGCAGCTTTGGCACTAGCTCCCAGACGTTAGCTATGAGGTCTTTGCAAGGTCCATAAGGCTGTTTGTTTTGTTGTTGTCTTTTCCGGTGCCGAGGTCGATGCAAGGTGTCCATCCGGTTTCATTCCTTTGTTGAGATTTTGTAGGATTCTTACAACTGAGTGACTTCCTTGGCCATCTCAGGGGCAGTTAAGAGTCAACCACACTGCTGTGACTCCGGAGTCACATGTAGGACAGAACAGATAAGGATGACATATTTCTTCCCTGAAAGAACATTAGTGAACTAGATGAGTTTTTTCCAGACAACTGACAATGGTTTCATGGTCATCAGTAGATTCTTAATTCTAGATATTTTTTATTGAGTTCAAATTCCACCATCTGCTATGGTGGGATTCGAACCCGGGTCCCCAGAACATTATCTGGGTTTCTTGGGTCTAATGATAATACCACGAGGCCAGTATCTCCCCTGCGTTGCAGGTTCCCTTCCCTGAACAACATTTGTAACCTTGTTGATCTTTTCCTCTTGGTACCAGCCCAATCTTTACCAGATTTATTAAGTTAAAGTTTATTTAACTTTATTTATTAGTCACAGATAGGCTTACATTAACATTCGATGAAGTTACCGTGAAAATCCCTGAGTTGCCACACTCCGACCCCTGTGCGGGCACTCTGAGGGAGAGTTTAGCATGGCCAATGCACCTAAACAGCACATCTCTTGGAGGAAACCCACACAGACACTGGGAGGATGTGTAGATTCTGAACAGGCAGTTGATCCAAGCCGGGGATTGAACCCCGGTCCCTGGCACTGTGAGGCAGAAGTGCTAACCTCTGCCATTTATTGGCATGGATGGAATTAAACCAGAAAACCTCTCGGTTATCACAAGAGAGAGAGGGGAAAGAGAGGCAAGTCCATTAACTCTTTGCATGGTGGCTTTCATTCATTCTCACACAGGGAAATAAGAAGTGCCTCGTATCTGCACAAATAAGGAAGTGCAGTCACTCTGTTACGTGGAGAATGTAATGACCATTTGGTGTACAGCATGCAATGACTTTTTAATTTATTTTTACTGGGGTTTGGCTGAGGGAGGAATATTAGCAAAAGTAGTGGGAGAACACAAAAAGATTGGAACGAGGAAGCCATTTGATCTTGCTTCACCATTCAATAACATCATGGCTGATCTTCCTGTACTCCATTTTCTTGCCTTATTTCCCTGAATTTCTTTTAATACATGTGACAGATCAGAAAGAACAAGTTTCATTCTGCACTTAACTCATGCTCTGCCTTGTCCAAGCAAGCTTGAAAAGAGCTTGTCACTCCTCTGATGCTGAAATCCTCCCCCAACTCATTGCTTTGTCTCCTTAAGATCCCCTTAAATAAGGGATAAGAAGTCTCTACTTAGGTGCTCCAGGTCAGGTATAGGACAGTCAGCCTGAGGACAGAAGCCCCAGTGATGACGGACAGTCTCCAAGCCCAGTGATGACAGTCTCCAGTCTCGTTCATATAGCAATGCCTCCTATCCATTATCCACACCAACCAAGCATATGATCATCTTTTGGTGCTTAACTGAGTGTGCAGGAAGAACATGGTTGGCTCCAACAAGTTTCTTATTTTAAAGGTGATGCAAACTGAATGTGAATATTCTAGCACCAAATATCATTGACACCAATATTGATGGTGATAGGCCCAGGATGGGCCCACTTTCTCCAGTTGCTGTGTGTGACCCACGTTTCTGTGTTCTAGATAGGTCAAGCCATCTCATTGATGTAATGTTACCAATCCCTGACCACATGTCCCATGGGGCCCTGGGTGGAGAGGGTTAGTTTTGAAGGTAAGAAGTATCTTAGGGGGAAGTGCACAAAGATCACCCCTGAAGAAAATACCCCCTTGCTACAGGCCTTTTCAAAAACTTATAAAAACCAGCTTTCCACCCATTGATTCTGTCTACACTTCCTGTTACCTCGGCAAAGCAGTCAGCATAATTAAGGACCCCACACATCCCAAACATTCTCTCTTTCACCTTCTTCCGTAGAGGAAAAGATACAAAAGTTGGAGGTCACGTATCAACCGACCCAAGAACAGCTTCTTCCCTGCTGCCGTCAGATTTTTGAATGGAATTACCTTGCATTAAGTTGATCTTCCTCTACTCCCTAGCTATGACTGTAACACTACATTCTGCACTTTCTCTTTTCCTTCTCTATGAATAGTATGCTTTGTCTGAACAGCATGGAAGAAATAATACTTTCCACTGTATGTTAATACATGTGACCATAATAAATCAAATCAGATCAAAACTTTCTCCCAGAGATTGAGAGCTTTTGGAACCCTCTTCCCCAGACAGCAGGGCAGGCAGTGTCTGAACTGTTGTTAGATTCTTAGTGAACAGGGGAGTCACGCTGGGACCAAGCGAAATGTAGAGTTCAGCCCTTCAGATCAGCCATGAGGTTATTGAATGGTGAAGTAGGACCAAGGGAGCCAAATAAGCCCATAAGATGTAGGGGCAGAATTAGGCCACTCGGCCCATCGAGCCTGCTCCGTCATTCAATCATGGTTGATATATTTTTTCTCATCCCCATTCTCCTGTCTTTTCCCCATAATTCTTGATCCACTTACTAATCAAGAACATATCTATCTCTGTCTTAAAGACACTCAATGACCTGGCCTCCATAGCCTTCTGCGGCAAAGGATTGCACAGATTCATCACTCTCTGGCTGAAAAAATTCCTCCTCATCTCTATTTTAAAGAATCGTCCCTTTAGCCTGAGATTGTGTCTTCTGGTTCTAGTTTTTCCCACTAGTGGAAATATCCTCTCCACATCCACTCTATCCAGGCCTCGCAGTATCCTGTAAGCTTCAATAAGTTCCCCCTCATCCTGCTAAACTCCGATTACAGACCCAAAGTCCTCAACCGTTCCTCATACGAACAAGCTCTTCATTCCAGGGATCATTCTTGTGAACACCATCTGGACCTTTCCTAAGGCCAGCACATCCTTCCTTAGATATGGGGCCCAAAACTGCTCACAAAATTCCAGATAGTGTCTGACCAGAGCCTGAGACAGCTTCAGAAATATACCCCTGCTCTTGTATTCTAGCCCTCTCAACATGAACGCTAATATTGCATTTGCCTTCCTACCTGCTGATTGAACCTGCACGTTAACCTAAAGAAAATCTTGAACATGGACTCGCAATTCCCCTTGAGTTTCTGATTTCCTAAGTATTTTCCCATTTTGAAAATAGTCTGTGCCTCCATTGTACCTTCCAAAGTGCATAACCTCATACTTTTGCACATTGTGTCCAATCTGCCACTTCTTTGCCCATTCTCCTCGCTTGTTCAAGTCCCTCTGCAGCCCCCGCTCAATACTACACGTCCCTCTGCATATCTTTGTATCATCTGCAAACTTAACAACATTGTCTTTAGTTCCTTCCTCCAAATCGTTAATGTATTGTGTGAAAAGTTATGGTCCCAGCACTGAGCCCTGAGGCACACCACTAGTCGCCAGCATTTTTCCGCTTGGAAAAGGTCCCTTTATCCCCATTCTCTGCCTTCTGCCAGTCAACCAATCATCTATCCATGCCAGGATCTTACCCTTAACACCACGGGCACTTATTTAACAATGTCCTATGCAGCACCTCGTCAAAGGCCTTTTGGAAATGGCTTACTCCTATTCTTGATTGATATGTTTGCATGTTCATGAAATGCAACACGTCATTCATTTGTTGAGGTGTCAAGGGATATTTTTATTTCATCAATGTACAAATAGCCATTTGAGTCCTAACTCCAGTTGACAGCTGAGTGGGTGACATACTTGTCTCTGAGCTAGAAGCTTGTGAGTACAGTTCCATTGCAGGAGTTCCACGCAAATTCAAGGTTAACACTTCAGTGCAATACTGCACTGTCTGAAATACTGCCTTTTGGA
This sequence comes from Sphyrna mokarran, assembly GCA_024679065.1. NCBI lineage: Eukaryota > Metazoa > Chordata > Chondrichthyes > Carcharhiniformes > Carcharhinidae > Sphyrna > Sphyrna mokarran. The sequence continues at coordinate 5,837,454 of JAGIQG010000023.1, read as the reverse complement.
TGAGATATTAAAGTGAAACATGGGCCCTCTTTGTGCTCTGGCACAGTGGTTAGCACTGTTGCCTCACAGCACCAGGGACCTGGCTTAAATCTTAGTCTCGGGTCATTGTCTGTGTGGAGTTTGCACATTCTCTCCATGTCTGCGTGGGTTTCCTCCGGGTGCTCCGGTTTCCTCCCACACTCCGAAGATGGAGTTTGGTTGGTTTGTTGATTGGCCATACCAAATTTACCTTTAGTGTCAGGGAATTAGCAGAGTAAATATATGGGGTTATGGGAATAGGGCCTGGGTGGGATTGTGGTCGGTGCAGACTCGATGGGCTGAATGGCCTCCTTTTGCACTGTTTGGATTCTATGAATTTCAGATGATAACAGGGGCAATTTCCTGTGCCAATGCTTACCCCTCGATCAACATTTCCAAAAATAGCAGATAATCTGCTGATTATCACATTGCTTGTGAGATTCTATTTATTATTCATATGTATTGGGGTACAGTGAAAAGTATTCTGGCACACTAATTTCTGGCACACTATACAAACAAAGCATACCATTCATAGAGTAGACAGGGGAGAAGGAAAGGAGAGGGTGCAGATTTACAAAAGCTAAGGCGTAGACAAAAATCAGCTTAACATAAAGTAGGACGATTCAAAAGTCTGACAGCAGCAGGAAGAAGTTGTTCTTGAGTCGGTTGGTACGTGACCTTAGACTTTTAAATCCTTTTTTTCCATCGATCTTGCTGTACGCTAATTGGCTGCTGTGTTACGATAGCGACAACACTTCGAAAGCACTTAATAGGCTGTGAAGCACTTTGGGATGTCTTGGTGTAAAAGACATGACATAAAAGCAAGTCTTTCTTTCTTCCTAATGGTTGGGTTCCACAATTAATTTATTAGTCACTAGTCTGCCTCATCGGCACAACAAACTAACTGAAGAGTTACTGTGTCTGATTATAATGATTTGTTGAAGCAGATGGGATGTCAAGGAGCAACTTGTAACTATGATAGTTACGTGAGAAAAGGCTCCTACGCGATTGTTTTGGTGGTGGCCTCATTATTATATCCAGTAATGTGCCAATCCTACCTTGCAGGATAGTCTAATCAGATAAAGTTGCTCTCGATAACATAACCTCTTTTTTTATTATTCCTTAACCTGTGCAGTGTTGCAGAATGTTGTGATTTCATTTTATTTTGCCTTGTAGACTGAAGAGGAGTTGCTTTACGTGTTTTTGTTATTTAAAAATGTCCTTTATGAAAATTTGATTGAATGTATTTCGAAGGTCGGACTTTAATTAGCAGATTAATCAGTGCGCCTGAACTCAGGATGTGTCTGTGTTTCAACAACTAAAGAAATGTTAGATAATATATTAAAGATACTATGAAATTTCACTCAGTTTTATCTTTTCTTTTGTATTAATTTGACCTTCTGACTAAAAGTCAAACATGTAGTGTAGGTAAAGAGGATATTTTGGAATATTTGATCTCGTTCCTTCAAAATGCTAATTCTCCAATTCCAACCCTGGCATCCCGACCCTTCAGTAACAATCTTTCCATCACAATCTTTCCATCCCAATGCTTCCATCTGAACCTTCCCTTTCCAGTGCTAAATTTCCAATATGCCATCCATTCATTTCCTCTGGATAATTCTGATCTCTGTGAATTGAAGCATGATCTAAAGTTGACCTTTACAACATTGAACCTGTTGCTAATTGTTCGGGAATGAAATGAAAGTTGTATCTGGGCCGACATTCATAGTCCCGTTAAGGAGCTCACCCTCTGGGATGTCCTCCAGATGTGTTTGAGTAAGGAACACTTGCATACAATATACTTCATACATCAATCGTCAGGGCCAGAATTCTTTGGTTTTACCCTATGACTGACATATCTGCTGTGACTGCCAGTGAGAATGGAGAATTTAGTGCTCATCCAAATCTCTGGTCACAGCAATGGAACTGGATAATCCCAGACACGGACATGATTGGAGAATTCCAGATCATAAATCATGTGCAAAAATTTCATATTGTCTGTGAGTGTGTGAATCTGAGTGTGTGAATCTGAGTGTGTGCGTATGTGTGTTTTTCCAGACAGTGCAGCATGGTGGCACAGTGGTTAGCACTGCTGCCTCACTTGCCAGAGACCTGGATTTGATTCCTGGGTTGGGTCACTGTCTGTGTGGAGTATGCACATTCTCCCCGTGCCTGCATGGATTTCCTCTGGTTTCCACCCACATTCTGAACAACGTGCTGGTTAGGTGCATCAACAGGTGCCAGAGTGTGGCGACAAGGGATTTTCACAGTAACTTCATTGCAGTGTAAATTAATGTAAGCTTACTTGTGACTAATAAATAAACTTTGTCTATACAACTATTCATTTCATTATCAGTGGCTAATACATGGACACGCATGGAACTATATTTGCACACTGGGCAGGATTTTATGGCCTCGCTCATCCTGAAATGGTAAAATCCCACCCGAGGACAATGGACCTTTCCACGGATTGGGCCTCACCTGCTCCAATTCCTGTGGTGGGCGGGATGGTAAAATTCTGACCTCTGTTTCCCAGGGTTAATTCCATTACTTCGTCTTCAGCAGGAAGTGAATTGAGTAACAGCAGAGCAGCACCCGTAACTCACAATCTTCCTTTCCAGAATTCCTAGTAAACAACCACATGTTTACCATTCCTACTCTCAGCTGAAGCTCCAATTAAAGATGAGATTGATTACCCAGCATCTACACTGAGGATTTTCCACCTCTTTTTCCTTCCACCTTCCCAGCCCAGCTGTACTCCCTAACCTTCTCAATCTGTCTACAACTTGATCATAATGCCCTCCTCCAACACTTCTCCATCGTAAGACTGCACTTGCCTTCCAATCCTAGCCAGAGTATAATTTACAATGGCTTCTTTTCCTGCTCCCTACTGTTACCTCAAGTATCCCCCAATTCTCGGTTCCCTCCTATTTCTCATCTCCCCGCTTCTCCCTGATAGAGTCATAGAATCCTATGATGCATGAGGAGGCCATTCAGCCCATAAATTCTGCCCCAACCAGACCCTTTCCCCATAAACTCTCATAATTACCTTACTCATCATTATCTTGGGTTAATTTATCCCTATCCCCATAACCACTTATATTAACCTTGCTAATCCCCCCTGGACAATTTAGTTATGGCCATTCCACATAACCTGTGCATCTTTGGACTGTGGGAGGAAACCGGAGCACTCGGAAGAAACTCATGTAGACATGGGGAGAATAAGTAAACTCCAGACGGTGACCCAAGGCTGGAATTGGACCCAGGTCTGTGGCACTACGAGGCAGCTGTGCTAACCACTGTACCACCGTGCCGCCCCCTTATCCAATGACATAACATGACTTTCTACATGTACATTCGATACTGTACACTGGACCTCACCACCATCTCACTCAGCATTAGGTTTTTGCTAAATGATGTAACATACAGTACTGGGAAAGCAGAAATTCCACTAGAATATTGGGAAGTCTGAAATCTGACAGTCCCTGTCCAGCTCCAAGCTCTGTTCCCTAGCTATTGATCCCATTCCTCCCTGGAAGCGGTTTGAGATTAAACCAATTAGTCTAAAACTTGAGTGTCACATTCAGCCTGCAATGAGCTACCGACCACACATCCACACCATCCTTCACCCAAGCGCCATCACTTGAATCTGCCCCAAACACCCCCATCAGCTCATCTACTGCTGAAATTCTCAATCGTGTCTTTGTTACCTCGCGACATGTTTATTTCAACAGACAATTGACTGATTTCCCACATTCTACCCACCATGAACTCAAGGTCATTCAAAACTCTGCCTGGTGCAACACTGTATTCCCTCATTATACCAGGGAGCATCATGGTGGCACAGTGGTTAGTAGTGGGCCCCATAGCGCCAGGTACCCGGGTTCAATTCCGACCATGGATCACTGTATAGGACAAAGAACAAAAAAAAATTACATTACAAAAACAGGCCCTTCGGCCCTCCAAGCCTGCACTAACCATGCTGCCCAACTGAACTAAAACCCCCTTTCGGGGACCATAATTCCTCTATTCCTATGCTAGTCATATATTTATCAAACTGCCCCTTAAGTGTCACAAAGTTTGCAATTTGCACATTCTCCCTATGTCTGTGTGCGTTTCCTCCTACATTCCAAAGAAGCATGGGTTAGGCTGATTGGCTATGCTAAATCACCCCCTCGGTGTCAGGGAGATTAGCAGAGTAAATAGATGGGGTTATGGGAATAAGGCTTGGGTGGATTTGTGATCGGTGCAGACTCTATGAGCTGAATGGCCTTCTTCTGCTTTTTTTGTGCTCACTCGAACTCTGTGTTAACTCATCCAGCAGCCCATGCACACACTGGCCCGAATTGGCTCCCATTCAAACAACATCCTGATTTTAAAAATCTCATCCTGGGTTCTGATGAAGAGTCAGCCAGAGTCGAAACGCTGGCTCTATTCTCTCTCCACAAATGTTGTCAGACCTGCTGAGATTTTCCTGCGTTTTCTGTTTTTGCTCCAATAGCATATTCTGCTGCAGAACCCTGCTGTGAAGAACCCAGGGACACTTCATCACTTTAAACATGTGACAAAAGTAGAAGTTGTTGTTATTCTTATTGCTGATAATGATGTGTCATTCACGTTCACACGTGAACATTCTGTTCCTTGGCCCCTCTTTGTATGCAGACTTGCACATCGAGAGAAAGCTTTTGAAAATACATGTGTGTTATATTTAGAGTCATGGAGATATACAGCACGGAAGCAAGCCCTTCGGCCCAACTTGTCCATGCCGACCAGGTTTCCCAAACTGAACTAGTCCCATCTGCCTGCATTTGGCCCATATCCCTCTGAACCTTTCCCATCCACGTACCTCTCCAAATATCTTTTAGACACCGTAATTGGACCCGTCTCTACCATCTCCTCTGGCAGCTCATTTCATACATCCACTGGGTGTATGAAAAAAGTTGCCCCTCGGGTGCCTTTGCCCTCTCACCTTAATGCCCTCTAGTTTTGGACTCCTTTGCCCTGGGGGAAAGGACCTTGACTATTCACCTTATCTATGCCCCTCATGATTTAATAAGCCTTTATAAGATCACCCCTATCCTCCTATGCTTCAAGGAAAAAAGATCCCAACCTATCCAGCCTCTCGTTATAATTCAAAACTTCCAGTCCCGGAAACATCCCTGTAAGTCTTTTTTTGCTCCCTTCCCCGTTTAATAATATCCTTCCTCTAGCAAGATGACCAGGAAAGCATGTAGTACTGCAAATGTGACCTTACCAATGTCTTGCAAAGTGGTAACATAACACTTGCATGCTTGAGTTATTGTACAGCAATCACCCAATTTGTTTTAGTTGGTCATGAGGGGATATAATCCCTGATTGCAGTTCTCAAACTCTTTTTCCAGCTATACCTCCCTCTGCTGTCAGCTGGAAGACGTGCCTGTCATTGGGGCTGGGATCACTTACTACTGTTCTCCTACACGGGTAAACCTACTGCCCAAGGAACTGCTCACACTCTGACTGCCAGGGAATAATCCTTTGACATAACTTAGTCTTCCTAAGGTGTTGCCAGGTGGTCCCACAAGGCTCTGAGTCAAACTGTTTTCCAGAGAAAAGGAAAATGCATCTGGAAAGGACACACTCATGTTTTCGATTAGCACGTACTGTTTACGCTGGTGGACTTGTAATTCCTGCAGAACTAGATTAATTATTCCAAAGGACGCTGGTTCAAACTCTGTTATAGCTGCTTGGTCTCAGTTTTTTTTTAAAAAAATCGTTATCAATTAAAAAAAAGCGACCTTGAAGGTGTTGGAATGCTACTAAAAATCCACAACCGCTTCCCCAATGTCCTTTAATCATAGAAACCCCACAGACACAGGCCATTCAGCCCATCGAGTCTGCACCGACTACAATCCCACCCAGATCCCACCTCCACATCCTTACACACTTTCCCACTAATCCCTCTAACCTATGCATCCCAGGACACTAAAGGCAATTTTTAGCATAGCCAATTAACCTAAACCGCACATCTTTGGAATGTGGGAGGAAGCCAAAGCACTCAGAGAAAACCCACGCAGACACGAGGAGAATGCGCAAACTCCACAAAGATAGTGACCCGAGCCAGGAATCAAACCCAGGTCCCTGAAGCTGTGAAGCAGTAGTGCTAACCACTGAGCTACTGTATCACCCATAGCCCGTATAATTCTGTCATTTCTACCTTATGGAGCCCATACGTGGATCCAGTTACACGTCAATCCTGGTAGATTCTGAACCAATCAGTTGTATCAAATCACCCCTAACAGTTGCTTCAGCACCTTCACAGGTTAACCAGCCATAGCAACTTTCTGAGAAATCTATTAAAAATAGAGCTTGGATGTAACAGGTTAATCTCAAAGTCTTTCGCCCTCACTATTTCCCTCTGCTGGGAGCTTAATTCAGACACTCAAACGTCTGAAAAAGGAGTGGGACAGAGCCCCTCCATCCTGCTCCATCATTCTTTGAATCCTACACTGCAGAAGGAGGCCATTCGGCCCAATGAGCCTGCACTAACCACAATCCCATGGTGGCCTTATATCTATATCCCCGTGCATTTACCCTGGCTAGTGCCCCCGACACTAAAGGTCAATTTATCATGGCCATTCCAACTAATCCGCACATTTTACGGACTGTGGGAGGAAACCAGAGAATCCAGAGAAACCTGTGCAGATTTGGGGTGAATGTGGAAACTCCACACAGTGACCCCAAGCTGTTCTTGACGCCGTGAGGCAGCAGTGCTAACCACCGTACCTCCTCCGAATAAGGTCATGACTGATCTGATTGCAGCTTCAATACCAAATTCAGCCTACCACCTCCCATCCCCCAACCCACCCACCCACCGCCCCTAATCCCATAACCTTTGATTCCCTTACCTATCTCTGCCTTAAAAATATTCATTCGTAGTATTCCCTACTATGCAGAAGGATGCCATTTGGTCTATCAGATCTGTTCCCACTCTCCGATGCAGTGGCTTTGCCAAACCTTCTTCCCCACCTACATTTACTATAGCTAACCTATCCAATCTACAATAGTTTCAATCTTCTTAATATTTAATTGGAGGAAATTTCTCTTCATTCATCACTGACTCAGTGAACAAATTGCAACATATTTCTGAGTGTGGATGGTGGTGATGTTCTCTTGTATCTGCTGCATCTTGAGTTTAGTTGGTAGAAGTTGCAAGTTTGGAAGGCGTTGTTGAAGGAGCCTTAGCGAGTTTCTGGAAGTTCATCTTGCAGATGGTGCACACGGTTGCCGCTGTGTGCCAGATGGAGAGAGTGAATGGGAAATAAGGAAAGATGGAAAACCACTAACAATACTGTCAATATTGTTAATATATTGTTAACCATTAACAATTTTTCTTGATCAATTGGGCCATTGGGCTGACAAATGGCAGGTGGAGTTTAAATTATTTTGAGGTGATGTATTTTGTTAGATTGAACTAGGGCAAGACTTACTCAGTTAATGGTGAACGTTGGGGAGAGTTACAGAACAGAGATCTAGGGGTATAGGGTCATAGTTCCTTGAAAGTGGAGTCACTGATGGACAAAGTGAAGATGGCTTGGTTTCATTGGTCAGAACATTGAATACAGAAGTCGGGTTGAAGTTGTACAAGATGTTGGTAAGGCTACACTTGGAATACTCTGTGCAGTTCTGATCACCCTATTAGAGAAAGGATATTACTAGACTAGAAAGAGTGCAAAAAAGATTTACTAGGATGCTACTGGGACTTGATGATTTGAGATATAAGGAGAGGCTGGATAGATCAGGACCTTTTCCTCTGGCATGTAGAAGGCTGTGGGATGATCTTGTAGAAGTCTATAAAATAATGAGGGGCATAGATTAGTTAGATAATGAATATATTTTCCAAAAGATAAGGGAGTTTAAAACCAGAGGGTTTAAAGTGAGAAGGAGAAATACAAAAGAATCTAGGAGGGCAATTTTTTCACGTAGGGAGTGGCGAGTGTCTGGAACAAGCTGTCAGAGGTAGTAGTAGAAGCAGGCACAATTTTGTCTTTCAAAAATCGTTTAAACAGTCATATGGATAAGATGGGTATAGAAGGATATGGGTCAAATGTGGGCAACTGGGACTAGCTTAGGGACGCTAAAATGTGCAGCATGGACAAATTGGGCCGAAGGCCTGTTTTCATTCTGTAAATCTCCATGACTCTATAGTAAGGGTTCTCCTTCACTGGACTAAACCTTCTCCAAAAACAAACGCCGTATTGATGTCTTAGATCACATATCTCAATAGAAAGAAAAACATTAGCCTGCAGTTTTACATATATATACTTTAATTCAAATATTCAACAAAAATAGCCACTTTCTTTGATTGTCTACACATTTTGCCAAACCAAATAGTATCAGTTTCCCTTAAGGTTGGGCTCAAATTCTTTTCAGAAAATATATATATTTTGTATATATATTTATTTAATTGAAATTTTATAATTTCTACAAATCCAACATATTCACCATAAAGAATTTATATCATTTCATGATTTGAATGAGAAGGGGGGAGAATAATTAATTCACGCAAATAGAACAAGAGTTATGGTCAGTTTTGAGATAGAAACCTATGTTCATGCTATTCAGTTTGATCGCAATTATACCTCATGGAAAAGAATTGTGTCAAAATCCACCAATGTACCACAGATGAGAAGACCTGAAAAATATCTTAATTTTCCATCAATTCCACATCTGACCGCATAAGATAAAGAATTCAATTCAATAAAGTATGGTTTAATCAATAAACTGAGACTCTGGGGTCATTAATGTTGCAGGAGATCGAAAGGGACTGTCAAATATATCCTCAGTTACAGCTAACATGTTAAGCAGGAATTGGGTGCATGTGAATCAAACTCTCACCCATTTCTAACACTACGGCCTGACTAATGCTAAATTGGGAAAAGCTAACTCTGAACACACTGAGGATTTCACTTGGGATCTCCTGGATTAAGAAGCTCAGCACTATCTTAAACTGGATAATTACTTCAACTCTCTTCATCTACCCTCAATATAACCACCTCAAACACTGGTGTTTCATAAGAATATGGGCCAGCAATGATTTCCAATCTAACAAATGAATGGGCTACATATCCATGGTTTTTCAACACATTTGGAGGAAAGGGGACTAGTTAGTGACAGGCAGCATGGTTTTGTACAGGGAAAGTCATGTCTCACCAACTTAATTGAGTTTTGTGAAAGAGGTGATAGAGAAAATTGATGAGGGAAGGATATGGATGTAGTTTATATGGAAACAGGTACAAAAATTACAATCACATGGGATTCAGGATGGGCAAGCAAAATAGATACAGAACTGGCTTGGTTATAGAAGACAGGGAGTACTGGTGGAAGGGTGTTTTTCAGAATGGAAATCTATAGCTGGTAGTGTTTTGCAGGGATTAATGCTGGGACCTCTGTTGTTTGTAGTATATAAAGGATCTGGAGGAAAATGTGGGTGGTCTAATTAGTAAGTTTGTGCCTAACATGAAGCTTGATGGAGTTACTGATAGTGCTGACGATTGTCAGAGGATACCACAGGATATAGATTGGAGATTTGGGCAAAGAAATGGCAGATGGAGTTTAATCTGAACAAATGCACGGTGATGCATTTTGGAGGATCAAACCTAGGTATGAGTTATAGTGTAAATGGCAGAACCCTTTGGAACATTAACATACAGAGGGATCTGGGCATGCAGATCCACAGTTACCTGAAAGTGACAACACAGGAGGCCAAGGTAATTAAGAAGGCATATGGCATACTTGCCTTTATCAGTGGGGCACTACATCTAGGAGTTGGGAAATCATGTTGCAGCTATATAAAATCTTGGTTAGGCCATACTTGGAGTATTATGTGCTGTTCTGTTTACCACATTGTCAGAAGGATGTGAAGTTTTGTGGAGAATGCAGAGAAGGTTCACCAGGATGTTGCATGGTCTCGAGAGTGTTGGCTATGAGGGAGAGGTTGAATAAACGAGGATTGTTTTCAATGGAAAGTCAGAGGCTGAGGGGAGACCTGATAGATGTTTACAAAATTATAGACAGGGTGGATAGTCAGAGGCTTTTTCCCAGGATGGAAATCAATTACAAGGGGGCACAGGTACAAGGCGAGAGGGGGAAAGTTTACGGGAGATGTGGTGGGGGAAGTTTTTCATGCAGGGAATGGTGGGTACTTGCCAGAAGAGGTGGTGGAAGCAGGCACATTAGCAACATTTAAGAGGCGTCTGGATAGGTTCATGAATAGGGAAGAAGTAAAGGGATATGGACTGAATAAGGACAGAAGGGTTGTTTTTAGTTATGGCACAGGCTTGGAGGGCTGAAGGGCCTGTGCTACACTTTTCTTTGTTCTAAGGCCAGACCGTGTTGAAGGCACAGGGTCAAAAAATTTCTGTCTTTTGGATTTATCTGAATTTAACTTCCTTCCACCTTTCTCCAAGAAAGCACCATTATTGATAATTACCACAAAAATCAGCTAGCAGCATCTTTTGCTCCTCAATAGATTTGCTTTAAGAACAAAGCCACACACAACTGGGGAAAAAAATTCCAATATATCATTTTCTTTTCGTCAAATGGCATCTTTTTTTCCTAATGACCCTGCAAAAAATTCCAAAATGCTATTGGAAGTTAGTGAGCCCGAAGCTATTTGACTTTATTCTATTGGTTATGAATTCAAAGAAGTAAAAATAATAATTGAGGTTTTTTTAACATAGTGATGTTGACACTCAGGTTGCATCTCTGGGGTGTCAACAGGAAGGATTCAGTGAGTTTTCAGGGATGGGGATGAAGGGGGAAGGGGGGGGGTGTCTCTCCCCAGGACAGTCACAAATCAGCTTGTGAAACGTTATTCAGTCTATTACTCTGGCTTCAGGGAGCGTCATCAACGGACAATGCTGTGACCAAGGGCACACTTGTTTTGGGACATCTATGAGGTGGTCCCATCCTCTCTCTCTCTGGGGGGAGACTGGAAAAGCTAATTGATAGGAAAGGACTTATGCCAAGGACTGCAAGAGCTACATTTCACTTTGACAAATTGGGTTAGAGCTTTCAGCCCCACCCAAGACTGCCCAGTTCTGTCATTGCTGATTTAAAGTTTATTTATTTGTGACCAATAGTCTTGCATTAACACTGCAATTAAGTTCCTGTGAATATCTCCACTCTGTTCTGGTACACTGAGGGAGAATTTAGCATGGCCAATGCACCTAACCAGCATGTCTTTCAGACTGTGCGAAGAAACTGGATCACCCGGAGGAAACCCACGCAGACATGGGGAGAACACGCAGACTTCCCACAGACAGTGACCCAAGCCGGAAATTGAACCCAGGTCCCTGGAGCTGTGAGGCAGCAGTGCTCACCACTGGGCTGTTATGCAACCCTGGGAAAAGGCCAAAGCTGGCATCTGAATGTTGTAGATAAAATCTTTCATGTGGAGATGCCAGCGTTGGACTGGAATGAGCACAGTAAGAAGTCTCCAGGTTAAAGTCCAACAGGTTTATTTGGTATCACGAGCTTTTGGAGCGCTGCTCCTTCATTAGGTGATCCATCCTGATATTGAGAGATTTCTGGAGAATCTTTTGAGTAATTTGTGCTTGAAGCTCGCTGCTGTGGTTCCAGCTGCACAGGGTATCCAGGGTGTAAATTCACATCCCTACTATCTACCCTTACCGAAAACAGGTCTGTAAAACAAATGAAGCAGAAGATGCAGATAGGAATGTACAAGGTGGGTTTACACTCCTACAAGCCATATATTTCCAGCTGCATAAGAGACTTTTCTTGTCCCTGTCTCAGGATTCTCCCAACTTCAAGCACACTAACTGACCCATATTCACATGAACTGGATGACACAGAAACTGCAACATCAACTTGTTAACAACAGTGCTTGGTTGTGGGCTACCATAGGAACCTGGACTTGGGCACTCTCAGTGAGTACGACACTTGGCTCTGAGTCAGGAGGTTATCGGTACACTTCAGAGACTTGAGGACATAATCCACATTGATGCTCCTAATGCAGTACTGAAGGAGTGCCGCACTGACAGAACACTGCCTTTCAAATGAGATGATGTGGAGATGCTGGCATTGGATTGGGGTGGGCACAATAAGCATACGAGCTTTTGGAGTGCTGCTCTTTCATCAGGGGAGGACACTCACATGATAAAGGAGCAGCGCTCCGAAAGCTCATGCTACCAAATAAACTTCAATCTGCTGTTGTGAGACTATTGACCGTTTCAAATAAGATGTTAAACCATATCCCTGTCTGCCAGTTCAGGTGGATGTAAAAGGTTTCTTGACACTATTTCAAAGAAGAATCATAGAACCATTCTCCCTAATGCCTTGGCCAATATTTATCCTTCAAACAACAGCAATTCAAACAGATTATCTGGTCATTATGACATTACTGCTTGTAGGACCTCAATGTGCAACGTTTTCGACATTAGAACAGTGACTAAACATCAAACCTACTTCATTGGCTCAGGGATGTCCTGAACCTGTGGAAAGATGTGATTTAGCCACAAGTATTTGCGTTGGCTCAATTGGCAACACTCTTGCCTCAAGGTTCAGAGTCCAAGTCCCACCTCAGAGAAATCCAGGCTGACACTCCACTGCAATATGGAGGAAAAGCTACACACCGTCTGAAATGCCCTCTCTCAGATGAGATAGAATCATAGAATCCTTACAGTGCAGAAGGAGGCCATTTAGCCTATTGAGCCTGCACCAACCATAATCCCACCCAGGCTCTATCCCCGCAATCCCATATATTTACCCTATTGATTCCGCTGACACTAAGAACGGCCAATCAACCTAACCAGCGTATCTTTGGGCTGTGATAAGAAACCGGAGCATCCGGAGGAAACCCACGCAAACACAGGGAGAACGTGCAAACTCCACAGTCACCCAACCATTGTGCCACCCTTAGACCAAGGCCCACATTGCCTGTTCAGTGGGATAGCAACAAGATACTATTCTGAAGAGCAAGGGAGTTCCTTCCAATGCCTAGGCCAATATTGATCGCAATTATCTGGTCATTATCACATTGTTAACCATATTCATAAATGTTGCCGGAATATGAGTGTCAGTGTGTGATACTGCCACAACCAAAGTAGAAGTTCTTTTACAGTTGAGGAAGTTTGCTGCTTACGGGTTGCCACTTTGCGTTGGCGACACTCAGTGCTCAAGCTATTGGTAAGTATTCACTGGTTGTAATCAGTGATATTTTATTCTTGCTTGCTGTTGTTTATGGACCAGCTCCCTCATGCCCACCAGCCTCCTTTACTAAAACTAAGCTAGAAGCAGTTGCCTCACATTTGCTATCAATAACTGGTGCAGCTTTACTCAAGATGACATAACCTCAGAATCAGAGCCAATGCATTCAGGAGTGAAGCTGGGAAATACTTCCTCCCACAACAGGTCAGGTAAGGCTTGAAATCCCTCCCACTAAAAACGGGTTCAATGAATAATTTTGAATTTGAAATTGATTAATTTTTGCAAGATGGGAGTATTAAGAGATCTGGAGGTAAATGGAGAGGTGATGATGCCATTGTAATGGAACTGGAATAGTAATCCAGAGGAACAGCCGAATATTTTGGGGACATGGGTTCAAATCCTATCATGGCAGCTGTTGGAATTTGAACTTGATCTGAAATTAAAGGATTGCTGATGAAATTATTGCTGATTATTTCAAAAAACCCATCTGGTTCACTAATGTGCTTTAGGGAAGGAAATCTGCCGTCCTTACCCAGTCTGGCCTACATGCAACTCCAGATTCATAATAATGTGATTGACTCTCAACTGCCCTCTGAAATGAAACACAGTTCAAGGGCAGTTAGGGATGGGCAACAAGAGCTGGCCCAGTGACACCCACATCCCAAGAAAAATACAGATCAGCCACATTTCAGTAAATGACAGAACAGGTATATGCGGTTGAATAGCCTCCTCATGTTCCTACGTTCAGTTGAATTAATTCCTCTGTGAGGTAAATTAACACAGAGCTTAATTCACTTATATTAATGTTGTAATAACTGCACCGAATTCACTTCAAGTACATTCAACATTTATGCAAGAACAGTACCAACCTTAATGTCTTCCTAAGGATGATTCATCCCTTAGCCAGACAGGCAGAGGAATAAGTCAGCTAATTGATCTAGAGGGGGGGGCATCATGAGAGTCAAACTGATTCAACAACAACTTGCATTTATATAGCATCTTTAACGTAATAAAACATCCCAAAGTGATTCACAGGAGTGATATCAGACAAAGATTGTCAGGAATCGATTACCAGGAGATCACTGAATCCCTACAGTGCAGAAGGAGTATATTTGCTCCATGAACCACAACATCCCACCAAGATCCTGTAACTCCACGTATTTACCCTTCTAGCCCTCTGACACTTAGGGGCAACGTTATTATCGTCAATCAACCCAACCCACACATCTTTCAGACAATGGGGAGAAACCAGAGCACCCGGAGGAAACCCACGCAGGCATGGGGAGAATGTACAGACTCCACACAGACAGTGACCCGAGGCCGGAATCGAACACGGGAACTCTGGTGCCGTGAGGCGGCAGTGTTAACCACTGTGCCACCCTGCCACCCAGACACACGTGACCAAAGCTTGGTCAAAGAAGTAGCTTTTAATGAGTGTTTTAAAGGTGGACGGGGGAGGGGTGTGGTGGGGGAAGGTGGAGGGGCTTAAGGAAGGATTTGCCAAAGGTCCTTATTGACAGGGAGGCAGAAGTCTGTCAGATTCATCGTGATAACATTCGCCAAGCTGCAAGGGTGGAGGTGAAAAGAAATGAGTTGGGAAAGTATCCGAGTGGGAAGAGAGAAAGAGCAACTGGAGAAAACAAATAGACACGCAGACTAAAACTCTGGGTTTTCGGATGTGCTTTTCGTAAATCCTGTGACTATGACTAATCATTTTGCAGGTTTAGACTTCATTGAATGCAAGCGGGGTTAATAAGAGAGAGCGAGCATTCACATCCCACCCACTCTGAAACTATTTTTGTTTCAGAGAATGAGTCAGCTGTTGGCATTTTCACCAGACTCCAACTCACTGCCACTAGAATAAGAATTCGCCGACAGTAACGCCTTCTTGCACTGATGGATTTCAATATTCCTTCACAGGATGTGGGCATCACTAGCAAGGCTGGCACTGAGTGCCCACCATTGGTACAACTGGTTTGACTTTGATTTATTACTGTCACATGTATACAGTGAGAAGTATTGTTTCTTGGGCACCATACAAAGCATACCACTCATAGAGAAGGAAACAAGAGAGTGCAGAATGTAGTGTTACCGTCATAGCTAGTGTGTAGAGAAAGGTTAGCTTAATGCAAGGTAAGTCCATTCAAAAGTCGGACAGCAGCAGTTGGTTGGTACGTGACTCCAGACTTTTGTATCTTTTTCCCGACGGAGAAAGGTGGAAGAGAGAATGTCCAGGATGCCTGGGATCCTTAATTATGCCGGTTGCTTTGTTGAGGCAGCAGCAGAGTTAGGATGTAGAGAAAGATCAACTTAATAAATTGGAGCATTGTTGGAGGGTTTATAATAGTTAGAATGAAGTTTTAGAAGCACAGAATGAGAGTAAAAGATAGAAGGCATGTTGGGCACATCTTGCAAATACTTACCTCGTTCTGACACCATCTTCAAGAGGGTCTGATCTGTCTTCTTTCAGTTCCTCTTCATCTTAAAGAGGAACACACCAGCCTGTTAAGACTGCAACCGAGGGCAGTTAAGAGTCAGCCACTTTGGCGTGGGAATGGAGTCACACACAGGCCCAGACTGAGTCGAGTTTCCATTCCAAGAAGGGCATTAGGGAACCCATTACTCATTTAAAGTCAATCCAACAGTTTCCTGTTACACTTAAGATACTAAATCTTTCATTCCCCACTTAGTTAACTGAATGCAAATTCTCAAACCCATGGGTGGATTAGCACTCCTGGTTTATTTGCTTTATTAGCCCAGCTGTCTAAATTATTGGTCTAGTGTAACTGCTGCACTGCAGTATCCGTTCAGCAGTGGAGCAGGGGAGTTCAGGCTGGGGTATCCTGAGGGTTCTAATAACTCATTTCCCTGAAGCCCCAAACAGCAGCAGATGCTTATAAGAATGGGGGAAGAGAGTGAGGTTAATCTGGTGGCAGTGATTAGGAAACATTACACTTGGGTTTTTTAATAGCTTCTGAATTATACATAGGTGCGGAAGATACAGAAATCAATGAGTTCTACCATCTGGGTAGAACATCATGAGTGAGATGAACTTCTCTCTGCAGCTGGACTTCTCATACGTTAGCTATTCTGAGACAAACACATGGACTGGCCTCCCATCTTATACCCTCCACGAGCACAAACTCTTCCAAGGTTCTGCTGTTCCATATTCTATCACACACCAATGACCCACTCGCTGAAATGCGTTGGCCGGAATTGTTCATGTCGACGAAATTCTCTAGTCCCCTCAGCAGAGCATCCCTCCAATCCGTGTGTTTCCCACCAGCATGGGGTGACATCAACAGGAATTCCCATTGACAGTGGCAGGACCAGTGAATCCCGTCGCTAGCAAACAACACGCCACCTCCCACCAGCGGGAAACATGCGTTGGGAGGCCGAAGAGTTTCATTCATTGGCTTTCAGTCTTGCAACAGCTCAATTTTAAAACTCTCATCCTAGTTTTCAAATCCACCTCCGACTCTACGACATCCTCCAGTCCTTATATCTCTGCTGTCCTCCAACTCTTGTGCGCACATTCTCCATTGTAATTACCCCATCACTAATGGTCATGTTTTTAGCTGAATGGCCCTAAAGCCTTCGAATAGGCTACATAAACTTAGGCTGTTATTGCTGAATCAGTTTAGTCTCATCGAAATTTGCTCAGTTTAAATCAAAAACCATTGTATTTACAGAAATCAGGGTTTGAAGCTGAGCTGGGGAAGTTTCAGCCAGACCTATGGCTTAAGTTCTGCGATAAACACTAAGTTCTCCCATTTTCCCCATACCTGTAACAAAGACAGCTTTCATTGCAAATGATTGGATGATTATTGATGGATGATTATTGATTATTGATGTTGATCAAACTGTCCCTTCCCACATTCCTGATTTTTGTGATGTGCCTATGATTATTCCACCCCCAACCAGTTTTGCTCATAATGGGGATTAATCTTTTATCCCTGTTCCAGATCCAAGAGCTGGTGATTGGGAGTTCAGGCTTATCAGAAAATCTTGTTTGAACCTAATGAACTTCTCCTACTTTTGATTTTCTGCAAACAGCTGCACCCGGCTATAAATGCAAAAGAAGAAAAGGTTTGTATTCCAATCATGCTATCCACTACCTCACAATGTCCAAATCTTTATGGACATTATTTTGCAGTGCAATGGCTTGTAATTTTGAGGAGTACTGCAGCCAATTTGTACATAAGGAAATCTCACAAAACAACAATCTTCCCAGATGTTTTTTTTTAAATAATATTGGGTAAATAATAAATATTGTCCAGATCTTCTTTGAAGTAGTGTCATGGCATCTTTAATAGCTGCTCAACAGGACAGACAAGGCCTCAGTTTGATGCCTCATCTGAAAGATGGCACCTCTGACAATGCAGCACCCCCTCAGTACTGCATTGAGGGCACCAGCCTCCAATCTTGTCTTCAAGAGGAAGATTCTCCACGCCACTACTGCTGCCATCAAAAACAAAGAATTTGGCACCCAGCCAAATCTCTGTTTACTGCAGCGGGACTGGAGAATCCCAGCCATGGGCAAGGTTGGAGAATTCTGTTCCCTAAGCCTTTGAGGTGAGACAGGGCACAAGTGCCACCAACTGAGCAACAGCTGACACGGATGTGAGAACAAAGTTCAAATAGCAAGAGACAAAATTAAGCACCTAAGGGAAATGGCAGTGCTAACATAACTAACTCCCTGGTGAGTAATATTTAAAAAAATGATTGAAATGAATTGCCTGAAACAATTCTTCAAAAGTCTGTGTAAAATGTCTCGATCAGCCTGTCTTTCGAGGGAATCGAGAGGCAGAGAGCAAGGAATAATTGCATGTTTAAAATTCCCTGCTCTCAACATAAATAAACAGGATTTTCCACCATTCACCATCCCGAGTAGAATGAGGTCAGAACACAGCAGGGTCCTAGAAATCCACAAATGGCAAAAACATCTCCAACAACAGCAAGATGTAGTAACAAAGCTTAAATATAATTCATTAAGCTTCTTTGTAAAAGAAACAAAATCTCCAATTTTGTACGTTTTTAAAAAGAAAAACAGCACTTTATATAATTTTTTGCAGGATTTGCATTAGCCTATCCCAGTCACTTGACTATGGCAAGAAAAGACATATCAATTTAAAATCAAGAATTACATTATCAGGAGGTGCAGGAATAATATAATCAAAGCTTCACTTTACACCATTCATCTGGACAGCATTAACCAATTCAAGCATGGATCAAAATCTATTCCAAGGTGAACAGTGAATAAGCCATGATCTTAAGTTCCATTTTAATCATTGTGAGGGATGGGGTGAAGAGGGAAAATTTTTTTACTCGAGTTTAACTCAAGAAATGGAATATTTTCTATTTCTAGTGTTAAACTTGAGCAAAAAATTAATATTAAGAATATATTATATATATATTCTTAATTATATATAGCCCACTCTTTACTCCAATTTCCCTTTAAGTGCCCTCTGTTACATCAATGTGGCATTTTTCAGTATGTGAAGAAGCATTTCCTTTAACATCATGTGGGAGCTCAGGACATCGCAGAGCGATCAAGTTACTGTTGTAACGTGAAATGTACCAGTCAATTTGCACACAGTAAAATGCCAAAGGATGGTGAACATCTGAGTTTTTTTTAAGCAATGTTGGTTGAGGGATAAAATTTGCCAGCCCACTTCTGCTCACAACAGTATCATTTTTTTTTTATGTACACCAATTGGGATCTCACATCAGCCAGCTCCACTGGTTCCCATCCCCAACGTAGTTAGAAGATTACACACTGGTGGTTACCTACATAGTGATGTTCAATGCTTTCCTATATTATAAGAAGTCTTACAACACCAGATTAAAATCCAACAAGTTTATTTGGAATCACAAGCTTTCGGAGCACCGCTTCTCCTGCGTTCACCAAGTTAATGTTGTGAGACTTCTTACTGTGCCCACCCCAGTCCAATGCCGGCATCTCCATCTCATTATTATGCTATGTCAGAGTGACATGGAGTTAGGAACTAGAGATTCTTCAGAATGAATTATTTATAGTCAATGTCTGGTCAATGTCAACTTATAAATGTCCTATTTCAGCAAATTATATTCATATTTTTGATGACTTACAAAAAAATAAGTAGATGCAGATCTTTTGAAATAAAACCCTTCACCATTTTGGATTGTACTATCAATGGAAGGTCAACAAACAACATTGGAACTTTAACTTCTTGTTATTTCAATATCTCATATGACCTGACGTTCTCAGCTGATTAGCACAAAGTCACACTGCACACATTCAGTTATTTTGTTGCCATGGTTAAAGTGTTCTCTAACAATTGAACAAGGAACATTCTTCCTTTCAAACTCCTGCCAGCATTAATTAATCATTCCAGGAAATAGCGCAGGGCCGACACTCTACTTTTTAACAATGTGACCTAACTCTCGGAGCACCCTTGAGGAATCAGTGTGACATTTCTTTGACCCCCCTCCTTGAGATTACTACATACGCAAATTGCTAATTTGTGCGCCCTAGACATGCACCAGGTAGGAAATGGTGTCCCACATCCGTTAGAGTCAGAGAAAATATCAGGAGAAAGATATCATCATTGCATTAGGCTAGATTGGATTCCAATCCTGAGCCACAAAGGTAAAAGCATAGTGTTCCAACTAACTACAGCACCCATACCACAGATAAAAGTCCTTAACTACACAATCCAGATCTCTGCTAAGCGTTGGTCCATTGGTTCTAGTGGACAGCATTTTCTCAACAGCTCAGATGGTCACCAGAAACATTAGTCCACGAAGCAATGAAAACCAAAAAGGGGTTGAACTTTATCATGTGTCATTAGTGACAAACAAATGCAGGGACTTCAGTTGCATGGCAAGATCAGTCATATTGGGTATGGGCAAGGTGAGCAGGGAGCAGCTGCTCCCCTAGGTTGAAGGGTCAATCATGAGGGGGCATTGTTTAATATTAGGGGGCAGGAAATTCAGAGAGGATTTGAGAAAATCTTTTTCACTCAGAGGGAATGCCCTGCCTGAAAAGGTAGTGGAGGCCGGAAATCTTACAAACTTTATAATATGAGCTTTATAATATTATAACATTCAAAGATATGGGACAAGTGCAGGAAAATTGGATTAGCACAACTTTAGTGATAACTATTGTCGGTGCAAACTCGATGGGCTGAAGGGCCTTTTCTGCACTCTATGACTCCATGATTTTATGTTTTTTTTGGAGGAGAGATGGTTGAGTGGGGATTTCATAGATTCCTTACATACAGAAGGAGGCCATTCAGTCCATTGAGTCTGCATCAACCACAATCCCACCCAGGTTCTATTCCCGTAACTCCACATATTTACCCTGCTAATACCCCTGACACTAGAGTCAATTTAATATGGTCAATCAACCCAACCCACACGTCTGTAGAGTGTGGGAGGAAACCAGAGGAAACAGGCACAGGGACTATGCGTAAACTCCACACAGACAGTGACTCAAAGCCAGAATCGAACCCGGGTCTCTGGCGCTGTGAGGCATGAATGCTAACCACTGTGCCACCGTGACATGGATTTAATAGAGATAATCTAAAACTCAGAGCAGATGGGAAGGAACAGTTTTGACTGGCACGAGATTCAGTAACCAGAGGACACAAATTTTAGATGATTAGCAGAAGAACCAGAAAGGAGATGAGAAGTTTTTTTTAAATATGGCAAGTCATTATGATCTGGAATTGCTGCTTATAAGATTGGAACAGAATCTGAGTTAGCTATCAAAAAAAAATATTGGATGTATTTTTTAAAAAGAACTGACTTTGCAGAGCAGCAGGGAAAGGGTGTGGGGTTGGGGAGTGGACACACTAATTGGATAGTTATTTCAAAGAGTTAGTATAGGCACAATGGACTGAATGGCTTCCTGTGATATAAGATTCTAATAAATGAACATACTAAAAGGGTAGCTTAAAGCCTTTGATTAAAAAAAAGGAGCTGCATGCAAATGAATTATATATTCTGTACTAATATCACACAGTATAATTTCAACCCCTCAGTGTTTTTTGTCTGGCAGAGATGTGAATGCAATTTATGATCAAACACATTACACCTTTACATTGACTATGTAGTTTAACAGCACCTATATACACAATTCCACTAATCACTAGTCAATCTGAAGGTATAAAGTATTAATAACTGTAGTGTCAACATGCTCTGATCACTTTAACGTCCACAGATAGGTTTTCCATACATGGAGGTCAATCCACTGTGAGTAAAACCCGGTTTGATCAGCTAACTGTTCAGTAACATAGATGTAATAATGCATGGCTCTTTACACTTTACATATTTTTTTAAAAAATCAATAAACATGAAATTAAGACGTTTCCCTTTAGAAACCCAAGTGCCATAGGTATATTAAATAAGAATGCCATCATTGACACTAATATTCAGTTTTCTCAATTACGTCTAAGCAAAAAAACACCAAAGTACTTTTCTTCCTGGTTTAAGGCCACCCATCTTTGTTCAAGATGATGGGAGATACCCAACGCCCTATCTTGCGAGTGGCACAGGTTTATTGACTGTCGGAGGGATGGCATCAGTGCTTGCAGTAGGTTAAGAGGAACGCTTCCTAGATATAGGGTTACCAACATTTGATTGGACAAATTCCTCGAGGTTTCACCCCCTTACCTCCGATCTTCCTGCCCAGACAAACAGCCCTTTGAAGGAAAAAAAAGCATCTCCAAATAGTTTTGCAACTAACAAACAAGTGCTTTTGGGAAAACAATAAAAAACAGTTTCTTTTTTAAACACTCCTTTTTTTGTTGTCTCCCACGCAGTGTCCAGAAAAATAATCTTTAATTCCTGAAGGCTCCAGGACATCCCTGGAGGTTTGGCAACCCCATATGAATGGCAGCATTAATGAGTAGGAACTTGGCGTAAGCACGTTGGGGCCCTCAATTATGATGGCAACCAATTTCACGCCACTATGGTTTCATCAGTTGGTTTCATGGTCAATTTTTCAGATCTATGCCCCTGTTACCTTCGATGCCAAGTCTAAAAATATCTTCATAAAGCTCTTAGTAACAGATGGTGACCAATTCTCATAACAATCTGTCATTACAGACTGTGGGGTCACCGTCAGTATACTGTTTCCCCTGTTGATTGATAGCCACCCAGTCGTATCTTTCAGCAAGACATTAAAATTTCCAAAATGTAAACAAGACACCAAAGAAGTTTTTTTTTGTTTAAAGCTAGACTACATTCCCCTGCGACACACCCCCTACCTCCAGCTAGGTTACGGAGGTATTTCTTCTTAAGGGTTCCAATGAATTTTCACTTTCAATGAAACAAACGGGCTCTGGTCATCCTGCTCACATCCGTGTGAAGTTCAGGAGTTGGCAAAGTGGACAACCCTTGCGACCTGTGTCAGGGCTCCCAGCAATGTTCTCAGGAAAAACCCCAAATCCCTTGTCTATGGCGTTGGGAAGTGAATATCTTGACCAGCTGATGGTTGCACGAATCATTTATTCCAATTGCGAAATAGCATCCATCAATCGGCACTGGAACCAGCTTCAAGCAGATTGAATCATTCGATAAAGAGCGGGGAACCGACCCAATTCTCTCGCATTCGTTGAAAGTTAAGGAGAATCTCGACATCCCATTCAGTTCAACTTCATTGCATTTATATTCCACCAACTCTTAAATTCACTTTTATGCCCGACCACCTCAAATGCCCCAAAACCCCCCGGACAGTTTCTCATTCCGTCAGATCCTTTGCACTATTCCATGATGACCAGAGGGAACATTAATTCAAATCCAAAGATTTGACCACACCATTATAGTCAGAAAGTGCTTTCATTCTCAAATCTAGTTTGATTCAGA
Source organism: Sphyrna mokarran (assembly GCA_024679065.1). Taxonomy (NCBI): domain Eukaryota; kingdom Metazoa; phylum Chordata; class Chondrichthyes; order Carcharhiniformes; family Carcharhinidae; genus Sphyrna; species Sphyrna mokarran. Next base: position 5,814,378 of record JAGIQG010000023.1, on the reverse strand, counting down.
AGTGTTACCAACTCCCACCATCGTCATTGTGCTGGCATCATCAGGTCCCAACTGCATCTGGCCCAAGCTTGAGTTCAATTTGGTTTAGAATTGGGACAAAGCAAACTTTGAATATTGATGAGACTTGCTTTGATGTAGTGTTGGAACATCTTCAAAGTGCATTCACACCATTAAGCTCAGCGACAATAGTTGTACAGGCAGATGAGACAATCATTCCATACTCGCAGCATCTCGCAAATGGCATTAAGAAAAATGACCCGTTAATTCCCTTTCTCTTTGTAGCTGTTGTTCCTCGAGGGAGGTATGTTGGCCAGGAGACCAGGCCAGAAACCTTCTCTTCTGCACATCACGCCAACCTTTATGCCCACTAGGACCCCAACTGGCAGACAGCACCTTCATATAACGTCCAATTCCAAAACAAGGCGACACTACCCCTATAAGCAAGAATATGAAACACCCTTTAGCATATTTATCAAAGATTTAGGTTGATAGGAACAAGGCCGAGCTGTACGGATTGAACCACTTGCAGGTTGAGGCTACTAAGTTCTTCGGACATTGGCTGCTAAAAATGGAAAGCATCAACTTTTGTCAGAGTGCAGTGTGCAGAATATGGCTAGGATTCAGAAAACTAACACAGTAGCCAAACTGATAATGTACCATTAATAAACTTGCAAAGGCAAAAATCCCCCTTTTTAACTCTTGAAGCACCAATTATGTATATAACATGCAGACGTGATCCAATAAAGATTCCACTTTGGTGGGGAAGTGGACTGGTGTAACATAACCAGCCCCCGCAGCAAAAAGACAGTTAGGTTTTATCACCCACCCATGGAAGGGCTTATATTGTGTGTGCAGAACCCACACAAGATCAGTCTTTATGCCAGTTAATAAATCAGCCCACACCCTATTAGAAAAACACAGGCACGCAAGAGATTTCACCCACCTAGTGTCAAATACAGCAAAGGAGACAGATGCTGAATTTCAAAGAATGCTTCCACACTTTCCAACTTTCTCGCTGTTTAAAAATGACTTCAAGCTTTTTCCCTGTTTACTTCCGCACAGTTAATTTAACTCCTTTCAAAACTTTGAGCTCAGGGCATTTAAAATTCATCAAGTGATTAGTCAATGATGAGAATGACACTGTGGATATGGCAGAACAGAAAACGGGATAAATGTTGAAGCTGTCTTTTTGCCGATGAGAGAGATGGAGGATTAAATATATTGAAACTTCCTATGTCGAGGGAAAGGTGCACTGAGAGATGGAAAAAAGATGACAGAGCAGAGGCTCTTCCAGCCTCCTCTACCGTTCTGGTAAGATCATGACTGATTCAGCTGTGGTCTCAATTCCTTGCTGCCCGTCATAACCTTTGAATTGGAATTGGAGGAGTTGACACAATGAAGGAGATGGGAGGGGTAAATACATTGAATGGAGCACCAGGCAAAACTGGAGGTGAACTGAATGATGTCGACTAGAAAAGTGACAAGGGCTTCCTTTTCAACCAAAGCTGCAATATCGTGGGTTTGGTTGATGAATTCTTCAACATCTTTGCCCATTTGCAGTGAAATGGTATTAATGAGTTGTCACAGAGGCACAATTGCACCATGCCCTGAAGCAAAGGTTCTACAAGAATGCTGGTTCTACAAGTCCGTCACTCTGGACAGGTCCTGCATTGTCAGTTATAATTCCACAAAGGCAGATGATCTGAATAGTGGGCAACTGGCAGGTCTGCAGTAGAGGAAGGGGTTACCAATGATTTGTAGTCTGGGTGTCTGGATCCAGCCTCCTGAAGTCACTCTGACCAGAATTGAGCCTCAAGAATTATCATTTGATGAGAGGCCATTTTGAAAATTGCTGCTCACAATCTGCAGGTGAGCTACAGTCTGTTAAGGTTGATAAGAGTACACTGCGGCATGAACATGAGGTGCTCATGGACTTCCAGTTATCCATAATCTTCAACCATAAAACCCATTAGTCAGTGAGTGTACTGAAGATAAAGGCAGACCTAAGCAATGGTGTCCCTGGAGATCACTTCCTCAAGTCGAGCAATAAGGTCTGTACAAGTGCAGGAGACCCAAATAACATAGAGTTTTTGCGATATGCAAAAAATAAAATTGTCCATCTTTTATCACTTGCATTGAAATAGCATCAGATCTCATCACAGTTTCTCGATTAAGCAGATTTAGCAAAAGAAGTGGATTCCAAATCAAATTTAAAACAAGAAACAAAAATGGATCCTATCGTTGCTAATAGTTACTCCAGCATATCATGTTCTGAGCAGGGACTTGCGATCAATGCTACCAACGATGAAGACACCAAAAGATGAATTTGATTGGTAGGCATTGCCTCTGATAGGAACTCCCTCTGTTGCCTTGTTCACAGCCATGGCTTTTGGTTTTGTTAGGCCTTCTGAAGGTCTGGTGACAGGGAGGCTGGAGTCGATGAGCCATCCACACTTGACAATGGGATCTGCATGTGACTGTTGGCGATATTAGGGAACTGCGAGAAAAGAAAACAGTTTTATTTTCAACCGATGCATGCTTTACCACAGCCATTTTCTTAATTTTTCATTTTCAACTTACATTTATACAGCCACCCTGAACACAACAGAATATTACCTTACAGGAACATCAGTTGACACTGGATCAAATGATGTGGAAACCATCTTTATAAATGGGTATTCCATAAATTAAAAGGTGGCAGATGGCATACTTGCCTTCATCGGCCGGACATTGAGTTTAAAAATTGAGTTTAAAAATTTTGTTCCATGTAGGGCTTTCTAATATCCTGTTATTCTGTAAACTTAAATGACTACTAAAGACTTTTGAGACTCTTTATTAATGCCTTGTCTTAAGGGTGGCACAGTGGCCAGCACTGTTGCCTCACAGTGCCAGGGACCTGTGTTCGATTCCTGGCTTGGGTCATTGTCTGCATAGAGTTTGCACATTCGCCCCGTGTCTGCGTGGGTTTCCTCGGGGTGTTTTGGTTTCCTCCCATGGAATGAAAGACGCGCTGCTTGGGTGCATTGACCCGGATAGGCGCCAGACTGTGTCGACAAGGGGAATTTCACAGTAACTTCATTGCAATGTTAATATAAGCCTTATTTGTGACTAATAAACTTTTAACTTTGCTATCACATCAGCAGCAATTACCTTACTAGCACCCAGTAACGTAGAGATACGTTCAGTCTCTGCTTTGTGGGTGGATCTGACGGCAATTCTGAATCTTAAAAATCTCTTTCTCCACAATGCCCAATTCTGGGTGGGAGATTTTCTGCTTACCCCCATCCTCCCCCCAACAACCTTGACAGGGAGGACCTGTCATTTGTTGGCACCAGGATCTTCTGCCCAAGGGAAGGGCAGGGAGGCCCCATCCTCTGTGTTTGATCTGTTTTTTCCATCTGACCAAGTCAGGCTGCCAAGGAATCCTTCTCTGGTTTAAGCTCTGAGGAGGTTTGTCTTGATTTGTTGTCCTGGTTTTGCAGTAATGGAGCTTCCCTGCACTGACCAGCCTTCCCCAGAAATCTACTGCAGACACTTAACCCTTTGTGATAACCGTTTCAAAACTCTGCAGAATTTCTCGAAATAATCCCTGGAAGTAATGGTGAATCTTTGATCGCTGCTTTTTTTCCATTGGGAATTGTGTCCCAGCATCTGCTTTCTGATGGTCAATTGTTGTCACACAGTCTCTGCATGCTGCCTTTGGAGCCACATTCTGTAATGAATCAAAACTCGCGCTCGCTAAAAGTTAAATTTGCTCAGTGTGGCTATCTTTCTGCAACATTTATCTAAGGATTCTGATTCCTTTTCAAGGTTTTGCTCACTCTTCCTCAATCGTCACCAGGCTCTTGATTTTGCTGCTGAGTCAGGGTTTGCCATGTGCTATAATGTCATTCTTAGCAAGGTGAACTGTTGGTATTTTCCTACCCGCTGTCTGACTCTCCCATTCCACTGCATTAATTGCGCGATGGTCAATGCATGGGATTCATGCATGCGTCCCGCCGTGTTAGCATCTCCCAGTGTCGGATTTTGGGTGGTGTCTGCTCCTCGTTGGAAATCGGCGTTGAAATGATTTAATAAACATTTCCCTCTAGTTTAAATTTGATTAGCGAACCCGGGACTGAAGTCTCTGGGGAACTGGAGGGAGACCCTGCTGGAGTGGAGGCGGTTAATCGGAGCCCTCCAGCTGGTCGGGCAGTGGGGGGGGATGATGCCTGCTGGCATGGACACTCTGGCAGTGCCACCTATGTCCCAGCAACTGCCCAAGGGGCAAAGTGCCAATGTCCAGAGGGGACAACCCAGGAAATTCTTGTCTGAACTCCTACTGAAAAAATACATCTTGAATTACTCCAGTGTTTACACGAATTTGACAATTTTTTTTGGCAGAATTCCGCCCCATATCTTTTATGGAACGCTTTTGGAGATTTACCAAGGTCTTCAGTATTTTTTGTAGCGCCTTTATTCAGGACAGATTTACAAAGTTTTTCAAACTTGTCTTCCCTGCCACCATGTTGTATTGTTGGTTATGACTGGCTAAAGAATGGTTGTAGAGACACAGAAAAGACAGAACAAAAACCCATTTATTGCATAAACAAAACCATCCACAGATACACAATGTTATTCAGTCTGAGACAAGAACTTTCTCCCTCTAGACTCCCAGTCACCTGACTCTCTCTCTCGCATCGTCACACACATGGCACTGTTCCTCCAGTACAAATACCTGAATACTACAGAGCCCATAACCAATACTTACTTGAAATAAAGTGCTGGTTCCAGGCATTCGGGCAGGACTAAGCGAGGCCACAGGACTAAGGGTGCTCCAGAAATGGATACTGGAGAGTAATGGACTTGGAGTCAGTAAGAATGGAGTCTGAAACAGAAAAAAAAACCAAAAGATTGGAATTGGAACTAACTACAGAAAAAAAGTTAAATTCACTGATCTAGCACTTTACGGGTGGTGCCAGAAAGTACTCTTTCACACAAAGGAAGTCTGGAACTCTCTCTGTCTCAAAGACCTGAGCTTGTTTGTGGAGGGAGGAGAGGGTGCAACTGAAAATCTATCTCAGCTCCACTTACCTGCCTGCTCCCCATAACCCTGAATTCCCTTATTGATCATCCTGACCATCAGGTTGTCTCTCACCCCTCTCCCATTTTTCCGGGGAGGACAATCCCAGTTTATCCAATTTCTCCTCATAGCTAATACCCTTCAATATCATGTAACATCTTGGTAAACTTTTTCTGTACTCTCTCCAAAGTTTCCAATATCCTTCTGGCAGCTTGGTAATCAGAATTGGACACAGTATTCCAAATGTGGCCGAACCAATGTTTCATACAACTGTAACATAATTTGCCAACTTTTATCCTCAATGCCCCATCCAACGAAGGCAAGCATGCCGTATGCTTTCTTTACCAATCAATAAGATCAACTCTCAACATTTTATACACTGAGGTCCAGCTAATCCAATGTTTCAACAACAAACAAAGAACAAAGAACAACACAGCACGGGAAACAGGCCCTTCGGCCCAACGAGCCCGCGCCGCCATCCTAACGTCTTAATGACATATAGAGACCAATATAGGGACAATTTGTTACCCAATCAGCCTAAGAGCACATTTTTGGGATGTGGGAGGAAACCGGAGCACCCGGAGAAAACCCACGCAACCACGGGGAGAACGCGCAAACTCCCGCAGACACAGGCCCAAATCCATGTGTCTGCACAGCAACAGCGATAGTCTCTGAGCTGTCATGTTGCCCATCTGATGGTCCAGTTTAAGCATACACTAACGACGTGAAGCACTAGGCCACTCCTGAAGCAACATCCAAGAGCAGCCCTCGCACGACCTGCCGAATGCATGCCCTTGTTGGTCAACAAGGTGGACCGAATAGCCTGTGGAAACAAATAAGATATTTAAACAGTCCTCCTATATCCCTCTATCTGCAGACCGCTCATGTGGCTGTCCAAGAGACCCTTAAACAACCCTAGCGTGCCTGCTCCCACCACCCCACTCGGTAGTGCATTCCACACCCCCACTACTCTTTGTGTGAAAAAATGCCCTCTAATATTCGTCTTATACATAGCCCCCCTCACCCTAAGGCCGTGACCCCTCGTTCTATCCGATTCTAATGGTGGAAAAAGCTTACCACCATTTACTCTATCTACACCCCTCATAATCTTATATACCTCTAATAGATCCTCTCTCAGCCGACGTCTTTCAAGGGAAAACAACCCCAGTGCGTTCAATCTTTCCTCGTAAGACAGCCCTTCCATACCAGGCAGCATCCTGGTAAATCTCCTCTGCACTATCTCCAGGGACTCCACATCCTTCCGGTAGTACGGCGACCAGAACTGGACGCAGTACTCCAAGTGAGGCCTAACCAACGTTCTATACACTTGTAACATCAGACTCCTACTCTTGTATTCTATACCCCTTCCTATGAAGGTTAACATACCATACGCTTTCTTTATCACTTTCTCCACCTGTACTGACACCTTCAGAGACTTGTGAACCTGCACCCCCAGGTCTCTCTGCGTCTCTATACTCCAAATAGTTTTACCTTTTCTCCTGTAACTCCCCTCTACATTTTTCCGGCCAAAATGCATTACCTCCCATTTATCCGGATTAAATTCCATTTGCCATCTATTTGCTCAGTCTACCAGCCTATCTATGTCCTGTTGTATTGCCTGGCACTGCTCCTCAGTCCCCGCCAATCCAAGCATCTTAGTGTCATCAGCAAATTTGCTGATCACACCACCTACCCCCTCTTCCAAGTCATTTATATAAATCACAAATAGAAGAGGTCCTAGTACTGAGCCCTGTGGCACACCACTAGTGACTGACCTCCAGTTGGAAAAAGAGCCTTCCACTAATACCCACTGTCTCCTCCTCCCAAGCCAGTTCTCAACCCATCTACATACCAGGCCCTGTATCCCATGTGCCTTCACCTTTTTTATCAGCCTACCATGGGGAACCTTGTCAAACGCCTTACTGAAATCCAAGTAGACGGCATCAACGGCTTGTCCTTCATCAACCGCTTTTGTCACCTCTTCAAAAAATTCCACTAGATTCGTAAGGCACGACCTCCCCTTAATGAAGCCATGCTGCGTATCCCTGATCTGATCGCAGCGCTCCAGATGCTCATACATCCTGTCCCTGAGGATCCTCTCCATTAGCTTACCTATAACTGAAGTCAAGCTCACCGGCCTATAGTTCCCTGGATTATCCCTCTGACCCTTTTTAAACAACGGTACTACATTTGCAATCCTCCAGTCCTCTGGGACCTCACCTGTGTCCAAAGAAGAGACAAAGATTTGCGTCAGAGGCCCAGCAATGTCATCTCTCACCTCCCTTAGCAGCCTGGGATAAATACCATCAGGCCCCGGGGCTTTATAAGTCTTTATGCTACCTAAAAGCCCCAACACTTCGTCCCTCGTAATGATTATTTCCTTTAACGGGTCCTCAAAATCCTCAAAGCTGGCATCAGACATCAGGCCCCTCTCCTGCGTGAATACCGATGCAAAGTATTCATTCAGGATCTCCCCCATTCCCTCAGGCTCTAAGCATAGTTCCCCTCCTCTGTCCCTGAGAGGTCCAATCTTCCCTCTAACCATCCTTTTGCTCCTTACATAGGAGTAAAATGCCTTAGGATTTTCCTTAATCCTACCTGCCAAAGCCATTTCATGGCCCCTTTTTGCCTTTCTGACACCCCTTTTAAGATCCCGTCTACACTCTCTATATTTTTCCAGCGCTGCCTCTGTCCCCAATTGCCTGGATCTAACGTACGCCTCCCGCTTCTTCCTGACCAAGTCCTCAACATCCCTAGTAACCCACGGTTCTCTAATCCTACCCTTCCCATCCTTCCTCCTTACATCACTTCATAGCAAGATAAGTCCTCTCTCCATTAAACCCAGGTTTTAGTTCAGTGAATCATCTCTGACCTGCTTCTAATACACATTCATATCCTTTCTTAAATCGGGGCACTAAAACTGTACACAGTACTCAAGATGTGGTCTCACCAATGCCCTGTATAACTGTAGCAAAGCATCCCTACTTCTGTTTTCCATTCCCCCACCAAATAATCAGCAATATTCCATTTGCCTTCCTAATCACTGCATGCTAATCCCTTGTGATTCACCTACCAGAACACCCAGATCCGTCTGTACCTCAGAGTTCTGCAATCTCTCCCCATTTAAATAATACGCTGCCTTCCACTCCTCCTGTATACCATGAGCTCTTATTTTAAGTCACAACCTTTGATGTGGCACCTTATCAAATGCTTTCTGAGATTCTAAGTACAGCACATCTACAGGGTCCCCTTTACCTACATTGCTTGTCACCTCCTCAAGTTGGTCAACGTGATTTCCCTTTCATAAAACCATGTTGACTCTGCCTGATTTTCATCGAGATTTTCTAAGTGACCTGCTATAATCTCCTTAATAATAGATTCCAGTAATTTCCCTATGACAGATGTTAGGTTTACTGGCCAATCGTTTCCTGCTTTCTCTCTCCTTACTCCCTTGAGGAGACACATTTGCTATTGTCCTATCTGCTAAGAGCTTTCCATTATCTATGGAACTTTGGAAAATTTAGCTGTTGGTTCGTTCGGTGCTATGGAAGATGCCTTGGTGAGTTGCTACAGTGCATCAATTACCTACGTGGAAGCTATTGAAAGTGTGCAGAGGAGATTTACAAGGATGTTGCCTGGATTGGATGACATGCCTTATGAGAATAGGTTGAGGGAGATTGGTCTTTTCTCTTTAGAGAGACAAAGGATGAGAGGTGATCTGATAGAAGTGTATAAGATATTGAGAGGTATAGATTGGGTGGATTCTTAGAGGCTTTTTCCAAGGACTGGAATGGTTGCTACGAGAGGACACAGGTTTAAGATGCTGGAAGTAGGTATAGAGAAGATATCAGGGGTAAGTTTTTCACTCAGAGAGTGGTGGGTAAGTGGAATTGGCTGCCGTCAGTGGTGGTGGAGGAAAATTCGATAGGGTCTTTTAAGAGACTTCTGGATGAGTACATGGGATGTAATAGAATTGAGGGTTATAGGTAAGCCTAGTAGGTATAGATATCATTGGTGCAACTTGTGGGCCAAAGGGCCTGTTTGTTCTGTAGCTTTTCTATGTTCTATCTTGCAGATAGTACACACTGCTGCCATTCTGCTTCAATATTTGAGAAAGTGAATACTGAACGTTGTGGAAGGGATAGGAATCAAATGGGCTGCTTTTCCCTGGATGGTATCGACCTTCTTGACTGTTGTTGGAGTTGCACCCATCCAGACAAGTGGTGAGAGTTCCATCACGTTTCTGGCTTGTGTCTTGTAGACAATGGACAGGTTTTAAGGAATCAGGAATTTTACTTACAATTTAAAGTTTAGCATTTGTACCCCTTTAAAACGAAGGCATTTTGCTGATTTGGTTTTTACTGTTGAGGTGGTTTTTGTAGATGGTGAGAGTTCCTCATAGCCAGAGTATAAGAACAGTGGGTGACAATTTCAGAGTTAGGGGTTAATAATTTAGAACTGAGGGGAGAAGAACTCCCTTCACTCAGAGGTTTGTGAAACTTTTCCATTCTCTACTCCAAAAGGCTACGTTCAGTCATTGAGTTGATTCAAGACAGAGATTGATAATATTTTTCGATTAAGGGATATGGAGATAGTGCAGGAAAGTTGAGTTGATGTATGGAACCAGTTATGAGTGGTTAGCACTGCTGTCTCACAGCATCAGAGACCCAAGTTCAATTCTTGGCTTGGGTTTCTGTCTACATGGAATCTGCATGTTCTCCCTGGGTCTGCGTGGGTTTCCTGCAGGTGCTTTGGTTTCCTCCCAGAGTCTGGAAGATGTCTGAGTTAGATGGACTAGCCATGCTAAATTGTCCATTAGTGTCAGGGGAATTGGCAGGGTAAATGTATAGGATTACAGGGATAGGGCTTGGGTGGGATTGTTGTTGGTGCAGGCTCAATGACCGAATGGCCTCCTTCTGCACTGTAGAGATTCTATGGGATGTACTGGATGAAGGATCAGACTCAAAGGGAAGTTTGGCTTACTCTTGCTCTTATTTCCTTTAACAATGCTCTGCTAATTAGATCTTGGATCTGAAATTCCATTAACCAAACACTGGTCTGAATAAAGTTCAGGATTGCTGACCTGTGTTAAGTAGGCTGGTGTTAGTGAAGCTGCTGGGAGGGGAGGACTTGGCAAAGCCAGGGGACTCGGGTCACTGCTGGTAATGACCAATGCCGGAGTCAGTTCCAGTCCCTTGGGCTTCTTTGACCGACCCTTCTGATGCCTCGTTTCTGAATTGTCCAACGTCGGATCTTCCCCATCCGAGGAGAGCTCAGGGGGTCGGGTCAGGTCGTCCGATGGGCTGGTGGCCAGCTCAGTCTCGATGGCTAAGGTAGCGGGTGGCTCCAAAGGGGAGGCTAAAAGGGGTGAGCCAGGGCTCAAGGGCAGAGGTGTGGAGGGTGAGACAGAGGAGACAGGCGGAGTAGAGGTAAAAGACGCTACGATGTTTGGCACAGACAAGGACTCTTCTATTAACTCCAACTTCGGCGAGGTCACTGCGACTGAGGGCACTATTGCAGATTCTTCTACAGAGACTGGTGGTGGCCTTTTAGGTGGGTTGGTTACGAATTTAATGACGGTCACTGGTTCCTGATGAGGTGGCTTCTTCTTCTTCTCCTCGGGCAGTTTCTCGCCAGGATTCTCGATCTTGATGGACTTGAAGATGTTTGGGTTGGTTTGCAATGAGTTCAAGGTGAAGGACGAGTAGAGGCCAGAGCGGATGTAATCGTTACGGCTGGAGATCTTGGAGGACGAGGCCGCTTTCTCCTGGCTGTGGTTTTCCTTGTCCTTCAGTGGCCGATTCATTTCGGGCGAGCTGGTTTCCACCCCACTCTCAGCCCTGGCCACTGTGTTGAGGTCCATGTTTAATATCTCCGGATAGCACACAAACTTATACACAAATTTCTGTCCATTCACCTTTTTAATAATGTTCTGTGGAGTAAACAAACAAAAAGGCAGGATGAATGAAAGAAACAAATATGCACTCCTAAAATTCTCTCTCACCTTGCCAAGATGCATGCCTGTCCTTTTTGAATTATAGCAGGACTTTGAATATAGTTGAACAATTCACATAGAAGAAAGGCTGGAATTCCCAGTAGTAATCGGGTTGCCACTGGTTTTTATAGAACATAGAACATTATGGCACAAACAGGCCCTTCTGAGTTGGTGGGACAGACCCTACCAATACGGGTCATAACCGCATAAAATTGTGGCTCTAACCTTTCCATATAATTTAACATTACCGGGTTTCAAGAGGTGGATAATGAGGAGAGATAACATAAGCTGGACTTGTATTCCATGGAACATAGGGGGAAGGGTTGATTTGATTGAGGTTTTTGTAATTTGAAAAGAATTCATAGAATCGTACTATGCAGAAGGAGGCTATTCAGCCCATCAAGTCTGCACCAGCCACAATCCCACCCAAGCCCTATCCCCATAACCCCATGAATTTACCTTAGCTAGGCCCCCTGACACTAACGGGCAATTTGACACGGCCAGTCAACCCAACCCGCACATCTTTGGACTGTGGGGAGGAAACCGGAGCCAAGGTGGGTGGATGGAGTTAAGATACAGATCAGCCATGATTTTTGTGAATGGCACACCCACGCAGACACAAGGAGAATGTACAAACTCCTCACAGACAGCGACCCAAGTCAGGAATCGAACCCATGTTCTTGCCGCCGAGGCAACAATGCTAACCACTGTGTCACTGTGCTGCCCGAATTGATGAGGTAGAGAGAGGTCAAGTTTCTAGGACAAGGAAGGTAGCCTTAAAATCAAAGACTAGCCACTCGAGAAACAGAGACAGAGTGAATAAAAGCAAAATAGCGTGGATGTTAGAAATCTGAAATAAAAGTTTATATTATTGCCACCATTAGGCTGACATTAACATTGCAGTGAAATAACTGTGAAAATCCCTTAGTTGCCACACTCCAGTGCCTGTTTGGGTACACCAAGGGAGAATTTAACACGGCAATGCTCCCAACCAGTATATCTGTCAGAGTGTGGGAGGAAACCGGAGCACCCAAAGAAAACCCATGCAGACGCAGGAGATTGTGCAAACTCTGCATAGACAGTGACCCAAGCCAGGAATCGAACCCAGGTCCCTGGCACTGTGAGGGAACAGTGCTAGATACTGCGGCACTTCAATGCTAGAAAAGTAAAATTTAGGCACATCGATGGAAAGAGGATGACACTGAACCCCTCAAACTGGTTGTGCCAGATTGCAAAGATTGGTTGCGCAAAGATCATGGCTGATCTGTACCTTAACTCCATCCACCCACATTGGCTCCATTTCCTTTTATACCCTCAGTTAACAAAAAAACCTTTTGGTCACAGATTTAATTGAGTTGACATTTGTTACTTTTCATGAATTAAGCGATCTGACATTTCAGTCATGATGTTACAATGAGGCGCCAATCACTCATCAGGAACTGTATAAACATTTTGTGGTTCCATTTATTTACACTAGGCAGACGAGAACATTTACATAAAGGTAGAAAACTTGACAATATCAGAGCTGTGCGTGTGTGCTCTGCTCATTGGAAAAAGTGAAACCAAAACTAGATTGAATGATATACTTCCTTTCTCATGATGTCATGTTACTGTACCGTAAAGACATTTTGACAACAACTCCTACCATTCTACTCTCATTTACAAAAATAAATATTGCCTAACTTCTTTCCTGAATGAAAACAGAAAGTGTTGGAAATGTTCAGTAGGTCAGGCAGCATCTGTGGAAGGGGTTAATGTTTCGAGCTCGATGTGACTCTTCTTCCAAAGAAGAACTGCTTCTGAGAACACTTCTTTTCAAGAAGGGTCATATTCAACTAAAAATGTTAACTCACAGCACTGGGTTGGTGGCATGGTTAACTGACAGCACCAGGAAACTGGGTTCAATTCCCAGCTCAGGTCATTGTCTGTGCGGAGTTTGCACATTTTCCCCATATTTGTGTGGGTTTCCTGTGGCTGCTCCAGTTTCCTTCCATAGTCAGAAAGACGTGCTGATTAGGTGCATTGACCATGCTGAATTCTCTCTCAGTGTAACCGAATAGGCGCCAAAGTATGACTAGGGGATTTTCACAGTAACTCCATTGAACTGTTAATGTAAGCCTACATGTGACACTAAATATAAACTTTTTATTTCAGATTTCCAACATCCACTGTTAATTTGCTTTTATTCTCTCTCAAGTGGTTTGTCTTTGATTTTAAGGCTGTCTTCCCTTGTCTTAGAAAGTTTATCTCTCTGTACCTCATCAATTCCTTTCAAATTACAAAAACCTGAATCAAATCTTTCCTTCCCTCTATGCTTCATGGAATACAAATCCAGTTTATATTATTTCTCCTCATAATCCACCTCTTGAAACCCCAGTAATGTTCAGTTATATGGAGGGATTAGGGCCAAATTTCATGGGATCATGACCCTCATTGGTAAGATCTATCCACCAACTCAAAAACCAGTGGCAATCCTGCCGTGCCTGTTTCTGGGAAGCCTAGTGGGATTAAGACCTGGTCAGTCACTGACTTTCCTATTGTCAGGCTTCCTGCCTCCTATGTGGAAAAATTACTGCCAGGAAGCCTGGTGCAGAGCAGATGTCCTCCTTCTGAGAGATTCCAGCCAATCAACGGCCATCAGCTCTCTAGTGTCACCAGGGATTGTGGCCATTGCTGGTACTGCAGTTCGGCCGAGGCAAAGGCCCAGATATGAAGTCTCAGTAACAAAGTGAATGGGGTGGGATCACCGGGGGCTAGAGACCCCCAGCACTGTGATGAGAGGGTCTTAGCCCACATCTTTTCATGCCCATTGCTGGTGGTTCTGTCAGGCACAGACTATCTGACATAGAAAGATCTTCCCTTCACCAGGCCTTACCCCTACCTGCCAGAGCATTGCCAGAAAGCTGTGGGCTCTCAGTTGTTGAATATATTCCAGATGGAGATCAGTAATATTTTGGACAGTTAAGGGAGTTAAAGGACAGGGACATTGGGCGGGAAATGTATTTGAAGATCAGCCATATTGAATGCAGAGAGAATTTGAGAGACTGAACGGTCTAATTCTGTTCCTATTTTATTGAACATGGTTATAAAAAGAAGGGTGACCTTCTTTGTCTCAGACAGTGCAACACAAACAGCTAGTTTAAACAATACCCCGTACCTTGTCGTAATAATATCGGAGCGCTCTACTCAGCTTATCATAATTCATGTTGGGTTTGTTTTTGCGAAATCCCCACAGTTTGGCCACATCCTCAGCCTTGAGCAGCTTGAACTCGCCGTCATTCGACGTCCAACAGATCAGGTGGTCATTCTTGGGTTCCAGAAGAAGTTGCAGCAGGAACTGCCAGAGGGTGATGGTGCTGTCCATGCCTAGCACTGCCACCTGTGGAGCAGGCAGATGAGCTGGTTAAAGAGAAAGCTCTGACTATAATCGTTATGCCCCTTTAATGTAGACCTCCCCCAGTGTTCAAGACATAGAAACATAGAAAATAGGAGCGGGAGGAGGCTATTTGGCCTTTCGAGCCTGCCCTGCCATTCATTACGATCATGGCTGTTCATCCAACTCAATAGCCTAATCCTGCTTTCTCCCCATAACCTTAGGTCCCATTCGCCCCAAGTGCTATATCCAGCCGCCTCTTGAATACATTTAATGTTTTGGCGTCAATTATTTCTGTGGTGATGAATTCCACAGGCTCATCACTCCTTGGATGAAGGAATGTCTCCTCATCTTTGTCCTAAATGATCTACCCCAAATCCGTGACCCTTGCTTCTGGATTCACCCACCATCAGGAAGATCCTCTCTGCGTCTATCTTGTCCAGATCTGTTAGAATTTTATAAGAGTCTCTGAGATCCCCCCCTCATTCTTCTGAGCTCCAGCAAAAATAATCCTAACCTAGTCAATCGCCCATCATACATCAGTCCTGCTATCCTTGGAATCAGGCTGGTAAACTTTTGCTGTACTCCCTCAAGAGAAAGAACATCCTTCAAAAAGACCAAAATTGCACACAATATCATTGATGTGGCCTCACCAAGGCCCTGTATAATTGCAACAACACATCCCTGCTCCTGGACTTGAAACCTCTCACAATGAAGGCCAACATGTCATTTGCCTTCTTTACTGTCTGCTGCATCTGCATGTTTACCTTCAGCGACTGGTGCACAAGGACACCCAGATCCTACTGCACACTCCCCTCTCCCAATTTACAGCCATTCAGGTAGTAATCTGCCTTCCTGTTTTTGTTTCCAAACTGAATAACCTCACATTTATCCAAATTATATTGCATCTACCAGCTAACAAGCAACAACTGTATTTTGCACAGCAGTTTTAACAAGAGAGGTTTGGCCAATGATGGAGAGGAAAGTGGGTAGTAATTATCAGTAATTAGAGTAACATTTCCACAGTTAGATCTTCAGGTACATTTATCAGTCCCCAGCCAGGACAGTTATCTATATGGCCTTTGGGATTTGTGCATCATACTTACATTTTCACAATCTCAGGACAACACAAAGCATCCACAGTCAGTAGAGTACATTTGAAATTGTAATGTAAAAACCACATCAGCTAACCTATGCACATCAATGAGATCTTGACCAGATAATTTTTTTAAAAAAACATTGTTGATTGAGGGATTAATATCAGTGAGCACACTCAAGTTAAAAGCTTATTTATTAATCACAAGTAGGTTTACATTCACACTGCAACAAAGTTACTATGAAAATCTCCTAGTCGCCACATTCTGGCAGTTGTTCAGGACAATTTAGTGTGGCCCATTCACCTATCTGCACATCTTCTGGACTGTGGGAGGAAACCGGAGCACCTGGAGGAAACCCACACAGACATAGCGAGAACAAGAAAACTCCACACAGACAATGACACAAGCTGGGAATTGAACCTGGGTCCCTGGCGTTGTGAGGCAGCAGTGTTAACCACTGTGCACGCCCGGGGGAACTAGGGGGGAATCTCTCCTCTCCTCCTTTTTGAATTGATGCCACAGAATTTTTCACATTGTTATGATGTAGGGATTGAGTTCCTTTTGAGAAACCATGTCTAATCCCCCAAAGAGGAACATCTCATTTTGTAATTCATTAAAAGTATTTGGGACTATTCTTCATTCACCTTTAGAGGTTCATTAACAGAAAGATCGGATACTCACTTCAAGTGAGCAATTAACAAGTTATTTACTTAATCATGATGTGGAGATACCGGCGTTGGACTGAGATAAAACACAGAAATCCCACAACACCAGTTTAAAGTCTAAACAGGTTTATTTGTAGCAAAAGCCTCAAGCTTTTGGGACAGCCTGTCCCTTCGTCAGGTGGCTGGAAGTTCCTGAAAACTTGAAGCTTTTGCTACAAGTAAATCTGTTTGGGCTTTTAAAGTGGTGTTGTGGGATTTCTTTGTGATTTACTTAATCAACAGGAAACTAACTAAACAAGTAACATCATGATTAAAGTAATGTTTTACTGGAACACTGTTCAAATAAATACAAGGACTATTTATTACCCAGAAAAACCACAAGTATAGTCACTCCCAAAAAAATATACAACTAGGTGTCTTGGCTTTGGAAAAACCTTTGGAATTCTTTGTCAATTCGCTATATGTTAGCTCTTTCTGATTTTAGTATCCTTCATTAGAACTCTCTAAGCTGGCAGAGATCCTTCCTTGTCTGCTTTAGGTGTTTAGGGGTGGCAGCTCTTCAGTTGAACTACCTGAACTGCAGGCAGGCAGTTGAATTCCTGTTTATAACTTCATTGATCTAATCAATTTGCCTACACTAGGATTGGTCTGATGTTGTCAATAACAGCCAAATTCAGATTTGTTAGGTTCTTGATAACTGAGTGTCTTCTTTAAACTGATAGGCTGCCAAAGCCTGTTACCAAAGCAACACTGATACTTGGTCTGTGATACAAATGTTACAATCTGAGTACTTGGTGTACCCCTGCATTTTAAACATCCAAGCGCTGAACACAATATCATCTTTTAAAGGGAACACACTTTACAAACTCAACCTCACAATCATAGGTACCTGACAAGACAGAAAGGAGTAAAAACAAAAAGTGCTGGATAAACTCAGCAGGTCAATGGAAATAGAAACAGAGTTAACGTATCTTCTTTTAGATAAGACAATTCTCCAAGATCATCATATGTGCAATTTAAGGTCCATTCCCACGGGATGTTAGGTAGCAATAAGAAATTTAAATCAGGTGGGAGGCCACCTTATTGACTTCATCTGAAACAAGACCATGGTGGGGAGGTCATTTGACCTGCTCCACCATCAATTGAAGTCCTTTAGTGAACAATCAATTAAGGGTCTTATCGAACCATTGTTGGTATTAACACCGTGGCAGACAGAGCATTCACTGTGGTAGAGCACGACAAGTGACTATCGCAGCATTCTGGAAAGATGGGGATGGTGGTGTGGGGTCTGTGAGGGTGATGCTTTGAGCTAAGATATACAATGCTTGATTGAAGGACCTGGTATGGGGGGCGGGGGGCGGTGGGAGGGGGAGGCCAGCTGAGAGCCACCATCCGGCCTTTGCCCCAAACCTCACCCCCAGCATCACCCACTATGGCCTTGGGTGGATGTTGCCACTACATCCCCAGTGGCACTGCTGTTCAATATAGCTGCTGTTTTCTGATTGGCTAATAGCTCCCAGCGGGTGGGCCATCTACTGACAGGACATGTCCACCATGGTCCAGTTCATCTAAGGAAAGACACACTGGCATTGGAGGCAGCCCAATTCTTTACAGTAGAGAGTAGTAGAGGCTGGATTGTTAAGTATGTTCAATGCTGATATTGACAGATTTTTGATCAGTAAGGAAATCCAGGGTTTTGGGGATAAGGGGGGAAAATGCATTTAATGATTATTGTATCAGATCAATCATGATCTCATTGAAAGGCAGAGCAGACTCAATGGGCTGAATGGCCTTCATGTGCTCCTATGCCTTAATTCAGCAAGTCTTTCCTGAAAGAAGTGACTTGGGACTCTTGCTGGCTCTCTAGCTAGCTGCTGAGAGACCTGCTGCCTCTATTAATGCCATGATGTGGAGATGCCAGCGTTGGACTGGGGTGGGTACAGTAGGAAGTCTAACAATACCAGGTTAAAGTCCAACAGGTTTATTTGATAGAACGAGCTTTTGGAATGCTGCCCCTACATTCACCTGATGAAGAAGCAGCATTTTGAAAGCTTATAAAGAACATAAAGAATAGGAGCAGGAGTGGGCCATCCAGCCCTTCGAGCCTGCCCTGCCATTCAATAAGATCATAGCTGATCTGAAGTGGATCAGTTCCACTTTCCCGCTTTCTCCCCATAACCCTTAATTCCCTTGTCTATCAGAAGCCTATCTACCCTTGACTTAAATATATTCAGTGAGGTAGCCTCCACCACTTCAATGAGCAGAGAATACCAGAGATTCGCCACTTTAGAGTGAAGAAGTTCCTCCTCAATTCTGATCTAAACGTCCCCCCCACCTTATTTTGAGGCTGTGCCCTCTAGTTCTGCTATCCTTTCTAAGCGGGAAGAATCTCTCCACCTCTACCCTATCTAGCCCTTTCATTATCTTATATGTCTCTGCAAGATCCCCACTCAGCCTTCTAAACTCTAATGAGTACTGACCCAGTCTATTCAATCCCTCTTCATAGGTTAACACGCTCATCTCCGGTATCAGCCTGGTGAACCTTCTCTGTACTCCCTCCAAAGCCAATATAACCTTTCGCAAATGCAGTGACCAAAACTGCACACAGTACTCCAGTTTTGGTCTCACCTAGTTCCCTCTACAGTTGCAGACTGTTGGACTTTAACCTAGTGTTGTGAGACTTCTTACTGTCCTTTAAATGCTGCTTCACAGGGTATGAAAGTTAGGGAGATTAGCCAGATAAATGTATGGGGTTACGAGGATGGGGCCACAGGTGGACCTGGGTAAGATGCTCTGTTGGTGAGTCAGTGCAGACTCGATGGGCCAAATGTTCTCCTTCTGTGTGCTCCTGCATACTCACGCAGATCACTGAGCAAGTCAGACCCTCCTGTTCAAAGCAAAATCAAAAGGGGTAAATGCTGCAATGTTGGGCAGCTCAGGCAGTATCTGATGTAGAAATGAAAGGTGAGTGAATGAGCCCGGAGAGATTCAGAGAAACAGAGTGAGCAGAGGAAGAAAAGGAGAGTGCTTGTGGCCGAGGCAAAGAGAAAAAAAGCAACAGTAAAAAGATCAGAGCGATGAAGCTGGGAGATACACAGGAGAATGAGAGAGAAAGAGACAGAGGCAGAGGGGCAGGGAAATAAACATTGGAACATTGAAAATTGGAGCAGGCAATAGCCTCAGTAAAGCAGCCAGCATAATTAAAGACCCCACGCACCCCGGACATTCTCTCTTCTACCTTCTTCCATCGGGAAAAAGATACAAAACTCTGAAGTCACATACCAATCGACTTAAGAACAGCTTCTTCCCTGTTGCTGTCATTTTTGAATGGACTTACCTTGCATTAAGTTGATCTTTCTCTACAGCCTAGCTGACAGTAAAACTACATTCTGCACTCTCTCTTTTCCTTCTCTACAAACGATATGCTTTGTCTACGTAGCATGCAAAAAACAATACTTTTCACTGTATGTTAATGCATGAGACAATAATAAATCAAATCAAGGAAGAGGCCATTTGGCCCTTTACGTCTGCTCCGCTATTCGACCTGGTTATACCTGATCATCCAACTCAATAGTCTGAATCTGCATTCTCCCCCACCTCCAAGCACAAATATCCTTCGATCTCTTTCGCCCCGAGAGCTATACCTATCTCCTCTTTGGAAACATATAACGCTTTGGCCTCAGCTGTTTTCTGTGGTAGTGAATTCCATAGTTTTAACCACTCTCTAACTGGAATTTTAGCGTACCACCCACCACAGGAATCAGAGCAAACAAGTGGTGGAGCATGGACAGGCTGGATTAAAAAAAAAATTGCTTGTTGGAAATCTCAATCTGAAATATGAAAGGTAGCACAGTGGTTAACATGGTTGTCTCACAGCTCCAGGGATCTGGGTTTGTTTCCTGGCTCTGGATCACTGTCTGTGTGGAGTTCTCCCCATGTCCACGTGTGTTTCCTCCGGCAGTTCCAGTTCCCTCTCTCAGTCCAAAAGACATGCTGGTTAGATACGTTGACCGTGCTAAATGTTCCAAACAGATGCTGGAGAGTGGTGACTAGCAGATTTTCACAATAACTTCATTGCAGTGTTAATGTAAGCCTACTTGTGGCATTAATAAATAAAACAAAAATAATTGGAATAAAGATCCCCGCATGAGGACATAGAACATAGAAAAGTACAGTAGAATACAGGCTCTTTGGCCCTCAATGTTGTGCCGAGCTTTGTCCAAAACCAAGGTCAAGGTATCCCACTCCCATTCATTCTGGTGTGCTCCATGCGCCTATCCGATAATGGCTTGAAAATTCCTAAAGTGTCTAGACAAGGAAAGACCAAGTTGATATGTCACGTGGGACCTGTTGATAGATTCTGTTTCTATGTAGATTGCATTTCTCTGTGTTGCGCACAGGGGGAGCCCTTTGTGCACTGACGCTTGACGCAAAGCAATGACAAGTGTTGCACTTCCTACATCTTAAACATTTGCCTGAAGATGTAGGCCAGGGTAATAAATTCCTGACAGAGTGAAAGGCAGACATGCCAATGAGAAAGTAATGGCAGTGCCAACAACAATAACTGGTTCCCCCCTTGCTGCTAAATCCAGATCCAGGTGTCAGCTATATTTCACCATGGAATCAGTCCTATCTGCCAAGGAATTGAGTGCCTGATACTTCATTCAAATGTTTCTTGTTCCAATTAGTTGAGTACAATTTATTACCTCCTTAAACAAAATACTGGAATCTTCACCTCATGTGGGGCTGAAGACCAGGACACTGGAGGAATGATTCTCCTTAGCCATTGACTGGGCTGCAGTGAGGCACCCCACCTACCCCGGAATCGCTCCGGAATCGGGATGGGCGAGACTCGCAGGACAGAATTTTCCGTTGGCCATGAGCAGGATTTTATGAGCCACGCTGGAGTGAGGTCGTAAAGTCCTGGCCAATCTCGGAATCCATTGACAGCTCCCCAACTCATCGCCCAAAACATTTCAAACTTCTCCCCGTCTGGCAGAGCAAGAAACCTTTATGCGAGATGGTTTATCCAGAGTTTATAAATTCATTTCTTTTTAAAACAATTCACCAAAGCACGCTGGCCGACAAGGTATCAGAGGCAGTCGGAAGCAGAGAGTTTGATTTACTGTAGGATGCTGCAATGCTATTGTTCAGTCTCCGCATGGTGTTCAGTGTGAGTTGACAGAATCATGGAATGACGTGGTGCTAGGGAGGCCATTAAGCCCATTATGACCTGACCTCCCCAAAGGTGTCCTGGGACCATGTGACAAGGGGTTCCCAACCTCCCCAGAGAACTCCATAAAAGTTAGATCTGATCCTACCAGGCCTCAGTTCCGCTCTTTGTGTCTCTCACACCAGCGTAATCAAAAAGTTGACTTAAGTGAAGAAAACTGCCTCTGCAAAACACAGGGGCACAAAACATAACCTGCCTCAACGCCAACCCTGCAAAAATGGTAGGTGCCGTGTACGAGATGGGCTTTCTGTTTTTGGCCTCATCCTTTTTGCAGTGACAGAGGGGCTCCTTTGTTATGTTCGTACAGACCCTGGTTAGAAAAATACTAGAAAAAGAGTTTAAGCCTATTTATTGTTGTCACAAGTTGGCTTACATTAACACTGCAATGAAGTTACCATAAAAATCCCCTCATTGCCTTATTCCGGTACCTGTTCGGGTACACAGAAGGAGAATTTAGCATGGCCAATGCACCTAACCAGCACATCCTTTGGACTGTGAGAGGAAATCAGAGCAATTGGAGAAAACCCACACAGACACGGGGAGAATGTGCAGACTCTACGCAGACAGTGACTCACACCGTGAATCGAACTCAGGCCCTTGGCTCTCTGAGCCAGCAGCATTAATCAGTCTGCCACTGTGCTGCCAAGTACATATTTCAATCAATTCCGAAATTCTCAAAAGCATTTAAAGTGTTTGAAAGGTAAAGTCTGACATCTGAGCTGAGACAGGGAAGTCCACTGACAGACATTACAAACAAGTGGGTTCATTGGCAAATTCCTCGCAAAGTGATTAAGCGGGAATGCTAGGTTGGATTTACATGGCCGTGTCTAATAATAAAATAATCTAGACTCCATTGTGTGACAAATCACAAATCACCCCTGCAGGTGGCCTTTCCATTGAGAATGGCTCGAAGCAGCTATGATTCATGGCTGCATAATCTGGCTTTAATCAAATAAAAAGAACCTGCAATGATCTAGCACCATTCAGGACTGCAGAATATCCCCTAGTGCCTTACAGCCAGTGAAGTGTTTTTTGGAGTGTAGCCATTATATTGTAGGAAATCTGGCAGCAAATGTAAAGCTCCCAGAAGCAGTGGTGAGACACTAACTAGATAGTCCATCTCCATTAACATTAGCTGAGGGCTAAGTAATGGTGTAGACACTGGGAAGAACTCCCCTAAAGTTTCTCTTCAAAATAAAACCCAGGGATATTTTTCCTGCACCATTGAGGGAGGCAATAGCCTAGTGGTATTATCGCTAGACTATTAATCCAAAAACTGACGTTTTGGGTGCCTGGATTTGAATCCAATCACAGCAGACAATGGAATTCAAATTCAATATAAAATATCTGGAATTAAGAATCTACTAATGACCATGAAACCATTGTCGATTGTCAGAAAAACCCATCTCGTTCACTAATGTCTTTACCTCGTCCATCTTATACATGTGACACATGGGACAATGGTTAGCCTCAGGGTCCCGGGTTCAATTCCGGCCTCAGGTCATTGTCTGTGTGCAGTTTGCGCATTCTCCCTGTATCTGCATGGGTTTCTCCCGAGTGCTGCGGATTCCTCCCACAGTCCAAAGATGTGCGGGTTAGGTTGATTGGCCACGCTAAATTTGATCCTTGTGTCAGGGGGAATCAGGGAGGTAAATATGTGAGGTCACAGGAATAGGGCCTGGGTGGGATTGTGGTTGGTGCAAACTCAATGGGCCAAATGGCCTCCTTCTGCACTGTAGGGATTCTATGATTCTCAGACTCCAGAGCTACAACAATGTGGCTGAATCTCAACTATCCTTGGACAACTAGGGATGGGCAATAAATGCTGGACAGTCAGTGATGCCCCTGTCCCATGAATGAAGGAAAAAAAGGGACTTTAGTTTAACATTGTATTCAAAAGGGTGGCACTTTAAGTAGGGCAGCACTACCTCAGTACAGCATCATGTTTTGTGTCTGTCTCTGGCCGTGAACCCACGATTCCCTGACTGAGAAGGTGATCACTGAGCCCTGACTGATATTAAAGGAATCCAAACAAAGCAAGGAGGAGAGATTATAGATCAGATTCTGAACACGCTCACCAGAGTCAGCAGCATTCCAAGAGATTGGAATTCATCGTAAAAGTGAAAGCAACGGCTGATCGAAAAGATTTTTATAATCACCTCTTTTAGGATGCAGCCTTTTAATTAACTGTAAACTAAACAAAACAAACTAAATTGGCAGATGATGAATTTCAAATTCAATCAAAATCTGGAATTAAAAGTCTAATGATCACCCATAAAAACCCATCTGTCCTTTAGGGAAGGAAATCAGCCATCCTTACCCGGTCTGGCCTACATGTGACTCCAGATCCTCAGCAATGCAGTTATCACTTAAATGCTCTCAGGGACAGGCAGTAACAAAGAACAGTACAGCACAGGAACAGGCCCTTCAGCCTCCAAGCCTGTGCTGATTGTGATGCCTGCCTAAACTAAAACTGTATGTTCTTATAGAGTCTGTGTCTTTCCACTCCTATCCTACTCACGTATTCGTCTACATGCTCTGTAAATGCCGCTATCGTACCTGCTCCCTTGGCACTGCGTTCCAAACATTCTCCACCCTTTGTGTTAAAAAAACCTGGCTTGCACATCTTCTCTAAATTTTTCCCCACCCACCTTAAACCTATGCCCCTCATACTTGATTTTTCTACCCTAGGAAAGTGCATCTGACTATCCATTCTGTCCATGCCACTGATAATTTTACAAACTGCTATCAGATTGCCATTCAATTTCTGTCATGCCATTGAGACTTTATCCAACCTCTCCTCATCGCTAAATGCTGGCCCAGCCAAAAACACTCATGTCCCATAAATGAATTTTTAAAAAACTATTTAAAGCAAGCATACTGCAACTCTGAGCATATTATAATTCATTAAGCCTAGAACCATAGAATCCCTACAGTGCAGAAGGAGGATATTCGGCCCTTGGAGTCTGCACCGGCCACAGTGCTCCCACTCAGCCCTTATTCCCGTAACTCCACATTTTTACCCGGCTAATCCCCACACTAGCGTCAATTTTACATCCCATTCAACCTAACCCAAAACAACTTTGGAATGTGGGAAGAAACCAGACACCCAGAGAAAATCCATGCAGCCACAGAGAGAAGGTGCAAACTCCACACAGACAGTGACTCCAGGCTGGAATTAATCCCAGGTCCCTGGGACAGTGAGACAGCAATGCTAACCACTGTGTCACCGTGCTGATCCCCCTGACACTAGGGTCAATTTAGCATGGCCAATCAACACAACCCGCACCTTTAATGTAACAAATGGTGTATTACTATTCTGAAACGCCCATGCTGTACCAAGACTGTACAGCATTCTCTTGGATGAAATAATGAGCCAAAGCCATGTTTGCCCTCTCAAGTGGAGGAAATAAATCCTTTTGGCACTCTTTGGAGGAAGGGCTGGAAGATCCTCCCCAGGATTCTGGCCAAGAGCAAGCCAGCCATCCTTCAACCAACATCATGAAAGAAAGGTGAGTTAGTCATCATTAGATAGTTGTTTGTGTAAGTCTGCTGTGCACAAGCTGCTGCTCCATTTTCC
Source organism: Sphyrna mokarran (assembly GCA_024679065.1). Lineage (NCBI taxonomy): Eukaryota > Metazoa > Chordata > Chondrichthyes > Carcharhiniformes > Carcharhinidae > Sphyrna > Sphyrna mokarran. The sequence goes on along the minus strand of JAGIQG010000023.1, from coordinate 5,789,373 downwards.
CACATTACGACACTGTCAGCAATTTAAAAACACTTCACTGGCCACAAAACACTTTGGAAAGAGATGACACTGTGCTACAGCAGTGCAAATTCTTTGTGTTGTTCAGTTTCTGATGGCCATTCTGTTAGATAGTGGTATGTTGGCACAGTGATTAGCACTGGTGGCACCCAGGTAAGATTCCAGCCTTGGGTAACTGTCAGTGTGGAGTTTGCATATGCGGGGATACAGGACACTGGTGAGGCCACACCTGGAGTATTATGTGCAGTTTTGGAGTCTTTATCAGAGGAAGGATGTCCTTACTATCGAGGGAGGGCAGTGAAGATTTACCATGCTGATTCCTGGGATGCCAAGTCTATCATGAGGAGAGACTGGCACAGTGGTTAGCATTACTGCCTCACAGCACCAGGGACCCAGGTTCAATTCCAGCCTTGAGCAACTATTCATGTGGAGTTTGCAGATTCTCCTTGGCGTCTTGGTGGGATTCCTCCGGGTGCTCCAGTTTCCTCCCACAGTCCAAAGATATGTGGATTAGGTGGATTGCCATGGTACATTGCCCCTTAGTGCCCCAGGATACTTGGTCTAACTGGATAAATGTGTGGTGTTACTGGGGTAGAGTGGGATAGGGAGATGGACTTGGGTAAGATGCTCTGCAGGAGGGTCTGTGCAGACTGAATGGGCCAAATGGTCTCCTTCTGCACTGCAGGGGTTCTAAAATATTCTAAGAAATAGTGGGCAGAGTTTAACGCCCTTCTAACACGGAGGCAAGGCAGGAAAATGCAGCAAGCTGTTCAAAGGTCTGTTGACTTCAATGGGATTTTGTGGGAAAGGCTGTAATAAAGTACTGGCAAGTTAAACACATTGTGTCCAGAATAATGTTTAGTCTTCACTCTGTTAGGTCCCTGCTAGTGACTGAGCTGTGGCTGGATCCTTTTAATTGGGTTGGTTTATGATTCAAAAAGTAGGTGTTACACATTAAAAACAACCCCGATTCCTGATCCGCCACAATGTCCCTCCAATCACATTGCCCTTCTCCTTCCAGAGTCTCAAAAAGGTGAAGGATTACCAAGATGACAGCTGTGTTGCATGTGCTAAACCAGTCCCTATTTATTAAGTCGCAAATTATCCTTTATTTAAAAGTGTAAATAAAGAATAAAGCGGAGCGAGAACAAACAATAGTTAAGGGCTTGGCCAGCACTCAAACATTCCAGTGCCCAAGGGCAAATATCTGGCAACTGGTGGCTACAAGCGTCGTGCTGGTAACTTTGGTGTAAACATGATGAGACTAAATATAGAATGGGTACAAACAGTCAAGCTGTGGCATGCCAGGTGAGTGCTGTGCCTTTATTCTTTGCAGTGGAGCTAAACTCCTGAACTTTTCAGCTAACTTCTCAAATTAGGTGCACAGTGGTGAGCACTGCTGCCTCACAGCATCAGGGACCAGGGTTCGATTCCTGGCTTAGGTGACTGTGTTTGTATGTTCTCCCCGCATTCTGCGTAGGTTTCCTCCCACAGTCTGAAAGACGTGCAGGTTAGGTGGATTGGCCATGCTAAAATCTCCCTCAGTGCACCCGAACAGGCACCGTAATGTAGTGACTAGGGGATTTTCACAGCTATTTCATTGCAGTGTTAATGTAAGCCTACTTGTGATGCTAATAAATAAACTTCAAAGCATCTGCCACCTAACTAGTTCATTGATATTGTCTTGTCTTAATTATCAACCAGACAACCAAGAGATCAAGCTTTTTAACTACAATTGCCAACACGCCAGTCTATGTTATTATTCTCAGGATGTGACAATAGCTGGCAAGGATGGCATTCATTTTCCACCCCAAATTGCCCTAAGAGAGCAGTAGTAAACTTTCTTCTGAAATCACTGTTGGCGGTTGCTACAACTGAGTGGCTTGCCAAGGTAAAATGAGGAGGTAGTTACAAATGAATCATATTGAAGTAGAATTGGAATCACATATAGGTCTGTTCAGCCAAGGACATTAACTTTCTTTCTTTGAAGGAACCAATTGTGTTTTTACAATAATCTAGACAGTTTCATGGTCACTTTATGAACAACAGCTTTTTATAAAGCAGAAATCAAAATCTGAAATTGCATGTTGAGAATTGAATTCAAGTTTCTGGTTTATTATTCCGGCTCTCTGGATAAGAAGTCTATACTTAATTGTACAGATTAGATATAATTTAGAAACATAGAAATATAGAAACCAGAAGCCATTTGGTCCTTCAAGCCTGCTCTGCCATCCATTTTGATCATGGCTAATCATCTGTCCCAAACACCCCCCCTCCCTTCCTCCCATATCCCTTGATCTCTTCAGCCCCAAGAACTATACTTAATTTCTTCTTGAAAGCAGACAAATGTTTTGGCCTCAACTATATTCTGTAGTAGTGAATTCCACACATTTACTACCCTCTGGGTGAAGAAATTTCTCCTCACCTCAGTTCTAAAAGGTTTACCCCTTATCCTCATACTATCACCACTAGTTCTGGACTATCCCACTATTGGGAACATTATTTCTGAATCTATCCTGTCTAACCCTATTATAATTTTATAAGTTTCTATCAGATCCCCTCTCACTCTTCTAAACTCCAGTGAATATAATCCTAACAAACTTAATCTCTCCTCATATGACAGACCTGCCATCCCAGGAATCAGCCTGGTAAACCTTCGCTGTACCCCCTTTATAGCAAGAACATCCTTCCTCAGATAAGGACACCAATATTGAACACAATGTTCCAAATGTGGCTTCACCAACATCCTAAACAATTTAATTTCTTTTAATACACTAAATTAGCTAGACGTAATTGTGTAAAATTTAGAGGTCCTATGATTAAGGGCGGTCACAGCACCAGGGATTTGGGTTCAAGTCCGGTTTTCGGTAACTGTGTGGAGTCTCCATGGGTTTCCTCTGGGTGCTCTGGTTTCCTCTCATACTCCAAAGATGTGCAGGTTAGATTGATTGGCTGTACTAAATTGCCTCTTTGTACCCCAAGCTGTGTAGTTAGATGGATTAGCCTTGGTAATTGTGTGGGGTTACAGGGTTAGGATGGAGACAGGGAGGATGAACTCAAGGGTTGTGTGTCTGTGGAATTCCGTGCCCAGTGAAGCAGTTGAGGCAACCTCATTAAATGTTTTTAAGGCAAGAATAGATGAATTTTTGAACAGTAAGGGAATTAAGGATTATGGTGAGCGAGTAGGTAAGTGGAGCTGAGTCCACAAAAAGATCAGCCATGATCTTATTGAATGGCGGAGCAGGCTCAAGGGGTCAGATGACCTACTGCTGCTCCTAGTTCTTATGTTCTTAAGATACTCTACCAGAAACTCAGCGCAGACTCCTTGGGTCAAATGGCCCCCTTCTGCACTAGAGGAATTTTATGATTCCAAGTTAGCATTCCAGGCCTAGGGAAGGGGGAAATCAGTCAAGATTTCTGCTCCAAGTCACTATTTAATAGTTTCCACTGGAAAGCTCGGAGCACGGCTAGCCGCTGACAACAGGCCTGGCCTCTCCACTATAGTCTATCAGTGAACCAACTCTGCTGACCAGCCTCACACGTAGCCATTTACTGGCTGAGTATCTGAGAGGAAGGACAGCAGAAAACCCCAGCCGCTGTGAGCTACCTCAGGGAGGAGGCTGGAAGGAGAGAAAGGGTTTTGGAAAAGTGAATGAGTGAGGAAGTATTCCCACTGGCAGAAGGGTCAGTAGTCAGAGGAGACAGATCAAACATAACCAGCAAAAGGACAAAGAGGGATGACAAGGAAACATCATTTGAGGCATGGACTCCGCTGTCTTAAAGGATGATGAGGTTAGATTCAATAATAATTTTCAAAAGAATCTTTATGGCACAAAAGAAGACCATTTGGCCCATCAATTAATGGAAACACTTGCAGGTAAAGAGCAAAGGACTGATTATTTATAAAATTTATTCTTAGGATGCTGGTCATGCCAACATTTATTGCTCATCTTTAAGAGCTCTCAGGGGGTAGAGGTGAGTCATTCTTTGAACTACTGCGGTCCATATGATGCAGGTTTTGATTTGCTTTATTATTGTCACATAAATTGGGATACAGTGAAAAGTATTGTTTCTTGTGCACTATACAGACAGATCATACTGTTCATAGGGTATGTTTGGGTGAAGAAATACTTCTCCGCCTCCGACCTACATGGTCTATCCTGAATCCTCACACTGTGACCCCCAGTTCTGGACTCACCCACCATCAGGAACATCCTTCCTGCATCAACCCTGTTTAGATCTGTTAGAGTTTTATAAATCTCTATGAGATTCCCCCCTCCACCTCATTTATCTGAACTCCAGCATAAACAGTCCTAACCAAGTCAATCTCTCCTCATACATCAGTCCTGCCATCCCCAGTTCGATGACTGTAACACTACATTCTGCACCCTCCCCTTTCCTTCTCCCCTAGAGTATGTCCAGGGTGCATGGAGTCCTTGATTGTGCTGGCTGCTTTCTGAAGTGTAGCTGGAGTCAATGGGTGGGATGCCCACAGTACACTTCGAAAGGATTTTGAGCCACTGATGGTAAAGGAATGGCATCAAAGTTCCAAGTCAGGATGGCAAGGTTGATTGGAAAGTATGATCTGAAGACTGTCGTTTGCTTGATGGGCCAAATGTCCTTTTAATCTGATTTATTATTGTCACATGTGTTAACATGCAATGAAAAATATTGTTTCTTGCATGCTATACAGACAAAACATACCATTCATTGAGGAGGAGACGAGAGATGCAGAATGTAGTATTATAGTCATAACGATGGTGTAGAGAAAGATCAACTTAATGCAAAGTAAGTCCATTCAAAAGTCTGACAGCAGCAGGGAAGAAGCTGTTCTTGAATCATTTGGTGATCATGTGATCTCAGACTTGTATCTTTTTCCCGAAGGAAGAACAAAGAACAAAACAGCACGGGAAACAGGCCCTTCGGCCCAACGAGCCCACGCCGCCACCCCGATGTTCCCACCTCTACCCGTGATCCCTGTCCATGTTTATAGATCTATGGATTAAAAACCAAATTTGAGACAATTTAGAGAGAATTTGTTTTGCCAATTAGCCTAAGGGCACATCTTTGGGATGTGAAAGAGAGAATGTCCGGGGTGCGTGGGGTCCTTGATTATGCAAGCAGCAGGAAATGTAGACAGTGTCAATGGAAGGGAGGCAGTTCTGTGCTATAAATTTCTATGAAGAAATATCTTGGCCCAGCTGAAATTACATTACAGAGCAAGCTCCTTGGCTTTTACTTTACTCGGGAGTAAGCTGCGCATTAAACTAACTCCATCCTTTTCCCTGTCTGCTCCTCTCCCCATCCCTGAGGCAGCACATATCGTGGATTGGTGTCAGAGCAGTTTCAAATGGAATGTTAGACAAAAGCAGATGGGACTTGTACAGAAGAGCCTCAGTATGAACTGGCAGCAGTTCAAGGACAGAGAGAAGAAAACCTGCAGAGACAGGCATTAGCCACTGCACACTGACACTCTGCAATCTTGTTTGTGACAGACAGACACAAGAAAGTTAGGCCAGCAGAGACAAGCCTCTACATAAGTTGCTACTACCCCAACTAATTGCATTTTCTCATTGTGGTTCCTATTTTAATTAATAAATGTAGAACAGTGCGGGAATAGAATAACTGGTTGACTGAGACAGTCTGACTATGGTCTCCCCACCACATTCTCCTTTTCCCCAACCATAGCTCCACTTGAAACAAGACAAAGAGATAAAATATTATGGTATCTTACAAAACAGGGAGGTGGTGCCAGCACTGCTGCCTCCTAGTGCCAGGGACCTGGGTTCAATTCCCAGTTTGGGTCACCGTCTATCTGGAGTTTGCATATTCTGCCCATGTTTGCATGGGTTTCTTCCAGGTGCTCTGGTTTCCTCCCACATTCTGAAAGACGTGCTGGTTAGATGCATTGACCCAAACAGGCACCTGAGTATGGCAACTTTAGGATTTCACAGTGCTTTCATTGCAGTGTTAATGTAAGCCTTACATGTGACTAATAAATAAACTTCTAAAAAAAAACTTTTACTTTAGATCTGGGGAGCTAGGTTTGAATCCCACCGTGGCAGGTAGTGGGCTTCAATTAAAAGTCCAGAAAGCCATTATTGATTATGATGGAAACCCATCTGGTTCACTAATGTCCTAGAGGGAAAGAGGGGTGGCATAGTGACACAATGGTTAGCACTGCTGCCTCACAGCTCTGAGGATCTGGGTTCAATTCCTGGCTTGGGCCAATGTCTGTGTGGAGTTAGCACATTCTCTTCATATCTGCGTGGGTTTTCTCCAGGTGCTCCGGTTTCCTCCCACATTCTGAAAGATGTGCTGATTAGTTGCATTGACCTGAACAGATGCTGGACTGTGGTGACTAGGGGAATTTCACAGTAACTTCATTGCAATGTTAATGCAAGCTTCAGTTCTGATGAATAAATAAACATTAGTTTACGTCAACTTAGGAAAATGTTCTTGGAAATTCCTGTTCAATGTGCCGTCCTGCTTCCTCCAGTCACACAGCAAGCGGTTTGGATCTGGAATGCACCGCATGGAGGTAACGGAGAGGGAGGTTCCATTGAGGCAATCAAAAAGATGTTAGATGAGTATTTAAATAGAAAACATCAATAGATTCCTGGGGAAAAGGCAGGAGAATGCAACTAAGTCACAATATTCATTCAGAGAGCAGATACAGACATGATGGGCCAAATGGCCTCATTCTGCACTGTAGCAATCTGTGAGCTTGGAGCCCACATCAATTGTAAATCATAAACTCACCAATCTTTTACTCATAAACACTTTTGCCAGTAACGTATGGTTGAGATACTTGGGTGAAGGCCAAATACTCACAGCACAAAACAGCAACAGACAAAAGAGAAAGATTGGAACCTGATTGAGTAAAGAAGTCATATTTGGCATAACGACAAGTTTTCAATTTTAACAGATTGTTGGGGGAAGGGAAGCAGGAGAGGAGAGAAGGGGGACTAGTCTTCAGCTCTTGCTAAAGGAGACTGCACAGAAAGTGGAATAGACCCTGACACCAATCCGATGATGTGCCAAAGGGTGGGATGAGAGCATCACGAGTTTGGGAAAAAGGAGAGACATTTTCATTATATCACACAGTATTTAGTAAGCAGTCTCACAACACCTGGTTAACAGATTTATTTGGAATTACAAGCTTTCAGAGCGCTGCTCCTTCCTCCAAAAGCTCATGATTCTAAATAAACCTGTTGGACTTTAACCTGGTGTTGTGACACTTCTTATTGTGCCCACCGCAGTCCATCATCAGCATCTTCACATCGCAATATTTAGAGCACAGAAACAGGCCATTCCGCCCAACTGGTCCAAGCTCGTGTTTAAACTCAACAAGAACTTCTACTCATCCATAAGATCACAAGAACCCGGGACAGGAGCTGGCCATTCGGCCCCTCAAGTCTGCTCTGTCATTTAATATGATTACGGCTAATCTCATTTCAGCTTAAACTCCACTTTCCTGCCCGTTCACCATAGCTTTTTAAACCCATTGCTAATTAAACATCTGTCCATCTCTTCCTTAAATTTACTCGAAGCCCCGGCATCATCCACATTCATCATCCACAAACTCATTACCCTCGGAGAGAAATAATTCCTCCTCATCTCCAGTATAAATCTGCCCTTATCCTAAAACTATAACCTCTTGGTCTGGATTGCCCCACATGAGGAAACATCCCCTCCATGTTTACTCTGTCAATCGCTCTTATCATCATGTATACCTCAATTAGATCACCTCTCGTTCTTCTAAACTCCAGGGAATATTGGCCTAAGTTGCCCAATCTTAGTAAGATAAACCCCTCATCCCTGGAATCAGTCTAGTGAACCTCTTCTGAACTGCTTTCAATGCAAATACATCCCTCCTCAAGTAATGGGGTCAAAGTGCACACAATATTCTAAGTGCGGTCTCACTGATGCTTTATACAGTCACAGCAACACTTCAGTACTTTTATATTCTGTTCTTTTAGCAAGAAATGCCAAGATTCCATTTGCCTTTCTTATTACCCGCTATACCTGAGTACTAGTTTTCTGCAATTCATGCACAAGGACACCAGATCCCTCTGCACAATAACACCCTTAAGTCTCTCTCCATTTAGGTAATAAATTGCCTTGTCATTTTTCTGACCAAAATGGATAACCTTACTTATCTACGTTAAACTCCAACTGACAGATTTTGCTCTATTAATTTAATCAATCCATTCGTAATTTTCACAACTTACTATCCTACCTATTTTAATTATTTACGTCACAAGTAGGCTTACATTAACATTGCAACAAAGTTACTGTAAAAATCCCCGAGACGCTGCACTCAATATCATCTGCAAATTTGACAATAATATCTGCTATCCCTGCATCCAAGTCATTAATATAGATTGTAAATAATTGAGGCCTAAGGACTGAATCTAAATAGTTAAATTTTGTCAATCTGAGAAAAACCCATTTATCCCAATGGTCTGCTTCCTGTTGTTTAACCAAACTTCAATCTATAATAATAAATTCCCCCTAATCCCACGTGAACTAATCTTGTGCACCAATCTTTTGAATGGCACCTTATCAAATGCCATCTGGAAGTCCAGATATGTAACATCCACCGACCCGTTAAAGAAACACTGGCCAAAATGTTCATACTAAAATTGCAAACATACCAATTATCAATATTCCTGTCAGCGGTGTAACACTTACTTTCATTTATTAGAAAACTCTCGCAGTGTCAGTTATAATTACTTTAATATATTCATTCACAGGATGTGTCTCTCACTGGCAAGGCCAATATTTCCTAGTTATCCTGGAGAAAATGGTGGTGGGATGCTTTCTTGAATTTCTGAATCCGTATGAATGCACAGTGTCGTTACGGAAGGAATGCTAAGATCTTGACCTAGCAACCATAAAGGAACAGCTGATACATTTGCAAGTCAGGATGATATGTGGGAAAACCAGAGGTGGTAGGGAGTTGCAAGTGGTACAGTGTGTTTGCAAATGTGGAGTTGGATAGGGTACAATATGTGTGAGGATGGGGAGTTGCATGTGGTACAGCGTGTGCGTGTGTGAAGGGCTGGGGAGTTGGATGGGGTACAGTGTGTGTGTGTATGAGGGTGGGGACTTGGATGGGGTTCAGTGTGTGAGTGAGGGGGAATTGGATAGGTTACAGTGTGTGTGTGAGGTTGGGAAGTTGGATGGGGTACAGTGTGTGTGTGTGTGAGGGTGGGGAGTTGGATTGGGTACAGTGTGTGCGTGAGGGTGATTAGTTGGATGGGGTACAATGTGTACGTGAGGGTGGGGAGTTGGATGGAGTACAGGGTGTGTGAGAGAGTGTGTAATTGGATGAGGTATGTGTCTCCCTAGACTGGGTCCAGAGTGATTCAATTGCCTTTAATAATGGCAAGGGGGTTGATTACTATAGAACAACTGTAAGATATTTTCAGATGAGCTATGTTTCACTAAAAATCGAAACGCCTTTGCTTGCTCCTTTCTAGAGGTTAATCTAATTTTCTGCAGAAGCATGCCACATACCCTATTAATTTTACATCCTATAGTTGATTTACTTTTTTGCCTTCAGCCCTTCATGTTCTTGTCAACAAGTAAAGGAATTTTGGAATTCTGACATCAAAAGATACAATGGCTGAGGAACGACATGACAATACATGTAGGCCAGTCTTGTGATTCTGTTTTTTTAAGAATCTGCAGCTAACTTTCTAGGTTGCAACACAAGGAACAGAAAGTCAACCAATGTGGGGAAAATCTTGGCAGCTTAGGCCAAAAATTTCCAGGACCCCCACTGGTCTGGAGAGCCACTGAAATACCTATTCACATTCCAGTAGGGGCTGGAAGATCCTACTGGCAAGAAAGGCTGGAAAGCCCCAGCCTTAGTGTTCAGGGAGAGATTGCTTTGGGTTCTCCTGACCCTATGAGTGACTAGGGGTACAGAGCAAAGGCTGTCAAAATAAGTTGAAGTGCAGATGAACCTTAACTGAACTGACAAGCACCAAACATGCAATCTCTACTATCTGGAAGTTACCCCTCTGCATTCCCCTCCCAAGTACACACTAACCTGATTTGGGGAAAGGACTGCTGATAGCTATCCACAGAACGAAGAAAGAGTGTGAACACATCCATTATGTTAGCACACAATCCTGCTCACACATCTGTTCTCGACCTGCTGCAATGTTCCAGTGAAGCTCAACGCAAACTGGAAGAACAGCATCTTTACAGCTTTCCCGTCTCAACATCAAATTCAACAACTTCAGATGATTTGTTCTAACCAACCTCAATCTCTTTTGTTCTCAATTTAATTTTTCACTGTTCTCAACTTTTTATTTCTTTATTGTCTTCCTTCATTTTTCTTCCCCCCACTCTTTCCCCCTACTTCATCCCCCTTCTCTAACTTTTTCTCCACCCGCTTCCCCTTTTCTACATTTCACCTCTATCCCATTCCCATTCCCTCAACATTTCCATCTATGACAGCTCATAGCTTCTCTGCCATTTAGCCATTCACATCCTTTATTCTCTCTGTGGACAGCAATTAGCAGTCTTTTTCCTGGTTTCTATAGCTAAGACCCATCTTTCATTCTTTCATCCTGAAAGAGATATATCTCCCACTTTCTATATCTTTGAGCTTTAACAAAGGGTCGTCTGGATTCGAAATGTCAGCTCTTTTCTCTCCTTATAGATGCTGCCAGACCTGCTGAGATTTTTCAGTGTCTTCTCTTTTGATTTCGGATTCCAGCATCTGCAATGATTTGCTTTTAATCTGATTTGGGCATCTATCAACTTTTTCTTCATCGCCACTGGAGTAAGAGCCCTGGGATTTTCTATCTAACAGCACTTAGGTGTAGTTTCACCACATTCAAGAAAATGGTCCATCACTACTTTCTCATGAGCAACTAAAGGTGGGCAGTAAATGGCAGCCTTATTAGTGATATCCATGTTGCGTACGTGAATGAAAAGTAGGCTTTGGAGGCTGAATTGTTGACATCTGCTCATTATGTTTCAGTGCTCGTGTGTTTCTCTCTTTTATCGTGTCCAGGACTCTGGAATATATTGAGCACCTCTCACCAATGGGGGCAGTATTTGGCGGTAGAAGGTTACTTGCTGTTTTAATACAGGAAACACTGCTGCCAATTTGAACACCACAAGCTCACACCAACATTTTTCCTTTAAAATTTTTATTCCATCCTTAAAGTTACAAAGCCAGTGCTTAGAGTGGACTGGGCAAACGCAAAATCCATTCCTTGCTTGTTCCAAAAAGCAAATTCAAATTCCAATTGAATCCAATTCAAGGCCCCACAAGATCCAAGCTGTCAAGATAAGGCAGTGTACCCCATCTAGGGATTAAAGAACCCTCCAAGCCTGCACCGACCATGCTGCCCGACTGAACTAAAACCCCTTAGCCTTCCGGGAACCATATCCCTCTATTCTCATCCCATTCATCTATTTGTCCAGATGCCCCTTACAACTTCATTTGGAGGAAAATGTAACTAATTTGTTTAGTAAGTTTCTAGATGACACAAAGGTTGGTGGATTTGTCGATCACGATGAGAACCATCAGAGGATACAGCAGAATATAGATCGGATGGAGGCTTGGGTGACGGCAGATGGAGTTAAATCAGGACAAAGGTGAGGTAATGCATTTTGGAAGGACTAATACAGTCAGAAAATATACAGTAAATGGAAGAACCCTTAATAGTATTTATATTTTAAGAGTATTTGTAGGCAAAGGGATCTGGGTGTACAGGTATATGGGTCACCGGAAGTGGCAATGCAGGTGAAGAAGATAGTCAAGAAGGCATACGGCATGTTTGCCTTCATTGGTTGGGGCACTGAGTTTAAAAATTGGCAAGTCATGTTGCAGCTTTATAGAACCTTGGTTACGTCATGCTTGGAATATAGCATTCAATTCTGGTCGTCACAATACTAGAGGGATGTGGAGGCTTTAGAAAGGATACAGAAAAGATTTACCAGGATGCTGCCTGGTATGGAGGGTATTAGCTATGAGGAGAGGTTGGAGAAACTTGTTTTGTTCTCACTGGAATGACAGAGGTTGATAGAAATCTTCAAGATTATGAGGGGCATGGACAGAGTGGATAATCAGAATCTTTTACTCAGGGTGGAAGAATCAATTACTAGGGGGCATAGGTTTAAGATGCAAGGGGCAAGGTTTAAAAGAGATTATGAGGCAGATATTTTATACAGGGCATATTGGGGGCCTGGAATCCGTTGTCAAGGAAGGTGGTGGAAGCAGATATGGTAATGATTTTTAACTGGCATCTTGACAAATACATAATAGGATAGAAGTAGAGGGATACGGTCCCCAGAAGGCTAGGAGGTTTTAGTTAAGTCAAGCAGCATGGTCAGTGCAGGCTTGGAGGGCTGAAGGACCTGTTCCTGTGCTGTAATTTTTTTTGTTCTTTGAGATTACTTCCAAAGAACTTTATTGTTTGCAAATCACTTTAAGACATCCTAAGATCAAGAAAGGTGCTATAGAAATACAAGTTTTCCTTCTTTTTCTGAATCAGAAGCAAGTGTGTTTCAACTGAGGTGCAGCTGTCTTTAAGTTGCTAACATCTGCACTAAGATAAGGGAATCCAAAAAACTAGGCCAACACGTAAGATAGAGAAATAGATAGCCAAACATAGAGCCACATGCTTGGATAGAATGATTAAAAGAGAGAGAGAGAGAGAGAGAAGAGAGGGGGATACACACAGACTGGTTGAATGGGACACACACACATAAATATGCTAAGACAAAGAGAAGCATAGAGGAACATAGAGAAATATGCTGAGGGAGTGAGTTGCACAAATAGAGAGGCTGCAAAGGAAGACAGAGGGAGTGAGGGAGAGACGTGCATAGATAGAGAGGAAGAGAGACCCTCAGATAGAGATATCCACACAAATAGACAGTGATATAATGTAGATAGAGATCCACAAAGATGGTGAGCTATATTTATGCAAATAAATACACACTCAGATATGGTGAGAAATACAGAGAGAGACAGAAATTAAGAGTTGGGGCAGACAGGGCACTGAGATTGGTACTTTAATATTCGTCATCTAGTCTAAATGGTTACCACACCTGCCTCTCTTGTTACTGAACATTCGTGTAAGCAGATTTATTTACGCAGCTGTAGTTGCTATTTATAAATATTACCTACCATCGCTGAACAAAATGCTATTCAATATTTTCCAGGAAATGCCATTCATTTGAAGCATCCCTGTTGTTTATGAGGAGAAGCCAAGAGCCAGCAGAGCGTATTTTATTGTTTAGCTCTGATTTCTATCTCAGGAACTGCTGGGATCGGGACTGGGTTACAGTGGAATAAAAAGAGAGGGAGGTCCACGTTTTTGGGTAGGTCGTCTTCCAGAACAGAGGAGCAATCATTGCTAGAAGCAAAACTCAGGGGGAAATTAGAAGTGGTTTGCACTGCTGCCTCACAGCGCCAGGGACCCTGGTTCAAATCCACCCTCGGGTCACTGTCTATGTGGAGTTTGCACGTACTCTCCGCGTCTGTGTGGGTTTCCTCCCTGTTCTCCAATTTCCTCCTACAATCCAAAGATGTGCGGATTAGATGGATCGATCATGCTAATTTTTCAGAGGGACTAGTGAGATAAATGTGTGGCTGGGATTATTATCAGTGCAGACTCAGAAGGCCAAATGGCCTCCACTGCACTAAAGGGATTCTGTGATTGTACAAGAGGCATTAAAAAAGAGATTGTGTTTTTCTTACACTTTATTTAAATATTTTTGCTTTTGTTACAAAAATGGTGGAAGTATTGGAAAATCCACCTCCTGATTGGTCTGAGAAGATGGCTATACCGTGAGGATGGAGGTGTTGTGGGATCAATGGTTTTGATGGGTCATGGGAGAATCACTACAGTGAAGAAGGAGACCATTGAGTCTGCACCCACTCTCCACAACTTACCCATGGTAATATTATCTTAGAAGTAAATTTAACTTTTATCAGCTTAAATCAATATTGAGTCATGGTGAATTGCATACACAACTTATACTCTGCCTGATATTTGACTGGCTAGAACAGTTAAAATGACTCTTTCCTAGTTGTGGAGGAACTTCTTCACCCAAAGAGTTGGGAATCTGTGCAATTCCCTACCCAATGAAGCAGTATTCAGAGGGGTGAGACAATGGTTAGTACTACTGCCTCACAGTGCCAGGGTTCAATTCCAGCCTTGCGACACTGTCTGTTTGGAGTTTGCACATTCTCCCCATGTCTGCATGGGTTTCCTCTGGGTGCTTCAGTTTCCTCCCACATTCCAAAGATGTGGAGATTAGGTGAATTGGCCACGCTAAATACTTCCTCAGTGTACCTGAGCAGTGTACCGGAAAATGGCACTAGGGGATTTTCACAATGACTTCATTGTATTATTAATGTAAACCTACTGGTGACTAATAAATAAATAAACAAACTTAAAAATAAATAGTTAAGGCTACCTCATTGAATGTTTTTAAGCAAAGGATAGAAAACTTTTTGAACAGTAAAGGAATTAAGGTTATGGTGAGGGGGTGGGTTAGTGGAGCTGAGTCCACGAAAAGATCAGCTGTGAACTTATTGAATGACAGGGCAGGCTCGAGGGGCCAGATGACCTACTCCTGCTCCTAGTTCTTATATTCTTATGTTCACTGTCCCTAACACAAGATTCTGTCAGTCAGAACTGGTCACATTTAACGGTTAAATGGTATTGGAAAGCTAATGCGAGATATTAGTTAATAAAACCAGATCCCCAAACATATAAAACACAATCGATGCCAAACACATTCAATGACAATGGGCTAGATTTTCCAGATCTTCCTACCAATGGGACCTTTTGTTTGCGCCGATGCCACCTTCCCCCACCACTGCTGTATTGCTGAGTAATATATTTCTTGTATGATGCTCTTAATTCGTGATTTCAAACCATTCCCCTGTAATGCACCCCTCCCCCAACCATTTCAGTTATTGACCTGCATTCCACAATACTTCACTCTAATATATAACACACAACACTTTCTGAGGCATAACAATTCTAATGGGGAGCATACTCATTAGTGGGATCGCTGTATATTCCCACAACGCATGGTAGCAAAGTGGTTAGTGCTGCTGCTTCATAGTATCAGGAACCTGGGTTCAATTCTGGTCTTGGTACACTCTCTGTGTGGAGTCTGCATGATCTCCCTGGGTCTGTGTGGATTTTCTCCGGATGTGTAGGTTAGGTTGATTGGCCATGTTAAAATTGACCCTATTGTTAGGCGGGCCTGGCAGGGTAAATGTGTGGGGTTATGGGAATAGGGCTTGGATGGGATTGTGGTTGGTGAAGACTTGATGGGCAGAACGGCCTCCTTCTGCTCTGTAGGGATTCTATGAACTGGAGCAATCACACACCTAGTATAGTTTGTCCACTTTCTGCAAGTGATATATCGCTTATCAGGACATAATGGAAAACTAAACCCCAGCTCCTCTGCCTCCAGCAGCCCCGATGTAGAGATGCCAGCGTTGGACTGGGGTAAATTCAGTAAAGCCTGGCAACACCAATTTTAAATCCAACCGATTTATTTGATAGAAAATTTGCGAGCTTTTGGCTTTTGTGGCCTTCATCAGGCGAATGAGGTATTCTGGTCTCCTAAAGCACACATATCAGCACAGACAGTTTACAGATTGCTGATCAGAATGCAAATCCTTACACCTAACCTGCCATTCGAGTCTTAAAGTGGCTAACAGCAGAGGTTAGAGGGATGTGTATTGTCTCCAGACAGCACAGTAAGTGAGGTTTTTTGCTAACCCAGGCAAATCTTGGGGGTTACAGATAGTGTGACATCAGACCCCTTAGCTCACACACCCTACTCTGTTCTTTATCATCAATCAACAACAACAACTTGTGTTTAAATAGAGCCTCTAATCATGTCATAGAATCACAGAATCCCTACAGTGCAGAAGGTGGCTATTTGGCCCATCAATTTTCCAACAAGGCAGGCCCCATCCCTACAATCCCATATATTTACCCTGTTAATCCCCCTAACCTATACATCTCGGAAGACTAAGGGCAATTTTAGCATGGCCAGCCCACCTGATCTGCACATCCTTAGAATGTGGGAGGAAACTGGAGGAAGTCTACACAGACACTAAGGCCAGAATTGAATCCAGGTCACTGGCACTGGTGAGGCAGCCATGCTAAATGCTGTGCCACTCATCCACTCAGTAAATGTAGTAAAATGGCCCAAGTGGGCGTATTGTCAAACAAAGCTCAACACTGAATCACATAAAGGGACAAACATCAGGACTGATAACCAAAGATTTGGTCAAAGGTTGAGTAAAAGGAAGAGAGAGGATGAGTGAGAAGAGAGAGAGAGAGAGAAGTGTAGGAAGGAAATTCCCGAGTTTAATGCTGGAATTTTATCACCTTGGGGCAGGCGGGGCTGGTAGAACAGCATTCTCCGTTGGCCTCAGGTGGAACGTTATGAGCCTTGGGAGGGCAAGCTGGTAAAATTTAGACACTGGTAACTGAAAGCATGGTAGCCGAGTGTGGAGAGTTTAAAGAGTGAAGAATAGAGAAAATTACAGCACAGGAACAGGCCCTTGGACCCTCCAAGCCTGCACCAGCCATGTTGCCCAACTTAACTAAAACCCTTCTGGGAACCATATCCTTCTACTCCCATCCTATTTGTCAAGACACCCCTTGAAACTCATTATTGTATCTGTTTCTACTACCTCCCGTGGTACCTACCACCCTCTGTGTAAAAAACCTGCCTCGTATGTCTCCTTTAAATCTTACCCCTCACACCTTAAACCTATGCCCCCTAGTATTTGACTCTTCCACCCTGGGAGAAAGCTTCTGAGTATCCACTCCGCCCATGCCTCTCATAATCTTGTAGACTTCTATCAGGTCACCCCTCAAGCTCCATCGTTCCAGTGAGGACAAACCAAGTTTCTCCACTTTCTCCTTGTAGCTAATGCCCTCCAAACAAGGCAACATCCTAGTAAATCTTTTCCATACCCTCTCTAAAGCTTGCACATCCTTCTGGTAGTGTGGTGACCAGAATTGAACACTATTCCAGCTGGCGCCTAACTCAAGGTTTTACATAGCTGCAACACGACTTGCCAATTTTTAAAATCAATGCCCTGGCCAATGAGGGCAAGCATGCCGTATGCCTTCTGGCTTACTTTTCCACATGCATTGCCATTCTCAGTGACCTGTGTACCTGTACATCCTGACTCCCTTGCCTATCAATACTTCTAAGGGTTCTACCATATACTTCCAATATGAATTACCTCATAAAATCTGAGATGGATCAAAGGTCAAAATTGACAGGGTGTTGAGATCTTGGAGGGTTGTAGGGCTGGAAGACGTCACAGAGATAGGGAGGGGCAAGGTCTTGAAGAGATTTGAAAATGAAGATGAGAATTTTACAACTGAGGTGAGGCTGAACTGACAGTCAATGCGGGTCAGTGAGCACCGAGGTGATGGGTGAGTGGGAACTGGGTGCAAGTTAGAATACAGACAGCATAATTCCTGATGAGCTCAAGTTTACAAAGTGTGAAAGATGTGAGGTAGGTCAGATGAACATTGAAGGAGTCAAGGTTCGAGATAACGGAGCTATGCATGTGGGTTTCAGCAGCATACATGTGCATACAACATATAACACGCAGAACAAATCAACACAAACAGGACAGGATTTGAGTGAATCCTTCCCTTCCAGTCTACATCCAGGAGTTGGCACAGAAACACACGTCGATACAACCAATGCCAGATGTCGATAAATTTCCTGATTGTGTAATGCACTGCATCACGTTCCAATCATTCACTCACTCAGCAGCCAGCTGGCAATCTGAAGGAATGGAGTGCAGTTGTAAATTTCCAAACTTTCCCCAAGATGGCTTTATCCATTGAGAAGACCGGAGATGTTTTGAAATTATATCCCACTGACAGGATGCAGAAACCCTCATCCTTGAATACAGGCCTGGATTCAATTAAAATTCTAAGTGCATTCAGCAAAGGCATAAAATCTGGAAAGTCCCAAGTTCTGTGCCATTTCTGTGATAGTTAATTCAGTGTTGTCCAATAGAAATTAGTGGCTAGCCACATGCATTAACTTTTACCGAATATGCCTCACATTGCAAGTAAATATACTTCCTATTTGTATATTTACTGGATTTCACATGTGTATATTTACTGAACAAACATCTACCACACTGAGTATCCAAGGACACAGTGCTCTTGCAAATCTCAAAAAATATACTCAAACAGACACACACGTGCACGTGTGTGAAACACACACAGATACAAAACATACACACAACACACACAGAGACAACACACACATGCACAACATACATACAATACACAGAACACAGACGCAAACACATATACAACACACAAGTCACAGACACACACTCAACATACACATACATGTGCATAACACACATATATACAGAGACATGTACATACATACGCACAACACATACACAACGCACATGCAACACAACACGCATATATAGACAACACACGGACACAGATAAAACACTCATACGTACATACTTTTTAACCTTTTTGTACATTTGATTAAAGCCCACATGCAACATTATTTACTAATCAAAATTCAATTAACCATATCTGGCTGGATCCGCAACTAGCCACATGTGGTTAATTGGATAATGCTGAGTTAATTAGGGTGGCATTAAGGACACTTCAGTTAGCCTCAGAACATGTGGATTTCTTTTTCAATTCATTCTTGGAATGTGGATTCTAGCTGGCCAAGTGCAACAACTCAAAGGCAATCATGTTGACACAGGACTGGTGTCAAGTCTAGGCTGGACAGGGTAGGAATGATCGATTTCTTTTCAAAGGACAATAGTGAAACTAACAATCCAAGAATCTCACTGTTACTTTTACTGATACAACAACAATGTACACGTAAAAAGGACCATGAAAATTCCGAATGGTTCATGGGAATCACGATCAAACAGAATTTGACACCAAGCCACATTACTACAGGGGGCCAAAAATTTGGTCAACCAGGTAGATTTTATGCAGCGTCTGAATGGAAGGAGAGAATATTTCTGGGAGGGAATTATGTGCAATGCATCCAAAGCCATGGCCACCAGAATTTGAGGAGCACAGAGATTTCTGAGGGTTGTTGAGAGAGGGAGAAATGTCACTTTTTCTTTACATGTCAGTTTTTATTTCCAAACCCTATCTAAATTCAAATTCTCAAACTGTTACAGCACGACTTGAGCCCAGATTCATCTGTGTCATCAATCCAGGCTTCTGAACCCAGTGGCAGAGCCAATTACTTGTCTAACAATGTTGTCACGAAACTATTGCGTCCCAAGAGAAGAAGCAGAAGGAAAATCAACCAGAAATATTATCTAGTTATCCATGCACCCACTTAGATGTGACAGTCTGCAGTTTACCCCAGCAGTGATCACTCAACAGTCATTGTGTTAGAGCATAAAAGAGGCTACAAATTGATTTGTGGGTACAACTCACAGATAAACCCAAACATGTTGGGAGCCCACTGTAGAAGAGAAGGTACAGCTACTTTCTTTTGACACGGGGGAAGCAATGTTGCAGTGCAGCCTCTGAGTCAGATGTGAGTGGGTTCAAATCTCGCTCCAGAGACTTGGGCACACAATCCAACCTTAAACTTCAGTGCAGTACTAAGCTTAAGGTGCAAGGAGATGTACGAGGCAAGGTTTTGAACACAGAGCATGGTGAGTGCCTGGAACTCGCTGCCGGGGGAGGTAGTGGAAGCAGATAGATAGTGACTTTTAAGGGGCATCTTGACAAATACATGAATAGGGTGGGAATAGAGGGAGATAGTCCCCAGAAGGTAGGGGGCTTTAATTCAGTCGGGCAGCATGATCGGCGGGCCTTGAAATCCAATCACTTTTTATCTGTGATAGAAACATAGGCTATTCAACCCCTCTTTGGTCATTCAACAAAGTCATAACTTTTGTTCGTGGGATATGGAAGCTAGCATTTACAGTCCATTCATAATTGGCTTTGGGAAGATGATGGTGAGCCATCTTCTTGAACTGCTGCAGTCCTTTGGAGTAGGTACACCCACAGTGCTGTTGGGAAGGGAGTTCCTGGATTTACCCAGTGACATTGAAGGATCGGCAATATAATTCCAAGTCAGGATTTATTGTACTGATTCGTATCATAACTCCATTTACCCATTCTGATTCCATCTTCCAGGATGACTTCACCAAATAAAAAAAATCAATAGATCCCAGTTTTGGAACTTTCAATTCACTCCCAACTGTGACAGGAATTTAGTGAAGGAAAGTGTGACCCAGTTTTTCAGTGACCTTGTGTGAAAAAGCACATCATCCCTGTCACAACTTTATGTTATGGACTCTTAACAACAGAAGAAATGTTTTTTCTTGAATTCTGTGCCAGCAACTCAGAAAGGGTATTATTAAACTAGAAAGAGTGCAGGCAAGATTTACTAGGATGCTTCTGGGGTTTGATGGTTTGAGTTATAAGGAGAGGCTGGATAGACTGTTTTTAGCAGTCTATAAAATAATGAGGGGCATAGATCAGCTAGACAGTCAATATCTTTTCCCAAAGGTAGGGGAGTCTAAAACTAAGGGGCATAAGTTTAAGGGGAGAGGGGAGAGATACAAAAGTGTCCAAAGGGGTAATTTTTTTTCACACAAAGGGTAGTGAGTGTCTGGGACAAGCTGTCAGAGATAGTAGAGGAGGGTACAATTTTGTCTTTTAAAAAAGCATTTAGACAGTTACATGGGTAAGATGGGTATAGAGGAATATGGGCCTAATGTGGGCAATTAGGATTAGCTTAGGTGTTTAGAAAAAAAGGCGGCATGGACAAGTTGGGCCAAAGAGCCTGTTTCCGCGTTGTAAACTTCTATAACTTCACAGAATCAGAGAATCTCTATGGTGCGGAAGGAGGAAATTTGGCCCATCGAGTCTGCACTGACCATAATTCTACCCAGGCCCTATCCCCATAACTCCATGCATTTACCCTAACTAGTTCCCCTGACACTAAGGGACAATTTAGCATGGTCAATTCACCTAATCCTGGACTGTGTGAGGAAACTGGAACACTGGAGGTAATCCATGCAGACATGCTAGTCACTGTCCATTGATCCCATCTTTTTAAATCATATCAAACATGAGATTGATGGATTGTGACCAGGAACTGGAACTGTCATCAATTATCTGACCCAGTACCTCAAATGATTCGACCAGTCACCTCAAAGATAACAAACTGACCCATCGTTAGTGTTCTAGGAATGTATCTCCTACAACCTTGGTACCCCGTGAACTGGTTGTGAATTTCAAACCTCCAGTTTAAAGTTAAAGTTTATTTATTAGTGTCACAATTAGGCTTATATTCACACTGTAATGAAGTTACTGTGAAAATCTCCTAGTCACCACACTCCAGCCTATGTTCGGGTACACTGACGGAGAATTTATCATGGCCAATGCACCTCACCAGCATATTCTCTGCTCCGTGGGAGGAAACAGGAGCACCTGGAAGAAGCAAATAGGCAGAATGTGCAAACTCCACACGGTCAGCGACCCAAGTTGGGAGTCAAACCTCTGGCTCTGGTGTGGAGAAGCAGCAGTGCTAACCACTGTGCCACCATGACATCATTAATTCAAGAACAGACTATCAATGAACACTGCATAGAAACACAAGCTGATCTCAGTATGCAAAATTCTGGTTGCCTGCTATTGGAAGGATGTTATTAAACTGAAAAGAGTGCAAAAAGGATGAACAAGGATGTTACCAGGACTGGAAGGTTTGAATTATAAGGAGAGGCTGGCTAGGTTGGGATTTTCTTTTCCCCCTGGAGTGTAGGAAGATGAGGGGTGACCTTATAGAGGTTTATAAAATCATGAGGGCAATAGATAAGGTGAATAGCCAAGGTCTTTTCCTCAGGGTAGGGAAGTCCAAAGCCAGAGGACATAGCTTTAAAGTGAGAGGGGAATGGACCTAAGGGGCAACCCTTTTCACACAGAGGGTGATAGAGACAGGTACAATTACAACATTTTGAAAAAAACCATTTGGATAGGTACATGAATAGGAAAGGTTTAGAGGGATATGGCCAAACACAGGCAAATGGCACTAGTTCAGTTTAGGAAACCTGATCAGTATAGACAAGTGGGACCAAAGGGCCTGTTTCTGTGCTCCATCTTTCTATCACTCTAAGCTTTGAAGTATTTTTGAGTGTAAAAGTTACTCATGAACTTAAGAACGATATTCAGGCAAGCAAGGCCCAGCCAATGGCAGGTATGCAGAGACAAGAATAGATCAAGGCAGGCAATCCCAATGGATTATCTCAATCTTGTAGGATCATTTCACACAGCAGTCATTGCAAATCCCAGGGTACAGATGGCTATTTTGTATGCAACTTTAAAGTTAAAGTTTATTTATTGGTCACAAGTAGACTTACATTAATGAAGATATTGTGTAATGAAGATATTGTGAAAATCCTCTCGTTGCCACAATCCGATGCCTGTTCGGGTACACTGAGGGAAAATTCAGCATGGCCAATGCACCTAACCTGCACATCTTTGGACTGTGGGAGAAATCCGGAGTACACGGAGGAAACCCACACAGACACAGGGAAAATGTACAAACTCCACACAGACAGTGATCTAAGTCAGGAATCGAACTCAGGTCCCTGGCACTGCAAGGCAGCAGTGCTAATCACTGTGCCACCGTGCCAGCCCAGAGTCTGTGTTATACACAGACTATAATCGGACACAATAGATGACAGGATTCTTAGTGAAATTTTTGTGGTGAGATTAATCTTGGCTACCCCTGTCCCTGTAAGGTGATGGAGTGAGAAAGAAAAATGGATATCTGACAATAGAACACTGGAGCAGATTTTGATGGTGGAATAGTGGTTTCTGAGCAGCGCGTTCCATTACGAATGCACAAATCAGACAGCAACATGTAGCAAGGAAGAGCAATACCCTGCAAAAAGGGACAGCACGGTGGCACAGTGGTTAGAACTGCTACCTCACAGCGCCAGGGACCTGAATTCAATTTCATTCTCAAGTCTGTGTGGAGTTTGTCCCATGGGTTCCCGAATGGCCTCCTTCTGCACTATAGGGATTCTATGTTTCTGAAAAATGCAAATTGTCGACCAATCTGCGCTATGACACTGTTAGCTTCACATCTCTGCCTCCCCGCAAGTTTGACAAAGTTACTGAGTATGAACGTTAATTACCCATCAAAGCCACGACAGAAATTGAAGTCTAGTAATTAAAAACACAAGTCCTCTTTTGATAACATGTTAATTGTTAATTACTGCCAGCCCCGCTTTACTTGCCCAGAAAGAGAACAGTTGTAACTGTGGCGATATCCCTTCAGGAATTGAACATTCCGGGATGTCTTTAAAAAATGA
The DNA here is from genome assembly GCA_024679065.1 of Sphyrna mokarran. Taxonomy (NCBI): domain Eukaryota; kingdom Metazoa; phylum Chordata; class Chondrichthyes; order Carcharhiniformes; family Carcharhinidae; genus Sphyrna; species Sphyrna mokarran. Next base: position 5,765,969 of record JAGIQG010000023.1, on the reverse strand, counting down.
CTCATTTTACTTACTTTCTTGTCTCTTTTCCCTCAATCTTAACCCAACCTTTCTATCCCTCTCTTTGTTTCTCTCTGTTTAACAGGAATTCATCCTCCTTCACAGTTCTTCCTATATTTATTTCTCAATCTTTCAACCTCATTGACTCAGGAGATAGGACAACTGTTCACATCATGACCAAGGGGTGCTCCATTACCCTCAATATGTGATTGTCATCTCACATTTCCAACAACTTTATCAGCATTACAAAGGACAGCATGGACAAGTTGTGCCAAAGGGTCTGTTTCCATGCTGTAAACCTCTCTGACTAAAACTAGAGGGCATAGGTTTAAGGTGAGAGGGCAGAGATACAACAGGGTCCAGAGGAGCATTTTTTTCACATAGAGAGTGGTGAATGAACAGAATGGGAATGGAGGGGTATAGAAAACTGATTTAAAATAGGGATCATGAGCCTCAGGAGTCCCTGGGAAGTGTGTAAATAGATGATGATATTGATGTACTTGCTTTGGTCCACCTTGTTGTCTAACAAGGGGCATACACGCGATGGGTCGTGAGAGGACTGCTCTTGGATCTTTTTCAAGAGTATCCTAGTGCTTCATGTTGTTAGTGTACGCTTGACCTGGACCATTTGATGGGCAACATGACAGCTCGGTGACTATTGCTGTGCTCTGCAGATACATGGATTTGGGCCTGTGTCTGTGGGAGTTTGCGCATTCTCTCCGTGCTTGCGTGGGTTTTCTCTGGGAGCTCCGGTTTCCTCCCACATCCCAAAGATGTGCTCTTAGGCTCATTGGCAAAACAAATTCTCCCTAAATTGTCTCAAATTTGGTTTTTAATCCACAGATCTATAAACATGGACAGAGATCACGGGTAGAAGTGGGAACATCGGGGTGGCGGCGTGGGCTCGTTGGGCCGAAGGGCCTGTTTCTCGTGCTGTTTTGTTCTTTGAGTGCCTGGAATGAGCTGCCAGAGGCAGTAGTAGAGACAAGTACAATTTTCTCTTTTAAAAAGCGTTACATGGGTAAGATGGGTATAGAGGGATATGAAACAAATGTGGGCAATTGGGACTAGTCTAGTGGTTAAAACAAAGTGATGGCATGGACAAGTTGGGCCGAACGGTCTGTTTCCATGCTGTAAACCTTTATAACTGCGTAATGTTTTAAAGTCTAAATATCACAAAGCACGCTACAGCCAAAGAAATAATTTTGAATTGTCAGCACAGTATATTGTAGGAAATGTGCCAATCTATTTATACACAGAAAGATTTCACAAAATATAAATAGGATAATATGTTTTCGTGATGGAGGTTAAGGGATAAAAGTTTTTATTTACAGAATGGTTATTGCACAGAAAGAGTCCATTCAGCCCATTGTTTCTCCAGCTCTCCAAATGAGCACTAAGTTTTTTTTAAGTTAAATTTATTCATTTGTGTCACAAGTAGGGTTACATTAGCATGAACTTACTATGGAAATCCCCAAGTTGCCACACTCCGGTGCCTGTTTGGGTACACTGAGGGAGAATTTCGCATGGTCAATGCACCCTAGTAAGAAGTCTGACAACACCAGTTTTAAATCCAACCAGTTTATTTGATAGTAAACTCATAAGCTTTCGGTTCTACGGCCTTCGTCAGGCGAATGAGGTGTTCTGGTCTCCAATAGCACACATATCAGCACAGACAGTTTACAGATTACTGATTAGAATGCAAATCTTTACACCTAACCTGCTATTCAAGTCTTAAAGTGGCTAACAATGTGAGTGGAAGGAGCACTGAGCACAGGTTAATACACATCTCTTCAATTCTGCAGTTGGGGGTGTTGGGAGAGGGGTCCTTTGTTTAAAAAAAGCAGATACAACAGCATGATGTGGGGGGCTTTAACTGATGAGAATAGGTTAAACAAACATAGCATGCATCCCTTTGCGATGAGAAAGTTGGGAGTTATTTTAGCAGAGATGCTTAAAACGATAAAATAATACACTCAGATAGAAACCATAGAATCCCTACAGTGCAGGAGGCCATTCAGCCCAATGAGTCTGCACCAGCAACAATCCCACCCAATCTCTATCCCCATAACCCCCATATTTATCCTGCTACTCCCTCTAACCTAAGCATCTCAGGATACTAAAGGTCAATTTAGCACAGTCAATCAACCTGACTTGCACATCTTCAGACTGTGGGAGGAAATCAGAACACACAGAGGAAACTCATGCAGACACAGGAAGAACATGCAAACTCCACACCAACAGTGTGGGAATTGAATCCAGGTCCTTGTAGCTGTGAGGTAGTAGTGCTGACCATTCTGTCGCCATGCCGTCCCCATAGATAGATAGAGAGCAACTCTTTTTTGGGACACAATGGATCGCAATTTTCAAATTAGAGTAAGCCATTCAGGAAAGGAATCAGGAAGTTCAGTTTTACCCAGAGGAATAGTGGAAATCTGGAATTCTCTCCATCAAACTGGGGATTAACCGATAATGTCAACACTGAGTTTGTGCGATGCATCTTAGATAAGTCTTGAAAAAGGGTCAAGGGAGGATTCTGACAGATATCGCATGACTCATGGACAGCAAAAAAAGGGCAAACGAGTGGCCATTGGAGAAAGCTGGTCTTAAGAGGAGCTTGTCTGGGGCACAGGGACAGGGACCCAGGTTCAATACTAGCTTGGGTCACTATCTGTGTGGAGTCTGCATGTCCTCCCTCTGCCTACGTGGGTTTCCTCTGAGTGCTGCAGTTTTCTGTGCAAACATTTGCGGGTTAAGTTGATTGGCCATGTTAAATTGACCCTTAGTGTAAAGGGGATTAGGGTAAATGTATGGGGTTGTGGGGATAGGACCTGGCTAGGATTGTGGTCGGTGCAGACTCGATGGGCAGAGTGGCCTCCTCCTGCATCACAGGAATTCTCTATTGAGGAAACTCGCATACTTTGGATACTTGAATTTAAATTTGGGCGGATTTTATGGCCTCACTCGGGTGAGATTGTGAAATCCTGCCCGAGGTCAATGGAGATTTCCATTCTGGGAACCTCGCCTGTCCTGATTCCAGCGTGGGTGAGATGGTAGGCCCGTGTGAACAGGAGGAGGAGTGTTTGTAAAAAGTGGTGACGTTAGGCAGAACATCTTGAGAACATGCAACGAGGAAGGTCCAAAACGGCAGAGAGGGATAATTTCACAATATGAACTGGTCTGTCTTTGGAAGGTAGTAGGGGCAGCAGAGAATAGAAATCAGTACAGAAAGATTATCCATAGAGAGGACAACACTCGGAGTGAGGACAGATGAAAGAAGAGAGATTAGGATTTATGGTGCAAAGGTGGATAAGTGGAATTGAGTTACAGATCAGCCAGGATCTCATCAAATGGTCAGGAAGGATAACTGATTAGTACGCTCCTGTTCCAGTATGTTTTCCTGTTCTCTACCCACTTTCCTTTATTCTTGGCTTCACACTTTCACTGGGAGAATATTCACAAATAGACACTAACAAATCTTTGTTTGTGATAATTAACACCCTTGAATTGCATTCCCCCGATACTTTAGCTCAATCTCTGAACCATTTATATTTGAAACTTCCTTAAAGACAGCAGCAGGGACAAGCCAGGCAGACAGGTTACCCCCACAGCTATCGATGAGGTAGAATCGGATAATGAATCTAAGGGTGAGGACCACCTATTGTATCGAGTGCATATCCTGGCAGTGTTGTCCATGACACCTGCAAACCCACCCACTCCCTTAGCGACAGCGCCAACTTCATTCTTACCGCTGTATAAATAACACAATGTTATTACTGTTAAAAATAATGAGTGTGTGGGAGTGATTACAGTGAAGATAATCCAGTCTCCAGCTTTGCTCTCACTGTTTTCTGACAAGATTACTTTGTAACTGCTTCCCAGCCGTACCATCATTAACCGTCTTATATCCTTTACGCGTTCTTCCTCCTCCTCATTGTTATGCCTGGCGTGGTCCCCAGTCTTGACTCCATTTCAGGGCACTAGGGCACCAATGTGTCAACTGAACTGAACGTTATCACCAACAGGTTAATAGCAAAGAACTACTCCACAAGAGCATTTCCACAAAAAGTACAACTCGGTGATCCAGTAGTTAGCACTGCTGCCTCGTGGTGCCAGGGACCAGGGTTCGATTCCCGTTTGGGTCACTATCTGTGTGGATTTTGAACGTTCTCCCCTTGTCCGTGTGGGTTTCCTCCCACACTCTGAAAGACGTTCTGGTTAGGGTGCATTGACCTGAACAGGCACCAGACTGTGGCAACGAGGGGATTTTTGCAGTAATTTCATTGCAGTGTTAATGTCAGTCTTATTTATGACTAATAAATAAACTTTAACTCAAAAAGCAAACTGTTCAAGTGGTCCCAGACATCCTTAACATAGAAACTAGAAGCAGGAATAGACCATTCAGCACTTCAAACCTGCTCCGCTATTCATTTTAATCATGGCTGATCATCGAGTTCAATATCCTGATCCCCTCTTCCTCCCATATCCCTTGATCCCTTTTGCCCCAAGAGCAATATCTAATTTCTTCTTGTTTTGGCTTCAATTATATTCTGTGGTAATGAATTCCACATATTCACCACACTCTGAGTGAAGAAATCTCTCCTCACCTCAGCCCTTTAAGAATTGTCCCTTATCCTCAAACCATAACCCCTAGTTCTGGACTCTCCCACCATCAGGAACATTCTTTCTGAACTCACTCTATCCGATTCTGTTAGAATTGAATAAGTTTCTATGGGACCTCCTTTCATTCTTCTAAACTCCAGTGAATATAATCTTAACTGACTTAGTCTCTCCTCATATGACAGACCTGTCACCCAGGAATCAGCCTGGTAAACCTTCGCTGTACCCCCTCTATAGCAAGGACATTGCTCTTCACACAAGGAGACCAAAACTGCACACAATACTCCAGGGGTACTCTCACTGGAACAATTTCCTGGGAGACAATGGCTTACTGGTATCATTAGACTATTAATCTAGAAACTCAGTTGAAGCTCTGAGGACCTGGGTTCAAATCCCGCCATGACAGCAGGTGGAATTTGAATTAAATAAAAAAAAAATCTGGAATTAAGAATCTACTGATGACCATGAAACTATTGTCGTAAAAACCCCATCTGGTTCACTAATACTCTTTGGGGAAGGAAATCTGCTGTCCTTACTTGATCTGGCCTACATGTGACTCCAGAGCCACATCAATGAGGTTGAGGCAACTAGGGATGGACAATAAATGCTGGCAGCCAGCAGCACCCAAGACCCATGAATGAATCAAAAAAAGTAAGCCAGTGTTACATGCTCACCCCTATATCTGTGTTTTCCCCAAACATTCGAGCGAGGGAAGTGAGGGGCAATGGGTGATTCGTCTGCCAACTGTAGCTCAGTTAGTGGCACTCTGAGTCATGAGGTTTTGGGTTCAATTCCAGGATTTTGAGCACAAATGTAATAGGTGTAAATGATCCCATTTGAGGAATAACAGGAACATTCTCCCTCGTGCGCTGGCCAATGCTTTTCCCCTACGTGATTACCTGGCTGTTATCAGGTAGCAGTTTGTGGCAGCTTGCTGTGCACACAATTAATTGCTGCAATTCCAATGTGACAACAAAGACTGCACGTCAAAATATTTCATCGTTTAAAGTTTATTTATTCGAGTCACAAGTAGGGGTTTCCATTAACATTGCAATGAAGTTACTGTGAAAATCCCTGAGTCGCTACACTGTTCGGATACACTGAGGGAGCACTTAGCATGGCCAAACCACAGTGGCACACTGCTGCCTCACAGTACCAGTTGGAGTCACTGTCTGTGCGGGGTTTGCACATTCTCCCCGTGTCTGCATGGGCTCCGTCGGGGTGCTCCAGTTTCCGACCACAGTCAGAAAAACGTGCTGGTTAGATGCGTTGAACTCGAACAGGCACCAGAGTGTGGTGACAAGGGGAATTTCACAGTCACTTCATTGCAGTGTTAATGTAAGCCTTACTTGTGACTAATGAACATTTAAACTCGACACCGTGTCTTTCCTCACCGTGGCGAGGAAACCCATGCAGACATGGGGCGAACGTGCACACTCCACACAGGCAGTGACTGACCCAAGCCGGGAATCGAATTCGGAGGAGCTGCGAGGCAGCAGTTGCTACCCATTGTGTCACCCCGATTGAATATAAAAATGCTCCGAGATATCCAGTGGTCGTCAAAGGTGCTATATTAATGTAAGTCGCCTTGTTCGCGTGTGGAACTTCAAAACTCAATTCTACTCTCACTCCAGCTCTGTCCACACACCCACTTCCCAGCAGCAGGGATCCTGGTTGATGCCGATCCCTAGCCCAGGGCCAACGAACTCAACTGTAAACAGCCTCAACTGTTGGCCCCAGGTTCCTCCAGAAGTGGGGGAGAGAGTAGGGGGAGCTCCAATCTCCCTCTTCCACAGCTAGGGTGGGGAGAAAGGAGCAGGAAGCGATTAGAATAAAAACACCACTAAATAACTGCAGATTCCACCCCAGGCCTAAGGACAGGCCCTGCGAGAGTTTACACAAGAGAGAGAGAGAGACAGAGATTCATTAAAGTACAGCTTGTCTCTTTAATCATTTATCTGTAATCCTGTTACTAAACCCCCAGCATCACCCTCTGATTTCACATCAGAATTTTTGCTCGTTTTCCTGCAGTCATCTGTCAAAAAAAACCCTTTTTAATTAACTCTCCACTTCACATAGAAGAAGTCGACAGCTGGACTCGATTTCGCTACATCCGCTGGCTCGATACATTGTAACCCATGATTATGAAATGTTTCTACAAATTAGCCAGGAACAATAGAGAAAAGGAAACAATGTTGCAAGGCGACAAGGAAAATAGATACAAATCCACTCACCCCCAACTCCAGCAAGCCTGTGTGCGAATTCCAGGAGCGGCAGTTCCAGGGTGATCATGCTATTAATATTAACATCAAATCAAAACAATGCTGTTCCCGATCACAGAAATCCTTCTCCGGCCGCCTTACTGGAGCCTGGGGGGCTGGAGAGGAAGAAGGGGGAGAGAGAGGAGGTGAGAGCCGCATTTCCTCTCCGCCTTGCGAGTGGGGAGCTCCGGGCTCTCCCGCACCCAGCCTCCCAGCAGTTTCATGTCGGCCAATTTCCTTCCCCGCCTGCACCTCCACCTTGTCAATTTCACTGGGGTTTCCTGTCACTTCGGGGTTTCCTCCAGCCTCTCTCAGTGTGACTCCCTCAGCCCTGCCCCGGTGTGTGTATTCGTATCTCTGTATGTATATGTCTGTAGCTTGCCTCTATGTGTGTGTCTGTCTCTTGTGTGTCTCTATGTGTGTGTCTCTGCCTGTGTCTCTGTGTGTATCTGTATCTGTGGCTCTGTGTGTCCCTCTATCTCTATGTTTGTGTCTCTATGTGTCTGTGTGTTTGCGTTTCTCTGTGTCTGATCATCAGCACCCTCACAGCAGATCTCTCCCCACCCTCCCCCCTACCTCCCCCACCAGTAACCCCCCCCCCCACACCCTACAGTACGGACAGACACGCTTCACAATCCTTGACTCCCTACCCCCCTGCTGTAGCTGTTCCCTCTCTGTGCTCAGACACACACACACACACACACTGCCTTCCCCACCCCTTCCCTTTCGCTTTCTGGGAACTGTCAGCCTGTCTGCGGGTGTCCGCGCCGTCCTAGAGAGAGACGCGTGTTTCACCCTGGATTTTGATGCAAAGGAACAGGTTAGGAAGAAAATCCCTTCTGATATTTACCGAGTTAAAGTCTAAACCGCTGGCGTGGCATTCCCCTGCGGTCGACACGGAGGCAACACCGCAAGACCCGGGGTTCTGTCGTCTAGAAACACGGTAAGAAGTCTCACAACACCAGGTCAAAGTCCAGGTTGGACTTTAACCTAGTGTTGTGAGACTTTTCACTATGTTTACCCCAGTCCAACGCCGGCGTTTCCACGTGATGTCTAGAAATACGAACAGGGGTCGTATTTAAAATTATGGAGTCTTTAAAATTCTGGAGGGTTTGATTAAATAGAATCATAGAATCCCTACAGTGCAAAAGGAGGCCATTTGACCATCGGGTCTGCAATGACAATAATCCGACCCAGCCCTTATCCCCTTAACCCCAGGTATTTATCCCGCTAATCCTTCTGACAATAAAGGGCAATTTAGCGTGGCCGAATCCATCGAATCCGTACATCTTTGGACTGTGGGAGGAAAGCAGAGCACCCAGAGGAAACCCACACAGACACGGGGAGAATGTGCAGACTCCACACAGACAATGAACTGAGGTTGGGAATTGAACCGGGTGCATGGCACTGTGAGACAGCAGTGCTAACCCCTGTGCCATTCCTGGAATATTGGAAGGGGAAAAAAATAGCAGGCTGTAGGGGAGAAGCAGCACGGTGGGATTTCTAACTGGTTCAATGCAGAGTCCACATGGTGGGCTGAATGGCCTCTCCCTGTGCTTTCTTTTATTCATTCTTGGGATGTGACTATCCTCGGTGCTCGCCTTGCCCTTGAGAAGGTGGTGGTGAGTTGCCTTCTTGAACTGCTGCTGTAGTCCCTGAGACTTAAGTACACCTGCTTTGCTGTTAGGGAGGGAGTTCCAGTATTTTGACCCAGCATCAGTGAAGGAATATATTTCCAAGTCAGGATGGTAAGCAAATTGGAGGCCAACTTGCCAGTGGTGGTGTTCCCAGGTACCTGATGTGCTTGTTCTCCTTAATTATATTTATTTATTAGTCACAAGAAGGCTTCCATTGACATTGCAATTAAGTTACAGTGAAAAAATGTGGTAAAATTGTGGTTGTGCAGACTCAGTGGATCCAATGACCTCCTTTTGCATTGTCGGGATTGTATGAAAATCTGCTAGTCGCCACACTCCAGCATCTTTTCGGGTACACTGAGACAGAATTTAGCACAGCCAACACATCTAAGCAGCACGTCTTTTGGAACTGTGGGAGGAAACTGGAGCACCTGAAGGAAACCCATGCTGACATGGGGAGAACATGCAGACTCTGCACAGACAGTGAACTGAGGCCAGGAATGGAAGCTGAATCCCTGCCGCTGTGAGGCAGCAGTGCTAACCGCTGTGCTGCCGAGTCGCTCTTATTGCAGAATTCCCAGCTCTGACCTGCTGTTGTAGCAAATGTGTACGGCTGGTGGAGTTTCTGGTCAGCGGTAATGCCCAGGCTATTGATGTTGGGAATTCCAGTGATGATAATGCCACTGTCTCCCCATGCTCTCCCTTTCTAAGGCTCTGGTGAAAAACGTGGGCGCATTTAAGAAGCTAGAACAAATACATAATGGAGAAAGGAACAGAATGATATGTTAATTGTGTTAATGAAATAGGCTAAAGCATACGCACTAGCCTGGGCAGGTTGGGCTGAATGGTCTGTTGGGCTGTGCATGTTATGGAATCCCAAACAAACGAACAAACAAGGACGGCTGTCAAACCAGTTTGTTGAGCTTTGGAAAGCTCATCTCAAGTGACAGCACAATGGATAGATGTGTGGCCAGCGTGTGTGTACATGCCTCCTGCAAAAGCTACCCACTTATTAAAAATACTTGCATTTAAATAGAATAGAACAGATTCCCTGGAGTGCAGAAGAAGGCCGTTTGGCCCATCAAGGCTGCACTAACCACAATGCCACTCAGGTCCCATCCCCATAACTCCATACATTTACCGTTGCTTGTACCCCTGACACTAAGAGCCCACCTAACCTGTACATCTTTGGAGCATCCAGAGGAAACCCATGTAGATATGGGGAGAATGTGCAAACTCCACACAGTTACTCAATCGAACCTGGGTCCCTGGCACTGTGAGGCAGCAATACTAACTGCTGTGCCATTGTACCATTCCCATAGTAACATTAATGTGGGGGGATTGGGGAAATCATAAACATATATTTTCTGAAGGCACTGCCACAGCCAGTCATTAGCATAAATTTGTGATAATCTTGTAACAATGATGGAACATTGACTAAGCATTGACAGAGCGGTTAGAGAATGTTTGAGTTCAGTTTTCTGGGAATATATCTCCGGTTTTCTTTGAGTGAGATTTTTCCAGGAATTGGCAGAAGGATGGGAAAAGTGGTGTTGAAGGTGCTGACAGCAATGGGATCTCTCTCTGCCACAAAGTCTGGGATTTTGAAATAAAAGCTTCACCGATCGGATCCCAGGATGGTATGATGACCACTGACTTTGGGCTCCACCTGTAACTTAATTAGCTGAGGATTGGGACCCCAGCACAGAGAAAGAGAGAGAATAGGAGTTACCCCACTGACAGAGCAATGCCAGAGGTCAGTGCTGGGGACAGTGCCCAGGCATGACCTTCTTCTACCTGAACTCTATGCTCACCTGAGCTCCCCTGGGAGGTTTGCTTCCCAAGCCTTGGGAGACCAGTCATGATTTACACTGGGCTGTCCTCACACTGATGTGGGTGGATTTTTTGATGGGTGTGGGGGGGTATGATTCAGGCTCAAAAGCTTGATCATCATTGGAATGGCATGGTGGCACAGTGGTTAGCATTGCCACCTCGCAGCACCAGGGACCCGTGTTCAATTCCAGCTTTGGGTGACTGTCTCTGAAGGCTTTGCATGTTGTCCCCATGTCTGCATGGGTTTCCTCCCACAATTCAAAGATATGCAGGTTAGGTTTGATTGCCATGCTAAATTGACTCTAGTGTCAGGGGATTAGCAGGGTAAATGTGTAGGATACAGAGATAGGGCCTGGGTGGGGTTGTGGTTGATGCAGACTTGATGGGCTGAATGGCCTCCTTCTGCTTTGTAGGATTCTATGATTATGTATAAATGTATTCAAATTCAGTTTAAAAATATTTAAAATTTATTGATTAGTAGGTTTAAATTAACACCGTAATGAAATTTCGATGAAAAATCCCCTAGGTGTCACACTCTGGCACCTGTTTGGGTATACTGATGGAGAATTTAGCGTGGCCAATGCAACTAACATGACTTTCGGACTATGGGACAAAATTGGAGCACCTGGAGTAAGCACACACAGACATGGGGAGAATGTGCAGAGTGATATTCTCAATGCTGAATGTTGGGAAATATGTCCAAGGAGACAATTGTGTTACACATTTAAGCTGATATAAAATGCGGTTCGGTAGTTCTCGTGGTATTTTCCACTCCCACTGCTGAACCTGTCCAATGTGGTCAGGAGCGGAAAGTCCAGACGCTTTTTTTCAGTGTCTGTCAGGGATAGTTACCTTGCCTCTGAGTCATGGGGTGGCACAATGGCACTGTGGTTAGCACTGCTGCCTCACAGCGCCAGGAACCTAGGTTCAATTCCGGCCAAATAAAATAGAAACATTTATCCCTTAACCAGCATCACCAAAATGTTTATCTTATTTCTTTTTTGTGGAATCTTTCAGCGTATTAATAGATTGCCACCTTTCCTACAATACATCAATTTCTGGCTTGGTCACTGTTTGTGTGGAGTTTGCACATTCTCCCTGCGTCTGTGTGGGTTTCCTCCGGGTTCTCCGGTTTCCTCCCACAGTCCAAGGATGTGCAGATTTGGTTAATGGACTGTGCTAAATTGCCACTTAATGTTGTGGGATTAGCAAGATAAATGAAGATTAGGGGAATAGGGCCTGAGTGGGATTGTGACCGGTACTGACCCGATGGACAGAATAGCCTCCTTCTGCACTCTAAGATTCTATCAGTCAGAAAGTCGTGCATTTCAGACCTACTCCAAGAGCTGAGTATGATAATTAAAGCTCATCCTGAGTCCCTGCTGCGTTGTTGGAGGTGATATCTTTTGGATAAACCCTTTCTGCTTCTCAGGTGCATTCGAAAATCTCACTGGCTCCATTCGATGAAGAGCTGGGTTGTCCCAGTTAATAATTATCACTCAGTCCATGGCAAGCACTACAATGAATTATCTTGTCAGAATCTCATTACTGTGCTTGGGATCTTGCTGTGTGCAAATTGGTTTCTACATTTCCTACATCACACTAGTGGATACATTTTGAAATACTTTATTTCGATTTGATTTGATTTATTATTGTCACATGTATTGACATACAATGAAAAATATTGTTTCTTGTGCTATGCAGACAAAGCATACCGTTCATAGAGAAGAAAAGGAGAGAGTGCAGAATGTAGTGTTACATTCATAGCTAGAGTGTAGAGAAAGATCAACTTAATGTGAGACAGGTCCATTCAAAAATCTGACGGCAGCAGAGAAGATGTTCTTGAGTTAGTTGGTCCATGACCTCAGACTTTTGTGTCTTTTTCCCAACGGAAGAAGGTGGAAGAGAGAATGTCCGGGGTGTGTGTGATCCTTAATTATGCTGGCTGCTTTGCCCAGGCAGCGGGAAGTGTAGACAGAGTCAGGAGATGGGAGGCTGGTTTGCGTGATGGACTGGGCTACATTCAACACGTTTTGTAGTTCCTTGTGGTCTTGGGAAGAACAGGAGCCACATCAAGCTGTGATACAACCAGAAAGAACATTTTCTGTGGTGCATCTGTAAAAGTTGGTGAGAACCGCAGCTAACATGCCAAATTCTATAGTCTTCTGAGAAAGTAGAGGTGTTAGTGAGCTTTCTTAACTATAGTGTCAGCATGGAGGATGGTAAATCCTTGCTGTGTACCAATTGGCTGCTGCATTTTCTACATCACAAGAGTGACTACATTTTGAAATACTTTACTGGTGGAGGTAACATGCTTTGGGATGTCTTGTACTCATGGAAGGTGGGATATAAATGCAAGTCTTCTTTTTTGTTCTTCACCCACTGGTCGATGGTTTAAGAACCCATCTACAGGGCAACTCAGCGAGGGCAATTAATGCTGACCTCATCAAGCACCCCCACAACCTGAGAGTGAAATTTAAAGGATCTTACTGGAGTGAATAGCCTTTTGTTTCTCTTGAAATTGAAACTAGCAATTTCAAGGATAAAGCCCTTGTGAAAGTTCCGTCGTAATGATAAGACTATCATTTAAGGCAGTGTTTGTCTAGGTGGGGGCTTGCAATTTGCAGGTGGGTGGCAAGATATTTAAAAATGGGTCACTAGAAATGAACCCTAAAGATCTTTTTTTCTCATTTTTCCTCTGGGTAAATTCCTGCTCCAGTACCATGTATCACCACACGAGGCAGAGTAAACACACACCCTGTACTTGGCAGCAATTTTCTTTCCCCTCCCTTGGTCACGATGGATGGCCTTTTGGTATAAGTGGATCACTGCAAAAACAGTTTAAAAAAACACTGCTTTAAGGGGTTATTTTCCAATCTTTCCATGAGTGAAAACCATATCAATAAAAGCTGCATGATTATTGGCAACAGTAGAAATTGTACTGCTAACTGCAACATCATCGAATCCCTGCAGTGCAGAAGGAGGCCATTTGGCCTATCGGGCATTCAATAACAAAAATCTCATCCAAACCTTAGCCTCGTAACCCTTCGTATTTACCCTGCTAGTCCCCCTGACCTGGCCAGTCAACCTAACCTGCATATCTTTCAAGTGTGGGAGGAAACCGGAGCACCTGGAGGAAACCCACACAGACACGGGGGAGAACATGCAAACTCCATACAGGCAGCGAGCTGAGACCGGAATTGAACCTGGGTCTTTGATCCTGTGAGGCATCAGTGCTAACCACTGTGCCATGGTGCCTCCCATATGTAGATGATTGTTCCACTGATATCACTGATACATGTGATAAATGTTTTAGCAATGGTTGTGCGACTGACGCTTGTGCTAGTTTCGCTTGTACCAGCAATAATTATCGTAGTACAGCTAAACCCAAGGAATGTGGGCTGTAGCAGGAGAGGAGTGTATAGAAATGGATAAACAGACAGCACTGTGGTATCCACACTCACTGCAGGCAGACAGGACGACATACAAATAAGTATATCTCAGGTGGCATTAAAACAATTCTATCCAGGGGATATCGCTCCAAGGTTAAAGCAGCCATAAGAGAATTAATACCAATTTTCAAGGCTCCAAAAGATCTAGAGGAACTATTGCGCCTTTGAAAACTTAATCAAATATCCAGGAAATGAGTCAATTAACAACCCATCAAAATCAGTTTGATAAACACAACACCTTGATAATTCTACCTGTCTCCCCCCCCCCCCCCCCCCCCCCCCCCCCCCCCCCCCCAACCTTTATAACTTCTCTGTGTTTGACCATTCACATTCTTTATTCTCTTTGTGGAAAGCCATTTGCAGTCTTTTCCTCTGGTTTGTGTGGCAGTGACTCATCTCTCATTCCCTCCCCCTGTAGTACAAATATTTCCCACATTCTGTGCCTTCTAGCTTTGGATTCGAAATGTCAGTTCTTTTCTCTCCTCACAGGTGCTGCCAGACCTGCTGAGATTTTCCAGCATTTTCTCTTTTGGCCTTGACATTGTAAACAGATAGACAGGAGGTGTCCAGTGAGCAATCAAAGGTGAAGCACCCAAGGCAATGGATGTTCATAAACAGAACTGTAACCAATTCAAAGTAGCAAGCTGATGACCTAATCAAAATGTAGCCCAAAAAAGTATAAGAATATGTCAGAACCAATGATCAGTACAGTAGCTCGGAAGCCAGCTGTAGTTATAGCCACAAGTTCTGCTCTCCCTCATGTATGTTGAAATTTTTGTTGAAATTCTACATAGTCTCGGGAGCCTCAGTTTGTTCATTCCCTCCTACAGTTATGTTATTAATGGCTATGTGAATAATGGTTATATGGGCCAAGTGGTTAGGTCAATGTGTTATTAATAGTATCATGAGTGACAATGGCATGAGTGATGGTTATTGACGCTTGTAATTGGCTCAGTATTGCTGTTGTTTCTGAAGGTACCACATCTGCTGTATCGGCTAATCAATCCCTTATGGTTCAGGCTGATCTCAGGAGAGAAGGTTTTTTTTCCCAAGATGGCACCGGAGTGAGGCAACTTCTTGCAAGCTGTGCCCAGCAAACCATCTAATTCTATCTTTCACTCTTGTTCAATGCTTCTAAAACTTAATTCTAACTCTTTTAAACTCTCTGACAATTCGTTAATTCAATACCTTACATTCTCTCTTCCACTGTGATGACTTCAGCCAGGCTAATGAGGTTGGTTTGCTTGAGTATGAACTACCTGATAAGTCTTAGCTTTGACGTAGTGATATAGTGGTATTGTCACTGGATTAGTAAAACAGAGACATAGGGTGATGCTTTGGGGACATGGGTTCAAAACTCACCATGGCAGATGGTGAAAACCCTTAGTCTCCACACTCCGGTATTTGTTCAGGTACACTGAGAGAGAATTTAGCATAGCTAATGCACCTAACCAGCTTATCTTTCGGACTGTGGGAGGAAACCCGTGCAGAAACAGAGCAAGTGTGACAGAGTCCGCACAGCTAGTGACCTAAGCCAGGAATCAAACACAGGTTCTTGGTGCTATGGGACAGCAGTGCTAACCAGTGTGCCACCGTACTGTTTCATGATCATCAGTAGATTCTTAATTCCAGTTTTTTTTCATTGAATTTCAATTCCACCAGCTGCCATGGCAGAGAAATATACACATCTAAGGCTTTTTTCCCTTGAACTGTGTACACTATAGGATGCAAAGGAAAGCTCCCTCTACACTGTTGCCCCCGAGTGTCAAATTAACTATGGTTTTGTGACCACTGGGAACCTTTTTATTTAATCGTACATGGGCATCACTGTCTGATCAGCATTTATTGCCCATCCCTTGTTGCCCGCAGGTAATTGAGATTCAAACACATTGCTGTGACTCTGTAGTCACATGTTGGCCAGATCAGGTGAAGATGGCAGATTTGCTTCCCGAAAGGGCATTAATGACCTAGATTGGGTTTTTCTAACAATTGACAATGGTTTCATGGTCATCAAGTAGGCTCTTAATTCCAGATAATTGTATTAAAATTCAAATTCCACCATTTGCTATGGCGGGATTCGAACATGGGTTGCCAGAACATTAGTGGGATTAATAGCCCTGTAATAATAGCACTCGGCTACAAATGGAGGTGATGAGTTATACCTCATCACCTCCACTTAAATGAAGTGTAACTAATTTCAATCCATGTATAATAGGATGACGCAAACCCAAACTTCATATATTTTTTAAAGGATGCTTCTTTCCATGGTTGTATAACGTTAGTGCTGTTACAGTGTGATGTGCAAGGGGCCAACAATCTCTTTGTCAGTAAACTTTAATGGATAAACCAGTTCTTGCAAATATGCATTGACTTGGAGGCTTAACTTTGCAGCTGAGCCAGTTGAGATATCTTGACCGACATCAGTGAATGTTCCACATTCTTGTGCAAGAGGCACTGTAAGTTGAGCAATAGACAGTAAGAGATTGAGAGCAGAATGCAAAGAAAACTCCTTTGCCCTCCCAGAACTGTGAGAATCCCCTCCAGGGTTATTTGTTGAAGCAAGGAGGAAGTGGTGGCATAGTGGTATTGGCATTGGATTGGAAGTCCAGAGACCCAGGGTAACGTTCTGGGGACCCGGGTTCAAATCCCACCACAGCAGATGGTGAAATTTGAATTCAATAAAAAAGTCTGGAATTAACAGTCTAACAATGACCACAAAACCATTACTGATTGTCATAAAAATGTATCTGGTTCACTAATGCCCTTACCTGGTCTAGCCTGCATGTCTGTCCAGAGCTACAGCAAGGGCTCTCAAATGCTTTCAGGGATGGGCAATAAATGCAAGTTCAGTCAGCAATGCCCACATCCCATGAACAAATATAAAACAAAGCAAAGGCAGCATAGTGGTTAGCACTGCTGCCTCACAGCACCAAGGTCCCAGGTTCAGTTCTGACCTCAGGCCGCTGTCTGTGTGGAGTTTGCACATTCTCCCCATGTCAGTGTCGGTTTCCTCTGAGTGGACAAGTATTTATAATGCGGCCAAACAAGCTGAGTGGTTCAGCCCGCAAATCCTTCCAAATATGCCAATGGCTGGCAGTAAGAGCGGGAGAGACTCCTGATCAGTCACACTTGCTGTGGAGTGATGCTCCATCAAACTGTAAGCCTCTGGGAACAGACTAAAATTAGCCAGATGGAAACAGACAAACATCTGCCTTAAAGTTTTAAAGTTAAAGTTTATTTATTAGCCACAAGTCACGCTTACATTAACACTGCAATGAAGTTACTGTGAAATTCCTTTTGTTACCACATTCCAGTGCCTGTTCATATCAATGCATCTAACCAGTACGCCTTTCAGACTATGGGAGAAAACCAGAGCACCCAGAGGAAACCCATGCAGATACAGGGAGAACGTGCAGTCTGTACCACTTAAGTTGTAATTTGATATGAAAGAATGCTAGGCCATTTCAGAGGTCAGTTAACAGTCAAGCATGGATATTGTGATGAATAAGAGGCATTTTGGGAGTTAGCTTTCGCAAACATTAAAAATAGCACAGCAAGTGGATAAGACCACAGAGAAAACTAATAGGATGCTAATGTTTATGACAAGAAATATAGAATTCAAGAGAGAGATTGCAGGGGAGTGTCTGTGGTTATGGGTTCTGTGCTATAGGAAGGACATTGAGGCAATAAATTTGATTTGATTTGATTTATTATTGTCACATATATTAACATATAATGAAAAGTATTGTTTCTTGCGTGCTGTACAGACAAAACATACGGTTCATAGAGAAGGAAAGGAGAGAATGCAGAATGTAGTGTTACAGTCATATTAGGGTGCAGTGAAAGATCAACTTAATGCAAGGTAAATCCATTCAAAAGTCTGACAGCAGCAGGGAAGAAGGTCTATGTAAAGAAAGGAATAAAGATATTCACTTTTCATTATCTCTCACTGTCCTACTAAGAATTGAGTTCTTTTAAAGTGTATTACTGTTGTAGTGTAGGAAACTTAATTTACATGCCTTAATTTGCCTATTGATAAACTGTAATATTCCAAAAAAAGTAACTTTGGAATTATCTGGGAAACCATAATAAAATAATGTACATTATTTTCAAATAAGTTATAAGTTATAACTTTAGTTATTCCTGATTAATATTTATCCCTCAATGAACATTGCAGAAAACAGATGATCATATTGTTACCATATTGTTGTTAAAGGGAACTTGCCATGCCCAAATCCGCTACCATGTTTGGTACATTAAAATAGCATCCACACTTCAAAAAATATTTCATTAACTGTAAGGCACATCCGGTAGTTCTAACAATGCTATATAAATGCAAATCTTTCTTTGTGTTCCTCAAGTTTTTGTCTGCACATTTTAAACTGGCTTTCCTGTTAATTTTTGATTTTTCAGTCGGCAGGTGGTGGGTGACTGATAAGAACTTTTCAAAGTCACTTTGAAAAGATCAAAAGGTTTATGGTTCACGTTGGAGCAGATTTATCGATTTTAGTGATATGCCTTGTCGGTTTCTCTGATGGTGAACAGATAACTGCCCGTGTTTATCTGATTGAGGGAACAGGATTAGCCAGGACCCAGGGAGAACTCCATCTGCTCCGAGAGTCGTAGAGGTTTACAGCATGGAAACAGGCCCTTCGGCCCAACTTGTCCACAGCCCTTTTTTTTTAACTACTCAGCTAGTCCCTATTCCCCGTGTTTGGCCCATACCCCTCTATACCCATCTTACCCATGTAATTGTCTAAACGCTTTTTAAGAGACAAAATTGTACCTGCCTCTACTACTACTTTTGGTAGCTTGTTCCAGACACTCACTACCGTCTGTGTAAAAAATGAAATTGCCCCTCTGGACCCTTTTGTATCTCTCCTTACCTTAAACCTATGACCTCTAGTTTTAGATTCCCCTACTTTTGGGAAAAGATGTTGACTATCTAGCTGATCTGTGCCCCTCGTTATTTTGTAGACCTTTACAAGGTCACCCCAAGCCTCCTACGCTCCAAAAAAAAGTCCCAGTCTGTCCAGCCTCTCGTAACTCAAACCATCAAGTCTTGGCAGCATCCTGGTAAATCATTCCTGCAATCTTTCTAATTTAATAATATCCATTCTACAGTGGGGTGACCAGAATTGCACACAGTACTCCAAGTGTGGTCTTATCAATATCTTGTACAACTTCAACAAGACGTCCCAACTCCTGTATTCAATTTTTTGCCCAGTAAAACCAAATATGCCAAATCCCTTCTTCTTCATTTTGTTCATCTGTGACTCCACTTTTGAGGAGATATGAATCTGTACCCTTAGATCTCTTTGTTTTGTAACTCTCTCCAGTGCCCCACCATTAACTGAGTAAGTCCTGCCTTGGATCAATCTACAAAACGCATTTATCTAATTTAAACTCTTATCTGCCATTTGCCAGCCTACTGATCCAATTGATGAAGACCCCGTTGCAATCCCAGACAACCTTCCTCACTGCCCACCGTGCCACCAAATCTTGGTGCCATCTGCAAATTTACTAACCATGCCACCTAAATTCTCATCCAAATCAACAAAATAATGCAGTGGGATCTTTCACATCCACCTGCAAAAGCAAACGTGACGTCTGATCTGAAAGACAGCACATGTAACAGTGCAGCAGTGTCTTAGTACTGCATTTGGATCGTTAGCCCAGATTTGTGAGCTCAAATTTCTAGAATGGATCTTGAACCCACAAGCCAGGCCAGAGAAATCTTGATTTTTAAACAGTGAATGTTGTTAAATGTATGACAGAAGTTAGTGATCGAAGCAGTAATCATGTCAACATTTGATTTGATTTGCTTTGATTTATTATTGTCACATGTATAAGTTTATAGTGAAAAGTACTGTTTGTTGTGTGCTATATAAAGCATGCCATTCATAGAGAAGGAAAGGAGAGAATGCAGAATGTAGTGTTACATTCATAGCTAGAGTGTAGAGGAAGATCAACTTCGTGTGAGGCAGGTCCATTCAAAAGTCTGAGTAGGGAAGAAGTTGTTTTTGAGTCACTTGGTACGTGACCTCAGACTTTTGTATCTTTTTCCCGATGGAAGAAGATGGAAGAAAGAATGTGGGGCCTTAACTGTCCTGGCTGCTTTGCACTGGGAAGTGTAGGGAGGCTGGTTTGCATGATGGACTAGGCTACATTCATAACCTTTTGTAGTTTCTTCTGGTCTTGGGTGGAGCAGGAGCCATACCAAGCTGTGATACAACCAGAAAGAATACTTTCTATGCACCTAAGAACATTTAAAAACAGATTTAAAAGGAAGTTAAGAAAAGAAGGATAAAGGAACATTGGAACAGGATAGGTAGTTGGAATTAAGATAGAGCTCCTGTAAACATCAACACGATAATATGGTCCAAACGGCTTCAATCTGTAATTCTCATGTAATTTTATAACTACCATCTGAACCTGAGATCGGATTACAAGCTTAAAATCTCTCAGAAGCATCTGTTTGGGCTTATATTCTCTGCAGCTGCACTGTAGCTTCTGTTCAGGGATGGTTCTGGCAAGTATTGATGGCTTGGAGCCTTGAAGTACAATGACTGATGTTGTGAGCGCGCAGTAATTAATGGCAGTGATGTAAGCGATCAGCCACAGTTGATTTCTTGGAATAACACAACTAATGCTTAGGCACATACACAAGCAATGGAATGTCTCGGCATGCAGCAAAACCTGAGCAACATTTAGAATTCGGCTCATAAGTGGCAAATAATGCTTGCATCATACGAGTGTCAGGTCATGGCTGATTCCATTGAGAGTTTAAGCAATATCCCTATGGCATCAGCCTCAGCACATCCCACATCATTAACATCTGGGGGGGGGGTCACCATGGAGCAGAAACGCAAATGAGTGAGTCACATAAATATTCCGGCTACAAAAGTCAGAAGCTGGTTATAGGTGGTGAGTAGCTCAGCTCCTGATTGTCCAAAGCCTTTGCAACATCAGCAGAGTGATGTTGATTATTCTTCACTTGCCTGGATGAGTGCAGTTCCCCCCACACACCAGAAGCTCAACAACCTCAAGGACAAAGCAGTCTGCTTGACTGACACCCCATCCAGTTCCTCCACCGCTGACACACAGTGGCATCAACGTACACCGTCCAATAAATGCACTGCATCAACTAGCCAAAGCTCATTCTACAGCATCTTCCAAACCGAGGAGATTAAGGTCATTAGATAGCAGTAGGCTGGGACTATACTCATTGGAATTCAGAAGAACGAGGCCATTCAGCCCACCACGTCTATACTGATTCTTTGACAGTGTTTTATCCATGATGTGGTGATACCAGCTTTGGATTTTGATGGGCAGTAAGAAGTCTCACCACACCAGGTTAAAGTCCAACAGGTTTATTTGGAATCACAAGCTTTCAGAGCACTGCTCCTTCCTCATGTGAGTGCTGAAGTGTTCCATGATTGGAAGGGAACACTCCTTCCCAGCGAGGGTCACGCGATGTCTATTCAGCAGTCAAGGGCATCCAGCCTCTGATCTTTGGGTAAGTGTTCTCCAAGACACATGCCAACGCAGAATTGCCAGCAGAGACTGATCAGCAAGTTATGCACATGAGGACAGCCTCAACCAAGATCTTGGGTTCATGTCACACTATCTGTAATCCCTACTATTTGCCCTGGATTTGCAAAATCTCACTAACTATCCTGGCTTGAGACAATTCACACCTCTTTAACCTGTGATTATCCTCTCTCCACTCGCACTGTCTGTACCTGTAAAGATTTGATTACCTGAAGACTCACATTCCAACCATTAATTTGCAATTGTGTCTCTGTCTGTATATACAATGTTTGTGAACCCTATCTCTTCACTCACCTGATAAATGAGCAGCATTCCGAAAGCTCGTGATTCCAAATAAACCTGTTGGACTTTAACCTGGTGTTGTGAGACTTCTTATAGTGTTTTATCCACGCTCTCTTCCCTGTCCTATTGCTGTAAACCCATGGCCAATCCACTAACCAACACATCTTAAGACACTACGGGGCAATTTAGCACGGTCAATCCACTTAACCTGCACATCTTTAAACTGTGGAAGGAAACCAGAGCACCAGGAGGAAACCCATGCAGACCTGGGGAGAACATGCAAACTGCACAAAGACAGTGACCTGAGGCCGGAATTGAATCCTGGTCCCCAGCACAGCACAGCAATGCTAACCACTGTGACACGCTGTGTATGTAGAGAGAACAGCTGGGTATCTTTTTCTCGAAAAATGTGAAGGCTGAGGAGTGACTTGATAGAGGTCTTTGAGATGGTGGAAAGCTTTGGTAACATGGATATTAGATGTTTCCATTCCTTGGAGCTGGGGCGGGGGGGAGGGCAGAGAAGGGGGATGTAACCAAAACCTGAAGAGGGGGGGGCAGCGGTGGGGGGGGGGGGTACATCACTTATTGTTACCCGTCTCATTCTTTGCAAAGGTCTGGAAAGAGATGCAATGATCTTTTGTCGAGATTCGTCCCAAGCAATACAGTGTTCTATGGGCTCTAGACAGGAATACACAACAAGATAACCACTCATTGTTGTTGAAGAACCAGCAGTTTGCTCAAAAACATTCTCCGTACTCCGTTCCCTCCCCCGCACGTTCCCACTCCTGTAACATGTCCTCCCACAGCAGCTCACCATTGCCTGCTAGTGGGATCTTCCCGTCTCACCGATGTCCACGGCGTTTTGCAAGGCTCACCCAACCCGCCATGTAGGGTCACTTTTAGCAGGACCAGAAGATCCCATTGGTGGGAAGGGTTAGAAAATCCTGCCCGTTATTTGGTCTGTCCGAAAGCTTTTATGTCCTCCAGTGCAAACAGTCAGCGACTGAGTATTGCCAACATGGCACACTCCAAAGTCCAGGATTATGTGCGGATGAAACTCACAGAGGCTCACTAGAGAAGAATATGCAAACTCCACGCAGACAGTGACCCAAGCCGGGAATTGAACCCGGGTCCCTGGAGCTGTGAGGCAGCAGTGCTAACCACTGTGCCACCATGCCACCCAACTTAGAGTGTCACATACTGTATTGGAAAACAATGAACAGTAGTGTAGTTTATCATATCAAATTCGAACTGTAATATAGTTTTACAAATATTTTGAAGGTTTTTTTGAAAGAGAAGCTAATAGATTCAACAGAGAACTCAGGAGAAACCTTTTGACCTGGTGAATAGTGGAATATCATTACCTCAAGGAGTAATTGAGGTAAATAGCATAGAGGTATTTAATTCTTTTTGAGTCAGTCATGTGACATGGGCATCGCTGGCTGGGCCAGCATTTATTGCCCATCCCTAATTGCCCTTGAACAATGGTTTGCCAGGCCATTTCAGAGGGCAGTTGAGAGTCAACCACATTATTGTGGCTCTGGAGACACATGTAGGCCAGGCCAGATAAGAATGGCAGATTCCCTTCCCTAAAGTACATTAGTGAACCAGATGGCTTTTTCTGACAATTGACAATGGTTTTGTGGTCATCAGTACAAAGAACAAAGAGAACAAAGAACAAAACAGCATGGGAAACAGGCCCTTCGGCCCAACAAGCCCGTGCCGCCACCC
Organism: Sphyrna mokarran; assembly: GCA_024679065.1. Taxonomy (NCBI): domain Eukaryota; kingdom Metazoa; phylum Chordata; class Chondrichthyes; order Carcharhiniformes; family Carcharhinidae; genus Sphyrna; species Sphyrna mokarran. The sequence continues at coordinate 5,742,599 of JAGIQG010000023.1, read as the reverse complement.
CGATGTTCCCACATCTACCCGTGATCCCTGTCTATGTTTATAGATCTATGGATTAAAAACCAAGTTTGAGACAATTTAGGGAAAATTTGTTCTGCCAGTTAGCCTAATAGCACATCTTTGGGATGTGGGAGGAAACCGGAGCACCCAGAGAAAACCCACGCAAGCACAGGGAGAATGCGCAAATTCCCACAGACACAGGCCCAAATCCATGTATCTGCACAGCACAGCTATAGTCACTGAGCCTTCATTCCAGATTTTTAACAATTAAATTGAAATTCAACAGAACAAGGCTGGCACCTTAACATTCCCATTGTTTTCGGTGGGACAGAAGGAGAAATAAAAGAGGTGGGGAATTACATTGCTGATTAGGGAGCAGAACACAGCTGTATTGAGGGAGAGGCCACGTTGGAGGGATCTTGTAGTGAGGTACTATGGATGGAACTCAGGAATAAGAGATCACAGTTTTGGGAGTGGGATGTCCAAACAGCCTATAGGAGACAGAGGAGCAGTTGCGAAGTCAAATACTGAAAAGGTGTGAAAAAAGGAGGGTGGTTCTGGTGGCTGACTTTAACTCCCCCCAAATTGACTGGGAATTCCTTACAGTCAGGGACTTGGATGGAGAGCAATTTGTCAGATGTGTCCAGGAGGACTTTTTGATGCAGTATGTTAACAATCCCAACAGAGAGGGGGCCATACAAGACTTAATATCGGCGAATGAGCCAATCAATGGGAGCATTTTCAGATTAGTGACTATAATTCCATAAGATTTCTGGTAGTTATGTATAAGGACAAAACTGGCCCTTGGATGGGCATGCTTAATTGGGGAAGGACCAATAAAGTCCAAATTGGATAGAAACTGATGAATGCGGATTGGGAGCGGCTATTTGAGATCAAACCCACGTCTGGCATGTGGGATGCTTTTAAAGGCCAGTTGGTTGAAGTGCAGGGACAGGTATGTCCCTGGAAAAATGAAGGATAGAAATGGTAGGATTCAGGAACCAAGGATGACAAGGGAAATTGTAAGCTTAGTCAAAAGGGAAAAGGAAGCATATGATAGATCTGAACATCTAAAAACTGACAAAGTCCTTGGGGAAAATAGTGAACGTAGAAAGGAACTTAAATGTGGAATTAGAAGGCTAAAAGAGGCCATGAAATGTCTCACCCCATGGCTTTTAATGCATATATTAAGAGAAAGAGTAGACCCACTCAAGGATAATGAAGGGAAGTTATGTGTGAAACCACAGGAAATGGGTGAAATCCTGAATGGATACATTGTATTGGTGTTCACCAAGGAGAAGGACAATGATGTATGTTGAGGCCAGGGGTTAAGTGTGTGAATGCTCTAGAGAACGTGACTATACAGGGTAGCACAGTGATTAACACTGCTGCCTCACAGTGCCAGCGACTCAGGTTCAATTCCAGCTTTGGATCACTCTCTGTGTAGAGTTCGCTCATTCCCCCGAGTCTCCGTGGGTTTTCTCCGGGTTTCCTCCCACAGACCAAAGATGTGTGGGTGAGATTGATTGGCCGTGCTAAATTGACCATGTGTCAGGGGATTAATAGGGTAAGGTTATGGGAAAATGCAGGAGTCTGATTAGTAAGATTGCAGATGACAGAAAGATTGGTGGAGATGCTGATAGTGCCAAGAATTGTCAGAGGATACAGATAGATTAGAGACTTGGGCACAGAAGTGGCAGATGGAGTTTAATCCGGACAAATGTAAGGTGATGCATTTTGGATGATCAAATTTAGGTGTGAATTATACTGTAAATGGCTGAACCCTTTATTTTTAGGTACTTTAACGTACAGAAGGATCTGGGCGTGCAGGTCCACAGTTCCCTAAAAGTGACAACACAGCTGGCCAAAGTGATTAAGAAGGCATATAGCATGCTTGCCTTCATCAGCAGGGCACTGAGTCCAGGAGTAGGGAAATCACGTTGCAGCTATATAATGATGTGGAGTTGCCAGTGTTGGCCTGGAATAGGCACAATAGGTAATCTCACAACACCAGGTTAAAGTCCAACCAGATGAAGGGGCAGCACTTTGAAAGCTCATGCTACCAAATAAGCCTGTTGGGCTTTAACCTGGTGTGGTGATATTGCAGCTATAAAAACATCAGTTAGACAGCATTTGGAGTTTTATGTGCTGTTCTGTCACCACACTGATGTGAAAGCTTTGGAGAGAGTGCAGAGGAGGTTCACCAGGATATCGCTTGCTCTTGAGAGAGTTGGCTATGAGGAGAGATTGAATAAACTAGGATTGTTTTCACTGGAAAGACGGAGGCTGAGGGGAGAACTGTTAGAGGTCCACAAAATTATGAGAGACAGAGACAGGGTGGATAGTCAAAGGTTTTTCCCAAGGTGGAAGTGTCAATTATAAGGTAAGAGGGGATAGGTCTTTCACACAGAGGGTGGTGAGTGCCTGGAACACATTACCAAAAGATATGATGGAAGCAGGCACATTAGCAACATTTAAGAGGCATCTGGATGGGTACATGAATGGGGGGGGTGGAATAGAGGAATATGGACCAACTAAAGGCAGATTTTTTTTAGTTAGGCTATCATGATCGGACAGGTTTCGGGGGACTGTGCTTTGTTTTTTAATTCCACCATTTGCCGTGGTGGGATTCAAACCTGGCTCCCCTGAACATCAGTTGAGCTTCTGGACTCGTAGTCTAGCAATAGTATAACTAGGCCATCCCCCACCCCCACCACCACCTCCCCCACCCCCCTCTCCCCCACCTGTAATTATATGAAGCTGGATATAAACAGATGAGAGAGCAAAGAAGGGAAGGTAATGTTGATAGGATCCCATAAAAAGGGATGGGAGGAGCATAACCAATGGCATGGACCAATTGGAGCATTGGCCTGTTTCCCTGTCGTAAATTCCATGTGATTTGAGTGTTGAAGTCAGAAGAAGGAGCTACTTGACAAGGACACATATCAATAACACTGTCTCAGAATCAAACCAAAGTGATCAGTGGGTGATATTCTCTGGGATGTTTTCAGTCATTGCTACACTCTAGTGGTTACTCAGAGAATGACAGAAGACACTATCCACGTGGAAAGAAGTTGATAATAAAATTATTACAAACAGATGAGGGACAAAAGAAATTTGATGCTAAAAAAGTTGACATTCACACAGAGATATTACACTGAGTCATATCCATGCTACTCCAGAGGCTGAGAACAAAATCAAATAGGCCAATATTTGATTTGATTTATTATTGTCACATGTATTAACATACAGTGAAATTTCGTTTTTTCTTGCACGCCATACAGATAAAGCATACCATACGTAGAGAAGGAAATGAGAGAGTGCGGAATGTAGTGTTACAGTCATAGCTAGAGTGTAGAGAAAGATCAACTTAATCTAAAAGATCAAGTCTATTCAGAAGTCTAACAGCAGCAGGGAAAAAGCTGTTCTTGAGTCGGTTGGTACGTGGCCTCAGACTTTTATATCTTTCTCCCGATGGCAGAAGGTGGAAGAGAGAATGTCCAGGGTACATGGGGTCCTTAATTATGCTGGCTGCTTTGCCAAGGCAGCAGGAAGTGTAGACAGAGTCAATGGATGGGAGGCTGGTTAGCGTGATGAATTGGGCTACATTCACGACCTTTTGTAGTTTCTTGCGAGTCTTGGGCAGAGCATGAGCCATACCAAGCTGTGATACAACCAGAAAGAGTCCTTCCAAGGTGCATCTGTAAAAATTGTTGAGAGTCATAGCTCACATACCAAATTTCCTGAGACTTCTGAGAAAATAGAGACGTTGTTGGACTTTTTGAACTATAGTGTCAGTGTAGTGCTGATGGAGTGCTGCACTATCAGATGTCCCATCTTTTGGATGAAATGTTAACTGGGCCTTGTCTGTTTCCTCAGGTGCATGTGTGGGATGAGCCCATCCCACGAGGAAGAGCAGGCGAGTCATCCCCCGTGTCCTGGCCAATGTTCATGTAATAAGTCTTCAGAGGCAGACATCCCTTCACCAAAATCCCTTTATTTACAACTCCGACAGCAGTACACAGGGTTTTAGCAGTCAGCAGAGTACCTCTGGGAGTGCCAGATGAACTGACGCTCCCGGTAAAATATAAGGAAAAGACTCCCTGATTGATTCCTCAATTGGGGAGTTCAGACTCCAATTGGCTAACCTCAACACCCTGATTGAAATCATGAAGTTTGTCCGTCAGCCCACACCAGTAAAGCAAGGACCTCAATCCTCAGGGTGGTGAGGGGTTGGTACCTGCCAACCTAAGGATCAGTAGGGAACGCATCACTGCCAGCTCTGATCGGCCATTTTACACTCAAGGGATCATTCCTTGGATGGACGCTCCACCTTGGAGAGCTGCCAGCCAATCAGACCGGCTGACAGTTGTCCAGTCCCCTCCAGGCACAGCACTGCAGTGGCCAGAAGAGATACTGCAGTGCTGTGTGTGAGCCTAATCCCATGACCACACTTCAGGTAAACACCAGGGCTCCCGGGTTGGGAGGGTAGGAAAGGCGCATGGGATTTTGAAGGGTGATGCGGAGGGGAGGAGGGGAGAGGATATGCCAATCTTAGTGTCAGGGATGGGAGAGTGTTCCTGAGAGGAGGGCGTAAAATTCTGGCCAAGGTCATCTGGATAATATCTCATTGTTGTCTGTGGGAGCTTGCTGTGCACAAATTGGTTAATAGATTAGCCATTAACTACAAAGTACTTCAATGGCTGTAAAGCATATTGGGATGTCTTGCAGTCATGAAAGGTGCTATATATAAATGCAAATGTTTCTTTCAAATATCCTTACCAGAGGCAGCTGGCTGAACAGTTAAGGGTGTTGTTGTTTAGTGGGTTGGTGGGCTCACGATGTACAAAGAAGGTCTGCAGCAGTTCTCCAGCTTGGCAGAGTGTGACCTGGGCGGAGGGTGAGTAGAGAGTTATAATCTAGGTGTTGATGTGGGGGAATCTCACGGAGATTCTCCACTGCCCATCGTACTTTGAGGGTGGCACAGTGGTTAGCACTGCTGCCTTACAGTGCCAGGGACCAGGGTTCGATTCTGGCCTTGGGTCACTGTCTGTGCCGAGTTTTCTCATTCTGCGTGGGTTTCCTCGGGGTGCTCTAGTTTCCTCCCACAGTCCAAAGATGTGTGGATTAGGTTGATTGGCCATGCTAAATTCTCCCTCAATGTTCCAAGATGTGTTAGTTAGGAGGGTTAATATGTGGGGGATAGGGCTTGGGTATGATGGTGAATCTATGCAGGCTCGATGGGCCAAATGGCCTACTTTTGCACTGCAGGGATTCTGTGCTGATATTCTGCAGAACTGTATCAGCTTCTGCTATTTGAACATGGTAATCATTGGAAGTACAGAGGAGGTACAGTATGTGACATCAAGATAAACCCGAGCCACTACTAACTGGCTGTACTTGGCGAACTATCATGAAATTAAATATCCCACAATCAATACATTCTATAACTTAGATAATAAAGACACAGCTGATTTCTTTTGCTGCTAAACTTATATCATGCAGCAGAGGGTGCTGATGTACAATAAAACAAATTATTTCCTTTGTCAGTACAGTAAGAAGTCTCACAACGACAGGTTAAAGTCTAACAGGTTTATTTAGTAGCACAAGCTTTCAGAGAACTGCTCTTTCACAGATTAAAGAGGTCTTTATCCTGTGCTTAACCCTTTCTCTAATTGCATTGTCTGCACTTGTGAAAACTTGATTACCTGTTAAGACTTGCATGCCAACCATTATCTTGTAATTGGGTTTGTGTCTATCTGTTTGTGAAAAAAAATCCTGCACTCACCTGTGAAGGACCAGTGCTCCAAAAGCTCATGCTAACAAATAAACCTGTTGGACTTTAACTTGTTTTTGTAAGACTGTGCCCACCCCCCAGTCCATCGCCGGTAACTCCACATCCTTTGTGAGTGTAAATGAGTTTAATTTGGAGGGAAATGAGAACAGTGATATAATTACCTTCCTTCCTTGAAGGCACAGGGTGCTTGCAGTGTTTAAAAAACAATATTTTTATTTTTTTGAAATTCCGAAGCCAACGCTCACAATGGATGGGGCAAGCCCCCAAATCCATCTCCTTGTTTATTCCAGAAACCAATCCTATTCACGGTCCCTACACAAAGGATTAGATTTGAGCTATGATGTGGAGATGTCGATATTGGACTGGGGTGGGCACAGTAAGAAGTCTCACAACACCAGGTTAAAGTCCAACGGGTTTATTTGGCATCACGAGCTTTCGGAGCTCTGCTCTTTCCTCAGGTGAGTTGCTCACCTGATGAAGGGGCGACACTCTGAAAGCTTGTGCTACCAAATAAACCTGTTGAACTCTAACCTGGTGTTTGTTGTGAGATCAGAGCGAAGCTGACAAATTGAGATCTTACACCTGATCTTATGTTTGATTTTTGTTAAAAGGCCGAGCAGTGGTACACGTGTGCAAGCAATGGCTAGACTCTCGGAGAGAAGGGACTTGCATTCTCATCACCCCTTTCACAACCTGAATATGTCAAAGCATGACAGCTGAAATACTTTTCGCTGCTGTAATTGAGGAAATGCAATGGACAATTTTCTGACAGCGCGCTTTCACAAACAGTGAGATGAATGTTTTTATCACACCTACCACCAAAGTTGGTGGGACCAGTTTGTTAGGTATGTTCAGGAGAGAGCTGGACATGGTCCTTGAAGCTAAAGGGGTCAAGGGGTGTGGAGAGACAGTGGGAGTGTGCTACTGAAAGAGCATGATCAACCACGATCATGTTGAATGGTGGTGCAGGCTTGAAGGGCTGAATGGCCTACTCCTGCATCTGTTTCTATAAAGACCGAGGAAGAGAAAGTTGAAGACAAACTTAGACCCCATACCTAAGGAAGGACATACTGGTCTTGGAGGGGATCCAGAGGAGGTTCTCAAGAATGATTCTTGGAATGAAGTGTTTGTTACATGAGGAGCAGTTGAGGAGTCTGGGCCTATACTCGATGGAGTTTAGAAGGATGGGGCTATCTAATTGAAACTTACAGAATACTGAGACACCTGGATAGAGTAGATATGGAGAGGATGTTTCCACTGGTGGGAGAGACTAGAACTCAAGGGCACAACCTCAGAGTGAAGAGACGCTCCTTTAAAAAAGAGATGAGGAGGAATTTCTTCAGCCAGTGGTGAATCTGTGGAACTCATTGCCATAGAAGGGCTGTGGAGGCCAAGTCATTGGGTGTCTTTAAGATAGAGATAGATAGATTCTTGACTGGTAAGGGAATCAAAGGCTATGGGGGAAAGGTGGGAGAATGGGGATGAGAATCATGTCAGCCATAATTGAATGGCGGGGCAGACTCGATGGGCCAAATGGCCTAACTCTGCTCCTAAATCTTATAGTCTAACATTCAGCCCCTTTGGCCCATTCTATCAATCAGTGAGGTCACGGCCCATCTGCATCTTAACCCAGTACACTTGACTTGCAATATCTGTACCCTTAGGAAATATTCTGGTAATATTGTGGTTAATCTGCATAGCTCTCTTTCCAAGGCATTCTGATTCAGAACGAACAATGAAAGGGCTCAGCCTTGGCTCTGGGATCACATTCTAGGTTTCTGAGCCAGCAGGTCATGAGTTCAAGTCCCATCCCAGAAACTTGCATAAAAAGCTAGTGATTACACCCTGTTAGAGATACAGTCTCTCACAAGACGTTAAACTTGTCTACCTACACAGGATGTGAGAGATCCTGTGGTATAACTCAAAGTGTAATGTTCAATTTTACCCTCATCCAGCATATGAAAAGCAAACAAGAAGTGACATTGGCTGCCTGGGAGAATGTCAATCGATTTATTTTCTTTCACAGGACATGTGTGTCACTGATTTGGCCACCATTTGTTGTCCAAATCTAATTGTGTCTTGAGTTGCCACCCATGTAGTGTAGGTTCACCCATCGTGCTGTGAATAAGTGCAGGACTCTGCCCCAGTTCTGATGAAGAAATGGCGATATAATTCCAATTCAGGATGGTGAGTGGCTTGGAGGGAAACTTGTAGATGGTGATGTTTCCATGTGCTTGCTGCCCTTGTCCTTCTAGATGGTAAAGGCAGAAGTTTTGGAAGGAGCCTTGGTTGCAGTGCATCTTGTAGATGATACACATTTCTACCACTGATGGAGGACTGAAAAATATGCAAATTGGGGATTCCATGGATGTTATTGAAGCCTAAGTGCTATTTTAACCAGAGGCCATCCTGGTGGGAGGATGACTACAAAAGGCTTAAGAGTTTTATCTTCTTGTGAAGTTCCTTGAGGAATGAGGAATAACTAAATTCGAAGATTCCTCTGCCCCAGCATCTCCGCACCCTCCCCAGCCTAACTAAAAGGCGCAATTGAACCCATCTTAACCCCAGGTACCAGAGCTCCGTTACCACCGTGCACTGGGTTATCTCTCCTGTTCCCACTAGATTTGTACAGAAGTCAGACTATCTCACTGAGGGCAAGGTCAGAGCACCAGAATGTCCCAGGCTTCATGCTGCTAAGGACAGGTCAGTCCTTCTGCTTTTCTCAGCTGCCATCTGCCGGATTACTCAATGATTGCCATTCCCGGGTGCTTGGTGTGAGCAAGGAGACAGGTGTATCTTCCTGCATTGCATCAGCAGTTCAAAAATAAATGTCATTGGTCATAAAATGCATTGGGATGAATTTGCTGATCAGCAATGATCAGGTTGAATGGCGGGGCAGACTTGAAAAGCTGGATGACCTATTCCTGCTTCTGGTTTCTGTTATTAAAGGTGCTATATAAATGAAATTTCTTTCTTTCCAGAAATCAGTGGAATGATATATTCTTAAAAGATTAAGAATTTTGAGATCTGGCCCATATACTGATTCTCATATTCACATGGAAATTTTTCCCATTATTTCTCCCCTGCCTCTCTCCCCATCATCCTCTCCCTCAGGGTTAATTCTTCTTTTCAAGCTGTGGAAGGGCTGAATAAGCCAATTCACAGAGTTGTTAGGATATCAGAGGAGGCCATTTGGCCCATCATGTCTGCACTGGCTCTGCATGGTTTGCAAACATGGCTTAATGCCATTCCCCCATCTTCTCCCTGTGTCCCTGCACATTGTTTCCATCCAAGTAATCAAGGCAATATGATGGTTCTAGTGGTTAGCACTGCTGCCTCATAGCCCAGGGACCCAGGTTCGATTCCTAAACTGGATCATTGTCTGTATGGAGTTTGCACATTCTTTCTGTGTATGGGTCTCCACTGGGTGCTGCAGTTTTCTCCCAGAGTCCAAAGATGTGCGGGTTAGGTAGATTGGCCATGCTAAATGCCAGGAGAACTAGCTAGAGTAATGGGGATAAGGCCTGGGTGGGATTGTGGTCAGTGCAGATTCGCTGAATCGAATAGCCTCCTTCTGCCCTGTCAAATTCTATCTAATGCCTCGATTGAACCTGCCTCTACTACACTTCCAGGCAGTGCATTCCAGACCCAAACAACTCACTGCATGAAAGTTTATTTCTAGCATCACATTTACTTCTTCTGCAAATCACTTTAAATCTGTGCCATCTCATTCTTAATCGTTTTACGAGTGAGAACAGTTTCTCTCCTCATAATTTTGAACCTCTCTATCAGATATCCCCTCAGCCCTCCTCCTTCCAAGGAGAACAGTCCCAATCTCTCCAACCTGCCCTGATAAGTAAAGGTTCTCATCCTTAGAACCATTCTTGTGAACCTCTTCTGCATTCTCTCCAATGACATCTGAGGAGCATCTGAACACTCTGGGCTCGTACTTGATGGAATTCAGAAGGATGAGGGGGGAATCTCATTGAAACTGACAGAATATTGAAAAACTCAGATAGAGTGGAAGTGGAGAAGATGTTTCTATTAGTAGGAGGGATTAGGGTCCATGGACACAGCTTTAGATTAAAGGGACAACCTTTTAAAACAGAGATGAGGAGGAATTTCTTCAGCCAGAGGGTGGTAAATCTGTAAAATTCATTGCCACAGAAGGCCGTGGAAGCCAGGTCACTGAGTGTATTTAAGACAAAGACAGATAGTTTTTTGATTGGTAAGGGGATCAAAAGTTATGGAGAAAAGGCAAGAGAATGAGATTAAGAAACTTATCAGCCATGATTGAATGGCAGAGCAGACTTGATGGGCTGAATGGCCTAATTTTGTTCCTGTATCTTGTGATCTTATGAATGAGTTTGTATCATTTATATAGTTCAGTGCCCAGAATTGTACACAGTATTCCAGTTGAGCTATAATTAGCGTCTTGTATAAGTACAGCAAAATCTCCTAGCTTTGTACTCTATGTCCCTACTAATAAAGCCCAGAATATGATATACTTTATTAACTGCTCTGCCACCTTCCTGCCACTTTCGATGATCTATGCACAGATACACCCACTCCCTCTGCTCCTGCATCCTTTCAAGGATTTTACCCTGTATTTTGTATTGTCTCTCCATGTTCTTCCCACCAAAATGCATCACCTCACACTACTGCGTTTTGTTCATGATCTCTGCAGAAGCTTCCAATGTCAATTCTTAGAACTGGATGCTAGGAAGCAGGCTAAATGATCTAAGAAAGGGACAACTTCCAAAGCCATGATTTGGGTTTCATTCTATTTAACTGATCACTCACGTGGAAGGCAATGATTAAAGAAGAACCAATACATCACTTAAAGAACTTGTTCCATTGAATTTGGATTATGGCCTCAAGCCATTTAATTGACCACCTTCTTGCCCTTTATATTGGAAGATTAATAAGTCTAACTGATGTTAACGATGTTGGCATTTCTAATGGTAATAAAGTTGGGGTTTTGACTGATATCCTTGTCACGTGTTGCAGCACTGGGCCTTTGAATCACTACCTTGTTGGCCTCTTCAATTGTTATATGTTTAACATTTTCAGCAGCAAGTCTGTTGGAGTGTTGACGAGCAATTGTGTTGGGTTTTTGTCTGCCAGTTTGGTTAGGATATTGAGTGACAATTCTGTTGGGCTTTTGGATGGACATCCCATTGGAATTTCGACCAACATTAGTGTTGCATTTTTGAGCGGTAGCCTTATTGGAATTTTGAACAGTGGCATTGTAAGGAATTTTAGTGATCATGTTATTTGGATTTCTAATGACCACCCTGTTTTGATTTTTCATTGTAGTTGCTGATGACTTTCTACTGATATCTCTATTAGGATGTCTATTGGTGGTTGTCAAAGTGGTCATTATGGGAGTCACCCATGGATTCCTAATAGTTGCCATCAAAGGATTTTGACTGGTGTTCCTCCTTGACATCCGAAAGGGAGTCACCAAAGATTTTCTATTGAGCATTGCCCTAGGGTTCATATTGGCTGTTGCTGAAGGTCTTCCAGTAATGTTTGACCTCGGTTTTTTCATAACAGTTGCTAAAGAGCTCCTAGTAGCGGTTCTACTAGATCTCTTAGCGGCAGTTAGCCAAGCTCCTGTAGTGGGAATCACCGAACAGTTCCTCACAAAAGTTGTCCTTGGCATCTTATTGGTGTTTCTGGGAATCTTAGTTGTCCCAGGAGTGTGAGAGACAATCGCTGAAGGATTTTTCATGGTGCCTGACTCAAGATTCTTAGTTACACTTTTCCAAAGCTTTTTGGTAGCATTGGCCAAATTTTGTTCAAGAAAATCCCCATGAAGCACGTTGGGATGTTTTATTGTGTTATGAATATTATGTGAATGCAAGGTATTGTTGATGGGGGCAACTACATAAGGGTATTTACTGCTTTTAGTGGTTTGGCTTTTAGTGGCAAGTACCCCTCGATTTATAGGTATTGTTGCCCCAGGACTTCTATTGGCTGCCACTTTGTGGCTTTTGGCAATATTTCTCATGGCAATAAAATATTTTTTATTGGCGCGCAGTAATCTCTTTGTGTCAGCAATTAAAGGGATCGTGCACCTGCGTTGGTGCCCATGCCCTTTGGAAATCACATAGAAGTTTTCTAGGTCTGCTGGGTCCAGGCCATTCCCAATAATCTCACTCAGATAGGAGCTGGTATCCGTGTCAGCTGGAAGAGATGCAACAAAAAAGTTTGTTCATCACAACAGCTAAAATACGAGAAAGAAAAAAAACAACCTATTTTTAACTAAGAAAAAATTGCAGATGTGCCTGGGTTAGACTACAGGTGGGGAGTACAGTGCATGGTTCTGGTCCACATTTCAAAAAGGGACATAAAGATAATGCAGATGGTGCAGGTAAGATTCACAAGGATGATAACAAGTTTGAAAATATCTGTTTATCAGGAAGCTCTGAACTAATCGGGGATCTTCACTCTAGGAAACAGGTGCGACTTTCGATATGAGATCTAAAAAGATTATGGAAAGATTTGATGGGCTGGACATAGAGAAAATGTTCCCAGTTGGTGGCAGTGGATGGGTAGGTGGTGGGATGTAATTGGAAGAGGCCAAAACTGGAAACCATAAATATAACTCATCTATCCAATAGGGAATTTGGGAGAAATCTCTTCACCCAGATAGCAGTGAAATTGTAGAACTCAATATCACAAGGAGTGATTAAGCCCAATATCAAGCCTCCCCTTAAATGCATCTATGGCAAAAACGTGGAAAGGAACAGAAGGTAGACATAGTGCCCTCCTCAGCTTGCCCCACGTGGAACATCATTTTGGCTTATGATGAATGATTTGATTTGATTTTTGTCACATGCATTAGCATACAGTGAAAAGTTTTATTTATTACACGCTATACAGACAAAGCATACTGTTCATAGAGAAGGAAAGGCGAGAGTGAGAATGTAGAATATTACAGTCACAACTAGGGTGTAGAGAAAGATCAATTTAATAGAATGCAGGTCCATTTAAAGGTCTGATGGCAGCAGGGAAGAAGCTGTTCTTGAGTCGGTTGATATGTGTCCTCAGACTTTTGTATCTTTTTCCAATGAAAAAAGATGAAAAGGAGATTGTCCGGGGTGCATGGAGTCCTTAATTATGCTGGGCCTCCTGTGTTGTAAATTCACTGTACTCTATCAAGTTTAAGATCATATTTCATTCATAAACTAATTAATAAAGCATAGTTACTGGAACTAGTGATTGCAACTTAATCATAATGACAGGAGGAATTCAGCACAATGTGACTGTTTTAGCTCTTTCAAAGGGAAGTTCAACTCATCCTAATCTCCTGTTCTTGCATTCCTACTTCCCCCACTTTTTATCCAATTCCCTTTTAAAGTCTGCTCTTGAATTGGTGTCCACTATCATATCATATATATTTGAGGAATAGATAGGGTGGATTCTCAGAGACTATTTCCCCGAGCTGAAATGGTCACTACGAGAGGACACAGATTTAAGGTGTAGGGAAGCAAATACAAAGGAGATGTCAGGGGTAGGTTTTTCACTCAGAAGGTGGTGAGTGAATGGAACCGACTGCTGTTGGAGGTTGTTGAGGCAAACTCACTGGGGTCTTTTAAGAGACTTCTGGATGAGTATATGGAAAAGAATAGGATAGGGGGTTATAGATAGGTCTGTGGATTGGTAGATGTGATCGGCACAACTCGTGGGCCAAAGGGCCTGTTTGTGCTGTATTGTTCTATGTTTTATGTTCTATATCAGGTTATTCATTCCATATCCTAACCATTATATTAACCAGAACAAGCCACTTGGCAGCACAGAGCATTCAGTAAAATTTTGATAAGTGTGATAATACTGTGTCTTTAAGAGATGTATTTCAGTCATGTTTCTGAGCAGGATATAAGAAAAAGATCTGGTCTAATACTGGGGCTGCTGGGTCTGTAACTAACAGTTACTACTGCCACTTCAGTAATTGCTGGAATGTTTGTTTTCATCTGGGCTATCTGCTGTTATCTTGTTTCTCTGTTTTCCTCTGGGGTAGAGTAGGACTTGATTAGGTTGATTGATAGAAAAATCGGATGACTGGGTGGAGCTAGGCTTACGCAGAGAAATCAAGCTCAGTTTGTTGCTTGGGAACTTTAGCGAGTAGTCGCTTTTTCTCTCTCTGGATTTGAAGATTATATTCTGTAAAAGAAATTCTACAATTTCACTGCTATCTTTTTCTGAGATTCTGTTATTTGTGGGCAGATCTTTCTCTGGAGGTTGTTGTATGAAAGCCAGAAGACAGGTGTCAGTCTGGATCTCTGTCCAGGGGTGTTACAAGGCTGGAAATCTAGCATTATTGTGATCATATCTGTTTTTGGTGCTAATTGATTCTGAAGAAAGAATTTATATCTATAAAGATATTGTTTATAATTGGAACTACCATGATAGCTAGTTGTTGAAAGTTATACCTGGTCATGTTTAAGTATTTCCAAACAGAGGAGCAGGGAGGATTATTAATGCGCTGATAGAGTGCAAACCTGGAGTGTGTGTCAAGTAAGTAATGATGTGGAGATGCCGGTGTTGCACTGGAGTAAGCACTTGGCCTCTTGCTCAGCCCCAATTTTAATTGATAGCTGTGCTTTCAGATGTCTTTGGGTAGGCACAGTAAGAAGTCTCACAACACCAGGTTAAAGCCCAACAGGTGTATTTGGCAGCACAAGCTTTTGAAGTCTCAAGCTCTTTCATCAGGTGAGTGAGGAGTTCTGTTCACAAACAGGGCATATAAAGACACAAACTCAATTTACAAGATAATGGTTGGAATGCAAGTCTTCACAGGTAATCAAGTCTAAAAGGTATGGATAATGTGAGTGGAGAGAATAAAGGCACAAACTCAATTGACAAGGTAATGGTTAGAATACAAATCTTCACAAGTAACCAAGTCTTACCTGGAGCTTGAGACTCCAAAAGCTAATGCTGCCAAATAAACCTGCTGGACTTTAACCTGATGTTGTGAGACTTTTTACTAAGTAAATAATTACAGTAAACTTCTCTGTGTGTGGTAAGTGCACTTTTTACCAAGGTGAGTCAGTTGACTACTGTTGACAAATTGTTTAATGTCTTTAACTTTATTTTTGTCAAGTTGGATCAGGGGCTTTCACAATCCATCAATATGGATATCAGAAGATTCAATAAAACAACATAGCAAAATGTCCCAAGGCATTATAACACACTATTTGACCAAAGCTATGCAAGGAGATATTAGGATGGATGACCAAAGCTTGGTCAAAAAGATAGGTTTTAAGAAACATTTTGATGGAAAGGCTAGAGATAAAGAGGTGACAAGATCTAGGAAGAGAATACTTGGCTGCCTCTGCTATATAGAGAGGCAATGGCATCTTGACAGCACGGCTATCAATAAAAATTGGGGCTGGACAACAGGCCAAGTTTGGAGAGGTGCAGAGATTCTGGAGAGCTTTTGGACTGGAGGTAGTTTCAGAGGTAGGGAGGTACAAGACCATGGAGGTGTTCTGAAGGCAAGGATGAGAATTTTAAAATTGATGAAGTTGCTAGACTGTGAGCGAATGTAGGTCAGTGATTGAGTGGGTGATGGGTGAGCAGGATTTGGTACAAGTTAGGATTTAGGCAGCAAATTTTTTATGGTGTGTAAACTACTATTTCAAAGCTGCATTAACACTGGAAGCATAGTGTGTCTTAGAGATTGGGAAAAGATTATTGGAAGATGGGAGGTTGGGGAGTTTGAGCGGAAGGCAAGAGGTGGAAGAGCGAGGGCGAGTTGGGGGGGGGTCAGACTATAGTAAGTGGTTTTTCAGAGGAGTTTTATTAAAACCGTCTCCTACCAATTTTTTCAATAACGTTGCCCATCTTAAGCCAATATCCCTGTTGACTTGACCTCTTCCGTCCCGTGTTATAGAGAGCTGATATCACACAGCAATTCAAGTACTATTTAAGAAATTGGAGAAAAGAATTACAACCAGAGTAAAGATTATAAAATTGTCTTGTTTATATCCACAATGTTGTTTATGAATGTAGAAAATTACTTAGTAAAGTTATTTTTTTATTTGGGAAGGGAGATAATTAAATGTTCCCTTTCATTCAATTTATTCATCTGTGGGACATGGACATCACTGGCTGGCCAGCATTTAATATCTATGCCAAGTTATTGGACAGCACAATGGCAACAATGATTAGCTCATAGTGCCAGAGACCCAGGTTCAATTCCAGCGTTGGGTCACTGTCAGTATGGAGCTTGCATGTTCTCCCCATATCCATGTATGTGGGTTTCCTCCGGGTGCTCTGGTTTCCTCCCACAGTTCCAAAGATGTGCGGGTTAGGTTGATTGGCCATGCTAAATTGCCTTTAGTATCAGCGGAAGTAACAGTATAAATACATGGGATTATGGAGATAGGACCTGGGATTGGTGTTGGTGCAGGCTCGATGGGTCAAATGTCCTCCTTCTACACTGCAGGGATTTTATGATTCCATGCCTGAGGGCAGTTAAGAGTCAACCACATTTCTGTGGCTCTGGGGTCACACGTGGACCAGACCAGGTAAGGACGGCAGATTTCCTTCTCTAAAGAACATTAGTGAACCAGATGGGTTTTTCTGACAATCAGCAATGGTTTCATGGTCACCAGTAGATTCTTAATTCCAGATATTTTATATCTGGAATCCCACCACTTGCTGTGGTGAGATTCGAACCCAAGTCCCCAGAAGATTAGCCAAGTTTCTGGATTAATAGTCTAGCGATAATACCACTAAGCCATCACCTCTCTATATAGCAGAGGCAAAATATCCCTTGGTTGTCTTTTGAAGGGAAATTTTAGGAGAGTTCTTCCCAGTGTCTGCACCATTATTCATGTGGCCATTGCCTCCCTGTAAGTGTAAGGTACAATGTGTCATTCATATCTTTAAGTTGAACATTTTTGATCCAAAAATCCGATAAAGTGGCCTTTTAAAAATAAAATGTCTGTCACATTTCACAAACAAGGCCCATCTTTGCTATGAAGATAAAGTTAAGGTAATTGCAAAAAGAACCAAAGGCAAAATGAGGACAATGTTTCTTTGCAGTGAGTTTTTATAACCTAGGGTGTGTTACCAGAAAGGGCAGTGGAAGGAGAACCAGTAATAAATTTCAAAGGAGAATTGTCAGTCTTTCCTCACAAATTATTGCTCAGTGTAAAAGAAATTCTGCTGGCTGTTAATCTCTACTGAAGCTCCTCTGAAACAAGTTGTTTAAAATAGGCTGAAAATGGTTCAAAAATTGGTAGGCAGAGGGCTCTGGGCGTATGGGTACAGAGGTCACTGGAAGTGGCAACGCAAGTGGAGAAATTAGTCAAGAAGACATACGGCATGCTTGCCTTCATCGGCCGGGGCATTGAGTTTAAAAATTGGCAAGTCATGTTGCAGTTTTATAGAACCTTAGTTAGGCCGCAATTGGAATACAGTGTTCAATTCTCGTCACCACACTATCAGAAGGATGTGGAGGCTTTAGAGAGTGTACAGAAAAGATTTACCAGGATGTTGCCTGCTATGGAAGGGATTGGTTATGAGGAGAGGTTGGAGAAACTTATCTCGTTCTCACTAGAACGACAGAGGTTAAGGGGTGACCTGATAGAAGTCTACAAGATTATGAGGGACGTGGACAGAGAGGATAGTCAGAAGCTTTTTCCCAGGGTGGAAAAGTCAATTAGTAGGGAGCATAGGTTTAAGATGCGAGGGGCAAGGTTTAAGGGAGATGTACAAGGCATGTTTTTTACACAGGGGGTGTGTGGGTGCTTGGAATTTGCTGCCGGAGGAGATAGAGGAAGCGGAAAGGATAGTGACTTTTAAGGGGCAATTGGACAAATATATGAATAGAATGGGAATAGAAGGAAATGGTCCCTGAAAGGGTAGGGAGGGTTATATTCCGTTGGGTAGCTTGGAAGGCCGAAGAGCCTGCTCTTGTGCTGTAATTTTCTTTGTTCTTTGACTATTTCCCCTTGGCCAAGCTCAAAGAAATGAGGGGACTTAGAGCCAAGGCTAAGACCCTAAACCAACTTTGTGAGACCTTATGAGCACCAATCCGTGTCCCACCATAGTGTGATATTCCAGTGGGCTGCATTCACTCAATTCTCATAGAATCCCCACAAGTGCAAAAGGAGACCATTCGGCCCATCAAGTCTGCACCAACCACAATCCCACTCATAATAGCCCTATCCCCATAACCCCATGCATTTACCCTAACTAGTCCCCTTGATATGAAGGGGCAATTTAGCACGGCCAATCCACCTAACCCATACATCTTTGGACTGTGGGAGGAAACCCACACAGACACGGGGAGAATATGCAAACTCCACACAGGTCAGGAAATGAACCCAGGTCCCTGGCGCAGTGAGACAGCAGTGCTAACCACTGTACCATTGTGCTGACCACCTAGGAACACGAGTCTTTTAAGAAGAGGCCATTCAGCCCCTCAAGTATATTCTGTACACAATTAAATCTTGGTCGATCTGTAACTCAACTCCATTCACCAATCTTTGTTATATATAACTGAGTGCCCTTGCCTAACAGTGTTCATAGATTCCTACAGTGCACGAGAAACGTTGTGTTAACTTCAATTCTACATAGCATGCATCATACACGCAACAAAGTAACTCCGGGATGACTTAGTGAGTTGTTGCAACATCACACAGACCACATTCAATCTGCGGTCTGTGAAAAATTGGTCAAACCTGCTTACTTTAGGCACAGCTGTTGGATTTTCTTTAATGTTAATGAGTTGAAACGGTCACTGGATTTCCCCCCAGGGTAGTGAGCAGCAATTGCTATTAGTGGCCTCATGGGAATGGCGAATGGAAATAGCTACTGAGTAGTGAGTCCAATCTGTTGGATTCTCCTAGGGCTACTGAATGGGAATGTTATTGGATTTACTCGGAGCTAATGGGCAGGATCATTAGCCTGGGTTTTCTGTTCCCGATGGAAAGTACCCGATTGCGTGTTGGACAAGGAGAGGATCTGATTTTGCTGTGATCTTGTCCAATGGTTGAACACTGCGCTGACCCATACATTAAAGATGGCAACCGAGCAAAGTGCCAAAAATGCTGTGAAAATGGCAAGACAGTACATTCCAAGGGGAAAGCTAGAAAGAGTTAATAAAATAAACAAAGCACATAGTAAGAAGTCTCACAACACCAGGTTAAAGTGCAAAAGGTTTATTTGGAATCACGATCTTTTGGAGCGCTGATCCTTCATCAGATCTTGGACTTTATTCTGATGTTATGAGACTTCTTACTGTGCCCACCCCAGCATCTCCACATCAAAGCACATAGTGGAATCAAAGAATCCCTACAGTGCAGAAGGAAGCCATTTGGCCAATGAATCTACACAGACTCAGTATTTTATAACCATCTACCTGATCCCTGTAACCCCGAATCCACCTTACCTACGTAACTTGGGACACCTAAAGGTTAATTTAGCATGGCCAATCCACCTAATCTGCACATCTTTGGACTGTGGGGGGAAACAGGAGCATCGGGAGGAAACACAGGCAGACACAGGGAGAACGTGCAAACTCCACACAGGCAGTGGTCCAAGCCGGGAATTGAACTTGAGTCCCTGATGCTGTGAGGCAGCAGTGCTGCCACTCTCCCACTGTGACAAGAACAATGGTACGTAGAAGTACCGTGCAAATCAACCCGTCCTGCAGCTTAAACATAATTCCCTCTGAAGTGGAAAACCTTAAACCAGTTCCCCATATTATAAATAATGTTAGACATTTAAAATAAATTAAAACTCATTCAGTAAGCAGCACTGTACCTGTAAAGTAACCTCGAGGGAATCAGAGGAAGACTAAGGACATGGATCTCATTCATGCACAGAATTTAAAGACAAACATGGCTCCTCCCCTCAGAAACTGATTCACTGCCTTTCCATCCAACCAGACTGTTAGAAACAACCCATAAAACACAATTTAGACCAGCAGAGGAATGTGCAGTGCGTGGGAAGGTAGATCATTTGTGTGCAATACCTCACTAATCACTACCAGTGTGTACAGGATGTTTCTAAATTGGCAATGAAAACATTCCTCGATGAAGGAATGTTAGCAAGACCCATTCCATTATTTTAACAAAACAACTCTCCTTGCAAGTGCTAATTACGATGAATGGGTGCCCACATATGAAAGATCGCGTTTTCAATGCAGGAGCCTAGACATTATTAATAAAATCAGTGTAAACTGGCTTGTTCATCATTTTAGCAGGCATGTTAACATGCGTATTTTAAATATCAGGTACCACCCTTAGTGTAGCAGGTAGTTTTCTCATCAGAAAATTATGGGCGGAATTTTACCAGCAAGTTCGACCGAGGTTCACATGGTCCCACCTGAGAATGCCGTTTTCTGAGCATTCAATTAATAAAATAATTGAATAGAGGCAGGCGTGCCTGTAAGTTTCCAGCCTCTGGGTATAAATTGGACAGTAAGAAGTCTCACAACACCAGGTTAAAGTCCAACAGGTTTATTTGGTAGCACAAACCACTAGCTTTGGGCCACTGCCTGTGTGGAGTTTGCATATTCTCCCCATGTCTCTGCTACCAAATAAACCTGTTGGACTTTAACCTGGTGATGTAAGACTTCTTATTGTGTTTATCTCAGTCCAACACCGGCAACTCCACATTATAAACTGGACTCCAGAGATGTGAACAAAAAAAACTAGACTGAGACTCTCAGTGTGTTACTGAGGGAGTGCTGCACTGTTGGAAGTACCACCTTTGAATGAGATGTTAGACCCATCAGATGGATGTAAAAAAATTTCTAAATACTCTGAAATGAAGGAAGGCAAGTTCATTCTATTTATCCCTCAACTAATGTTAAAAAAAATTAATCATTGTCACATTGCTTCATGAAATCTTGTTGTATGTAAATGGGCTGTTGTGCTTTCCTACATTACTGCAATGACAGCTTCAGACCTACTTCAACTGTTGAATTTTGCTTTGGAAAATAGTGAGGTTATTAAAGATAAGAACATAAAAACTGGGAGTAGAAGTTGGCCATCTGGCCCCTCAAGCCTGCTCCACCATTCAATAAGATCATGGCTGATCTTTTCATGGGCTCAGCTCCACTTACTCGCCCACTCGCTTACCATAACCCTTAATTCCTTTACTGTTCAAAAATTTATCTATCCTTTCCTTAAAAATATTCAATGAGATAGCCTCAACTGCTTCACTGGGCAGGGAATTCCACAGATTCATAACCGTTTGTGTGAAGAAGTTCCTCCTCAACTCAATCCTAAATCTGCTCTCCCTTATTTTGAGGCTATGTCTCCTTGTTCCAGTTTCACCTGCCAGTGCAAACAGCTTCACTGCTTCTATCTTATCTATTCCCTTCATAATCTTATATGTTTCTATAAGGTCTCCCCTCTTTGCCACATAAATGCAAGTCAAACTCTTTCCTTTAAATAGTTGAGTCATACTTGTTTTTCTCCCACTCAGTGCTTTTGGCTCTTGATATTTTAAGATTGTGCTGACTCAGGGTGACCAGAAAGGAACAGATAATACATAATCGGGAATTTGAAAAAAAACCCTTCAAATTTTAAACTTGGAATAAAGGCAAGAACTTGGTTTTCTGTTTCCTTACCCCTAACCATACACGGCAGTGATAGGATCTTAACTAATCCTTCCCAGATGGCTAGTGTCAATACTGCATGCATTACTGGAGCAACATTATTCAATGAAAATGTTTGACAAAAAGCAAAATCAAATGCTCAAGTTAATCACAATTCTTTATAAGTTGTTTCATTGTTCCACTGTTTTGGTGACAAAAATTTTCCCCACCCCATTAAAGTTCTCATTGTGGAACACTATGTTCGCAGAGGTGGTAGGCGAACATTGTTTTCATTTAGTTTGAAGGTTAATTGAAACCAGAGGATCAGTTTTAATTCCAGGAGATGTCAATTCTGGGAACAGTCAGCACAATGTCCATTTCAGGCCTGTGGACATTATAGTCAGAACACTCCATTGTGATTGCCTCACAGAATTAGAAGTACATGGATTACCAAGCACCAGAGAGGCTTAGTGACACATTTGTCTTTGTGGTTCTGTCATTTGTCTATAATTGGAGGATGGGTCATAGATACATGCGGCTTGCTCCTTTGTTACTCAATCAGGGGATAGACTTCATTTTGGGACAAATGGAACGACCTCTAAACAATGGAGAGAAGGTGATTCATCACCAGCTTCTCAAAGACAGCTAGAGATGGGCAATAAATGCTCAGTTTGCCATTTCACACCCATGCACCACAAAGGTTTAAAGAATATCAATGAAATAATTATTTTTCTAAGATGAAAACAATTTACATAAGGCAAGGGATTTCCATGCAAACTTATTAATAATGCAAATAGCCGTGATCCAGTAAGGATAATGGTACAAGACACTTGAGAATTATGCAAGAAGCAACTAACTGCTTTGATAGAGTTAAATTTCCATGGAAGAATTAAGTGGATGGATCAAATGGCTTCCCTTATCTATAGCTATCACCATTCAGCCCACTGTGGCAGTGCTGGCTCTTTGAAAGCCAATTACTCTCAGTTCTCAATTATCTTCAGAATGTGACTACCTTTTCCCTGGGGCAAGCTCAGTTGTAATTAATAATTTGATGAGAAGGGAAGATAATTACTAGTGGTTTAGAACTTTATTTGTCATGATGTTGTGCATGGGCTATGTGGAGCATTCCCTGTTCCAGTCCTACTTTGGCTCCCTTCCACAACTCCTTTGTCGTAACATCGATGAATATTTTGATACCACTTCATGCTGTTGTCTGGACTTTGAAAAATTGATCAATTTTGCTTCCAATTTCCACCACTCCTCCATCTTCACATGGTCCATCTTTGACACTTCCCTTCCTTGATCTCTCTGTCTCAATTTCTGGTGATAAACTGTCCATCAGTATCCATTACAAGCCCACCATCTCCCACAACTACCTTGACGACAACTCTTCACACCCTGCATCCTATACGGACTCTGTCCCATTCTCTCAGTTCCTTCTGTCGTATCTGCTCTGATGATGCCACTTTCCAAGATAGTGATGCCAATATGTCTCCCTTCTTCCTCTTTCGTGGTTTTCCACACATTGTGGTTGACAGGCTCTCAGCTGTGTCAGACTGACCACCTGAGTCATTGCTGTCATTGTACCCCCCCTTCCCTCCCAGAACCAGGATAGGGTCCATCTTGTCCTCACTTTTCACTCACCAGCCTCTGCATTCAAATGTTCATACTCTGCCATTTCTACCAACCCCAACATGATACCATAACTCAACATATCTCCCACTCCTGCAGCACCCCACCCACCACCCCTCTCACCCTTCTTAGTGTTCCACAGAGGCCAGTCTGCCAATCTCTCCAGGATACCTCGGTTCACTCCTCCATCATATCCAATACCTCACCCCCTCCCCATGTGATTGTACATTATGAGACACTTGCCCCTTTACCTCCTCCCTGCTGACTGTCCCAGGTTCTAAACATCTCTTGCAGGTGAAGCAGAGCTTCATGTGCACCTCCTTCAATTTGGTCTATTGCATTCGCTGCTCCCAATGTGGTCTACTCTACATCAGAGAGACCAAACGTAGACTGAGCAATCGCATTGCTGAACACCTTCGGCCCATCTGCAAACAGAATCCAGAGCTTCTTGTCGCTTGCCACTTCAACTCACCACACTGCTCTCCTGTCCACATGTCCATCTTTGGCTTTTTGCAATGTTCTAGCGAACCTCAATGCAAACTGAAAGAACCACATCTTATCTTCCAATTGGGCACATGAAAGCTTTCAGGACTGAACACTCTGAGTTCAACAGCTTCAGAGTGTAAACTCTTCAACTCCACCTTCACCCATTCCCATTTATTTTATTTCATTTTGTTTCATGTTATCATCCTTCCTTCTCACCTTCATCTTCTACTTTCCATTCCAACTCTCCCCTCTTTTCAGGTTAGCTGCCATAATCCCCAGACATCCTTAAACAATCTATATCTCTGTTCTGCCATTCATTCATTCTGATCACTTAATGGGATACATTTAGCACCTTCTCAGCCTTTGGTATACTTAACAAACATTTCCTTTGTTCCATTCCACCCTCCCCCAACACCCTCATAGCATAAATCTATGCTGATTCTTTTTGCTCTCAGTTCTGATGAAGGATCGCCAAAACTTGAAACGGTGGCTCTACTCTCTCCCACAGATGCTGTCAGACCTGCCAAGATTTTTCATCATTTTCTGTTTTTGCTTTAGATTCCAGCATTCACAGTATTTTTGCTTTTAGACTATTTAATCTCTCTTGATAGAACATCCCTCTGAGCCCAGGAATTAGCCTGGTGAATCTCCATCGGACTGCCTCCAACATTTCTCTATCCTTTTTAAGAGGACCAAAACTGTACACAGCATTCCAAATGAGACCTCACCGATACCCCAGACAATTGCAATAAAATCTCCCTATTCTTAAACTCCAATCTGTTTACAACAAAGGCCAAATTGTGGAGTTAAAGGGCTGCCCTGTATATTTTTTTTCATACTGCGCAGGGCAGCAGAAGTGGCATAATGGTTACCACTGCTGTCTCACAGCACCGGGAACCCTGGTTCTAATTCCTGATTTGGGTCACTGTTTGTGCAGACATTGCACATTCTCCCCGTGTCTGCGTGAGTATCCTTCAGGTGCTCCGGTTTCCTCAGTCTGAAAGACATGCGTTAACCATGCTAAATTCTCCGTCTGTGTACAGGAACAGGCATCAGAGTGTGGCGACAACGGGAATTTTACAGTAATTTCTTTGCAGTGTTAATGTAAGCCTACTGTGACACTAATAAACAAACTTAAATCTGTGTTTACTGTTCAAAGTTCCTGTTTATTCAGTTTCCTTTCACAGCATGTTGGATTTCAATTGCAACAGCTGCTCGAATGATTTAATTTTAAGTATGGAGATCCCTTGCGTTAATAATTATTAATAGGAAGTGTGGGAATATGTAAAATCCTTCATTATTTTATTAGTAAAGACTTGAGTCACTTAGATTTCCGATTTGAGGGGAAGTGGTGGCCAAGTGGCATTATCACTAAAATATTAATCCAGAAACTTACCTAATGCTTTGGGGACCCAGGTTTGAATCCTGCCACGGCAGATGGTGGAATTTGAATTCAATAAAAATAATCTGGAATTAAGAATCTACTGATGACCATGAAACAATTGTTGGGAAAAACCCACCTGGTTCATGAGTGTCCTTCAGGGTAAGAAATCTGTCATCCTCACCTGGTCTGACCTAAATGTGATTCCAGAGCCACAACAACTCTTAAATACCCAAGGGCAACGAGGGATGGACAATAAATGCTGGCCAGCCAGCAATACCCACATTCCCATGAATGAATAAAAAAATACATTTCTTTTGAATTCTTAGCTCTCAAAACTTATTTCTTGATTTACTAAAATGAGACATCTATTTAATGAACAGGTGTGTTGGCCAGGAGGCCAGCTCACTGCAGCATTGACTGTTAAACGAGTAGGAATTTGCAACTGGAGACAAAACCTGGGGGCAAATCACGACCAGACCAGACCACACCACGCCACGCCACGCCACGGCAGGTCAACCAGTGACTTTGACAGAATGGAGAAAGTAAAGACTCTCATGTGCATTGCAGTTTGAACGACTATACATGTTCCATCTTATAACCAACAAATTAACATTGAAGCACAGTCTTATAACGTAGTCAAATGTGGCAATTTATGCACAGCAGTGTGATAATGATCTGATAATCTATTTGTTGTGACGTTAATTGAGGTTGTCCACTAGAATGAACTCTTCTCTTAGTTGAAATAGCGCTTTCAAACGTGTTTTAAGTCTGCCCTCTCAGGTGGGCCACAGTCACAGAGGTTTACAGCATGGAAACAGGCCCTTTGGCCCAACATGTCCATGTCACCCTTTTGTTTTAACCACTAAGCTAATCCCAATTAACGGCCAAATCCTCCATAACCATTTTAGTTTATAACTAAACACTTTTTAAAAGGCAGCATCGTATCCGCTTCTATTACTACCTCTGGCAGCTTGTTCCAGACACTCACCACTTGCTGAGTGAAAGAATTGCCCCTCTGGATCTTTTCCTATCTCTGTCCTCTCACCTTCTATCTATGCTTTCTAGTTTTAGATTCCCCTATCTTTGGAAAAAGAATTTCATTCTTGGTTTAGTGTCTCATTCAAAAATTCTGCATTTCTGTCAAAGAAGCACTCCCTCAGTATACTTAGAATTTGTGCCCAAGTCTCAGACATGTGACTTTGACACAGCCTTCTAACTCCAGAGGTAAGCGGGTATCAACTAAACGTCTGCTATCAGGAAGTTGGAAAAATGTAATCTGCCTCTGTGGTTGGGATATTTAGTGAAGGGAAAATGATAACTATTAAAAAGTTGGATATGGATTTTAAGAAAAACAATCAATATTTAAAAAGGAAGCATGTAAATGTTTACTTACAAGCACAGTTCCTCTGCTTAGGAAACTGAAACAAGTATTGCTCTTGGCCATTGTTGAAATGAAGAACAAACATTTTAAAAATTGTTTTTAAAAAAGCCAGGAGAGAAAAAAAAAACAGGAAATGTTTGCAGGCATAGTTAGCAGAGCTGCCTTCACAATTCTGGCTTGGGTGACTGACTATGTGGAGTTTGCACATTCTTGCCTGTCTATGTGGGTTTCCTCCGGGTGTTCCTGTTTCCTCCCACAGTCTAAAGATGTATAAGTTAGATGGATTAGCCATGGAAGGTGGGCTTGGGTAAGATGTTCTTTTGGATAGTCGGTGCAGACTCAATGGGCCAAATGGCCTCCTACTGCACTGAAAGGATTCCATGATGAAGGAGGGAAGTTCTAAACTGTTTCCAGCAAATTGGGAAATTTATATGTGGGTTAGCACAACATAATCACAATAGTTATTGAATTGTTGTAAAACCAACTGTTGGAATCTGGAATTAAGAATCTACTGTTGACCATGAAACCATTGTTGATTGTCAGAAAAACTCCTCAGTTTCACTAATGTCCTTTAGGGAAGGGAATCTGCCAACCTTATCTTATCTGGCCTATATGTGACTCCAGAGCCACAGCAATGTGGTTGACTCTCAACTGCCCTCAAGTAACCAGGGACGGGCAATAAATGCTGTTCAGCCAGTGATGCCTATGTCCCAGTTATTTCTGGGAAGGGAGTCTATCATTTAGTGCCAGACTTGGATCTGTGAATCTCTTAGTCCCATAGCTGAACGGTTGACTGAATGCCTCCAGAAGTTTAAATGAATGTAGTGTAAATGTAGTCTTGCTAATGAAGATTAAGTTCTGCAAACGAATATCTATTTAAAAAAGAGGCATGTCAACAAATGGGTTGAAAACTGCATTCAAGCAGAGTAAGGAGCAAAGATTTACGCAAAAGCAATTTTTCGACGTTTATTACCTAGACAAGCAAAATATTTACAAAAGACTTCCAGAACGAGATTATAGTATACGTTTAAAAGTTAATTCGGAAAAATTCTGACAGAAATCCAAGGGTCAAAACATCGCCTCCATTTGGTACGAGCTAGGCTGTTGTCATCCCAGGAAGTTTTTTGCAGTTTCGTACAGGTTCAGAGATGGCACCAGTTTTTCCATTTCCAGCATATTCACTGTTTATACGTCTCAATGTTAACTCTTGCACAAGCGATCCCAGTAAAAGTTACAAAATCGCCCAGCTGGTACTGTAGTTCACACATGTGGATGTACAATATGTACACTACTGAAAAAAAGTTTGTTTTTTTTTCAGTAGTGTACGTATTGTACATCCACATGAGGAACAAATTTAGGCACCCTGTGCTTGTTGAGCGTTACAGGTCAGAAGCACATTAAAACTCCTTCTCTACTCTGCAGCAAACCCCATTGCACCAGCATGGAATTTTTCTCTATACCAACCTTTGAACAAGAGTGTAAATTAAGCAGTTTTGTGCTGTGTGATTACCCCTACTAGGAAAGAAACTAAAGCTGCAGACTAATATCTTGCAAGACTCCACAGACTTTTAATGGGTTTAAAGCTCGAATGAAAAGGGGAAAGGCTCATGCCTAGTCCTCTACACCTCTTGAAAAGCTAGCAGTCCTCTCACTTACACACAAAATCTGAATGGGCTTCCAGAAATTTTAGCTATGAGGATGTAAATCAGGCATAAAGACAATAAAGGGTCTTTCAGTTGCTTTGGCTAAGGCCTGCTGCTTTAAGTGTCATATAGTGAGTATTTCCTAGAATCAAGGATCCCAGGCAAGGACCCCATCCACAAGAGCCGCCAGTTTGTGTCAGTACTACATCCATTCAAGGCCAAGGATTGTGGATGGATACAGGTGAGTGATAGAAGGAAAGAAGAAAGATGGTAAGGGGGAGGAATGGTCAAGAGCAAGGGGCTGGTTGGTGCCTCTCAGCAAACACCTTTCCTGATGTCAGGTGCTTAAATCAGGTACCAAGTACCTTTGAGCACCCTCCTCCTATCTTCCCGCCCTGAGCAAAGACGGTACTATAATACTCTTTGTTTTTTAAGTTCCCTGCATGGCAATTCCCCTACTGGATAGATTGGTACTTCTTTCTCTCAAACATAGAAGGCTGAAGGGTGATCTTAGAGAGT
This sequence comes from Sphyrna mokarran, assembly GCA_024679065.1. Taxonomy (NCBI): domain Eukaryota; kingdom Metazoa; phylum Chordata; class Chondrichthyes; order Carcharhiniformes; family Carcharhinidae; genus Sphyrna; species Sphyrna mokarran. Next base: position 5,714,189 of record JAGIQG010000023.1, on the reverse strand, counting down.
CTATAAAATAATGAAGGGCATAGATCAGCTAGGTAGTCAATATCTTTTCCCAAAGGTAGGAGAGCCTAAAACTGGACAGCAGAGGTTTAAGGTGAGAGGGGAGAGATACAAAAGGGTCCAGGGGGACAATTTTTTCACGCAGAGGGTGGTGAGTGTCTGAAATAAGCTGCCAGAGGTATTAGTAGAGGCAGGTACAATTTTATCTTTCAAAGGGAGTTTAGACAGTAACATGCGTAAGATGGGTATAGAGGGATAAAGACCAAATGTGGGCAACTGAGATGAGTGTAGGGGTTTAAAAAAAAGGCGGTATGGACAAGTTGGGCCAAAGAGTGCTGTAAACCTCTATGACACTACCTGTCTCAGGGTGAATACCAAATACCAGCAGTGATGTGTCAATTGGCAGCAGGGCGGGAAGGCCATCCACAGGTCTTCCCATCGTGGACATGTGGACTAGAGCATGTTCCTGCCTGAATATGTGGATATCTAATATCCATGTTTCTGCAAGAGAGGGCATTAAATTCCCCTAAAAGATCTGAGCTTACAATTATTGATCTTTCCAACCCTCTCTCCAGTTCCTCAAATTGTAAAACCCTCTGATCTGGTAGTATTAGTCATGTCTAATAATGAATCTTTACAGGCTTGTTCCATTCTGATCACTCACCAAGATTCAGAAAGGAAAGTCTTGAATTGACTTCACAGTTCTGGTACGACAGTGGAACTCAGCTATGATGTTACAAAACCAGATCTGCGCCATTCGCCGGACTGCTGCTGGGTATGTGCACACCTGGATACCAGGTGAGTGGTACACTTTACCTGTATTACATCCTTGCAGTTCAACAGTTTGCCAGGTTTTAGAATCAAGGTTTTCACAAGATGGATAAGTGTGAATTAGGATGCAGAACCATCCCCAGCAAAAAGCTAATACCTTATATATTGACAATAAGAGAGGAGGAACAAACAAAACAGGAAGGACACATTTCAGCATAATAAATGTCAGAATTCAGGCCACAGTCTCCACTTCCTGCTTCAATCTGGCCTTCATTCTTAGCATTGCATGTCTTATTTTATCCATCACAACAGCATGCCCTTTAGATGCTAACTTGACGGTACATCTGAAAGTCCAAATTGGCCATGCTAAATTGTTCTTAGTGTCAGGGGATTAGCGTAGTAAATATGTGGGGTTACAGGGGATTATGGTTAGTACAAACTTGATGGAGCAAATGGCCTTTGTCTGCACTGCAGGATTTTATGATTCTATCCCCTGCATTTAGATCACAGCAGAGAAATCAACACTCGAGCCTGAGGTGGTATGCTTGGTTATTGAAGAGTCGATATGTTTATATAGCCGCGAATATGCTTGGGAATAGCATTCATTTACCTACTTTTAAACATCATATTTGTTGACTTGATGCTAAAACACAGACACAACACATGATTTCTTGGTAAGAGTTTTGCTTTTATTGATTAATGGCAATTACCATCATATATGAAGGTATGCACTTCCTACAATTTTTAAAATTTACAACATGCAGATTCAAAAGGCACTTAAAAGTTGCATTTTGAATTAGTTGAAGTTTCCCCAAAGTATGAATAAAATCCTACTAAGGACAGCAGCTTTGGATTTAGAGGTTTGTTAATAAAGTATAAAAAGGAATCACTCATTTACATGCATTTTTAGTTGTACAATGCATAGAATGTCTGAAAAAATACTGACTCCACTGTATGAAACTAAAACAATTTTATAGATTATGAATTATTAAAAATATATTGTCTCACACAATTTTTTTTTTTACAAGAATATGAATTGGTCCGGGGGATTATGCTGCAAGATGGAAGCACTATACAGAATCATGTTGCAATGCAAGTTAGTAATATAATAAATCTGAAAGCGATATTAAAACAAGAATTATTTCAAAATAACAATGAGGAAGCAGTGATGCATCATATTAAGTGCAGCCGACTCACTGATTTATCATGACCATACAGACATCCAAGTTTCTTGCTTCACATCACTCCCCCTCCCAGTGACTAGATTTTCTCACGGTCCCTCTTGAAAATGGCTTTGGTTGCATCAACCCTCTCTTATATCACCCAAATAGCTACTGTTAGCTCCAGCCAACACTTCCCAACCCTGATTCTGTCTTCAGCCGTTATACACATGTGAACATGCATGCACATACACCATGGAATGCTGAATGGTGAACAGTAGTGCAAAGCCTAGTTGGTAAACCCTCCCTAAAAAGAGGGACTATAGCTCCCAGCATTCAACCGACTAAGTTAGTAGCCTTCAAAGGTCACACATGGGTTCATACGCCACATGTACTCTTTTAATGAAATTTGCTAATAAAGAATTCTAGAAATACAGAGTTTTGGATTTTTTTTTTAAACACATAAGAGTCAAAAAAGATTCCAACTTTTGTGACCATTCACTAATAATGGTGGAACCTGCAACATTGCAGAGTTTTAGAATATTGCTTCCCATTTAAGAATTGCTAAAAAAGAATCCAGGTTGTCAAAAATCAGCTGTGTTGTGGCAAACAAACGTTGATATCAGCAGTTTTTACAAATTGAAAGATCACAATAAGAATAACTCAGATGATTTAAAAACTCTGCAAGTGCCTCAACATTTATTTTCCGCATGGAGGAAAACCATGACATCAATCTTTTCATTTTAGTCAATTAAGATCAGAAAACTGAATACACACCCCTCAAAGCACAAGGATAGTTCTTGATTGGTAACACGTTTAAATCCAGTTTCCTCAAAGTAGAATCAGATAGAAAGCAACCTGTAACAAATAAATACATCTGGCACACTTGAGATAACTTTCGATGCTGCGGTTTATTGACTTAGTGGCTAATGGTTTTTTGCATATATACGTCAGCTAAGTTTGTTGTAGTTGAGGTTAGGACAACCTGTGCTGTTGATTGGATTGGTCTGGTACAGTGGAAAAGGTTGATTAAACCAGTCTTGGCACCCCAAGAAGATGTAGTTACTAGAAAGTCCTTTATTCTGTAGAGTACACAATTCTCTACACCTCTACTCCTACCCTTATTCTTGTGTGCAGCCAGAAAAGACAAGCTACTCAAGAACATAAAGATTAAAATGTACTTAAAATCACCTGGAATTACTTGCACCCCTTTAGATAGTGTACAACAAAGTTGCATGTTAATATAAATGTTTCTTTATCTACTGTACAATGTCTACATGACATGATAATGTATATCCTGAATGTAGAAAAATGCACAATTCTGGCTCCAGTGCGACATATCACGTTCTGGTATGTTGTTATCAAAAATCAAGCATTTAATTTAAGCCTGGCTAAACAGCCCAAGTGTAAAACAACAAATCATTCTGTTTAATTATTTTACAAGAGAGCTTATATCAATTTAAAAAAGAGCAGTTTTCTTGGCAAATCTCAGCAACAATCGTTTAACGAACAATGTTATACCCTGAAATTTAAAGCTTTAAAATTTATTTATTAGTGTTACAAGCAGGCTTACATTAACATTGCAATGAAGTTACTGTGAAAATCCCCTAGTCACCATACTCTAGCACCTGTTCAGGTACACTGAGGGAGAATTTAGCACAGCCAGTGCACCTAACCAGTACATTTTTCAGACTGTGGGAGGGAACTCGAGCACCTGGAAGAAACCCGAGCACCCGGAAGAAACCCAGGGAGACACTGGGAGAACGTGCAAACTCCACGCAGACAGTGACCTAAGCCTAGAATCGAACCTGGGTCCCTGGTGTTGTGAGGCAGCAGTGCTAATCACTGTGCCCCCGTGTAGCCCTGAAGTGGTTGATGGCCAAGGCGGAGGAGGTCAGAGAAGTTTACGTATCTCAAGTTTGTCCTTTCTCATTCAACAGTGATTTCAGTAGAGCATTATAGCATTAGCTGCACAATTTTTAGGCTGGGTTTAATTTGTTCTCAGTAGTCTGCCACACATTTCTAGTACATTAACTAGTAAATTAACATTAAGTTAGTTCATGTTCAGTTGCTCTTCCAACTCATCAAAAATCAAGAGGTGCACTTCATGTGGAATATTACAGTCTCCTACAAATAACTTGAAGCAGTCTGTAATTGTTAAATAATGAAAGTAATTAATGTTTGCAAAAAATCAGAAGATCATTGGCTTTGCAGATTGCAAAGGCAATCCCAGCTCTGCTCATTATTTGGCACTTGTTGTTAGCTTTAGTTAACTGGAGGAGTGGTCTCAAGTTAACAGGTGCCCATGAACAATTTATGGCGATTTTGGGAGTCTGTTGCAAATTCTCAGTAGTTTTGGACCTCATGATAAATTTATAAAACTCCACGCAAAGTAATTTTCTCGTTTCCCTGCACTAGATGTCATTAGTACACTCAATAAGCTCTGAAGTATGCAAGACTTGCCATTTACATTCAATACAACTATAAACAGCACAAATTGACTGTTTGAACTTTATCTGAATACTGACCTTGAACATTTGAGAAATGGCTGCATTTGGCTCCCAATCACAGATCCAAACAGATTTGGCCAACTCCTATATTAAAGCAAATTTTTCTCAATTGAAAAAAAGTGTTAAAAAGGCACTGCATTATTTCTTTTTCTTCTCAGCTCTGACGTAGAGTCATCTAGACTTGAAATGTTGACTCTACACTCTCTCCACTGATGCTGTCAGACCTGCTGAGATTTTCCAGCATCTGCAGTATTTTCTGCATTATTTGGGTTGTTTTATAATTAGCTTGTGAATTGCAAAACTGTGGGAATAGTTATGAAAAATATCTATCAAGCGTTATTAAAAAATTTGATAAGATTTCATGAGGAAACATGTTGTAGAAACCAGAGAATGTTCCTATACTATATACCAATTACATGATGCTCTATTTCTTCTGATTCTACATTACTATCATCATCACTCTTCCAACTATCTCACACCATCTTAATTCAGTATCACAGAACGGTGACGAACCAAAAAATAAGGAAATGAACTATAGGTTATAGATATATCAAAATGTAAACTATTTGGTGGCACATTTAAGGCAACAATTAAAATTCACTATTCTGCCATGCTCCCTAAATAACAAAATTTGCAGTTTACAACATCAGAAGTATTCAATGGAATCACTATGCAGCAACACATTGCCAGTATATTATAAATATTAATGTTTACTTAACTGTTATTCAGAGTACATTCCCACATCATCAGTTACTAACTAACATTCCCATTAATCTGAATTCAAATCATTCATCCTTCAATGTGGAAATTAATATTTACAATATGGAGCACTTTTCTTCAGTTCCTTATTCGAAATTCATTCTACATGATTATAATTTTGTAAAAAAAAAAAGGGCTTCCTGAGATTAGTCCTAAATTTGCCCTTCAGTCTGACCAAAGCCAGAATTTAATTGCCTCCCCTGAAGCGAATTTGGAGATACAGGGGATACAGATGGTGATCCTGCTGTTTTCCCACCTCTGCCCTGATTAAATCCGAGACGGGAAAGCTCGTGAAACATTTCCCCATCCCTGTGCCAACTGAAGATCTTGTCTCGTCCTGCTGCCTATGGTATTCCAACCAACAGCAGGTGGGCCAGTTGCTATGTGAGAAGCTTAAAAATCAAGCCTTGGTGTGTTTGTTCGTGGGTTGGAGGAGTTCCTCATGGAAAGGCACTCAGTGCATGAACAACAGACCTCATATCAGGAAAGGGTGGTGGGGGGTGTTAATGGGGGAGGGCCATTCCATTTCTTCCAACCACCCTCCCTCCTCTCAGCCAGCCATTCCCATACCACCTTCAGTTATCTGGGGCCTGGGTCCTTCGGCAATACCAGGCCTCTTTCTGAATGCACTGATGGTAGCTGTCACTGCTCCCACAGGTATTGCCTGCAAGCTGGCAGCTTTAAGGGGATGGGACTTCCATCTCAAGAATCCTTGATCTGGGAAAACACCGATCACTAACACTTAGTGGGCCTTCTCCAAAGGAGGAGTTATGGGGGGTTCTCGCCAGTTCTCCAGCCAAAGGGCAAGACCTCAATTGCTAACATTAACTTCTGTCCTCGTCACAGTTCAACTTGCAGTGTTTTAATTTTTCCAACATTATTATATTTATTTTTTTACTTTTTCAATGAGGTTGCCATCTCAGCTACATTCTCTTAATTCCCGAAATATACCAGAGAAATAGTCAAAGGAGCCACTGATTAACATTCTGCTGCAATGGTAACCCATTTATTAGGACTCAGGTGTTACACAGTGAAATTATCTTTCTGATTTCATTTTCACCATCAGTAGCAGGTAACCTTCATGCTTTGATAAAATGAATACCTCACAAAAATCTTTTAAAAGGAGCCTTCAATTGTGTTTATTTTTGAGCGAACAAAACATTGACAGCATAACATGCATCAGCAATGAATTATGATCAAAATTATCACAAAATTATGTTCAGTATCCAAGTTCTGAACAGTGCTGAACATTGTGCAATCATCAGCCAACATTCCTACTTCTGACCTTATAATGGAAGGAAGATCATTGAATGAAGCAGCTGAAGATATTTGGGCCTAGGACATAACCCCGAGGGACTGCTGCAAAGATGTCCTGGAGCTGAGGTGACTGGCTTCCCACAACCATCTTCCTATGTGCCAAGTATGACTCCAACCAGCAGAGTCTGCCCACTGATACCCATTAATTCCAATTTTGCTCAGGCTCCTTGATGCCACACTTGGTCGAGTGCGGCTTTGGTGTTAAGGGCTGTCACTCTGCCCTCACTTCTGGAATTTAGCTCTTTTTGTCTATGTTTGAACCAAGGCTATAATGAGGTCAGGAGTTGAATGACCCTAGTAAAACCCAAACTGGGCGTCACTGAGCAGGTTATTGCTGAGCAGATGCTGCTTGATAGCACTGTTGATGATCCCTTCCATCACTTTACTGATGATCGAGAGTAGACTGATTGGGCGGTAATTAGCTGGGTTGGATTTGTCCTGCTTTTTGTGTACTGGATACACTTGGACAATTTTCCATATTGTCAGGTAGATGCCACTGTTATAAATGTAATGGAAAAGCTTGGCTAGGAGTGCAGCAAACTCTGAAGCACAAGTCTTTAGTACCATTGTCAGAATGTTGTCAGGACCCATTGCATTTGCAGTATTCAGTGCCCAGTTTCTTGATATCACATGGAATAAATCGAATTGGCTAGATCCCCTTTATCATGCCGGGAATCAGTGGAGGTCGTCGAGATGGAATATATACACCAATCGCAGCAAGTCATAAAATGGCAGTTTCTTAATGAATAGTCATCAGGATACTGAGGCAAAATGGGTAAAAGATTTTTTTCCCTTAGACTGCCAACACTGCATCTGAATTATCAATACATCCCAGAAACTATAAGCTTAATTTACCATTTCCAGTTACCACACTTTTAAAATGGATGTGAGAGTTCTTAAGAGGGTGCAGGAGAGATTTACCAAAATGGTTGCAGGAAAGGGCGATTTTAGGTACAAGGTTAGGCTGGAAAATTGCTTTTCTTAGAACAAAGGAGATTGAAGGTAGATTTGATTGAAAAATACAAGATGCTGACAGGTTTCATTCAATAAGGTAGACAAGGAAAATCTGTTCCCCGAGGCAAGAAGACACAGATTTAGGGTTTTGGGCATGAGATGGACGGGGAAGGGAAGAGGATTCTTTTAAAAAGTGCAGCAAGTGTTAATGATCTGCAACTCAGTGAGGATGACTGAAGTGGAAACAATCAATCATTTGAAAGGGAAACTGGATAGGCACTTGAAGGAAACAAATCCATCAGACTTTGGAGATTGAACGCGTGAATGAGACTGGATTACTCTGCGGAGAGTCAGCAGGCACATGATGGACCAAATGGTTTGTGACGTAAATAAATCTGACCTATTTGGTGCCCCCACATTTCTCATAGGTGATACACCTGTGGATCCTACTCAACTTATATGGAATGTGGTATAGAATAAAATTCTGCTTGATCTGTCTCTTATTAAAGTTGAGGAATTCTAACAGAAGAGTAGTGGGATAAAATGATGCAGGAGAAATTCCACCAGTTCTCTCTCATTTGCACCTCGCCTGCTAAGGTGAAGATATCCTATTGTAAATATGCTATTTTTCCAATGACAGTTGATTGCAAAGCAGAATAGGCTATTTTAAAAGTAAAAATAAAAAGTTCAAGATCTTTCTCAGAACAAATCATTTTCCTACAGGAAAGATGCTGCTTCAAAATTCCAGTCCAATCCCATTTCCAGGCTGCACAGCCAGGCATTGCCATAAGAACACAAGTTGCTACCTATTTTAGAGAAATAACCCATCCTGAGATTTTGGTCAGGCCTCAGTCATTTGGCACCTGAAAATTACACTTCAATACAATTCAAGTTTTAATGCGAGCTTTTCAAGAGTGTCAAGCCTTTATGACATTAAATATTTAAAGAAATCTGAAATAAACAAAGAAAAATGTTGGCCACTAAAGGAAGATACTCAATGATGAAGGAATCACGACTCAGTCAGTCATTCTCTATTGGATTGACATATACAATCAATAAAACAAATGGTGGAAGATTTTTCTACCTTCTCACATTTATGATGAGTAAAGAAATAAAATGTCCCCTTTTTAAAAAAAAGAGAAAATAATTTAAATGGGACAAAATTAACAACTCAGAATCACATAACTCAACTCAACAGCTTCTCCAAACCTCCTCTTTCCCTGAAGAAAGTTAACCACAGCTACAAAAGACCAAAAACAATTCATCATGATTTTATGACTACCCAGGAGAACATTCTCACCATCTAAATACGGCTAGGCATGGAATTTTTAAACAATCAAAGCTTAGTAACTCTCAAAAATTGCCGTACATCTTTGAATATAATGCATGCCCATTAAGTACTTTTTGGCAGTTAAATTGCATACTGTGCTCAAAAGCTTAACTGTTCCTCAGGCATTTTTTTAAAAAAAACATTAACTAATTAACACACTGAATCAAACTAGGAACTACTGCAAACCACTTAGCCTGAGAGCTAAGGACTTATTTGGAATCAATTATTATCGTGAGTGGAACTACATTCTAGGTAACAGCCAACCAACTGTATGTTAGGGAGGGTATTGTTCACGCAATGTATTAAAGTAACTGGGGGGGGAGAGGGGGGTAGAGAATTTTTAAGAATATTAAGTGTGTGCTTGTGTTACAGTATGCTGCAAAAGAGGGTTTTGCATTAAGAAGTACTGAGGCCAACTTGGCTATTCGAGCTACATCAGTATTTACCTCCAATTGTTAAACTATTTTTCGTGCTTCCACATTACACTGGATGAATTTGTAGTTTGTTGGACATTTTCCAACTTTCTGACCAGTTCTTTGATGACAGGAACTCGGACCGTTTTAGGCTCCATTTCCTCTGGTTAATTGTCTTTCATCAGTGGAAAATGTTTTTACCTACTTCGAGAGGTTGATTTACAAAGTGACTTTTAATAATTTTCCAGCCACGCTTCCTTTCTTACCTACCAACAGAGCTCCTTTTCAAGTTGATGAATACCTTTGCTTGATTCATTTGCAATTAAGTTGTAGGTTTTAAACCCTCACCAAGAGTTCACATTACGAATCTAATCTGAAATTTTATACAGTACTTAAGGAATGCGGCACTGTCAGTGGTGCAATCCATTGCATGAGGCAGTCAACCAAAGTGCCCTTCCTGCTACTTTAGGTGAGTGCTAAAGATCATATATTTAAAGAAGTGCAAGGAGCTGTCTGTGATGAGTATTTCTCCTGCACCAAAAACAATTTACAAAGCATTCATCTTATTGACTGGTGTGTAAAAATGATTGCCACATTTGTCTTGATATCAAAATCACTGCACTTCAAGCTACCTCTACTAATCTGAAAACCTGCTGTGACATATCTACAAGCACAGTAAAGTGTAGTTAAAATTGACAAATTTTTTCATTTTAATAGTTGCATCGAACATGTCATTCTGAACTGCATAACATCTTTCACATGGCTTCTCACTTTAGGGCTTGGCAGGAACTAGGAGAAAAGACTGTGCCTCAGACCTAGTACAAACAATACTTCTCGCTGGAGTCCACAAAATAAATGAATGACATAGGATTGTAATATGTTTCCTGTGACTTTCTAATTTATGTTAAAATGGCCAATACACAGTGTTTTGAACATTTGGGGCCCAATTTTATCATTTTGATTCTAAATGCTGAATCTGGGTATGATTCAGATCCGACTTGTGAGCCCTATTTTCAGCCTGAAAAAAAAGTTGTGAATCTGAATTGTGCTGTGGACGGGGCTTTTCGCGCCTGAAATCCTACTGCTCTGATTGGAGTCTTCAACTACACACGGGCAATAAAAACAAATTACTCCCACAGGCCCCATAGGCATCGCTCCACCCCCACAACATAACTGTCCCCCTTATGCTCACCCCCCATTACCCACTCCAATCACTATCCTCTGCCCCACTTCCTCCCACCCCCCCACTGATCACCCACAGACTGGTAGCGGACTCCTCAGCTCCTGCCTCCCCTCCCCCACACAGAGCGATTTGGCCTCCCTCTTCCCCCCTCCCCCGTCTTCACTATACCAGGGAACGATTTGGCCCACCTGCCTCTCCTCCCACCCCACATCCCCCAACCTCCAATCTGAGTTACAGAGCCCGCAGAAGCTCTGAGCTTACCTCATTAGAAGCTGGAGCGCCCGAAACAGACTTTTGCCAAGCATGTGTGTTTCGCACAGAATTGGGATGGATGAACATGGTGGTAAAGGGGAAAATGCCAGTAAATTTGGGCAGTGCAACCCATTAAGTCAATCTGAATGCATACAAATGCATTTAAATTAATTTTGTGCCCGTTTTGGGTACAGTCCCGATCGCATCCATTTTCGGGCCTTAGGTAAAAGGGGAATTGGCATGGATGTGGTTGCGGATCACGCTATTTGTCTCATGCTGAACTTTACCAAGTTTTATTGCCCAAAAATGGGTGCCAGGCAATAATAAATTCAAGTGCTTGAGCATGCAAATTAATACCCAATTTGAAGTGCACTATTTAGGACAAAACTGTGTAATCTGACTCAAATTATTCAAATTCTGGTTTACATATTCTCAACAATGGTTGCAAAGACCAATTACTTTCTTGCAATGGGAAAAGAAAGGAATACGATAAAGAATCCTGGGACACTTTAATGAAGCTTTAACCTCAGTTGTATAGAAAGTAGTAGATATCCAGGAACAATCTTTTGAGCAACTGAGAAGTGCATGGTATCAGAGACCCCGAGCAGATTGATATACTGTACATGTTTTTACTGGTGAGGTCCTGAAAGGAGCTTTTAAGAATAAGTGTAAAGACATCATTATAAGTTCAATAAAAAAGAACATATATTATGGGTGGGATTTTCCAGGCTCACTAGCCCCGAAATTGGAAAATCCCACCCAAGGTCAACAGACTTTCCCCTGTCCATCCTCCCCCTGCTCCAATTCCCATGGCAGATGGGACGGTAAAATTCACTCCTACATCTGTCTACCTTATACGCACATAATACTTTGCATATACTATCAATTCATTGCCCATCATGCTCTTGCCTTGTTTAGTTTGGTTAGAAGCAGGTGATTTCTTTTAAACAGGTCACTGATGGTTTTGTATTGGCTACAAATGATTGCACAAAACCCATATGGCAAAAATTTGCCACTGGACGTAGCCAGAAACATAACTGAATTATGATGCATTGCCTGGTGTGTGTAAACAATATTATTTTGGTCAGCAACCAGTTTGACTGTATTACTTACAAATTGAGGAACCATTTGCAACTATGCCTGATATATTAACTGCACCTTCTAATATCACAATGCAGACATTTGGCAATTAAGAAATTCAAATTAAAGGAATGCTGCATTGAAAGACAAACACCAGAGCACAAATTACTAATAATCCAAATCCCAGATGTAAAATAAAACACTTCATCATTGACCCTTTAGAAGCACTCCCAGGAGTACCTTTGAGAACTACATAGATAATGCAGTTTAAAAGAAAAATTAATTCAAGCCTCCATGGAGCACATCGTACTGCATTTAAAGCCCTGGACTGCAGTCATAAGTTAGATGCAAAGAAAATACATTCCTTAACCACTTTAGGATAATTATTTTCTAAATCATTATTGCAATATACTATTTAAATGGTTGAGCTAATCTATAGTCAGATGACAGGGAAAAAAAAATCCTATGCCCTTTACATTGGATGGAAGGAGTTCTCCAGACCTACTGACATCGACTGTTTCACTTCCCTCCCCTCAATTTGTTGTTACAACATCAAAGTAGTCTTCAGAAGATTATCGTAGCAACCAATGGTGAACACCACAACGTTGATGAGACTTCTCAGCACAGTGAATACCCACCGCACAGAAGCTGTAATGCATGTTTTGGAGTCCCAAATGCATCTAAGCATATTTGCTAATTATGTTCTTTCCCATGCATTATAACCTCCTCCCATCCTTTTCCCCAATATGTGCCAGTTTTGCCAAGTATATTAACACAATTATAACTCTACAAGTTACAGGCAGTGTTCGTCACTGGTTTATGCTGAATGAATGTATGAAATCCCATTTTTCATACATTTTGGAATTTCTATTTCTTTTGGCAAATTAATTTTGTGATTCCTTTTACAATTATGATTCAATAAAAAACTATTTCACTCTATGGGATTTCAAGATCTTTAGCTGATGTCTTTACACAGTAGTAGTTAATTTTTCCCCTTGTAAGCCATAAACCAGTGGCCTTGACATTAGTACTAAAAGGTCATTTATAAAACACAGTCATTAACATACACAAGTGATAATCTAAAATAATTTCTGAACTTGAGAAAATGTAAAGCAAGGTGGATATTGTACAAATACAAAATGTCCTATAAATAAATAATAAACTGTGTTGCAATTTTGAAACTTCATATATCTGCAGTCATAAGAAAGAAAAGCATAACTCACATTTCATTTCTAGACAGATTAACTACTAGTTGGTAGAAGTATATCAATCTCTTTACTGGATGGCGTAATCAAACTGTTGTTCATGCCACAGGTGTTTGGCAAGTCCATTGCGGTGCCACAAATATCTGTGGAAACTGTCGAAAGCTTCAGTGAAGCTATAGGATTTGACTCATTTGGTAGCGTCCCCACTGGTACTGTACCCTCAATCCCTTCTTCAGAGCCCATTGTTGCACTTCGCTCCACAGAAGATTTAGATGCAACTTCCTCATGATTCCCTGTTTCACGCCAGTTAAAAAAACGTTGAGGTTGGACAGAATTGGAAGCACTTGATTCATTTTTGGCAGAGAGACCAGCTTGGGAAGATCCACTGTCTGCAGCTGCTCTGCCCAGTGGATGTGGTGATGCAGGTGACTGTGCAAGGCCAGGCTTTTTAGGAGGAATGGGTGGAGGATTTCCTCGGTCCACTCTTGATATTGTTGGTGATTTTATCCCAGGTGCCAATGGACCTTGTGGACTTGAGACTTTACTAGAAGTTGGCGAGTGACTGGCATCACCACTTGGCATTTTTGGTGAACTACCCAACTGACGATAGTCAGTGCCAAAGGGGGAATTATTTGTAGCTTTAAGAGTTCCTGGTTGGCTTGTGAACCTAGAAAGGACTTGGGTCACTGTATTTCGAGCCAACTGTTTGGCAGCTGAACTATCTGAGGTAGTGGGTGACAGATCCCTTGGGGGGGGACTCTGCAAGACACCGGTCTGCTGGTCTTGCTCTGCTTGAGCTTGGAATTTAAACCGAGCAGCGTGAAACCTTTGATTCAGCCCCGCTTGGTAGGATGACTGAAAGCTGCTGCTAGGGCTAGTTGAACTAGTGAGCCGCTTAGTCAACACAGGTGACGAGCACGGTGAAGACGACACAGAGGAAGCAGCAGAAGAATTTACAGTGTTGGAAGGAGAAAGTGAGGTTCCACCTGTGAAATGAGGTGCAGCGCAAGAGGCCACATTAACACTTCCATTTTCAACATGTCCCGGAGATGGAGAAGCTGATTTGTTTTCAGCTGAGAGAAAACTAAAAGCTCCATTCCCATCAGTAGATTGACCATCACCATTATTAGCCATAAAAGAGGTGCAATGTCCATTTAATTGTGGAATGAGTACAGAGGACGCTGATGATGTGCCATGTCTCTCTTTTACATCACTTTCATTTGATACTTTCACAGGGGAGTTATTAGTTTGGTATGGAGAGGACACCATCTTGCTTTTATTAGACCCAGCTTCTACTGGGAGGGTTACCAATGATTTTGGTTCATTTGTGACTACTTTACTGGAGTTTTCTGTTCCATTTTTAAGCCCTTCAATAACTTGTTTTAAATGTTCCACTTCCTCATTGAGGGCCCGTGCACGGTTTTCTTCCCGGTTGAGCCTTGCCCGTAGCTGCTCCTTCTCTGTATCGAACTCGGAGAGCTGTTTCTCCATTTGGGCCTCCCTCTGTAAGGCCCGCCGCTTCTCACTGGCCAATTCCTTTTCCTGTTCGCTGCTTCTGGCCATCTCCTTCTCCAGCTTCAGTTTCAACTCCGCAGTTTTCTGCACTTCCTCTGCTGCCTTATTGTTTGCTTTTTTGCATTCTTTCATCAGGACCGTGGTTAGCTGTTTGTGCCGTGTGCGTTCCTCCTCCAACTGCGTTGACAGCTTCTTCTGCTCCTTTTCCATCTTCTTCACCTGCGATTTTTCAAATTCCAGCTGAAAGGGTGAATTTTGGGGCAGAAACAGAACAAAATGTAAATATTATGCTTCAATAATTTATCTGCATCCCTCCCAATGAAAAGAATGCATCATTCATATTTAAATTGGCACTGTTAGCCGACATTCTGCACCATTGCCAGGAATGAAGTTCAAAGCAGTGCAACCTTCTTGCTACTTATCGCAAGGCCACTGTCTAAAATACATCCACAGCTGTATCTTTTTGCTCATCCGCAGCTGACCCCATTTCACAGGCAGCTTGAGGCTTTGACAGCTGCCACAAACTAAGATAAAGGACAGAAACAGCTGGGTTTGAAGTTAATACAACACAAATTAAAATGTAGTATTGTTTTGTTAAATGGAATAAACATGTAGCTTTTTGAAAAAAAGTCTCTCTTCCCCAAGATGTTTCATATTTTTTGCTGTTTCATATTAGATGCACTATTTGTGGTTATGTTGGCTTACTGACATTTGAAATGAGAGCTGGACATCTTGATCTGAAATTGAATGTTTACAAGAAAGAAAAATGCACAACAAAATGGTAATGAATCTTTAATCAAACTTTAAAGCAGGATATAAAGCTGGTCATGGCAACACAAGCAGACAAGGCAGCTGCTACATACAACATGAGAAGAGTTATATTATTCTAAATATCATTAACAACTAAACAAGTTCCTCTTTTAGTCCTCCCTGAAAACACAACAGTTCTGGCGGTTAAACTGTGGGGCCGCATGGTGGTTAGAACTGCTACTTCATAGTGTCAGGGACCTAGGTTCAATTCCAGCCTCAGATCAATGTCTGTGTGGAGTTTGCACATTCTCTCCATGTCTGTGTGGGTTTCCTCCAGGTGCTCCCGTTTCCTCCCACAATCCAAAGATGTTCAGATCAGGTTGATAGGGCATGCTAAATTGACCCTAGTGTCAGGGAGGTTAGTGGGAATAGGGCCTGGATAGGATTGTAGTTGGTGCAGACTCAATGCACCAAATGTCCTCCTCCTGCAATGTAAGGATTCTATGGATTTAAGTTCACGCGTGCACAATACAATAATGTTAAAATTATATTTACATTTTGGAATGGTTATGGAATCTGACTCTTACTAAAGATCAGTTGCTTTGACACCAATGATGACCAGAAAATTTACTTGACCAATTCCACTGAAGGAGTACAGCAGCATTGAACAGACTCTTGGGCTGCATCACACCAGCAGGTGTCTCAACATCAACCCAATTCACAAAAGGCTCAGCAAGGAGGCGTTTCTTTTCTTCCTCAATGAATAATCAGTTGTCCCACAGTAGATTCCCAGACTCTTGGAACTGTTAGTTGCATAGCAACTAGCTTGAGATCCAAAACAATTACATCACACAGCTTCGTGGCATAGTAATAAGATGCACATATCATTCAGCAGATTCAAGCAAAGAACAGGGCAAAGGCTTTCTTCGGGGATATACTTTTGGATTGTTTTCATTTTTTTCCCCAAAAGCAAAAGACACCAATACTGAACAATGATGTCTACTCCAAAGTAATCCCTCTTGTAAAAAGTAAACAGACAACTATTTAAAGGTCTCTGCCCTCCCTTTGCCTTTCTCAATAAACACTTCCTCACCTATATAACCATCTACTGAAAGATGTGGAAGTGTAGCCCTGGGGAACTCGGTCTTCAATTCCTCTTTCTTGCAGCAACAATTTGTGTTTGTACAGCAGTTTTAAAGTAATAAAACGGTACAAGGCTCTTCACAGTGGTGTTACAAAACAAATCAAAATAAGGAGACATTAGGGCAGATTTCATAAAGTTTGGTTAAAAAATAGGTTTACGAAGAGTCTTAAAGGAGGACGCAGAGTAAGAGAAAGAGAGAGACAGACAGACAGGGGCAGGGAGGTATAGGAAAAAATTCAGGAACCTTTGGCAGCTGAAGGTACAGCTACCAATGGTGCAGCATTTAAAATTGGGCATGCCCATGAGGCCACAGAAGGCCTTACCTTCACAAAGCTGAAAACAAATTATCGAGCACTCATTAAAGGTGCAAGTGCAGTTAAAGTTGGTTATAGGGAAAACAAGAGTTTTAGGTTGAGTTGCAAAGATCAAGTAATGTTATGTGATTTCAAGAAAAAAAAAATCAGATATAGCTTTTGGGGGTGAAGGGATCAAGGAATATGGGGCGGGGCAGGGAGGGGGAGAGCAGGAGGGGGGGCTGGGAGGGAAGGGGGAGAGCAGGAGGGCTGGGAGGGGGAGAGGCAGAATCAGGATATTGAATCTGATGAGCAGCCATGATCAAAGCAAATGGCGAAGCAGGCTCGAAGGGCCGAATGGCCTACTTCCGCTTTTAGTTTCCATGTTTCTATGCAAGTATACAACTATTATTCAGGCTACATAAGGCTTTGGTACACCTACATGAAGAACCGTGCCCAGTTACAAACAGGCCTTGTATTGATAAATAGTGTTGTGGCTCTAAAGATCATGCAAAGTGACGTCTAGCCTAATGGTCTGCAGTTGTGAGATTAAGCTCAAAGAGACAGAGCTATCTAGACAAATACAGGCTTAGAGAGGACTTGACTGAAGTTTTTAAAACAGAATTTAATGCAATTTGATTGGGTAGGCTATTTGAGGTGGATGGGGATAAAAAGAATGGATATGAAATTGAAGTATACAAGAGGTTAAATTAGATCCCAAGTAGTATTTTCCTTCCAGCAGTCATCGTTCTCAGACAGACAAGACGTACATCAGGAAGGGGGAGTAAAGGGGTTGGGTACTGGTTGACTCCAGCTCTTCAAAAGAAAACTTGATGAGTTCCAGAAGGAAGAAAAAAAAAATTGCAATTATGAGGGATTACCAACAACTATGGTCTCAGAGAGCTCTGCTGACTGACCAAGAGTCAGGGAAATTTATTTATAACAAACCATTTCCTGAATTTTCTACAAGGTCTTTTTAACCTCACTCTATATCTTTCTGTGGTTAAAAGGTTTGTCAATAGCGAATATAGTCATATATAACGTTTAAATGGTTTTGGTGCTTACATGCAATGGACGTATGCAGATTACAAGGTTGATCTACAAGGGAATTTGGTAAGTTTTTTAAAAACAGTAAAGACAATACATAGGCAATGACATTTTGTGTATTATAATCAGAAATAAAACAATTTTCAGAAGCAAAATTTACAGAATCAAGACGACATGCCCTTTCATTTGTATCACTGGTCTATTTAAAAGTTTCCCAAGAGTCATATTGGACTCAAAACATTAACTATGTGTCTCTCTCCGTAGTTGTTACGAGACTCGCTGAATCTTTTTCAGCACTTTGTTTTTATTTAAAAGCTTGACATCTTAGCCAATCTTGAGCTTCCATGTTTTCCTTCGAGATCAACTCCTACACCATGACATTGTCTGCCTCCACCTACCTGCTCTCAAGTGCTCATTCGGGACTTTCGCATATGCCTCCAGGCAAGACTATAACCAATACTCTCCTGTCCAGTCTCCAATTTTCCAAGCTCTGTAAACTTCAGCTCATCC
The DNA here is from genome assembly GCA_024679065.1 of Sphyrna mokarran. Taxonomy (NCBI): domain Eukaryota; kingdom Metazoa; phylum Chordata; class Chondrichthyes; order Carcharhiniformes; family Carcharhinidae; genus Sphyrna; species Sphyrna mokarran. Next base: position 5,695,999 of record JAGIQG010000023.1, on the reverse strand, counting down.
AAAACTCTGCTGTCCCTTTTCAATCCCACTACAGGTGTTGGCTCAGCCATTACGTGCATTTGCTGACCAATTAGATGCTGGTCATCCAATGCTGCTGATATGAAATGATAACCTTCACGATCTCTCTACTTTTGGACCTTCCTCCAGCCCTAATTGCGCCCTAGAAAAGTTTGTTCCTGTTTTCAAACTTGTGCATCCCTTCCATCCATGGCCCCACAACTGCCCTCAACTACTTGGGATCTACACTCTGAAATTATTTTCCTAAATCCCTTAATCTCTTCAGGTCCTTCTCATCTCCATTTAAGTTCTTTATAAAATCAACCTATTTGACCAGTCTTTTAGTGACCCTGCGAATAACTCTCTCTTTGGCTTGCTGGCCATTTATAAAGTGCTTGGGCCATTTTTCACAAAACTTACATCGATAAAAGTTGTGGTTTGTGCCATATAAAGGCCTTTATGTTTTTGATGATTGTTGAACTGATTAGATATATGATGTTGCTTAACTACCTTTAATTTTCCACACACCTTGTACATAATGTGGCTTAGCGTACCAAATCTATAAACTAGAAGTTAAATGTGGCTGTCCAGATTTATCTTCAGGTAGTCACACAGATGGAATGCTATGTTTGGGGCACAACAAATTGCTAGTACAAAGCTATTTCCTTTGGTGCTTATGGATTCCAGTTGTTTTCTTCTTCCCCAAGTGATTAGGAAGACAAATGAAATGTTAGCCTTAGAGAGGCCTTGCTAGAACTGTATAGATTGTTGGTGAGACCACAACTAGAGCACTGCACATTGTTTGATCACCTTGCTTAAGAGAAATCTAATAGTATTGGAAGCAATTCAGGCACAGTCCAAAAGGCTAGTTCTGGATAATGGGATTGTCTTATGAGGCAAGGTTCAGCAGTTTGGGTCTACAATCATATTGGATGCCGTTTGGTATCCTTAGCTGATGGATGTCGTTGCCAGTGAGCGAGTGCAGCCGAGGTTTACCAGGCTGATTCCTGGGATGGCGGGTTTGTCATGTGAGGAAAGACTAAGTCAGTTAGAGAAGTGAGAGGAGATCTCATAGGAACTTATAAAATTCTAATAGAGTTATACAAGGTAGATTCAGGATGAATGTTCCCACTGGGGGGAGTCCAGGACTAGGGGTCATAGTTTGAGGATAAAGGGCGAACCTTCTAGAATTGAAGTGAGGAGACATTTCTTCATCCAGAGGGTGGTGAATGCGTGGAATTCACTACCACAGAAAGTAGTTGGGACCAAAACATTGTCTGCTTTTGAGAAGAAATTAGATATAGCTCTTGGGGCAAAAGGGATCAAGGTTATGGGTGGGGGGTGGCAAATCAGGATATTGAATTCGATGATCAGCCATAATCAAAATGAATGGGAGAACAGGCTCAAAGGGCCGAATGGCCTACCCCTGTTTCTGGTTTCTATGAATCTTCTCTTCCTCAAAAATGCAAGGGTAATGGATAGGTTCGTTCAAATTGAATTCATACAAAGGAGACACATTGGCAAAGATTCTTCATACCTGTTGAGTGAGTCGCTCACGTTCTTTCTCCAGCATGTAGGTTACATCATCCCCTTCAGCTGTGTCCTGGGCATGTCTTCGTCTCTCTTCTTCCAGGTCCATAATAACCTACAAAAAATCATCCATCTCAGTCATCAAAAACAACAGAGCTCTTGAAAATTTTTCAGATGTATTATTGTTGTTGCTTGCATTTTCTTCAATATCCTTGTTTAAATATCTGATAATATGTCTTCAGCCAAATTCTATAGAAATTCTGTGTTGACAATTTTACATCTAGTCATATAATTTTTTTTACAGTTCAGGATGATGACAATACAGATAATCATGTCTACCCTGGCTGTCTGCAAAAACAACTGATCTAGTCTCACTCCCTGTCTTTTTCCTGTAGCCCTGAAACATCCCCCCTCAGATAATTATCTGATTCCCTCTGGAAAGCCTCCATTGAATCTGTTTCCATCACAATCTCAAATTGTGCATTCCAGATCCTAACTACTGGCTGCATTAAGAAAATTCTCATGTCACCTTTAATTCTTTTGCCTTCCTTAAATCTGTGGTTCTGGATCCTTCTAACAACGAGAATATTATCTGTCTACCTACTCTGTACAAACCCCACAAGATTATGAACAGCTTCTTAAATCTCCTCTCAATCTTCTCTTCCCTAAGGAGAACAACCTAGCTTCTCCAATCTATTCGTGTAACTGAAGATCCTCAACCCTGGAGACACTCTTGTTAATCTTCTCTGAACCTGATATAATTACTTCCTAAAGTGTTTTGCCCAGATTTAGCACTGTATTCCAGATGGGGGGAACCAGTATCTTTTTTTGCAACAGTATACTCTATTCATGTAAAATCTGAAAGACACATTACAAAACATTTCAATTTATTCCAACAGTAAAGCACATTCACATTTTCTCCAAAGCTCAAGATTCATTCCGAGGTACTTCAGTTCAGTAATGATAGAATTACATATTTCAATATTTTCATTACAAAGAACAAAATTCTTTACAAACTATATACATCGGTCATGTTTCAATCTGAGGTGCTTCAATATATTTGCATAGATTTATGATTAAGCACACAGTCTGAGGGGGTTTTAGCAGATTACCAGCTCCTCAGTGTGCCTTGGTTGAAAAACCTCACACAATAGCGTTTTCCCATTGTGCCTAGGTGATGGCTATCCAAGCTTGAGTGTGTCCCTCAGCTGTCATCCTGGAACTTGGAATGTGCCAGTCTGCAACATTCAGTCAAAGACAATTCTTTGCACTGGAAGATCGACAAGTTTCAGGCAGATCAAAGAGCATCTTTCACTGAGTTGGTGATTCTCCAGCAGTAGTTGATGTTTGTCTCGGTGTGAGCCCCGGGAATAGCCCATACAGCACAGAACTGCTCGAGATGAACCTTGAAAATACTACTGCATCTCTCTCCAGACCTTCTTTACAAAGGCATATTCCAGAAGATGCGATATCTCTTCACTCTCCATCGACCACATCAAGGGCCACGTGCAGTGGTGTAGATACCTCGGCCGTGTATATAGGATCTGACAGTGAGTGCCCTTCTTACCATTAGCCAAACTAGTTCTTGATGCTTGTTTGAACATTCTGGTGATGAGGCATTCTGCCAAATGACTGAGAAGTGCTCAGAGAGCCATCCAATAGGATCCATCATCTCTTTTTCCCTCAGGGTCTCGAGGTCACATATGTGCGGACCACTACTTGATCACCTTGTAGTCAGATGTTTTTCTGAACAAATTTTTCCATGAGGGACAATCCAATAATAATAACTCTCTGAAGCAATGTGGCGAGACCCATCCTTTGCAATGTGAGGGGCAGGTAGAACCTCAGTCCTTAGAGACATTTGGTGTTTGCAGATCAAGCTTCTGTGCATAGCCTGGCACAGTATTTTATACATATTCATTTCATCTGAAATGTTGATTCCACAATTTCCTTTCTAGCATAGTTCTTAAAACGGGAATATTCACACTCCCCTAAATCCTCATTGTAATGAGGTAAGAAGCATTTTAAATTTTACATGTATTTAGTGCTTTTCATGACCTCAGGATATCCCAAAATAGGTTACTGCTAACAAAGTACTTTTGAAGTGTTGTCACTGCTATAACATCAGAAACACAGAAATCAATATGCGCACAGCAAGGTCCCATGAACAGCACTTTGGTAATGATGGAATAATATGATGTGATGTTGGTTGGTAATAATTCTAATAGGTTGTGTTAAATTAGACACCTGTGGGGCTCTTGCTATTAAGTTTTTCTGGAAATTTAGAAGACATACTCAAGTTAACAACTATGTATCATAGAATAGATGATAGAATTCCTGGAGTACAGGAGGAGGCCATTCAGCCCATCGAGTCTGGACCAACCATCTGACAGAGCATCTTACCCAGTTTCATTCCCTGCCCTATCCCTGTAACACCATGCATTTACATCGCTAATCCGCCTAACCTCCACATTTTGGGACACTATGGGGAAATTTACCATATCACAGTTACCCAAGGCTGCAGGCAGCAATGCTAACCATCATGGTGTCATGTGACTGGAGTCTGACTTCAGCAAACATTAAGTGCCGAAATTCTCCTTCTCATCTTCCCTCCAGGGCAGAGAAATGATCAGAAACAAGAACTACAAGCTAGTTTTGGCAAAGTTTGATACAGGGGGACACAGTTCTGCTTAATTGTCAGTGGGACATTCTTCTGCATCAATTTAGCATTCTTCCATTTCCCACACGACTTCACTTTCTCTGACTGAGTTTGTCGTTTGAGTGCTAACTAGGCCCAGGTTTTATCATCACTGTTTATCTCATCAGTTTTAAGGCCTGGTTCCAGCGATGAAAGACCAGTGTCTAATCTACTGCAATATCCTTCCCATGCTTATCCTTTTTTGCTTGAAATATCCCTCAAAAGGAGTTGAGTTTCATAACTACACTTTGTTGTCAGCTGCTTGTACTATACTTTACAACCAACTCAAAATGGAACTTCAAAAAAAATAATTTTTATTGAACAAATGTTCCTTCTACCCTATCAGCGTTGCTGTTTTCAGTGTTGGGAGGAATGGAGCTAGGCTATTCTGGTCACAAGCTGCTGCACAGCTGTGGAACAATGGACTAAGTGATATGCTTAGACTACTCGGTGGGGTTAGAGATTGCAACATTTCTGCTCACCTAAAAAAGTTAAAAATAAAAATGACAATCCAGATTTAAACAAAATACTCAATTTAACCATTGGGTTACGGTGTTATGAAATGTACATATGAACTATTGTATACACACGCTCAATATTTATTCTATGCAAATTGACATTAAATAGCATTTAAGACAAATATATAGCAAACGTATCATTAGTTCAGAATACCGAATACATGTCATACATACCTTATTTAACTCTTAGAATACTCCTAATTAGCTGACAATTTGTGTCAGTCTAATATTTAAGTGTTTAAAAATGTTTCCAAAATAAAACCAGTTATGTGTGGTGATAGTCATCGACAATTCTAATATAACTGTGCTGTTGGAAGGTGGTAGTGGTGAAGAATACAAGGCTATGTCAAAGGTCCGTCACAGTGAAATCACAATCCAAATGGGGAAAGGTTGATTATCTGGACAGCAACGCCAACAGCACAGGTTCCCATACTGACAGATTATTCATGAAGGCCTGCCTTCTCAATCTTGCCCCTCCCTTGAGGTGCAATTAAATCACCACCAGTCAGCTGTTCCTCTCAAAGGTGGGAGCAGCCCATGAAAAAAAATAAAATTGTTTCACAGCCTTTTGACTAAGATCAAGTGTCAGATCAAGCCTAAGAAGGGGTGCAATGTCTTATCATTTCAGCTTCGATCTTGTTTGTTTCTCTTGTAGGCACCATGAGTTGGATTCAATTTGAATTTGCTTTTTGGACCATGGAAGGAGATGGATCTGAGTCTGTCTAGTGCACTCTGTGCACTGGCTTTGTGACTAAGAATGGAGTAAAAATTAGAGAAAAAAAAATCAGTAGAAGATCTGAGTATGAATTAGGTACATCTCCACAAAGCAAAAGATGAAACCAAGAAAGCTAGATTAGCCTTCTGTGAGCATCCTTAAAAATGGTCCATGAGCCTGGGAACAGGCTGCCTTTTTTTTGGCTGCAGAATAATTAACGCTATCCAAGTATTGTGAAATTTAAATGGTGGGGAAAAAAAATAAATGAACACCCAGCCAGTTGTTGACAAGAGAGGTCAAGCAAGAAAGATAGATCAGGGAATTTTGTAAATAGTGAGAAGTTAGGAAATGAGGAGATGCAGAGAAATTTAGGGTCCGTGTACGAATTCCCAAAAAGCTAGTGCAGAGGTAGAAAAAATAATTGCACAGGCAAATAGAATGAAGGTTTATATCTCAAATTGACTATAGTACAAAGGAGTAAAACTTTTGTAAGTCATACGAAACTCTGCTTAGACTGCATTAAAAGCATTCTGGTCCTGCACCATCAGGGAGGATAGGAGATGAATTATTGCCGATTTACCAGAATGATAACTGAACGGAAACATTTTTTTCTGTGTTCATGGGATGTTGGCAATCCTGTCACTAATTGTCTTCAAGAAGTTGATGGTGAACTGCCTTCTTAAGCGTTTCCTATCTGAGTGCTGTATGCACATCCATGATGCTGCTAGGTAGGGAACTTCAAAATTTTGACCTAATGATGATGAAGGAACAATGATATCTTTTCAGATCAGTATGGTGTGTGACTCAAACAAGAACATGCAAATGATGGTGTTTGTATGAGACAGCTGCCCTTCTAGCTGGCAGAGGTTAGAGGTTGAAAGGTGCTATCAACTAGGAGGATGGGTTGATTAGAGTAGGCTTGCATTCCTTGTTAGAATGTAACCAGTGACAAATTTGTATTGGATGTAATGTGACCAATGGGAGCAAGATGTAAGGGTCAGCTGACCCAGTAAAACACGGAACCAATCACAGAGTGATATAATAGTCTGCTGATCAACTGATTCACTATGAAAAGGAATTATGCAGAATTATGGGAAACTTGGAGTGGCTCAGGGTGAGGCCCCAAATTTGGAGTAACAATGTTTCTTTATTAAACCTTTTTTTGATTTATAAATTGGAATAAGTTTTGTTGTTGTTTTAGTAGCTACATTTTGAAGAGTTCCTTCTGAAGAAACATTCCTTGAGTATTGAAGATTAAGAGGCTATCTGAATGAGATATTATTAGGGGACTCCAGAACGAGAGAACTTATCCTTCAAATTAAAGTGAGGTTGTTTAGGGCTGATATTACAAAGCACTTCTTCACACAAAGGATTGTAGAAACATGGAACTGTCCCACCACCGTGACCCAATCCCCTCATCCAAAATACCATTCTTAAAAGGTCAGGACTAGGTCAATAAAAAACTGAAATGTAAACTGCTAGATTTGTATGAGGCAAGAATACATAGAACTTAAAGAAACAACATGGATAAATGAAGTTAGATGCAGATCAGCAGTGATTTAACTGAATGGGAGAACATTCAGGGACTGAATAGCATAGTCATTTTCCTATGTTTGACTTTGGAGTTTGTAAGTATTTTTTGGACATAAGTGAGATTTGATGTAATAGTAGATGGACAGACTAGAGAGGATTTGATTCCTTTAGCCTAAGGCTAAACAGATGTCTTGGAACCTCTGACTGTAATAAAAGTAATAAATATAGAACTTGTTTATTTAAAAAGAAAAGAACATTTATCATTCTTCCCAAATCACAATGTCTGCAGGTATTTAAACTTCAGTGGGAAGTTTATCTGGAGATATACTTCATCTCATTATCACTGGCGATAGCTTGATTCACAGATAACTGAATGCCTGATTAAACATGTATCAGTGTACATTTAGTGCAGTCCTTTGGGATTAATTCATAACCAACAATTGAGATTTTCACTTAGTCAGCATTTTGCCAGAAATGATGTGATCTTTTAGCTTTGAATATTTACAGTGAATGCATGATTCATACCATTTATAAGGGCTTCAATATATTATTAAAATGGAATTTTTTATTGCAACCTTCGTATGTAATTTTGTCTCTTCACTTGAACTTACAATTACGTAAATTCATGAACAGTTACGGCAAAGAAGCCATCTACAAAATCAGTGTAGCACTCTTCGTTGGTTAGGGAATTGTAAAAGTTAGATTTATTTACTTATGTTTATATAATCAAGACGCAAAAAGTCAAACAAAATTCATGCTTGCTCATGAAGAAGTCCACAAATGACTCTTGGAAAGAGTTGTAGTAAATATCTAGGCCTGGATTTTCACTGAAATCAGGGTGAGTTGGCAGTTCTTTAAATGTGGAGAACTGCCTATTCCTGATGCCATATCCCAAGGCTGTTTGATTTTCTAGAATGCCTTTAAAGGATGCAGTTAGTTCCTATCAAAAATCCACATCTGGCTGGCTTCATTACAGATGTAAGGCAGACATGTCCTATTTCTCTGCATTTTCATGAAGACCAAGTTTGTCAGCAGTCATGATGCAGTCTGTCTGCATTGCAGCAAACCTTTAAAGGACAACTTCAAGATGTTCTTCTCAAACCCCCTTTACAAATCCCTTCCCTTCCAACCGCCCCCCTCACTTTATGGCCTTTCGTGCTAAGCTTTTCCCTTCCACCTACACCTCATCGTGGTATCATGCACTCAATGCCAAATTGAGCCCTTTCACCCATTTTCAAGATCTTTTATTCCAACCTCTGCTCTTCCACCCAAGCCCTTGTGCTCCCTCATTTTAGGCTATGGCACAATCATGCCCATTACCACATTATATTCTGTTCTAAATGAATGAACTCTATAGACCTGTAGGATGTATAAAAAGCACTTTAAAAATCTGTTCATAACTTATTCTTATGTTTTAAAAAAGTCATTTCACCACCAGCCAATAAAAGTGTCAAGCATCCAGATCTTCAAAGCATCAATAGCAAATCACAAACCCCTGAAACCACTTAATATTGTGTAAACAAACATATTGCAAAATTGACAGCAGAGATCAGGGAGCCTGAGACACTAATCAATATTTTCAGTGTGGAGTGCAGTTGTTTCAACAAGTATAACGGATATCTGGGCTCTCAGCCAAGTCTCATTATATATTCTGTTCATGGATCAAGGGCAGACTTGGGTATAGTGTTCATAAGGGTTGGGTAGGGGCATTAAGTGGCATAGGGAGTGTTTGGGAAGGTGAGGGCTTCATTTTAACTGGGATTAAGTCTAATGGATAGTAAATCTGCTAGCTTTTGGCGTTTGTGCCTTCGTAAGGCTTCATTCATTCACCTGACAAAGGCACAAACACCGAAAGCTAGCAGATTTACTATCAAATAAATCGGTTGGATTTAAAATTGGTGTTGCCAGACTCTTACTGAGTTTACCCCAGTCCAATGCCGGCATCTCTACATTAAGTCTAATGGCACAGAGAAGAACCTTTTAAACATCCTGTCACTTCATCCAGCAGCTGTGGTTGCATCAAATATTTCCCAAGTTCAACTGGCCGAGATCTAGCCCATACTTGTTCCAGCAGGGGAGGATCCTGCTTTTGTGGCCAATTTCCCTTGAGGTGGCAGCGAATTTTCCCTACTCTCACTACCCACCTGAAGGATGAATATCCAGGCCCAGTTCATGGGTTCATGTCTTTTAGAATATAATTTCTTGTTTTCAAATGAAAGTTATAACCATAGAAAATGGAGTAAATGCAAGGTAAACAAACTGGGAGGTGTGGGGGGGGTGTGGTGGAGGAGATTTACAAGGTCAAAATAAGAGAGATGGAGCTGTAAAACAGCAGGTGGACAAACTTATACAATACATGACTTAACTTAAGTAGAAAATAAAATGAAAACAGAAATGGGAATCACAGGAAGGAAAATAACTTTGTTTTTAAGGAACAAAAACTGAACCAGAGGTTTTGAAACCAAGACTTCCAGCCAGACTGAAACTGGTTAAGGTGATATAAAGGGATGCAAGACTACCCAACCTCAGTAACTGCTGCAGTTTGGACTTGGGTGTGGTTGCATTATGACCAAAGTAAATGACAGTTAGCTGGGCTTGTGTCAGAAGCAGAGATGAAAAACTGACTATCATTCACTGAGTGGAAATGGGTGAGGCTTCACCTCAGTTTGAACTTTGTGAGGGAACAGAAGCTGGAAGATTATCTAGATTGAAACGAATGGAAGAATTTATAGTGGGCTTTACAATATCTTGAGGGTCAAGAAAACAACCAGGAAGCGCTGGAAAAGTAACCAGAACAAAGAACTGAGGCACCCGTCAAGTGACAGTTTTATCTTTGAAAATGGCTGGAGCTGAGGGGAATTAATGTAGTCTCTAAAGAACAGTGATATTTGATTGATTTATTATTGTCACATGTATTAGCATACAGTGAAAAGTATTGTTTCTTGCACGCTATACAGACAAAACATACCATTCATAGACAAGGAAATGAGACATTGCAGAATGTAGTGTTACAGTCATAGCTAGGGTGTAGAGAAAGATAAACTTAACGCAAGGTAGGTGCATTCAAAAGTCTGATGGCAGCAGGGATGAAACTGCGCTTGAGTGGGCTGATGTATGACCTCAGACTTTTGTATCATTTTCTTGACAGAAGAAGGTGTAAGAGAGAATGTCTGGGGTGTGTGAGGTCTTTAATTATGCTGGCTGCTTTGCTGAGGCAGCGGGAAGTGTAGACAGAGTAATGGGTGGGAGGCTGGTTTGCATGATGGATTGGGCTGCATTCACAACCTTTATTGATTTTTGGTGGTAGCCAGAGCAGGAGGTTTACTAGGCTGTGATACAACCAGAAAGAATGCTTTCTATGATGCAACTGTAAAAGTTGGTGAGAGTCGTAGCTGTCATGCCAAATTTCCTTAGTCTTCTGAGGCATTGGTGGGCTTTCTAACAATAGTGTCAGCATGAAGTAGGGGGGACCAAGAAGGTTGCTGGTGATCCAGATATCTGAAAACATGAAGCTCTGGATTCTTTTTACTTCGTCCCCATGTTCTCCTCTGTGCTTCTTGAAGTTGATGACAATCTCCTTCGTTTTGTTGACATTGAGGGAGAGATTATTGTTGCCACATCAATTCACCAGATTCTCTATCTCATTCTTGCACTCTGATGGGATGGACTCTATATCATTTTAATTTGTTGTATGAGGAAAACGCTTCAGGGAAAGCAAGGAGTAAAGCCAAATGCATAATACACACAGTTATAACTTAATAGTGTCAAGACTACTTGTTCTGTTTTGTTTCGTTCTTTTACATACAAAATATATATTATATTTAAAATGGCACTGTTCTATTGAATGAGGTATTTGGATTTCTCTTTAAATGTTAATGGTCCCCAACTGGATTGTAACAGGAGCATTTTCAAAGGAAGGGGTGAAAAAAAACCTGCAATAGATTAATTTTAACAATGCCACACTAGTATTTGTTCAGTTTGAATCGTCAAGCTCCACTGTCCATGTACCAGCTCTGCACTCACAGTGCTAAAGTTGCTCAGCCTTCTGCCTTAAAAATCATAGAACAACATTGCTATGGATTTATTTCCTGCAGTAGGGATGAGAGAGCCATTTGCCAGTTCACAGAGTTGATGACTGGAATTAAGTGCAAAAATGTCTCGGTGACCCTTGAAAAAATGATTGATCTGTGCAGTTTTCCAGTAGTGCTAAAATTAGGCCATTGAATTAAAATCAAACATATTGAAAAGTGCATAATGTGAGTGTGCTGCATCAGAGGCAGTATGTGGCTTTTCATATCCTAATAACAATGACATCCTTATATAAGTGAGTTATTACGATGAAAGAGGGGAAAGATTAGGTGGAAATTTCAAAGATCATAGGTCTGTTTTAGTCTTCTTACCATTCTTGCTCTCTGGTAAATAAAGTTTATTCATTTCACAAGTAAGGCTTACATTAACACTGCAATGAAGTTACAGTGAAAATCCCCTACTCACCACACTCCAGCGCCTTCTCAGGTACACAGAGGAAGAATTTCGCATGGCCAATGCACCTAACCAGCAAGTCTTTCAGAGGAAATTATGGGCACCTGGAGCAAACCCATGCAGAGATAGGGAGAACATGCAAACTCTACACAAACTGTGACCCAAGCTGAGAATTGGACTCTGGGTCCCTGGTGCTGTGGCTAATCACTGTGCTGCCCCTAAATTTGTATAGTGTCAGAGGTTAGCAGATTGGAAACAAGTTACATGCTTGCTTAATGGCTTGTGACGGATAGAAGGGCCAAGAAAATATAAAGAGAGAAAATCATGAATGATCCTAAAGCAAAATATTTAAGTACTATTTAGTAAATATCTTTTGTTAATTTTGCATTTAGTACCAGAAGCAGAATGTCAAAAGAAAGATGTCAAATCACACCAGTTACAGCACAAGAGGCAGCTTTTCACCCAGCTGCTTTTTGTGTTGGCTTTCTACTCCCACACCTGTTTTTATCTGTAATCCTGCAAGTTCTTCAAAATGCTCTTAATGCATTACGCAAGGTACATGCAATGCAACTTTTTACAATACCTTTCTGTGTCTGCTCTCAGCAGCAGCCAACTGGGATACCATTCGTTCCTGCATCTTCTTGCACTGTGTCATTACTACTTTGAGCACGGATAGTGGGTTGGTGCACACAGGCTGCCTGTCACCACGATTTCCATCTCTGATTGACTCACAATCCCTCTGCAGAGCAAGGAATGGGTCGCTGATGTCATATTTTCCATAGCGCTCTTGGATGAAACGATCTCTGTGCTGCGCCTGTAAGCAAATCCAGAAATATTTAGAACTTAAAAATGCAAGGTTGATTCCTACTTCAATGCTATTCCAAATCAATATTTGCCATAACAATATTAATTTTAAGAAATAACATACATTGGAAAACATAGGACCAAAGAAGAGAGTCCGGTTCAAAGCAAGCTACCTCTCAAAGTCCGAAAAATACCTGATTTGACAAAGGGACTCTGGACTCAAAACGTTAGCTCTTTTCTCTCCTTACAGATGTTGCCAGACCTGCTGAGATTTTCCAGCATTTTCTCTTTTGGTTTCAGATTCCAGCATCCACAGTAATTTGCTTTTACTCATAAATATCTATCCAGGTCTCAACATTTTTTTTCACATCATCTGCCACCACTGGCCATGTGGAAGGCTCATTCCATACATTTACTAATCTCTACATCATTTTGTTAAATTTAAGGTCCATTTGACTCAGTAATACAGGCTGTCTACTTACATAGGAATGGTGTAAGAAGCCATTTAGCCTTGTGACCCTGTTCTGCCATTCAATGAAATCTTAACTATCTGTGATCTAATTCAATGCATCTGTCCTTGCCCCATATCTCTCAGTACATTAGTATAACAAAGCTTTATCAATCTCAGCTTTAAAATTTACTATCTAGCAGCAATTGTAATATGGAGATGAGATTTCCAAACGTCTATCTACTGACCATTGTGTGCAGAAGCATATTCTAATTTTGTTATGACTTTAATTTATAAATTTACCTGCATTGAATTTCATGTTTCTCTAATCCTGTACCTCTGCAATAATACCAGTCATAATTTCAAAATTCTTGTCTTGGCTCGCAAATGTCGATCTCTATGATCTCTACCTGCCTTAATTTGCATGTGGTCTCCGTTCTTCTGACCCAAGACTTCACCTTTCCATTTGTTTCTACTGCATTTGTGACTGCTTATTCAACCTTTTTCCCATAGAATTCTTAATCCAGTGTTGTCACCTTCCCTGTGGCCCCTCTGCCAATTTAAAAAGGCATCCTTAAAATCTTTTCCTTAAATTATCTCTATAACTTCCTGTGCTTGACATTTAGTGCCATACTTCAGTTTACGTAAATGGAAAATATGCTGAGTGGGGTAGCATGGTCGGTGCAGTCTTAGAGGGGCCCAAGGGCTTGTTCCTGTGCTGTAATTTTATTTGTTCTAAATCAAATGCAGGCCTGTTTGTTCAGCACCATTCATAACAGCTTTTTTTTTAACTCATTTATTACTTGTGGGACATGGGCATCACTGGCTGGTCAGCATTTATTGCCCACTCCTAGTTGCCCGAGGGTTGTTGAGAATCGATCATGTTGCGGCATCTCTGGAGTCACACATAGACCAGACCAAGTAAGGACAGCATATTTCCTTCCCTAAGGGACATCAGTGAACCAGATGAGTTTTCTGACAATCAATAATTGTTTCATGGACATCAATAGATTCTTAATTCCAGTTTTTTTTTCCCTGAATTCAAATTCCACCACCTGCTGTGGCAGTATTCAAACCTGAGTCCCCAGAATATTAATTGAGTTTCTGGACTAATAAACTAGCAATAATACCATCAGGCCATTACTTCTCCTGAGCTAAGTCCATTAGCAAGACCAACATCTATCCAATTTAGTGACTTTGTGGTTAATTTGGAACAAATTATTCCACTCTAAAAGTAGTATGTGCCATAACAAAATGCCAAAAAATGTTGGAAAACTTAGCAGGTCAGACAGCATCTGGGAATAGAGATCAAACTCCTTTTATCAGATTGTGATACAGTGCACCAACTGTCACTTTATTCTTACATGTAGGTATCCATGAGGTGCTGTGGACCATCAATTGTGCAGAACTATACTCCAGCACCATCTGCAGCCTCATGACCCAGTAAATCCCCTACTCAACCATTACCATCAGGTAAGGGAATTAACCCTGGTTCAATGGAAAGTGCAGGAGGGCATGCCAGAAATAGCATCAGGCATATGTAAAAATGAGATGTTAACAGTATAAACAGTAAATGATAGACAGAGCTAAATGACCTGACAACCAACGGATTAGATCCATTGTGACTAGTGGTGGACAATTAAATAACTCCCTGGAGGAGGAGGCTTCACAAACATCCCCATTCTCAATGATGGAGCAGCTCAGCCCAGCAATCAGTGCAAAAGACAAGGCTGAAGTGTTCACGACAATGTTCAGCCAGAAGTGCTGAGTGAATAATACGTCACAACCTCCTCTATTGGTCCCCAGCATTGTAGATATTAGTTCCAGCCAATTTAGTACATTCCACGTGATATCAAGAAACGCTTGGAGCACTGGATACTGCAAAGGCAACATCCTGACAATTTCTTGTGTTCCAGAACTTGCCACTCCCCTAGCCAAGCTCTTTCACTACAGTTACCTCACTGGCATCTACCCAACAATGTGGAAAATTACAGCTATGTCCTGTACAGAGGAAGGACAAATCCAACCTGGCCAATTACCACCCTCGATCATGAATGAAGTGATGGAAGGGTAATCAATAGCGTTACCAAGCAGCACCTGCTTAGCAATAACCTGCTCAGTTTGGGTTTTGCCAGAGTCACTCAGCTCCTGATTACAGTCTTGGTTCAAACATAGACAAAACAGCTGAACTCCTGAAGTGAGGTGAGAATGACAGACAAAGAACAAAGAAAATTTCAGCACTTTGACATTAAGGCTGCATTTGACTAAGTGTGGCATTAAGGAGCCTTAGCAAAACTGGAACCAATATGTTGGTGGATTATCATTACCATTGGTTGGAGTCACATCTGGCACATAGGAAAATGGTTTTGGCTGTGGGAGGGAAGGGGAGGAGTCAGTCACCTCAGCTGGACGATTTCCAGGAGTTCCTCAGGTTAGTGTCCTAGGCCTAACCATCTTTAGCTGCTTCCTTAATGACCTTCACTCCACCATAGGGTCAGAAGTGGGAATGTTCGACAACAATTGCACGATATTCAGCACCATTCACGGCTCTTCAGATATCGACACAGTCCATGTTCGAATGCAAGTAGTTCTGGGCAATATCCAGGATTAAGTTGATAAGTGGCAATAAACCTTTACGCTACACATAAGAGTTGGAAATGTTACACTGAGGTTGTATAAGACATTGGTGAGGCAGAATTTGGAGTATCGTGTGCAGTTTTGGTCATCTAATTACAGAAAGGATATTAATAAAGGTTGAAAGAGTACAGAGATGGTTTACAAGGATGTTGGCGGGACTTGAGAAACTGAGTTACAGAGAAAGGTTGAATAGTTAGGACTTTATTCCCTGCAGCGTAGAAGAATGAGGAGAGATTGGATAGAAGTGTATAAAATTATGATGGGTATACATAGAATGAATGCAATCAAGCTTTTTCCACTGAGGCTAAGGGAGAAAAAAACTAGAGGACATGGGTTAAGGGTGAAGGGGGAAAAGTTCAAAGGGAATATGGGGGGGGGGGGGGGGGGGGGGGGGAGGGGAGGTTCTTCACACAGAGAGCGTTGGGAGTGTGAAATGAGCTGCCAGATGAAGTGGTAAATGCAGGCTCACTTTTAACATTTAAGAAAATCTTGGACAGGTAAACGGATGAGAAGAGTGTGGAGGGATATGGTCCAGATACTGGTCAGTGGGACTAGATTAGGCAGAAAAATGGTTCGGCATAGTCAAGAAGGGCCAAAAGGCCTGTATCTGAGCCGCAATGTTCTTTGATTCTACACAAATAAGGGACAATCTAACCACCACCACTTGATATTCAATGGTGTTATCATCACTGAATCCCTCATTGCCACCATTCTTGGGGTTACAATTAATTAAAAACTTAACTGGACTTGCCACATAAACATGGTGGCTACAACAGATCGAGGGCTAAGAACACTGCGGCAAGTAACTCACCTCCCAATTCCCCAGAGCCTATTCACCATCTATCTACAAGGTACAAGTCAGGAATGTAATGGAATACTCCCCACTTGACTGGATGGGTGCAGCTCTAACAACGCTCAAGAAGTTTGACACCATCCAGGACAAAACAGCCTGCTTGATTGGCACCACATCTACAAACATACAATCCCTCCACCATCAATGCTCACTAGCAGCTATGTGTACTCTTTCAAGATGCACTGCAGAAATTCAAAGATCCTTAGACAGCATCTTCCAAACCCATAACCATTTCCATCCATCTTCTGTAAGTACTGGCAAGTGGGATTAGGTGGGCAGGTCAGGGTATTTCATGCATCGGTGCAAATTTGATGAGCCGAAGGGCCTCTTCTGGTCTGTAGTATTCTAAGATTCTATAAGAAAGACAAGGGCAGCGGAAACATTACCACTTCTCCAAACAACTCGCCATCCTGATTTAGAAATATATCATCGTTCCTTCGCATTCGTCAAATCCTGGATGCCCTCCCTAAAGGCATTGCGGGTCAACCATAACACATGGACTGCAGTGTTTCGAGAAGACAGCTCACCACCTTCTTCCCAAGGGTAACCACGAATGGGCAATCAATACTGGCCTGCCAGCGATGCCCACTTCGCACGAATGAATAAAAGAAATACAGCCAGCAGTATTCAGAACAGATGGTTATAAAACATTCAAACCAGAAAGTGTTACTGAAACGTAAGGGCTTTTTTTGTTGCACTGCCTGCTTGATAGGCAGGGTATGACACAAAGCAACTTCACAAACAATATTTTATGCAATAACTTTTTCCTTATAAAAAGGACAGGAATTATTCATAAATGCCTTTATTTTTACAAGAACAATCTTGTAAAATTCCAAAAATTTTGCAGGACAATTTGAAAGACAGGAAGAGTTTTGTGTTATGTTAGAAAACATGATGGTGATTGCACATCTTATCTCTATTATCATCAGTGGAGTTGATTCGGAACTGAATGGGTCCAGACCTGCACCACACTTCAATTTTTATTGAGCTGCTGTGAATGCTTTGTCCTGATTACTTATCCCCCAAATCATTGTAACATCATGTAGTCTCATCACCTGGAATACCTGTCGCAGAGCCTCCTCACTATTTTGCTCCCTGCTATTTGTTGAAACAGTCCCTGTTCAAATGCAAGAATCATCACCACTAAAACATAAAGCACCTGTATCACTTATTCCAAATTTCTGTCCCCAAAAAACAATGAAGACTATTCAACAGATAGCTAATAATGGTATCTTTAATTTCTCGGATTTGGTCTAAACGTTCAGAGTGGCATAGTGGTTAGCAATGCTGTCTCATAGCAGGGGGAATCCAGGTTCAATTTCGGCCTCGAGTGACTTGAAAGAATGGGTTTCCTGTAAGTGTTCTCATTCTCTCACACATTCCAAAGATGTGCGGGTTAGGTTGATTGGCCTTACTAAATTGACCTTAGTGTTAGGGGGATTAGCAGTATAAATATGTGAAGTTACAGGGATACAGCCTGGGTGGGACGGTTATAGATGCAGACCTGATGCACCGAATGGCCTCCTTCTGCACTGTAGAGAGGCTATGACACTATGGTTTAGATGTTTATATTGCACAACACTGGATCTGCATGGCCAGCTGAAGTTCTACTTGGAACTTGCACTGTTTATACTGTAGGGTGGATTCCACATGAGCACAGCAGAAGACAAAATGTGCACCGACAAGTTTATTGTTTTCACTATTTACAACTATATCTGGCTGCGGCACCTTCTCCCATTGGTTAGAAATGTTGCTGTTGATAGCAGTTCCACAATCAGTGATACATTTAACAAGGTTTCCTCATTTGAGGCAGTCTGGAAAATACTTGGTTTGAATTTATTAAACAAAAAGCAAAATACTGTAGATGTTAGATTTAGATCTGAAGCAGAGGATGATGGGAACACTCAGCAGCTTCTGGAGAAGGGAAGAGAGAAGATTTGCATGGAATCTTTGTTGAAACTGGTTTGAATTATGCCTACTGACAAATTTGTTACTCCAGAAGGCAATGTGAGCACTTGTGAGCATTAGCTGCAGCCAATTAATTTGGCTGAGGTGTTCAGATTACTCAAACCTACTATGCACAGAGAAAGCAAAAGTACTAAGTTATTTGGGTGTGGTTCCCAGTGCTATAGTAACTGCCTCACAATATAAATGGAATAATTTTCACTGCGGTACAGATATCAGATGAATGCCTAATGTTGAAAAGATAACGAACAGCAGTTATATCGCCATGCAACATTCTTACGCGAACAGTTCCATAATGTTCAGCATTATACATGTTAAATAGGTTAGAACTCTTGAATCCGCACTATGGATTTTTGTGAAATAATTATTAGATGAAAATAACATACAAAAAAAACCTAAAACTTTAGGCAATGCTTCTTAAAATAAAATAGCAGGATACTGGAATTTGATCATGGAAAGTAACTCAGAGCTTTGGTTGTATTTATCAGATTATGTTTTTTTTTAAAAAAATGCATTCTTGCATGAGCCAAAAACTGAAAGTGTAGCAATATTCCAGGACAAATAAAATCCATATAAATTCCAGTGGGCACAATTACAGGGCTGTAAATTATGAAGGAAAGCTAATGAGCCAAAAATTTGCACTTCATAGTGATTATCAGCCAGCAACAAATGCTTTCACTCAACTCATAACCACCTGGAATACTGATCCCAGTGGGGAAATAAACTTGCGATTACAGCCACAGTGGTCATCTACCATCCAATTTAGTGCTCCTGCTTTTGATCACTTTTGATGCAACTTTTCCAAATCTCTCTAGCTTTTAAAGATACAGCAATAGAGAAAGTGCAAAGTAGAAATACATTATAAATATGATAGTCCACAATTCATACAAAGATGCAATCTTCTGCTACTGCTCTCACTGCAACTAATTAACAATACAAGGAAGCAAAAATATGAAACAGACTGTCAATCATTAATTTCATTTGTTAATTTTTCACGTTCAGTTGTAAGTGATCTTGTATAGAAGTCTGAGAGTTAGGCAGGGAACGAATTTTCCATATTGGATTTTCAGATTCATTCCAACAGTGCAGAATTCAAAACACTAATCCGTTCTTATTTTCGCCAAGTACATTCAGTTATTAGTCAAAGTAATGCATTTCACTATAAATGTTAATCCAAGGATAGCATATTTTTCAGCTACCTTATACTAAAGAATGCAGCCTGATGCCAAGCATCTCCTAGACTTGGCATTGCTTTTTACATTTGGTGTCCAATGTAGGTTTTTGTTTAGGTTGAGTTACTGAATAAATTAATCAATAGACTGTGAGAAGAAGTTCAATAGTGAAACAGCATGCAATAAATACAGCTAAGTAATCCCAGAATGAGAAAGTCAGATCTAAGCTCTGCAGTCCTGTCATATCCTGTCACGAATGGTGGTGGACAATTAAACAACGAACAGGATTAGGAAAAAGTGCCACACATATCCCCATTCTCAATGACTGGAAGTCCAACACACCACTGCAAAAGACATGGCTGAATCATCTGGTACCAAGAAGTGCCAAGTGGATGATTAATCTTGGCATATTTTGGAGTCCCCAGCATCACAGATGCCACAAATGCTATGGCCCTGACAACATTCTGGCAATAACACTGAAGATTCATGCTCTAGAACTAATGCCAGGCTGTCCCTGTACAGCAATGACACTGACATCTAGCCAGCAAGGAAGACTGATGTCATGATTAAACTGATGACTTCATTTCAGCAGCCAATATGTGAAAGAAATGAATTCCCTTTTGCTGAAAATATTTGCATGCATTTTACTAAAGGCAGTTTGTCACTTCTTTCACATTGGGGTTCTGTCAACAAAATTGGCTTCTTCACAAATCTCTCCTACTTTCAATAAATTCATCATTTTCTTTTTATTGCAGATTCTGGAGGTGCCCCACACCGTATAAACTCAAAAAAAAAGTCACAATAATCTTTTAGTTTAAAAGAATTAATATCAAATCTCCCATTTGCACTGTTCACAGTGACTTGAGAAGACATTATTTTCTGAGGAACATTACATCACAAAGCACAATAGACAGAATTTAATTGAGCTCGCTGGAGTGGCCATGATTCTAGGGCAGGGTCAAGAGAACCTCAGGAAGGGAACTAAATCTTGGCCAATTTCTTACTCAGTTGCGAAAGTGTAGGAGTTGTATATCTCTAAGAATAGAAAAATCTTATTGACATTCCATAAAATTGCAAGAGTTCATACAGAGGTCAATCACTAGTTCCTGACATTTAGGCTTGAGTAATTTTGACTGGTAGACAACAGAAGTAAGCCATTAGGCCTAGTAATACAGCACTAATGTCTCATTCAGTTAAATCATAGATAACTGATCTCAACTCCATTTAGCTTCCATTAATGTCATTTATTGATATTCTTACTTAACAAAAATTCTTAACATCTCAAGTTTTGAAAATTTCATTTGACCCACCATGCTGAACCTTGGGGTGGGAAGAGAGTTCCAGATTTCTATAATGCTTCACGTGAAAAACTTGCCTCCTGATTTCCCTCCCAAAATGACCTAGCTCTAATTTTAACATTATGCTAGATTCTCATACTACGGGAAATAGCTTCTCTGAAGGTCTTAATGGCCTCAATTAGATTATTTGTCAACTGTGTAAATACAAAGCAAGTCTTCGCAGATTGGTTTTAAGTTATACCTTTAAGCCAGAGTATCCTCCAAGACTCTCAAAACGTCTTTGTGAGGTTTAGTGTCCAAAATTGAATGTGGTACACTCTATGGGAGGGTTGATCCAAGATTCTATTCAATAGAGTTTGATTTTATTTCTTTTGCAATCCAATTACCCTCGAGATAAAAATCAGCGTTCCATCAGCATTTTGTACCTATGCACTAGATTTTAAGATTTTAATGATCAGTGCAAATGGATACCCAAATTCTTTTATCTCTTCACAGTTTATGGCACGGTGACACAATGGTTAGCAATGTTGACTCATAGGGTCGCAGGGTTTGAATCTTGGCTTGAGTCATCGTCTGTGTGGAGTTTGTACATTCTCCCCTTGTCTGCGTGGGTTTCCTCTGAATGTTCTGGTTTCTTCTCACAGTCCAAAATGTGTGGGTTAGGTGGTTTGGTCATGCTAAATTGCCCCTTAGTGTCAGGGTGGCTAGTTAGGGTAAATGTATGGGGTTATGTGGATAGGGCTTGGATGAGATTATGGTTTTTTGAAGACTCGATGGGCCAAACTGATTCCTTCTGCACTGTAGGATTCTATGGTTATTATTCCAATTTGCTTCTCTTGGATCCATATACACTTTGAGATCCCACTTGGACCCCCCCTCCTGGCTCCTTCTGTCTTGAACTCTTCCTCTGTTTGATTTACTATTGTCACTTGCATTAGCATACAGCAAAAAGTACTGTTTCTTGCGCACCATACAGACAAAGCATACTATACCTGCAGAAAAGAGAGAGTGCAGAATGTTGTGTTATAGAGCTAGGCTGCAGAGATGAACTTAGTATAAAAGTAGGTCCATTCAAAACTCTGACGGCAGCAGGGAAAAAGCTGTTCTTGAGTCAGCTGGTACACAAAAAATTTTATAATTTTTTCCTGATAGAAGAAGGTGGGAGAGAGAATGTCCAGGATGGTGTAGGTCCTTAATTATGCTGGCTGTTTTTCCGAGGCTGTGGGAAGTGTGCTTATTTAATTCTCTTTCTACACAAATAAAAATTAAAGCACAAGTTAAAAACTGAACACACTACTAATTTCAGGAAACAGCTATAAATTGAAATGATTTATAAGCTAGAATGGCCAGACATTCATCCAAACATGGTGACAAGATGAAAACAAGGTGATAAGAAGCCCAAGCTCAGTTTGCAAGTTTCACCAGGGAAAGTGTGGGCATTGAATGCTGAGCTCTTCCACAAGAAAAGATTTAAAAAAATTAAAATCTCTCATTGGGGAGTGGGTGGGGGGGAGGAGGAGGATTCTGTAACCTAAATTATCAATCTTCTAACTGTACCCAGACACTCTCCTTGGGAAATCAAACTCACGATATTCAGATTAATGGTTTAATCAGTGCTTACTATTGTCTTATTCTTTTTAAACTTGCCATTGCACATTCACATTTCTGTCTGGCACTTCCTGAAAAAGCGTTCACATGTGCCAGTAAACAAAACAAAGAAAGCTCAGTCCAGAGCTTCCTCCTATTCATTATGCAGTCTACACAGCAGCAAGATATGCAGCCGCTCCCACTTTTGTGGCTCCACAGTCACTGACCTTTGTAAGTGTAATTGAAATTCTTGGTTAGGTGTGCTCATATGGGAAGCCAGAAACACGAAGAGGGAGGGAAACAAATATCCTTACCCAGCAACATCTTCAAAAGCCAACAACATGAATTTGACTCTATAAGGCATGTTTGCTCTGCCAAGTTTTTCAGTATGGCTTTTTTGTGTATATTTTTATGCTCCAAAGAGTCGAGGAAAAAATGGAGTCTGGAAGATCACTTTAAAGAATGCACAATAAATGCTTCCTTTCATCTTTGTGATGATACTGTGCTATTAATATATTTTTAAGACGAGGGGACTGCATGAAGGGGAGGCACAATGGTTTGCACTGTTGCTTCGCAGTGCCAGGAGCCTGGGTTTGATTCCCAGCTTGAATAACTGTCTATGTGGAGTCTGCATGTTTTCCCTGTAACTGTGTAGGTTTCCTCCAGATGCTCTGATTTCCTCCCACAGTCTGAAAGAACTGCTGATGAGGTCTGATGGCTACGCTAAATTGTCCCTCAGTGTACCAGAATAGGTGTTGGAGTGTGGCGACTAGGGGATTTTCAAAATAACTTCTTGCAGTGTCAATTTAAGACTACTTGTGACACAAATAAATAACGCGGTGACAATAATATCACCCTCAATGTCAACAAAACGAAGGACATTGTCATTGACTTCAGGAAGCACAGTGGAGAACATACCTCTCTCTAGATCAATTGGGACTAAGTGGAAAGGAGCTTCACGTTTTTAGGTGTCCTGATCACCAGCCTTCCCATCCGTTGAATCTGTTTACACCTCCTGCTGCCTCAGCAAAGCAGCCAGCATTACTAAGGATACCACGCACCCCAGACATTCTCTCTTCCACCTTCTTCCATCAGGAAAGAGATAAAGTCTGAGATCACGTACCAACCGACACAAGAACAGCTTCTTCCTTGCTGCCGTCAGACTTTTGAATGGACCTATCTTGCATTAAGTTGATTTTTCTCCACACCCCAGTTATGACTGTAACACTATATTCTACACTCTCTTGTTTCTATGAATGGTATATTTTGTTTGTAGAGTGTGCAAAAAATAGTACTCTTCACTGAATACTAATATATGTGACAATAATAAATCAAATCAAGAATAAACTTTAAAACTTAAAACAGCGTTTTGTTGCAAGCAGTGGGTTTATTTAGAAGAATGCAGCAGATGCTGAAAAGCAGGATAATTACTCATTTTAGCTATGTAAGGTTTATTTAGCATAAAGTTGAATTTTTTTTTTAGGGGCAGCATGGTGGCACAGTGGTTAGCACCGCTGCCTTAAGCACCAGGGACATGGGAGTGATTCCTGGCTCGGGCCATTTTGCAGAATCTGCATGGTCTCTCAGCATCTGCTGCATTCTTTCACACAAACCGACTGCCCATAAGAAAACTTTAAATTTTAAAGTTTATTTTTGATTTGATTTATTATTGTCACATGTATTAGTATACAGTGAAAAGTATTGTTACTTGCGCGCTATACAGACAAAGCGTACCGTTCAACGCGAAGGAAGCAAGAGTGTGCAGAATGTATTGCTACAGTCTGCGTGGGTTTCCTCCAGGTACTCAGGTTTCCTCCCACAGTCTGAAAGACGTGCTGGTTAGGGGCACTGATGTAGAGATGCCGGCGTTGGACTGGGGTAAACTCAGTAAGAGGTCTGACAACACCAATTTTAAATCCAACTGATCTATTTGATAGTAAACATGCTAGCTTTTGGCCTTTGTGCCTTCGTCAGGCGGATGAGGTGTTCCTCATCCGCCTGATGAAGGCACAAAGGCCGAAAGCTAGCAGGTTTACTATCAAATAAATCGGCTGGATTTAAAATTGGTGTTGTCAAACCTCTTACTAGGGGCACTGGCCATGCTTTTGTAATGGATACTTTTCTTCCTGGCTGCTATTAATGTTTATTAGATGGTATGGTAGACAACTAGTATCTTACATTACTTCTCACTGATGATATCAAAAGACAGCTTTTAAATTAATGAATTTAAAACTTTTCAACAAAGACAAGATTGACCCTATTAAAAAAAAAGTAAATCTACACTAATCACCATTTGTCCTTCAATGCTAATTAGTTACACTGCTTTAAACACTTAATACTTAGAGTTACAGCATGGAAACAGGCCCTTCAATCCAACTTGTTCATGTAGTTCTTTTTATTTTAACAATTAAACTAGTCCCAATTGCCTATGTTTGTCTCATATCCCTCTACATCAGTCTTACCCATGTAACTGTCTAATAGCTCTTTAAAGAACAAAATTGTCCCTGGCTCTACTACTGCCTCTGGCAGCTTGTTCCAAACACTCACCACCCCCTGTGTGAAAAAATTGCCCTTCTGGACACCTTATTTCTCTCCCCTCCCACCTTAAACCTATGCAAGCTAGTTTTAGACTCCTCTACCTTTGGGAAAAGATATTGTCTATCTAGCCAATCTGTGCCCCTCATTATTTTATAGACCTCTATAAGATTAGCCCCCAGCCTCCATGCTCCAGAGAAAAAAGTCTCAGCCTATCCTTATAACTCAATACATCAAGTCCCAATAGGATCGTAGTAAATCTTTTCTGCACTCACTAGTTTAATATCCTTTCTATAAGGTGACCAGAATTGTACACAGTATTCCAAGTGTGGCCTTATCAATGTCTTGTACAACTTCAACAAGATGTCCCAACTCCTGTATTCAATGTTCTGACCAATGAAACCAAGCATGCCGAATGCCACTTTCATCACTCTCTCTACCTGTGACTTCACTTTCATGGAGCTATGAACCTGTACCCCTAGATCTCTGTTGTATAACTCTCCCCATCATTCTATCACTAAGTAAGTCCTGCCCTAGTTCGATCGACCAAAATGCATTAGCTCACATTTATCCAAATTAAACTTCATTTCTACCTTTGCTGATTCTGAAGCTCTTAAAACTGAATGTTTTATAACTACTTGGATGGCATGATGGCACAGTGGGTAGCACTGCTACCTCTCAGCGCTGGCCACCCAGTTTCAATCCTGGCTTTGGGTAACTGTGTGGAGTTTGTATCTTTCAGGGAGTCAGTGCAGACTTCATGGGCTGAGTGACCTCTTTCTGCATTGTAGAATTTTATGATTCTCATTAGGAAACATAAGTCTTCAAAGCAGTCATCAAGCTACCTTGATTTACTATAATTTAAATAAGGCTGTCTGCCAAACTCAAGATGTAACTTCAGTTCTTTAGTCTGAGAATTTTGCAAAGGATAAGCAGCAGGTATTTCAGTTTCTGAAGGTCTGTATCAGACTATAATGCATGTTATTATCTACACATGTTCTCAGAATGCGCCTTTAGAAAGAAAGGCACCAACTCAGTTTTAGTGTAATCAAGTGTCTTAAATCTACTTTACTCCTGACAAGTGTATTTTGTAATAATGTATGGGCTGACGTCTGGCACCAGTCCAAAACATGAGGGAACAGAAGCAGGCATTTTTGTGGATAATTGAATTTCTAAACTTAAAGCTGCTTACACTACAATTATAATGAAAAATGCTTTCTAGAAAATAGCACTAGATGGTCCATTTATAGTCTATGAGATTAGACATTACATTCCACATTTCTTTATTCTAAGTAAGCAACATTTTTTTTTGCAGACGTATTGCTATACAGTCCTACAATGGTAAGTAAAGCAATACTTACGTCATATATGAAATGGTGGACAAGAAAGGATCAGTTGGCCCAACAAGCCTACATCACGTCATGAAAGAAAGACTTGCTTTTATGTTTCATCTTTCATGACATCAGGAAGTTCTAAAGTGTTTTACAGCCAAATAAGCACTTATGAAATGCATTCACTATTGGAATGCAGGGAATGCAGCAGCCAACATGCACAGCGAGCTCCCATAGTAATACATTAATGATTGGATCAGCTGTTTTCAGTAAAACTGTTTGAAGGATAAATATTGGTCTTCACATTTCTTCATTGAAATGGTGTCATGGAATATTTTATGTCTATCTGAGGGGAAGACAGTGCCTTGTATAATCTTGCATTCGAAAGATGGCACTTCAGTGCACCTCAATATGCACTGTTAGGCTTGTTTCTATTTGAAAGTCCTGGAATGAGACTTGAGCTCAGAACCTTTCAAACTGAGAGGTGGTAGTGCTACCAAAATTTATAGTACTTAGTTTTGGTCACCTGTGACAATAGTACCTTTCAGAAAGGTTTTTTTTAAAATCATGATTTCTGCAGCTCTTCTAGCTTCTGTACTCTCTCAGCTCACAGCCTTAACTGATGTCATTATGGTGCCAGTTTGATTGGTAATCTCCTTTTATTGCTCCTTAAGTGGCTTAAATGGGAGCTAAGTGTGTTTACCTTGGGGTTTTCTCATAACTGAATTGTTAGGAAGGGGGGAAAAAAAAAGTGGTTGGCAGGTCAGGGGCCAGAAGTTCTTGCATTTTCAATTCTGAGTTACAGAAGTGGCATGGTGACACAGTGATTAGTACTGTTGCCTCAGTGCCAGAGATCTGGATTTGTTTCCTGGTTTGGGTCATTGCCTGTGTGGAGTCCACATGTTCTCCCACTATCTGCATGGGTTTCTTCAGTTTCCTCCTACAGTCCAAAAGATGTGCTGGTTAGGTACATTGTAAGAAGTTGCACAACACCAGGTTAAAGTCCAACGGGTTTATTTGGTAGCACAAGCCACAAGCTTTCGAGCTTTGCCACTTCAGTTGAATGGGAACTCTGTTCAGAAACAGGGCATATAAAGACACAAACTCAATAATGGTTGGAATGTGAATCTTTACAAGTAATTAAGTCTTAAAGGTATAGACAATGTGAGCAGAGAGAGGGTTAAGCACAGATTAAAGGGATGTGTATTGTCTCCAGCTAGGACAGTTAGTGAGATTCAACTGCAGGATCTTGGGTTCCTGTCACACTATCTATAATCCCCACGACTTGCCTGGACTTGCAAAATCTCACTAATTGTCCTGGCTGAGACAATACACATCTCTTCAACCTATGTTCAACCCTCTCTTCACTCACATTGTCTATACCTTTAAGACTCGATTCCCTGTAAAGACTTGCATTCCAACCATTATCTTGTAAACTGAGTTTGTGTCTGTATATGCCCTATTTATGAACACAACTCCCACTCACCTGATGAAGAGGCACTACTCTGAAAGCTTGTGACTTGTGCTACCAAATAAACCTGTTGGACTTTAACCTGGTGTTGTGAGACTTCTTATTGTGCTTACCCGAGTCTAATGTCGGCATCTCCACATCATAGGTAATTGGCCATTCTAACTCCTCCCTCAGTGTACCCAAACAACTTCTGGAGTGTGGTAACTCGGGAATTTTCATAGTGACTTCATTGTAGTGTTAACAAGGACCTACTTGTGACATTAATATATAAACTTTTAAACTTTAGTTGAACTTTTGGAAGGGACAGACATCCAATAAGAAATGTTTTCTCTCTCCTTGTTATTTTGGAAATTCTGTTTGTTATCTGAAAGCAAGGTCTTGACTTCCTGCAGTAATGATTTTGCAGTTGGTGGCTTGACCAGAGTCATGCCTTGAGATTTTAAAAAGCTATTTTGACTTCAAGCTGTTCTGAATGAATCCAGAGAACTGTAGACCTCAACCAAAGGACTCAATTTCCAGTATCATTTAGTCTTTGCTGGGTTGAACTTGTTTAAAGAGTTTGGAAGCCATTAGATATATTTATTAAGGTTATACATTATAGTGGTCACTTTGGTTTTCCTATTTGTAACTGATAAAAGTTCTTGTTAATTTTCTTACTATACATGTAAACTGTACTCTTAAATAAACTATATTTGATAAAGCTCCGAATGGGTCATTTGAATCATAACTGAAGTGAAACATCTCGTGCTTATCCTAATCAAATTCAAGATGCAAAATGTATAATTCAGGCAGGCCTCATACAACACCGCGATGTTTCTGACCTGAACTCAATAACATCACTTCACATTGTAGAACAATGCTAAAGTCCTGGAAAAAGTCCAAAGGAAGGTAACCCTAATGTTTTAAGAAGTATTTTTTTTATTGGGTGGCGAGGTGATGTGATTGTGACTTTTCTTTAAATAACAGAAGGAACAGATTCTGAGCGAATGGATTGAATATTTGAGCTCAACAGAAATAGACAGAATGAGGACATGACATGAAAGCAAAGCTAGGCTGGATGCCAGGAAGCACTTCTTTTTGCAAAGATTATTGACCCACAGAATAATTTTCAAAACATAAAAACTATGGATCCAATGGGATAAGCAAAAGGCAGCTAGCTGAGTTCCTTAGAGTCTCAAGTTAATCAAGATAGGTGAGAACAGGCTGGGATTAATTATATCAGTTATCAGTGCGTGAGCTTATATCATTGCCTTGAGGGAAAGTGAGAAGAATTTCCAGAGAAGGAAAGTGAGAAGAATTTCCAGAGAAGGAAAGTGAGAAGAATTTCCAGAGAAGGAAAGTGAGAAGAATTTCCAGAGAAGGAAAGTGAGAAGAATTTCCAGAGAAGGAAAGTGAGAAGAATTTCCAGAGAAGGAAAGTGAGAAGAATTTCCAGAGAAGGAAAGTGAGAAGAATTTCCAGAGAAGGAAAGTGAGAAGAATTTCCAGAGAAGGAAAGTGAGAAGAATTTCCAGAGAAGGAAAATGAGAAGAATTTCCAGAGAAGGAAAATGAGAAGAATTTCCAGAGAAGGAAAATGAGAAGAATTTCCAGAGAAGGAAAATGAGAAGAATTTCCAGAGAAGGAAAATGAGAAGAATTTCCAGAGAAGGAAAATGAGAAGAATTTCCAGAGGTCCCCCATTATTACCAAAAATTCTCCATTCATTCTTGACATATAGGCTATGCAATATCTGAACAGAATGAATTTATTTGCACGTTGCATTCTTTACGAAGTGGAATGCAAGTTCCAGTAGATTTGTGGGTAAGATACAGTTATACCCAATAGCTTAATAAAGATGCAGTGAGACTGAAACTTACATGCTTGCACTTGGCAATAAATGAAATTCCCCTCTCCCTCCATTTGTCAGACGGAATTCCATTAATTTTGCCATGTTCTACTGTTTGTACCATTTTTCTTTTTTTCATTCCATCTATGCAAGATGATGGATAGGGAAAAAAAATCAATCGGCAATGGAATAGTTTCATGTGATTCTTGTTGATGATGTTGAAGAGACCAATGAGAGCTAGATTCTGCTGCAAGTGCCCCAGATGAAATGATTTTCAGGTGGCATTGTGGGGTGCTGTATCTGATGTTGGTGCCTGCGATCAAGTTGCTGGAGCCAAGGATTGTCATGATGGCAAGCATTGCCCGCAGACAATGTTGCTATTTCTCTGTTATTGGCTAGTAGCCACCCCACTCCCCTCAAGTGTGAAAAATCAATACCTAGGAACTTCACATCATGTTTTCAAATATCCATGAAGCAAAGCTTTGTGCATTCAGCTGGTCTTCTGGCTCTCTCTACCTCGTTATACAGAGTACCTCCAAAACCATCAATCATGGTTACTGTGCTGTCTGCTGTATGTGCAACAGAACTTGTCTTTCATTTTGCTCAAGTCAGTAAAGTTGCATCTACTTGATGAGCATGAGCATATTGGGAGATTTGTGTTCGGAGCAACTACTACATTCATGATTCTGACTTTTCTGGAGATGCCAACAGTGTATCTCAGACTTTGGAGTTAAAAATTGTAAAGTGTCTTTTCTTGATAGCTCCAAGTTGACCATGCTTCATAGCCACACAAGGTGCACAGAACACAAGTCTCATAAACCAGTTACTTAATCTGATGGGTCAGCTTGTTTCTCCCAAGCATGTATAAAGGAATCGGCCAAAAGTAGTAGCTGCTTCCCCTGTGGGTATATTGAGTTCTGCATCAAGATTCAGATTGTCTGAAAATTTGGCCAATTCTGAATATTTTACTAAAAGATCACTGTGTGCGCATGTATGTGCAAGAAGTGGAAAAGGGGAACAGTGAAGGCAACACAAATGAAATACCTTCCCCACAGTTTATTTTAGAAAAATAAATCCAGCTGAAAACAGAAATTCAAAATGGTCACAGTTTCATGATTAGTTGAATGGTACTGTGGTTCAAGATTGACATTCAGCTTGACTTCTGACTTAATCGAAATCCTGATGAGACCCTAGCAATCAGCTAAATAGTTATCAGGTTATACATTTACAACACGGCTTCCTTTAAGATTAAAGATCATTTATGGGGAGGCGAAATGTACAAAATACCTTCCTCAATTTGTTTTCAAGAAAGAGTTTTCTTTACGCACCAATTTCTTTGGATTTCTTAGGTTAACATTACAGCTCTGAAGGAGACAGGTTGGGATATCAATAGCCTTTTTCCCCTTATGAATGAAATTACAAAGTGGTAACTAAGAGCTTGGATAAAGGGGAGAGGGCAAAACATGGGAGTGAAAAAAAATTAGCTACTGAGCCATAAACATGAATTACAGTGTGGCTATTACATCATGAAGTATGTCTATAAACAGTCGAGAAAACTCATCACGTATCTGATTTCTGAGCTGTAATAATGATCATAATGTCTTTTATGCAATCTGTCTAGACAGCTCAACAAACATGTGGCCATTAACAGGACACAAACTACATGACAAGACATATATAGTGGCAAGCTGGTAGTGAAATACTGAAGATGCATATAGTACGTCAATCCTATTTAGGACTGTGCAAATGGGCTGGAGTAAATAGATAAGGTTTCTACATTTTCAAGGTATTTGATGAAAATGCAGTGAGCATTGACAAGTTTTCACTATACTTCAGTTGCTAGGAACTCTCAAAAGCTTCACAATTGTTAGTGTGAACACTTTTGCCCAAATTCAGCCTGAATTCTAACTAGCTTGCAATAGTATTATATGTTTTGATTAGGTATTTTTAAATATAAATGGCTTCCCATGATGCTTTGCACAGTAAGTTGGAAAAAACATTTTTACGTCAGTTATACTGCTATGGCTAAGTGAAACAGGTGACAGCTGTTAATTGTCTTTGAGCATATATAAATAGGAGATAGCTGGAACACTGGGTATGTGGGAAGCCAGCTGAGAGACTGAACAAGTCAGTAAACTCTCAATAATTAAAGCTCTGCATCTTGGTGTTGATTTCATCTACCTATTTGGACCGTATTAACAAAAGGAATGGTTTGAAGTGGTTACTTTTAATCCTTTTTTTAGCTGTCTATAAAAATCATAATTAAGATTGTAAAGGCTTTTGTTTAGGAAGCATTTTGATCATGCACAAGGATAACCTTAAGATTTTTTTTGAGGGATTTAACAATTTTGATTTGATTTATTATTTTCACATGTATTAGCATACAGTGAAAAATATTGCTTCTTGCACGTTATACAGAGCACACGGTTCATAGAGAAGGAAAGGAGGGAATGCAAAATATAGTATTACCGTCATTGCTAGGATGCAGAGAAAGAGCAACTTAATGCAAGGTAAGTCCATTCAAAAGTCTGATGGCAGCAGGAAAGAGTCAGTTGGTATGCGACCTCAGACTTCTGTATCTTTTTCCTGATGGAAGAAGATGCAAAAGAAAATGTCCAAGGTGTGTGGGGTCCTTAATTATACTGGCTAATTTTCCGAGGCAGTGGGAAGTGTAGACAGTGTCAATGCATGGAAGGCTGGTTTGCATGATGGATTAGGCTAGATTCTTGACCTTTTATAGTTTCTTGTAGTTTTAACAGAACAGGAGCCATACCAAGCTGTGGTACAACCAGAAAGAATGCTTTCTATGGTGTATCTGTAAAAGTTGGTGAGAGTTATAGCTGACATGCCAAATTTCCTTCATCTTCTGCGAAGGTAAAGGCGTTGATGGGTTTTCTTATCTATAGTGTTGGCATGGGAGGACCAGGACAGGTTGTTGGTGATCTGGACACCTAAAAATGTGAAGCTCTTGACTATTTCTACATTATCCCCGTTGATGTAGACAGGGGCATGTTTTCCATTTATACTTCCTGAAGTTTTATTAATTTCATTTTGTTATTATTTTCCCCAATTCCCCAATAGTGAGCCTGTATCTGCAGTTATAATGAGGCTTTTGTGCCTTTCACCAACTATAAAACCTCCCTAGATATTTGATCATTCCAGCGTGCTGTGAAACAATCTCTGAATTCTTCTTGAGGACAACTGGGGATGCACAATAAATGCTGACCTTGCCAGTGACACCCTTATCCCAGAAATGAATTAAAAAAAAAATCATTAATTGTAAGTTCACCTGCACGATGGTACAGCATCAAAACACATTCCTTATATTCTTCTCAATCCATTCCAGCGTTTCTAACAAGTGAATATGCCACAATGATATAAGAAAACACTGGTCTTCCCATCTAGATCCAAATGCCAAATAATATCAGATTATCTGTAAACATTTTTTAGTGTGTGTTAATGCAATCTTACAAAGCAGCTGTTGTGTAACAATGAATACCAGATTTTTTTTAATTTCTTCTTTCTGATTCAGTTTTTTTTTGAGTATATGAAGGAAGTTTTGTTCTCTAACTGCTTACATTTCTCCGTAATGATAGCTTCTTTCACGTCGCCAGAAGAATATTGTAATAGTACATTACATGATATAGTGTTTCCACCCTTAAAAAGCAATGTTTTCGCCAACCTGCTGTGCAAAGCATCATGGGAAGCCATTTATATCAACATAATGGATGAGACGTTAATGCCTTTTCTATATATTAACATAACTTTGCAACCATTTCTTGGGTTGTGCAATGCTTAACTGCTATGCAAATCTTGGGGGAAAAATGGACAGAAAATTATAGATTAGAAACTTTGCAAAAATTTCAACTCGGGACAAACTGATGTATGATTGTTTTAAATGTGTTTTAATTTGCTGACAATGGATTGTACCATCACATTTCTATCTACACAAGACTAATGCCAGAGTAAAGCTAGTATAAACTAATGTCTCCACAAAACACCAAAGTGTTGAAATGATAGGGCAAGGTCTTACAGACTGGAATTTTGTTTCGACCTGGATTAATATACATTTAGTGAGTAATTAATGTAAAGATTGCAAAGAAAGTCACTAGATTTAAAACAAGATGTTATCTCAAATGAAATTTTGGAGCTGGATTTTTTCATATTATCAAAAGAAAAAAGTACTGGAAAATCTCAGCAGGTCTGGCAGCATTTGTAAGGAGAGAAAAGAGCTGACATTTTGAGGCCAGCTGACTTTTTGTCAAAACTAAAAGGCACAGAAAGTAGGAGATATTTATACTGCAAGGTGACGGAATGAAAAGTCAGTCATAGCCACAAAAACATTAACCCCCTTTTTAAAACTTTTATTACTTAAAAGTAAACTTACCTCATGCTTCCTCATCTGCATACAAGCTTCCAATTATAAATTCCCTTTAGAAATACAATAGCCAATTTCATATCACTCCTGCCTTTGCTTTATGCTAATTCATACGCTTCACATAATTCATACGCTTCACATAATTCATACAAGTTCTGACACCCACAGTTCATCAACATATCAAATCACTTACCTTCACACCTCCCTTATTGATGTTTGTCCTTTGCAGGCTTTTGTCCATAATCCTATTAAACCAGTCTCATCCCCCATAAGCTTTTTTTCCAGTTTATACAATATGACAGCAATATTACAGGAACAAAAACTAGAAATATTAAAAATATCTTTTTGACACACTCAGATCTTCTTTAATAAATGCAATTTGCAACCTGAATAGTCTAGTAAAGCCCAGCAATAACTATTTTCTCAGAAGACTAAGGAAATACGGTATGTCAGCTACGATTTTCACAAACTTTTACAGATGCGTCATAGAAAGCATTCTTTTTGGCTGTATCACAGCTTGGTATGGCTCCTACTCTGCCCAACACTGCAAGAAACTACAAAAGGTCATGAATGTAGCCCAATTAATCACACAAACCAGTCTCCCATTCATTGACTCTGTTTACACTTCCTGCCACCTCAGCAAAGCAGCCAGCATAATTAAGGATCCCACACACCCCGGGCATTCTCTCTTCCTCCTTCTTCTTTTGGGAAAAAGATACAAAAGTTTAAGGTCATGTACTAGCCTTCTAAAGAACAGCTTCTTCCCTGCTGCTGTCAGACTTTTGAATGGACTGAAGTTGCATTAAGTTGATCTTTCTCTACACCTTATCTATTATTGTAACACTACATTCTGCACTCTCTCCTTTCCTTCTCTGTTTTGTCTGTATAGCACGAAAGAAACAATGCTCTTCACTGTACGTTAATACATATGACAACAATAAATCAAATCATGCATAAAATCCTGCAATCCAGAAGTAGATCATTCAACCCATTATACTTATGACAGCTTTCTGCAAGAACTATCATATTAATCCCATTCCCTTGCACATTTTCTTTTTGCAAGAATATATCCATCTCCCTTCTGAAACTAATAAATCTGCTTCATCATTTTTCAGGCAGTGCGTTCCAGATCATCATGATTCTTTGCATAAAATGTATTCTAACCTTCTTTCTGATTCTTCTGCTAATTATTATTCAGAGGAAAAAAAAGAGCAAAGTATTAAGAAAATGACCACATTTCAAGTGCTAGTTAGCAACAGTCGGAAATCAGGCTCGAGGAAGCGTGAAAACACAACCCAAGAACACCAAACACTATACAAGTGCTGTGTTCCAACATACTTTGCATACTCCTACAAGTTAAATCACAGTTCTTGCAGTGCAAGAGCTACACTGTTATTTCAGGAAAACAGTACAACTTACTCAGTTTAATTCAGCTATGTAATTTAAATTAGCTGATAATTACATTTTTTTAGACTTAGCACTTCTTGTTTTTTGTCAGGTATTATTCAAAATGTTGCACAATTTCACTTTTCTTGTGCAAAGAACGATTGTACAATTACAAGGAGTGAAAAGTATGGCGATGAACCGTGTATTTTTGAATAAATCAGGAATTGTGCATACAGTGCGAGATGAACTTAACATATGGAGAACAATAAGCAGAGTGGCACAAGCCACAAACTCTTCATTAATATGTTGTATTATTATTTTTCTTTGCATTATAAACAAATAAAGCGCAAGTAAGCAGCCAGAACTGCTCCGAGGGCTTCTTTGAATGATACTTAACATGGGCATTAGAACAAACTTCTTTCCAATAGACAGAACTGTCTATAGCATAGAACTGGTCAATACTAGCAATTCACTATACAGCAATGGTCAATCCAAATGAATAGCAGTGCAATGTGTGACCTTTAATATCTTCACCATACAGAATACAAAGATAACCATGAAACGAATACTGGTGTCCCAGATTCCTCATGTTTTCATTTAATTTATTATTGTCACATGTACTGGGATAGTGAAAAGTATTGTTTCTTGTGCGCTATACAGACAAAGCATACCAGTCATAGAGTATACAGGGGAGAACGAAAGGAATATAGAATGTAGTGTTACACGTTCTTCAAGAACTAATTGCAAATATAGCATTGATATCCAATGCTATTGATATGCGTTTGGGAACAAAATCTACCCTATTGGTTCACTAGAGCACAACTGACAAAGATGAAGGGGCCGCATGGTGGTACAGTGATTGGCACTGCTGCCTCACAGCATCAGGCACCTGCGTTCGATTTCTGGCTCGGGACATCTAGTGGAGTGTGCACATTTTCTCTGTGTCTGCGTGGGTTTCCTCCGAGTGCTCTGGCTTCCTCCCACAGTCCAAAGATGTGCAGGTTAGGTGGACCGGCCATGCTAAATTGCCCATTAGTGTCAGGGTGACTAGCTAGGTGAAGTAACGGAGATAGGGTCGGTGCAGACTCTAAGTACTGAATGGCCTCCTGCTGCGCTAAAGGATTCTATGATTCTAAAAAATGGAAGGCACTGAGAAGAGTTCAGTATCTCAACAACAAGAAAGTAAACTTGCAATGCTGATCACAGGTTTCCTGCATTGATTGTTAATTAGCCAACACCCAAAACAGAAGCAATTGTATGATTCATTAAACTTAGTTTTAGCAAGAGACTTTCTTTAAAGCAGAAAATTGGAAGCTCCATAATGGTTAATTTCTAATGCTACATAAATTCTATGTAGCACCGAGGATAAATTATTTTAAAATGAATAGCTTGGTGAATTCCTCAAATGTCAGCAAGCATTTGCCTTTAAAGAACTCAACATATTTTATAATTAAGTCAATTGTTGCAACCTGATGACTCAACATAAAGAGTCGTCTTATTTGCAAGTGAGGGTACCAGCAACAAGACAAATTTACATAACACCTTTAATGTAGAAAAAGATGTGTATGCACTTCAAAGAAACATAATTAGGAATAAAAGGATGCTGAGCCAAAGAATTGGTAAAAATCATGGATTTTGAGAAAGTCAAAGTAAGTGGAAAGGGAGGTCGAGGTTGAGAACTTTAAGCAGGGAATTCCAGAGCATGGGGCCTCAGCACAGTCAAAGATGATACAGTAACAGGTGATGAGGGGCAGGAAACCCAAATCTGAGGACAGGAAATCCGGGAAAAATGGATGGGTGAGGCCATGAAGACAGGAGGATGAGCATTTTAAAATTGGAGATGATAGATGGGGGAATCAGGTTCTTGGAATTGTACTCAGCCAACAAAACTTGGTGTTGGAAAGGAAAAAGGCAGCTAAGCTTTGGATGAATTGATGTTTATAGGGAGTAGGGGTGGGTCGTGGAGGAGGGATGTTTACGTAGGGGGGGAAGTGGATGAGAGTTGATCAAGACAACATCTGCAATATTCAAGTCTGGAGGCAATAAAGATCTGGACGATAATGCAGATAGCATGATATTGTGGTAGTAAATGATGTCATGGACATGAAAATAGATGGTCTTTGGGTCATGATTTAGCTTTGAATAGAATACTGAAGGTTCAAATAATCTGCTTCCGCCTGAGGCAATACCAGGAAAGAAGACTGAATTGATGGCTAGACTATGATGCTTGTGGGAAGGCTGAAGATGACAGTTACTTTGATCTTCTCAAAGGAAATTATGGATGTCAAAACTCAATGTGGACTAGGAAATGGCTACATGCGACAAAAGGCTGTGGTTATCTGGTTTGTTTCCAGCAGAGCAAACCTCTCCTAAGATCCAAAACAGTTCATACTGACAGATAATTATAATAACCTACCGTGGAAATCTAATTTTGACCAAATCTTCAAAAATAATGAGTTAGCCATCACTTCTAGCTTTCAACGTTACAGTGGCCGCGGCATAACACAGGAAGTGGACCTATTTTTGCTCTCAACAGAAACAAACTAAAAATCACGTACCTTACAATGTGACTGCACATAAGCTGAACTGCTACAAATTTAAGAGCAAAGATCTGTGCCAAGATTACAAGCTGTGCCACGAACATGACTTTGGGAATTAGGACAGAAATTTGTGTGCAGTGAAAAACCACTGCTTTGCTAACATAACAGAATTTAAACATGTAATTTGTATACAAGTAAAAGAAAACAAGATGCAACATTACACAGTTAAGTCACCCAATCACAGATTTGTCAAGAGTAGGAGGAGGCCATTCAGCATCTCTCCAAATGAGCAATTCCCTTAGCAGCATTTTCCCCCTCTCTGCCTGTAATTTTGTCAATTCTTTTTCAGATAATAGTCTAATTTCTTTTTGAATGTTTTGATTGAACATTCCTCCACTGTACTTTCAGGCAGTGCATTCCACTGGCAGAGGCCAGTGCCCTCTCTTTCTCCATTTCACAACTGGGCCCAGTTTCTCCCCATCTCCTCTGGCCAGGTCCTTTATGATTGTCAATATCTCTTTATCAATCTCCTCCCAACCTTCTTTTCTTCCAACTTAGAAATATTTTTTCTCTGTAGTGTGTTTAATGTAATTAATCTACTTGATTAAAAGTAGTACCTTCAGCAAAAAAATTGAGAAAAAAAATGGAACTAAACAGACAGATCTACGATGTATCTTGTTTCCTGTGAATTTTTGCACTTTGGACTTGCCAAACTGGAATTTTCTATGCTATGCTTTGCTTAGCTTACAATCAACACCACTGCATATGCCTCTTATTAAGAGTAGTTTTCATTAACTTCTGTTAGCTACTGGTCTGCTGCCAAATGCGGTTTCAAAATAATCACCATGGAGACGATTTTGTCAGATGAACAGGCATTTTAATGTGCATTGGGAAAGACAACCATGCTGCAGCTCACAGCTAATTCAACAGAGGAATCCATTTAGATTCACTGTTCCTCTACAGTACTGATTCTACACAGAACTTATTTTCAAATTTCATTTCCATGGTCCTTTGCTTACTATTAATGTTTTTCCCTCCTGTATATTTATTTAATGCCTCTTAAAGATCGTGATTGACATAGACTTTAAAATCTTCTTCTAAAATTTCTTAAATATTCTAAGAATCTTTTACCTGAAATATTTTCTTTGCTACACCTCAGAACTATACTTCTATTACTGCTCTCTACTCTAAACTTGATGCTGCTCAGTGAGCATTACTGGACTTTTTTTATTAAATAAAAATGACCACAATTCTTGATTTATGTCCCTTTTTTTTAAACTGGATTACCATTTCTGGACAGCATGGTGGTTAGCACTGGTACCTCACAGTGCCAGGGACCCGGATTCGATTCCTGGTTTGGGTCACTCTGTGCAGAGTCTGCAAGTTCTCCCTACGTCTGCTTTCCTTTGGGTGCTCCAGTTCACCCCCACAGTTCGAAAAACGTGTATTTGATTTGATTTATTACCGCATGTATTAACGTAGTGAAAAGTATTGATTCTTGCGCACTATACAGACAATACATACCATTCATAAATAAGGAAATGAGAGAGTGCAGAATGTAGTGTTACAGTTGCAACTCAGGGTGTAAAGAAAGAGTTTAAAAGAGTTAGAATCAAGTTTTAGAAGCATAGAACAAGAGTAAAAGATAAATTAGAAGGTATTTTTCACTCAGAGGGTGGTGAGTGAATGGAATTGGCTGCCGTCAGTGGTGGTAGAGGCGAACTCGCTGGGGTCTTTTAAGAGACTTCTGGATAAGTAATGGGATTGGGAGTTACAGATGGTTCTATGGCCTAGTAGGTAATGATACGATCGAAGTAACTTGTGGGCCAAAGAGCCTGTTTGTGCTGTAGTGTTTGTTCTATGTATGCTGGGCACAGCTTGCAAGAAGTTGCCCTGCTGCAGTGCTATCTTGGATGCAGTGAGCTGGTAAGCGGCATTGGCTGGGCTAAATTTTCCTGAGTGCCTGAGTGTGGTGGCTAAGGAATACTTGTAGTAACTTCATTGCACTGTTAATGTAAGCCTACTTGTGACACTAATAATTAAACATAAAAATCTATCATTTCCCTTCGCAAGCCTTAAACATTCTGAACACTTTGGTTAGCTTCTTCCGTAACTTTTCTTGTTTCAAATGAAGGGCGCAGTGGTTAGCACTACTGTTTCACAGCTCCAGGGACCTGGGTTCGATTCCCGGCTTTGGTCACTATCTGTGTGGAGTTTGCATATTCTCCTCGTGTCTGCGTGGGTTTCCTCTAAGTGCTCTGGTTTCCTCTCTCAGTCTAAAGATGTGCAGGTTAGATTGATTGGCCATGCTAAAATTGCCCCTTAGTGTCCTGACATGTGTAGGTTAGAGGGATTAGCGGGTAAAATATGTAGAGATATGGGGGTAGGCCTGGGTGGGATTGTGGTTGGTGCAGGCTCGATGGGCTGAATGGCCTCTTTCTGCACTGTAGTGATTCTATTTTTCTATTCTATGAATATTGTACTATTATAACTCTATTCTCCCATCTTTGCTGTCACAATGATAAGTCTGTTTAATCTTTTCCATGGTTCCAATTTTTTTTTAAAATACATCGGGCTGTTCAAAATTGTACAAAGTAATCCAACTAATCAATGTCTTCCGAAGATTCATCATCACCTATTTTTGCATTGTGTCTATGACCATATGAAACGTGAGTTTTTGTGACTCTTATAGGCAATAGTTCAGATATAAAAATCTCCATCTGCTACTCATGCATAATTTTAGATTAGTATATAATCCCACAGTTAGTACTTTACCAGTAAAATATATTTCACATCTTTCCATGGTAACATTTTTATCCCTTCACCCATTCTGCACCATTCCTAGGTTTATTGTATCATCTCATTTATCTTCTGCAGAAAATTTGGCAATATGCCTTTTATCTTCATTATCAAATTGTTACAAGAGATTCCAAAAGATCATCACAGCATTCCATTAGCTATACTTATTAACCAAAGAAACTTCCTTTTACTTCTACTTTCTACCTTTCAGTTATCCCGTAAGGCACTATATGAAGGTATGTTGCTCATAGAAGTTACAATATCAATTCTCAGAATCATGTGATGGAACTCTGAATGCATATTTCCATGCATTACCAATATTTTTGCTCTTGGCTGTTAAATTTTAAACTCTTGCTACTTTACTAATATGAAAGACAAAACTGAAATCTTGGACAGGCTCAGCTGATAAGACGAGAAATAGAAGTTAATAGACAGGTTTTGCAGGTCCCTACTGGTGGTTTGCACCAGGTGTGCCAGTAAAGTTCTTGAATAGCCTTTCTGCCAACTACTTAGCCTTGCCAGAAAGGGATGCCCAAGAATCAAAGCCCTTCAATGACTATTTAAAGTCTGCTTCCTGCACAACTTCAATTTTGAGGCCAGTAGGTGGTTGTCAGGGACAGTACAGAGGCCCAGTAGAGAATCGACTCAACAGGAGGGGGTAACGTGCCTGTGGTCCCAGCAATGGCCACCACTATATCACAGTAGTAGTGATGCTACTGTGATTACATGATTGCCAGGCAATCAAGATGGCCAGCAGCTGAGATGGGACTTATTCTCAAGTGAGATGCAGAAGTGCTATCTCCATTCAACCAATGTTTACGAAGTTTTAAATGATTGAAGGCTGCCAAAAACAGATGCGCTGACGTTTCTGATGTTGAGTAGTAAGTGCTGCAGTACAGAAAATCCTGCCTAATCTACATTTCAGATTTTTTCATTAGACGCTTGGGAACACCATATAGAAATATTGAAACCTCTATGGCACATAATCACTTATGGCCCTATTGAATGGCAGTATAAGCTCAAAAAGTCAACAATCTACCCTTGTTCCTATTCCTTATGGCACAAAAGACAGTATTCATTCCATCATGCCTGTGCCAATGATTTAACCATTTATACATCCCCGCTGGTTGAGCTGTAAACTAGAAAATATTTTAACTTGATGAAATAAATACTACGTATGGATCTGCATTATGAATGAAATCTGAATTTAAGTTAGTCACTTAGTATATGTCTTGGATCACAAGTGCTAAGTATAGGCTGCATGAGTAGCCGCCTTCAAATGTAAAGTAATGGGGACTTTTTCTGGATTTCAACATTTTTTTGCGCTAATCCCTGATGAAGCTCACAGAAAGTTTGACTCATAATCATGATATTTTCTTTGTGTTTGGAGTTAACTAGTCTCTACAATACTAGGACCACCAAAAATTAAAGCAAAAGGACAACTAATTCAAGCGGGTGAACACATTTCAATCTATAGTTACTGCACCCTGTAATTTGCAGGAAGCTACTCATGTAGTTTTTGAGAAGCCAGTTATCAACAAAGACCTGACACTGTTTAGCATGCAAATGACAAGTTTCTACTCCTGAGACAAAGTAGTACCAGTTTTAGTTTGGAAGAGAATTTCACAGAATTGTTATGGTGGAAAAGACAGATATTTGGTCCTTTGTGCCTACACCAGCTTTCCAAATGAGCATCATGACTTAGTGTAATTCTCTGCCTTTTCCCTGTACCTTTGCATATCATTTCTATTCTAATAATCATATAATGCCTCGAGTGCCTCAATTGAACCTGCCTCCACTGCATCTCGAGGTAGTGAACTCTAGACCTGAAACACCCACTGTTTCAAAAGGCTTTATCTCACATCGAATTTGTTTCTTTTGCAAATCACTTAAATCTATGCCATCTCATTCTTGATCCTTTTAGGAGTGAAAATAATTTCCATCTGTCCATCCTCAGCGTGAAATCTCATATCAAATCTCCTTTGAGCTGTCTTCTTTGTAAGGAGAAAAGATTCAACTCCACCAGTCTATCTTCATAACTGAAGTTTCTCATTCCTGGAATTTCTTATTCCTGGAACCACTCGTATAAACCGTTTTTGCACTCTCTCCAGTACATTCCTGCTAAAGTGTGGTGTCCAAAACTGGGCACAATACTCCAGCTGAAGTCTTAACTAGCTACAAATTCAGCACAACCTCCCTGTCTTACACTCCATGTCACTAGTAATAAAGCTAGAATATTGGATGTTTTAGTGATTGCTCTCACCATCATATCCTGTCACCTTTAATAATTTATGTATCCAGGTCCCCCCGTTTCATTTTATTCTAAAAAAAATCATTCATGGGGTGTAGGTGTTACTTGCTGGGCCAGCATTTATTGTTTTTCTATAATTGCCCTCAACAAGGTGGTGATGAGTTGTGTTCTTGCATTGCTGCAGTTCTTGCAATGTTGGTACTCCCAAAGTGCTGTTAGGAGGGATTTCCAGGATTTTGGTCCAGTGACAGGAAGGAACAGCAATATATTTCCAAATCAGGATGGTGCATGGTTTAAAGAGTAATTTCCAATTGATGTTTCATGCATCTGCTGGTTGCCCTTGTCTTTGTAGATGGTAGTGTCGTGGACTGGAAGGTTCTAAGTTTCTGAAGTGCACCTTGTGTAGTGGAGGGAATTAATGTCAGTGGATCGGATGCCAGTCAAGTAGACTGCTTTGTCCTGGATGGTGCCAAGCTTCTTTACTAATGTTGGAGATGCACTCGTCCAATCAAATGGATAGCATTCAATCACACTGCTGACTTGTGCCTTGTAGATGGTGAATAAGCTTTGGGTAATCAGGAGACAAATTACTCACTGCAGGATTTCTAATCTTTGAACTGCTCTTGTAGCCATACTATTTAAACCGCAGTCCAGTTCAGTTTCTGGTCAATTGTAACCCCCATGAAGTTGATAGCAGGAGATCTAGTGATGGTAATGCCACTGAATGTCACAGTGGTGGTCGTTACCTAGACTTACAAGATGCAAATGTTACTTGCTACTTGTCAGCCTAAATCTGGATATTGTCCATATCTTGATGCATTTCAACATGGATTGCTTCAGTATATGAGGAGTCACGAATGGTGCTGAACATGCAATCATCAGTGAACATTGCCACTTCTGATCTTATGAAGGAAGGAAGGTTTTTAAAGCAGTTGAAGGTGGTTGGGCCAAGACATTACCCTGGGGAATTCCTGTAGCGATTTCCAGGGGCTGAAATGACTGACCTCCAAAACTATAACCATCTTCCGTTGCCCTAGGTATGATTCCAACCTGCACATCCTCGAGTTGTACCCCTTATTTTATATTATTTCTCCATGTGCTTCCAGTCAGAATGGGTCTTCTCACATTTCTCTATATCAAACTTCTTCAGCTGTTTATCTTCCCACCACCTAACTTGTCTATGTCCTTTGAAGTTCTACACTGTCCCCTTCACAATTTACAATGCTTCCAAATTTGTATTACTGGCAAACTTTGAAATTGTCTCCATTCACCAATTAATAATAAGTGGGGAAAAAAGCACGGCACTTGAGTGTGAACAAAAAAGATGTTTTATTTAGTTATATGGCCTACTTTTTCTCTTGTCACCCTGTGCTTCTACATAACCACAATCCCTCATGCTATCTTAAATAATGCCTGCAACTATAGCTGCATCAAAATTTATAAGAACTACTACTAATAGAGCCTCAATAAAAGGGCAACTACTTGGAAAAAAAAACTCTCAAAACAATACATCAAATTAGCACTAGTGCTCCAGTTCAGTACAATTTGATAAAAAGACAGCCAGAATAGGATAACTCCTTTGAAAAGCCAATAAATATGAAATCCAATGCATACATATGGCACTATACACACACACAAAAACCCTTCACCTTTAAAAATTACAGAAAATCTAAATAAACTATAATTAGCATCTAAGTTTCTATTAAAATATTTATAATTTCACTAGCAAACCCATGACTTTGCTGCTGAATGCTGATCTTACAGTAATGATTCTGCAAACCTAACTCTTAGACTTAATTAGATAACTCTCCTGAGAAAATGACGCATCATCACTGAAGGCAAAGACCAAAATCTCCAAGAACTTA
The DNA here is from genome assembly GCA_024679065.1 of Sphyrna mokarran. NCBI lineage: Eukaryota > Metazoa > Chordata > Chondrichthyes > Carcharhiniformes > Carcharhinidae > Sphyrna > Sphyrna mokarran. The sequence continues at coordinate 5,651,382 of JAGIQG010000023.1, read as the reverse complement.
TTTTGTGGTTACTTTGCACTAGCTGCTGGTTCAAAACTGAATGTTTCATGCATTTGTTCTCAAAGCACGTGAAAACTCCAGCCTTCAGTTCAGCATGAACAAAACTGAAGTACCTGCAGCAGACTGATGCAGGAAAGCCCTACCTGAAATCCAAATTTTCAGTGGATAGATTCACTTATCTTGACAGCATGGTCTCTCAAGATGTTTATGTTGATGACAGGACACACGCAAGAATTGCCAAAGCAAGTGTAGCCTTTGGCAGACTTCAATTATAAGTCTGAAAACAAAGTCTGCCACCCAAGCGGAAAATCTAGAGCAAAGTATATTTATAGTCACAAATAAGGCTTACATTAACACTGCAATGAAGTTACTGTGAAATTTCTCTTGTAAAATGGGTAAAAATCTGGAGCGAATTGTTCTCACTCTGCTCTATACATACATGACTTGGATTATGTACCAGCTTCATGCCAAGAAGTTTAAATATTTTCACTTAATCTTCTGAAGATCAGCTGGTGGGACAAAATACTAGGCATAGAGGTGTTCACCCAAGTTGGCATGCAAAGCATCCACATCATATTGAGACAAATGGCAACTGAATTGGACTGGTCACATGGCCGAGTTGCCTGATACTCACTTACCAAAGTCAATCTTCAATAGGAAGCTTGAATCCAGCGGTCAAAGAAAGTGCCGCAAGGACATTCTGAAGGCTTCACTTTGTAGTTTTGGTATCAACTTTAGAGTCCTGAGAAAACCTCAACCTGGACTGTTGCCCTAGCACAACAAAATAAAACAATGGTGCCGTCTCCTTTGAAGGTAAGCTCATATCAGAGAAAATGTCAAGGAGAAGAAATTCCAAGTCAACGATTTGTTCAAAAGTCAAATCACATGTGGTACCTTACCCTATTTGCAGCAGAACCTTTTGGGAATAGGTTAACCTTAGCAGTCACCTATATGCCCACCAGGATCACACCAAACATTGCAAATTATGAACGTGGTCACTTTCACCTCAAACTATGAAAACATCACCTGTAATTAACTCAGACACCCACCGGTGAAGCATTGCCTGCAGCACAGTTGATCATAGACTGCAATCTTTTGTATGGTAAGCAAGTCTGGAATGAGCCATGGACTTTATAATGGCAACACATCAAATACAGCGCAGCAGGTTTTAGTACCAGTTATCATCCCAACCCTGAAGATTTATCTTCAATCACAACTGTCTGGATTACTTACAAAACATTTTACATTCTGCATCACTAAAAAGCTGGAGAACAAACATCATTCCCATCCTCGCAGTAGCTCTCTGAAATGTAAAGATTTTTTCTGTAATCACTTAACAACAAGTTTTATTACAGCAATGAGTACCTCATTAGATGAGCTCATAATTCGTCTAGATTGCCACATAATAAATATTAAAAATAGAATTTCCTATTTGTCTCAGTCATTTCCTTAATGCTGCATTGAACAAGGAAATCTGCTGGGAGCAGACACTTCCTTGCAGGGTCATCCTGAAATAGGACAATGGAATTACAGTTTTTTTTCATGGCTTCATAGCAGATTAGATTAACAGATCAACCCCCTGTACTCCTGACCAGCGAGCACCAGTTAGGTTGTCAGATCTGGAATAGGGAAATAACAGGCATTTTAAAGTAAATTTATGGCTCTTGTCAAAAAAGTTAATTATTTTAACAATGCACAAAATCATCCCCAGGACAACTCCACATAACACTGGAGAAAGGGATTACAGTACACATACATTTAGGATTGAATGTCAATTAAGTTGTATAAATTTACCTTGCAACAAGCTGAAATATCTAAGTTTTATGGATGAAGTAAAACAAAATCTGTGGTACCAACTTATCTTAGAAAAGTGAAAGTAAAATCTGTGCCACTTACTTGTAATGCTTCAATCACTACATCCCTTGCTTCAAGTTCTCCTTCAAGCACACTGAAGAACATCAGCAATTCTGGCTTGCTGAGATTTTCCAGATTCATTTTCGCTCTGAAAAGTAAAAGATACACCAACTGACTGTGATGGTTAGCTCAATTCTCACCTCCTCCCAATCCTTTCAGTTTTACTTGATGAATGATTTAATAAACAGTGCAGAGTGTTACAAGGAGCATGAAGGTGGGCCAATAGCTTGATGGATTGTTTCAAGAAAGCAATTTCTTTCAAGCTCAGAACCTGCCTCTAAAATCACACTTTTTGGTTCAATTGTTTGTTCAGTATTCTCCATTATGGTCCTCCCATTTAGATCATACACACAGATTACAAATCATCCAGAATGGCAGGATTTTTGTTCTCATCTAACCTGTTATTACCCGTTGAAAAGAACGGCATTAAAACATTTAATTTAACCTGGCCTTTCCTGCTTCTGCAATCTCCTCCAGCAATTAGGTATCCTGTGCATTTCATCTGCTCCAATGACACTGACTTACTTTTTATTCTCTGCCCAAAGATGACACACTCCTTTAGCTATCAAGCTTGCACTTCATTCATCAAAACTCTTCTTATTTACAAAAACTTCTAAAAGCTGGATGGCAATTCTGCTCTTTGCACAAGTATTGACAAAATGCTTTTCAATTAAATCAGAGCTTTCTGTCCATAGTTTATTTTCCCTTTCTTTCACAGTATTTGAGATTAATATCAAAGTCCTTCCTAATCTGAAAGTTTCACATTCATTCATGTCAGAATATTTAGGCCCGGAATCAGGTCAACTACCGCCAATTCCACGAGGGTAAATTCATGGAAAGTCTTTACTTTCTGCCTTGATGATACAATGTAGATGTCAGAAATTTACTGATTCAGAAATGTTTGAATCGTAATGGATTTAATTCAGCTAAGCAACATCCTGGAATTAAGTGAAATCTGCTGTAATAAATTTCTGCTACTATTTAGCTTATTACTAAATAGTCTTGAATTACCAATTTTAATTTAAGTTGATTCTGATAGTAATTTTCCTTCTGCTGTTCAGAAAAAAAATCAAATCTTATGGTGTTTTCAGTTAGCAAATTGCAGTAACAAAATAAACTTGTGTAATGCTATATTGGCAGACACTGCACATATTCGGTTAAACTAGGGAACAAAGGCTCACTTAAGAGGATTGGTCCTTCGTGCTACACAGAAGAGCAAAATATGATACAGCTCAAAAATTGTTAACAATCCAGTTTTAAGATTTCTAGACTTTGGAATGGCACTCAGTTGTGCTTCCTGGCAAACAGCCACTTATATAAGCATTAGGTCAATGCTAATCCTGGTTCTTCAACAAACTTCAAAAGCTCAGTAGCAGTCAGCAGTTAGGGTGTGATTTCTGTGATGGATTTCAAAAAGCTAACTTTGATCTGAAGACAAACATTTAATTTTGTGAAAGGAACATAATTAGCATTTTACCTTTAAAAAGAATTGATGGTAGATCATAGGCTTTGCAGCCCCAGTGCCTGATTTAACTTTGTTGCCAGATGGGACCCCAACGTTAGCTTTACATCATCAGCCTGTAGTTTTAATGCTGGTTAATTAACAACTTGTATTGATAACTAACTCATTAAATCCAGTATTAAAACCTGGAAAAACAAGTAAGCATACCTCCCCCAATGTGTCAGTGCTCTCAAGTACTTTTATCAAGTGGTGTACAAACTTATCACAGAATCCCTTCAGTGCAGAAGGAGGCCATTCAGCCCATTAGCCTGCACCAATAATCCCACACAGGCCCTATCTCCATAACCCCACGTATTCATACTGCTAATCCCCCTGACACGAAGAGGTAATTTATCACGATCAACCTAACATGGAAGAAAACCCACATAGACATGGAGAGAATGCGCAAAGTCCACAGACAGAGCCCAAGGTCAGAAATGAATTGGGGTCCTTGGCGCTGTGAGCCATAATGTAGAGATGCTAATGTTGGACTGACACAGTAACAAGTTTCACAACACCAGGTTAAAGTTCAACAGGTTTATTTGGTAGCAAAATCCACTAGCTTTTGTAGCGCTGCTCCTTCATCAGGTAAGTCCACCATGCCACCCTAGTCAGTATTGGGAGCTTATTTGATCTTGGCCCAATGTCCTTTTTTATTTATTCTTGAGATGCGGGCATTGCCACTATGTATTACGTATTCCTATTTGTTCAAGGGTCGTGGCAAGCTGTCTCAATGGACAGGCGGAGTCCATGTGAAGTTACTTCGATGTTGCCAAGAGATAGAGGGTGATTTTAACCCAATGGTGATGAAGGAACATCAATGCATTTTCAAGTAAGGATGATTTATCACTTGGACCGATGCCTGCAGTTATTACTTCCCTGATTTGTATGATTCATTATAAAATTTGCATTATTAACTGAGCTGCCATAGTGGAAATACTGGGAATGACAGCCTAATCTTTTGAGGCTATTATGAAAGTGAGATAAGAGTATTAGAGACATGATGATAGACTTCCACAGAAACGCATAAAATATCAAGTATACATTGTGCCTTGCAATTGGACAGGAGAGGCAAAAGTCATAAAAATAAACAGCACCTGCACAAAAATCACCATTAAATTATTCTTCTCAAAATACCAAAGAGAAGAAAGGCTGAGAAAGAGAGATACACACAGAGGTGCAATTTATATAACAGGTCATAATTGAAATTTACAATATATACTTGATTTTTGAAACATTATATCTGTACAAAATTTTAAAAGATTATGTCTGCTAGCTTTGCCATGGTAGTACTGAGCATTCTGATAAACTATTGCAATGCTTCAACAGCACTCAAAAAGGTTCATTTATTTGAGCTAACATCTAAAACTAGTTAGGCATGATTGAACCAGTGCATTTAATCACTGGTTCTTAACAGGAGTAATCTTTCAGCAATAGCTCTTTGATGAAAAGCTATCCAAGTTTACACTCGGGGAGTTTGTATTCTAGTCATCACTAATGTAGTGTCCTGAATTGTTTCATTTCATTCCTGGAAAGCGGAGGTCTATTTATTTCAAACTTAAATAGTTTTTTTTCCCCCAATAACCAAACTTTCTGAGATAGACAATAGCAAGTGAATCATTTTTGCACACACCTGAAGCAAATAAATAATATTTGTAATTGCAATGTCATTTAACAATCACTAACTCTTCCAGGCTGCTGGAATGTGATAAGCCACTTTTTCCCCTGAAAAGATTTATTCTTAGTTCAGAAGTATAGAACAAAGAACAAAGAACAAAACAGCACAGGAAACAGGCCCTTCGGCCCAACGAGCCCACGCCTAATGAATAAAATTTCCTTGTAAAACTGGTAGCTTGAGTTTTTGAATTGTGTTAATATGTAGAGAAGGTACAGTATCTGTTCGATTAGTGAGTTGGGTCTGAATTGGATTTTCTTATTGTATAGTTTGGTAATAAATGGACTTTGTGTCTCTTTATATTCCCTGGACAATGATATTTTGTGAAGTGTAAAAAGTCCATTTATTATCTGGCTATACAATAAAAAAATCAGATACAAACCCAATTCACGAATTGAGCAGACAATTTAACTTCTCTACATATTAATATAATTTAAAAACTCAAGCTACCCTTCTCTACATACTAACACAATTAAAAACTTGAAAAACAAGTTTATGATTGTGCCAGATCATTGGGTTGTCAGACTAGTGCTTTTTGCAAAGTATGGAATTAAATCAAGATGGGACGTTTGTTGTTGAACATGAAGGAACTGCAATTATTTTAAAATAATATTTCCAGTCATATTCATTCACCTTGTTTACTCCAAGTTAGTGGCATAATTAAAAAAATAAATAAATTGGGTCGTTCTTCAATCCAGTTTGGATTACTCTGCCCAAATTCTCCAGGCAAACAAAACTATTCAGCTAACATGATGTTAAAGAACATGCACACCTTTCCAGCAAAATTCATCATCCAAAAAGCTTGATTCACAAAGGTCTATTAGTTGTCCCCTTGTTTTAGTTAAACACAACGGCTAAAAATTTGGTCGTACCAGCTATCGGCCATGGGGATTGTGATTGCTCTGTGCTCACTCCACATGGAGAACAGCATGCAAACTTCAGGCTGCATGCCCCCCCACCCCCGTAAAAGGGAAGTATATTCTAGCTAAATCAGGTGGTTGGGCAAGTGTGTTTCTGGGAAATGAAAAAAGTGTAGCAATGAAGAATCAGGCAGAATGGCATCAACTGTAGTCTAGGAGGTGGAAAGAAAGAGAGAGGCCATGTTTCCTTTAGGGTACACACTGTAAAAGCAATGGCCATTGAGGTCAATTTAAGCAGTATGACTGGAAGGGCCTGACTGCAACGTTGCGAAAGATTTAAAGGCCTCATTAAAGTGATCATTTTCACTGAATGGATCTTCAAAAGCCACCTCTTATCCATCCCATCATACTAGCAAACTTGCTCAGCACATCAAACTCCCATCACGTCCCAATTCATGCCCAATATGCTCTACTTCAACCTCTCACACTACTCAACGCTGCAAGTCTCAAAGTGGAGATGCTGCTGTTGGACTGGGGTAAACACAGTAAGAAGTCTCACAACACTAGGTTAAAGTCCACTCACCTGCCGAAAGAACAAAACCCCAAAAGCTAGTGGCATTTGCTACCAAATAAACCTGTTGGACTTTAACTTGGTGTTGTGAGACTTCTTACTGTGCAAGTCTCATACCCATGGAAAAAAAATTCAAAATCATCTCAACCCAAATCCTATGGTAATACCTTTGTATGGTATAGAACATAGAACATTACAGCGCAGAACAGGCCCTTCGGTCTTCGAAGTTGCACCAACCAATTGGGAACAAGCAGTGACCCTCTAACCTAAACCATTCCCCTTTCATCCATAAACTTATCTACTAACCTCTTAAACGCCACCAAACTTGGCTCATCTACAACTGCCGCAGGCAAGGCATTCCATACCCTTACCACCCTCTGGGTAAAGAACCCACCTATGACATCTGTCCTAAAACCACCACCCCTTAATTTAAAACTATGTCTCCTCGTGCTAGCTTTCTCCATCCCAGGAAAAATGCTATCACTGTCCACCCTATCTAAACCTCTAATCATCTTATATGTTTCAATAAGGTCTCCTCTTAGCCGCCTTCTTTCTAACGAAAACAACCTCAAATCCCTCAGCCTCTCTTCATAAGACCTGCCTTCCATACCAGGCAACATCCTGGTAAACCTCCTCTGTACCCTCTCCAATGCCTCCACATCTTTCTTATAATGCGGGGACCAGAACTGTACACATTACTCCAAGTGCAGCTACACTAGAGTTTTGTACAGTTAAAACTCAGTTGGTATGGTATGGTAATCAGACTCTGAAGCATTTGCTAAGTTCAAAGGTGCTACAAATGGCAGTCGATGCACTTCCAAAGTAGTCTATATAGCACACTGCGATTTCGAAGGGTATGCTAATGCAGGGATAGCCATACAGCGTTGGAACCATACAGAATATGAAGATCATAGTGTCACTCAGTGCCTTACCTGGATTTGGCACCAAATCTGTTATTTTCAACACCCCCCCAAGTTCTGACAAACATTTTCAGTGAAACAATGAGGATGATGCCTTTTGAAGGCGTAAGACTGATCTTGACCACATTTAAGAGGTCCTCAAATCTTTTGCTGCACCATGTTCAAATCTTTCAGAAGGGAATGAAGAAGTAACTTGAAGTTTGTATGCTGCCTTCATCTCTTTGGAAAGCAATAGTGTAACACCTTCTCTTTTTAGCATCTTTAGACTTGGAAATTTCTTTGGAACTCAATTTTGCGACCCTAAAATCCCAAGATGGCGTGCTAGCACTAATGTAGACTCTGCTCTGTAAGAATAGAAATGTTTACAACTTATTAAAATGTTACATGTTCCCTGCATCACTACTTCTGAAAACTTACTCAAGCTCAACAGCTGAGAATGACAGAGAACAGATTTAAAATAATTGTTAAAAGAAGCAATTCATGCAATGAGTGATTAAGATCTGTACTGCGCTGCTTTGAATCTTTGGTGGACATCAGTAAATGTGTACCTGCATTATTCATTTTCATCTTAGTACGGTAGAGTTTTGGTTCCGTGATTAGCAGGAATCCTGTTGCTCAAGTGCAGAAATTTGTGGTGCAAATAAACTGCTGGTGAAACTGGACTTATTAGAAATTATAAAAATACCTGTTTAATTGTTAGGTTTCTGAGGTAACACTGTGTCATGATTCCATGAAAAGAACAGTAACTTACAACTTGATCCTCCACATTGATATTCCAAACCCAGTCATGAGAAAAGAATGGGGAGATAATAAAAATTTGGATAAGGGATTCTTGCAACTTTAAATTTTTCACAAAATGCATGCCAAAGAAAGGGTTTACAATGGAACATCTTATAGAGATATCGTGTTAACCTTCTTCCCTTACAAGAGGGAGTATCCAAATTTGTTCTTGGAGGCAGTTCTCAACACAACTTGAAACATAATAAATTTCTGGTTTGCATTCATTCTATAAATACACTCAATTTTCTGTAATTCTGCTTACAGGCTGTCTAGCACCTTGAAGCAAGGTGCCAGCCATGGCTGACTGGTAGCATTGTTGCTCAAGGCCAAAGGTCACACATTTATGTCCTGCTCTAGAAACAAAAGAAACATTATCTCGACTGATACTCGAGTATAGAACTAAGGGAATGAAGATTTTCAGATTAAATTTCAGACAGTTTATTTGATGATTTAAGTTGTTTTTAGGTGTCCAGATCACCAACATTTTGTCTTGGTCCCCCCATGTAAACATTATTGTTGAGAAAGCCCACCAAAGCCTCTACTTTCTCAATAGACTAAAGAAATTTGGCATGTCAGCTACAACTCTCACCAACTTTTACAGGTACACTATAGAAAGCATTCTTTCTAGTTGTATTACAGCTTCGTTTGGTTCCTGCTCTGCCCAAGACCACAAGGGACTACAAAGGATCACGAATGTAGCCCAATCCATCACGCAAACCAGCCTTTCATCCATTGACTCTGTCTATACTTCCTGCTGCCCTGTCAAAGCAGCCAGCACAATTAAGGGCTCCACACATCCCGGACATTCTCTCTTCCAACTTCTTTTGTCAGGAAAAAGATACAAAACTCTTAAGGTCACGTATCAACTGACTCAAGGACAGCTTCTTCCCTGCTGCTGTCACATCTTTGACTAACCTTTCATTAAGTTGATCTTTCTCTACAACCTAGCTATTACTGTAACACTACATTCTGCACTCTCTCATTTCCTTCTCTATGAACTGTATACTTTGTCTATAAAGCACGCAAGAAACAATACTTTTCATTGACATTAACACATGTGCCAATAATAAATCAAATCAAAATCAAAGCTTTAAAAACATAGTTTGGATTTTTTTTTCTCTCTCCGCTGCTTGCATCTTGATTTAATATTTATAGATATTGATAGATGTAGGAAGGATGTTTCAGATGGTGAGGCTTCCAGTCCAAGGATCATAGTCCAAAGATACGGGATAAATCTTTTAGGACAGAGATGAGGAGAAATGTCTTCACTCAAGAGTTGTAAGCCTGTGGAATTCACTACCAGATAAAGCAGTTGAGGCCCAAACATTTTAGAACGTAGAAAAACTACAGCACAAACAGGCCCTTTGGCCCACAAGTTGCACTGATCATATTGCTACTTACTAGGCGTACCTATAACCCTCAATCCTATTACATCCCATGTACTCATCCAGAAGTCTGTTAAAAGACCCTATCGAATTTGTCTCCATCATCACCAACGGATACTGGGATAGATAGCTTTTAGGTGGGATTTTCCAGCCATGCTTGTCCCAAGACTGGAAAATTCTGCCCAAGGTCTATGGACCTTTGCATGATTCTTGTCCTGCCCACTATGATTCCTGTAGCAGGCAGAATGGGAAAATTCCACCCTGTTTTCAAGGAATTAGCTATATTTCTTAGGACGAAGGGGATCAAATAATTATGGGGAGAGGAAGATGAGATCAGGTACTGAATTTAATGATCAGCCGTGATATAATGAATAGCCAAGTATGCTCGAAGGGCCAAATGGTCTAGTCCAACTCCAGTTTCCTGTTTCTACTTTTCATGTTTCCAGCTCCTATGTTCTTTGTTCACCTAGAGCTTGAATGTCACAGCTCATATAACATAGGTACATTGCAGCTCTTTACAGGAGATAAAAAATTAATTATAACGATAGGTACCTTATATATAGATATAGTCATCAGTTATAACGTTCCAACTTAACTGAAGGACCAAACATCTGGGAACTGCACATAATTGAAGTTCAAGCCTCCATGGAGCAAATTACTTGGAAACATTTCTAACACACAGTGATGTTGTGGATAAATTTAGTGGTTTTTCAAAATTATGTAATTTTTAAAATTACATTATGGAACAAATCCAAGTCTTACTTGCAGAACAAACAGGGAAATTCTGGAGCAATACACTGGATGGTTTTGTAATATTTGCTGATCAGCCATTTAAATGGTTGACTTCTATTTTCCTTGCTGGTCTAAAGAATATGTTAAGGTATGGACAGAAACCCCAAAATATGTTATGAAGCCTGACTACGCCCCAACAATTTTTCTATTTTGGTATCAGTGTGAGGATAAGTGTTTCACGATTTCATTGACACCCTGAGATGTCTTTTATCAATATAAACTTTATTTAACAATGCAGTTTAACTTTAACAAAAAATAGTTTAACATTTAACATTTGAATATTTAAACATGACAAGGTACAATTCTTAACTACTAATCTATCTCTATTGATCCCAATTCAAGTACTATTCTCTTATAGGCTTAAGCATATCTTCAAAATCAATTAACAACACACAGACTTACGTGCTTGTACTTGGGCTGCCTTGAGTCTCTGTAACACCTCTGGAAAGAGAGCTATAGAGGGAGACCTATTACTCCTAGTAGGCCCTGAACAGCAGCCGAGAGAGAGAAAGTACGAGTGAGGGGGAGACAACCCAACAGTAACTGCCTGCCTTTTCCTGTAAGATTAGCTCCTTCTCTGAAGCACATCGATCAACCTAATTAAAACCCTGCTCTGAAACCCCAGTGCAGAACCCAAATAAACAAAAATGCATTAACTCAGATTAATACACACACATCCCTAGCTAAAATCAATCATTAGTCTACATTCTCAGCATAAACCACTGCCAGACAAATTGGAACTATGTAAAACAGAACTGAATTTTAAACATGCTCCTTATAAAAAATATATTTTTATCATGTTTCTTAATGTCACAGTATCATCACAAGTAGTTGATTCAAATATTTCATTAAATTGTTGTGAATCAACCAACGTATTTAAGCAATTGTGAGACATTAAATTTCTTTGGCCCTTAAGATGTGCGCCACAATTATCTCTTGGCAATCAATTGTGTCAAGATTGCTTCTTTCTTGCAGATAGCTGGGTGCAAGTGAAATGTCAGTGTTGGCTGTGAGTTTGCACATGGCTTACCAGCACTTTGAGCCCTACAAGCTCCCCCACTGCGAGGACACTGATTGCGGGTAGAGTTGTTGACGGATTGCTACCTCTAGTAGCTGCCCTCTTTTCCGATTCACTCATCAGTCCCCTGCAGTGACTAGGCTTGTTGATTAGAAGCACTTGACACAATGTTTGACGAATCAGTAGTCTGGTCACAATTGGCAGCTGCTCCCCATGTGTTCATGTTAATAGGCCAGACTTTCACGGAGATTATCAGATTGTATTTGAAATGTTTTCTTTGACCCAGGTAAGCTGGATCCCTGGTATAGCTGAGTAAAGCGTCTGTTTGATTAGTCTTAAGAGTCTGGCATCCCGACATCTCCCATCCATCTCAGCTGATGAGATTATCATAGTCTGTGTGTCCTGGAGGAGGTTAATATTTGTTCCTTGGTCCTCTCACTTGACTTGAGGGATCCTTCTAAAACATAATTAATGATGTTGAACTTGGGCTTTGACGTAGTGTCTAATGGTTGTCCAAGCTTTAGCACCGTAGAGAAGAAAAAGGGAGAACCATCCACAACAGTGTTTGCACTTAACGTTCAGTATAATATCATGAGTTCAAAAATGCATGTACGTAATTTACGATAGGCTGAACTTGCACACTTATTTCTCATCACCTATGTTAGTTTCTTGAGACAGACAGCTTACAAGGTAATAGAAAGTGAAAGATGTTTTCCAACACTCACAATCTCAATTGAAGGTGCTGGATTTGATACATTTCCTGTGGAATGGCAGAGGACTTTGGTCTTTGTTATATTCAGGACAAGTCCCACACTTTTGAATGGGCCTACCTTGCATTAAGTTGATCTTTCTCTACACCCTAGCTATGACTGTAACACTGCATTCTGCACCGTCATGTTTCCTTCTCTATGAACGGTATGCTTTGACTGTACAACACGCAAGAAACAATATTTTTCAATGTATGCTACACTGTGACAATAATAAATCAAATCAAAATCAAAAACTGTTTGCTCTACGACTGCATCAAAACAGACCCATGCCAAATACAAAATTTTTAATTAATCATATATCAATACAAGCTTTGAATCATCTTTAGAAGCACTAGCTAACTTTACAATTGTGACAATGTAACTTCTGATCCCAACGAAATTCTCACAATCATGAATACAACTTCATATTTAAACGCAGCCCCAGTGTTAGACTGTTATGCCAAGAATAACCAAAGATTCTACTGACTTCAGCAATGAGAAGGATGAGTTCAACAAAATAAATCTAGGAACAAGGTTGTTAGTGGGAGGTGGAGGGGGAATCAAAAACTTATATCTGACTGGCAGCAGCAAGCCAGCGAATGAGATCAATATGTTTAAGAAAGAAACAGCTCCACTTAATGATTCGGAAGCAAGTAACTATGAATCTGGAATCAAAGAGAACAGGATATAGCCATTCAGTACATCATGTTCATACTAGCTCTTTGAAAGGCATATCCAATTTGGTGCTAGTCCCTTCAAATAAAGATATTTGGATTTTCTAGAGGCATTCAATTAGGTATTTACTAACAGGCTCATCAGAAGAATTTAAATTAAAAAAGAGGAAATGTTGCAGCATGGACAGGAAGATAAGTGATTGATAGGAATAAATAAACATTATTGGTATGAGATAACGGTTGTAAGTTGGGGACGCAAGGAATCAGTGCATTGTTTCATCTAAAACTTATATCTTGAATATAAGGAATCAAATTTAAAATTTTACTGACAACTCAAAGAGATTAGACAAGCAAACAATGAGTGAAATGAAAATTATATGGAGAATCATAGAATCCCTACAGTGCAGAAAGAGGCTATTAGGCCCATCAAGTCTGCACCGACCATAATCCCACCCAGGCTCTACCCCATATCCCTACATATTTACCCGCTAATCCCTCTAATATATGCATCTCAGGACACTAAGGGGCAATTTTAGCATGGCCAATCAACCTAACCCGCACATCTTTGGACTGTGGGAGAAAACCACAGCACCCAGAGGAAATCCACTCAAACACAAAGAGAATGTGCAAACTCCACACAGACAATGATCCAATCTGGGAATTGAACTCAGGTCCCTGGAGCTGTGAAGCAGCAGTGTGAACCACTGTACTACTGTGCTGCCCGAGAGGGTAGAGAGATTAGTGGACAGGCAGACAAGAGGCAGCTGCAATTTAATATAGATGAAATGATACAGTTTAGGAAGAAAATCTATGAATAGGATCAAAAGAGGCTAAAGGATTTGGATGAAAGAGAGATTTGAGTCCATACACAATCTTTTGAAGTGCAAATGTTGGTAGATAAAAGCTTAATAAAAAAGACAATGGCATTTGGAGCTCATAAAACATGGGAGTATAATAAACTTATACAAAACACTAGATGGGCTAAGGTGGTGTGCTTTACTTTGACATCCCATTATAGATATGCCATTAAAAGGCAAAAAGAAAACGCAACACTCACTCATCAAGATGATTCCAAAGATGGGAGAAAAGATTAGAAATGAGGTTTTTTTTTAAAAAACTATGAAGTTTTGATAGAGTGAAAAGAAAATTCTAGTTCTTCCCTTGACTGTAATTGGGAGTTAGCGTGAGGAATTGATTTAAAATTATTACTGAGGAGAGATTCATTGTTGGACAGATGTAGGAGCATACTATTTAGTCACAAAGTGGTTAAGAGACAAATCACTGCATTTTTAACGCAAACATTCAAAACAGAGGAAAATGCACTTAACTATGGAGATTGCCAAGGCAAACAAATCCCATTACCTCATAGAATCAGAAGACTATCATTACTCGTACAGTCTCCTTCAGTGCTAAGGAGACAACAATCAGCATTTACAAACGTGCTGTTAGTACACATGATCACGAAGCAGTTCACTCTTCTGTGCAAGTGAGAAAGAATGGAAATTGGGCACTGACCAAGGGATTGGTGTTTTGGAAACCTTTGAGGGTGAGGAGAAAGGTAATAATAGAAGGAGAGGCATTACTTTGTGCAGGCAGTGACTTTAGCAACAGAGTTGTGAATTATTCTGAAATTATGGAAAGAGGACGTATTCGTGGAAGTTTTACTTGTGGTGATGAAGTTATGGCTAATGAGTGATGATGATGCAAAGAGTTTTATTTTTCTTTTGTGGGATGTAGGTGTCACTGTAAAGTGCAGCATTTAGTGTCAATTGCTCTTGAGATTGTGGTGGTTAGCCACTTTTTTGCCTCTGCAGTCCATCTGCTTTTGGCATACGGATTGCTGTAAGATAAAGTCATGTAGTGTTGGCCATTGGATGGAGAGCTTAATAAGTGCTGCAACAGCACAAAGTATAAAGTTGGGCATTAATAACACACAAGGAATTGTCATGTTTATGAAGGATTTTGCTGATACTTATGATGTAAATAATGATTAGGACGTTAATAAAGATTAAGCCTTGGGACACAACAGAGGTCACCATGCAGCCACAGGATAATCAACTATTTGGAGGAGATACAATCACTGCACTGAGACAGATAGGAGTAGAAATATCAATGGTACACAGCAGTATATCCAACAATGAAAAGAAAAGCATTGGGAATGGAATAGTCAAATTGAAGACAGCATAGAGGCAGTGATGGAGAGTAGCAGGTAGTTACACAGCATCTCACAGGATAATCAGCTTAGCTGCTATGAGACTCCAAAATCGGTGTCCATTTTTTATTCATTAAAAAATTAAAAATCATATGTCAGAGAATTTCTTTGGAAAATATTAAAGCAGTTCTATAATCTGTAAAATATTGTACTTGCAATATCAATGAACTGTACACAGTACATAGATACAATTCTTTTTACGTGGATTGTTCACACTTTTAAAAGCCACCTCACATTTAAATGCAGAGACTGCTTTCAAAAGGAACACTTAGCACTTTTACACTTCAGAAATTGCTCTCATCCTTGCTCAGCAACACCCACTGCATTGCTCTCTGTTCTAAATATGCCCATCAAGTGTCAGGCACCAGATACTGCTGTGCTCCAGTATATAAATATGGAAAAATAACTGTACAATAAACTAGAAACACAGGGAAGACCAGCTGCCCTTGTTTATTTCGCAATAAGAAAAGTCTCCGAAACAGCGGTTTCATTGACTCTGGCCTTTAACATTTCCAGTTTCCTTAATATGAACTGTTTATACCAAAGTGTGCAGCTGGTGGAGGGTGATCTTCACAATTCCTGTAATGGAAAGTGCCCAAGTTTCCAATTATGGTGACGGCAGTTGTTAGAAACATTTCCAAGACAAGCTGCTCTCTGGAACAAAATATATATTTCCCCCCAAGACATTTATTGCCCTATTAAGTTGCCCACGAGGATTGGTTAAGAATTGGTATGTTAAAAAGGGACTAGAAAATGCAACAATTAATGAGCAAGGGCACAAGTTACTTTCCAGCTTTGATGAGCTGAAGCTCAGCTTGCAAACAATAACATGCTTAATCCCTTCATTTCAGATCATTGTTCCTTTTTCTGCTTTCCTGCCACATTGATCTTTTGTGACCCTGATGCAGCTGTTCCCTACTAACAGAACAGCTCTTTGTCTACTCTTTGCAAATGTGGAGTTTATCGCTTTCCAGATTTAATTTCTTCTGCTTCAAGTAAATTTTCATCTAAGTGGCAAGTTAATTAGGCATGTTCAATCAAAATCCTAACAGCCTAATATTAAGAAATTTGCTGAAAATAAAAATCTCTCAGTATAAAGATTTGAATATAACGATATTTTTCACATCAGCATTTAAAATATCATACCACTTCATACCACTACATTTTAGACCTATAATTTTTAAAACAAGATTAAAATGTATAAATTAACCATAAAGTAGCGACTCAAGCATTAAATTTATATTAACGCAATAATCATTTAATTGTAAAGTTACATAGCAATAATTCATTCTGAATGACATTAACACTGGATTTTAAATACAAAATTTCCTCATTATTAATTTCAAGACATGAAACAATGACCACATTTCTTTTAAAAAAAACAGCTTTGTTCTGAGTGAAACGTCTTTTTGGTATAGGGAAGGAAATGAGGAAATCCAACTTTGTCATAGTTGTTTGGATAGCTTCCAACGCATGAATACTTTTAGACATGATGTGGAGATGCCAGCGTTGGACTAGGGTAAACATAGTAATAAGTCTCACAACAACAGGTTAAAGTTCAACAGGTTTATTTGGTAGCAAACACCTCTAGTTTTCAGAGCTTTTCCCCTTCATCAGGTGAATGGGGAGTTCTGATCACAAACAGGGCATATAAAGCCACACATTCAGCTTACAGAATACTGATTACAATGTGAGTCTTTACAGCTAATCAAGTCTTAAAGGTGTAGACAATAAGCGGAGATAGCATTAAGCATAGGTTAAAGAGATGTGTATTGTCTCCAGACAGGACAGCAAGTGAGATGTTGCAAGCCCAGGCAAATCATGGGTTACAAATGGTGTGATATGAATCCAAGATCCCAGTTGAGGCCATCGTCATGTGTGCGGAGCATAGCTATCGGTTTCTGCTCAGTGACTCTGTGCTGTCATGTCGTGAAGGCCACCTTGGAGAACATTTACCTGAAGATCAGAGGTCAAACACCCGTGACTGCTGAAGTGTTCGCCAGCAGGAAGAGAACAGTCTTGCCTAGTGATTGTCAAGTGGTGTTCATTCATTCGTTGTTGCATGGTCTCCCCAATGTACCATGTCTCAGAACTTCTTTCCTGTGGCGTATCAGGTAGACATTCTCTAGATATGATACATTGGTTCACAAACAGGGCATATAAGACACAAACTTAATTTACAAGACAATGGTTGGAATGCGAGTCTTTACAGGTAATCAAGTCTTAAAAGGTACAGACAATATGAATGGAGAGAAAGCCTTCTCTCCATTCATCTGTATATGCCCTGTTTGTGAACACAAGTCCTCACTCAGTGATGAAGGAACAGCGCTCTGAAAGCTTGTGCCACTAAATAAACCTGTTGGACTTTAGCCTGTTATTGTGAGACTTCTTACTGTGCTATGAGACAACAGTGCTAATCACTGTGTCACAAAATAAAGCTAGACAGATGGTTAAGGGATTAGTTTTTAAAAAATGGATCTTAATTCAAAACACTGGAGACAGAAAATGTGGGTCTATATCAGGCAAAGGAAGGCATGGATATGTAAGAGCAGTTTGGTTTGCAGACTCTCAAGTGTGGTCACTTTCCTGTGCATCAGACACCCAGATGAGTAAATAAAAGCCACAATGACATCACTGTCACGCCCCATTACATGTGGATGTTGAAATACCATTCATTAACTACTAACAAAAAGGCAAAGCAGACAAAATAATTTATATCAGTCCAGTGATCATTTTAACTTGGCAGTTTGAGAAAACAATCAGTTGTAATGTCCCAGAATTAGCTGAATCGGGGAATCCAGCAGCACACACAGAAGTTTGATCACATTCTTCATTATTCAGCTACAATTGTGTCTTTTTGCGTCACAAGTTGATAAATAGTGCAACGAGGCCATTGGTGTATCTAGGATGTTGAGGTATGTCAGCAGTAATATTCCCTTAACCAATGGAATTTAATGATTAAACCAACTCCAGAAAAAGAACGAGAAGAAATTAAGCGTTAAGCAGTTAGAGAAAAAGAAACAAGAAGAAAGACTGGATTCAAACAGTGCAAGATGGACAGAAGGGAAAAGAGAAGTGTTAAAATCTATATTTAAAAAATATAGGAAGAGGTGAGGCCAAGAAGGGATTTGCAACAAGGATAAAGACTTTAAAATCGAGGTATTGTTTGACTAGGAGTCAATGGGAGGGCCCCTCAATAAGTCCTTACCAGAAGTAAGGGTGTGGGTGGGATGAGAATTATTCAGGTGATTCATTAAGTCTCAAGAAAAACCAGGTTAAAGTCCAACAGATTTATTTGGTATCATGAACTTTCAGAGCACTATTCCATCATCATGTAAGTGGAAAATTGGGTTCACATACGCCCTGTTTGTGAACCCAATCCTCCGCTCATCTGATGAAGAAGCAGCGTTCCAAAAGCTTGTGATACCAAATAAATCTGTTGGACTTTAACCTGGTGTTGTCAGACTTCTTATTATGCCTACTCCAGTCCAAATCAAAAAGGTGACAAGTAATCAACAGTCCCACTGCTAGATGATAGTGTAGAGGGGTTGGAGGTTAACTATGTCAAAGATCTCAGATAGATCAAGAAGAACGTATAGCTTATCTTTGCCACAATGGCTAGGATGTCATCTGTGATTTTGATAAGACAAAAAAGATTGAGAATATTAGCTGAAAGAGATATTGAAAATCACTACTGGAGAGCTGAAATGTCAGGAGCTAGGCAATTATGAACAAAGAAAGACTGACAGTATAGGTTAATTCAAACCTCTAGCACTGTCACACTTAGCTACAGCTCCATGAACAGCATTCAACTATATAATTAGTACCCATTGATTAAACAGAAGTATTATGACAAAAAATAGTTCAAGTGCACTGAATAAAACAAAAAGGATGTTAATCATAACTTTTTGACTTCAAAAATTGCTACAGATGGTTAGTCTTTCAAAAATTGATTTTACTTCAAATGTATATTCATGAGCTTGTTCTAGCAGCAGTGTGATCCACAGACAGTTATTATATAGTATGACAGCAAAGCACAATTTGTAATAACTCAATAAATAAGTGCATGTGAATAATTAATTATATGCAGACAGATCTTGAGGATATATATTCACAACAACAAAAAACTATTAAAAGAACTGCATCTCAATATAATTCAGAATATTGCCAACCATCAAGTACAATTATAAATCACATCAGCAATGTAAGAATTTAAAAGAGGGAATCATTAAAATGAGCAGCAGTGGTACAGCTGCCTCACAGCGGCAAGAACCTGGGTTCAATTCCTGGCTTAGGTGACTATCTGTGTGGAGTCTGCATGGGCTTCCTCTAGGTGCTCCAGTTTCTTCCCGCAGTCTGAAAGACGTGCTGGTTAAATGCACTGGCTATGCTAAATTCTCCATCAATGTGCCTGAACAGGTGCCAGAATGTGGCAACCATGGAATTTTCACAGTAAATTAACTGCAGTGTTACTGTAAGTCTACTTGTGACTAATAAATAAACATTTAAGTTTTAATAATTTGCTTTCAACAAAACAAGAATATATCAACTTTCTGTCTCTAAATGTTTTCTAAATAAATTGCAACACCAGGGCATTACAATATGTCATTTCACCAAATTTCAATTTTCATTAAAATAGGAAATTTGCCCTTAAATAGTAATTTAAGAAAATGAAACTTCTTTTTAAGCATTTAACAGAAAGGTATTTTCCCACTCTCAAAAACAGGGAACTCTACAAAGAACTATGCTAGATCTAAAAAGATAGAATCTTTACTTCTGCACTCAAATCAAAAAGTACTCAAATTTATATATTATCTTTCATGCTCTTGGGATGATGAAAGCACATTACTTTTAATTAATTACCTTTGAAATACAAGGAAATAAGAACGTGTATTTATATACTATCTTTTGTGACTTCAGAACTTCTCACAACAGAGTAACAACAATTTAATACACTTGAGGTTTGCAGCCATTTTGCACACAGCGAGCTCCAACAAGCAACAACGCAAGAATGGCTAGCCTTCTGCTCTTTAGTGATTTGGTTGAGGGGTAAATATCAAAAATATCAACCCAGGACATTGAGAAGGATTTCTTTAAAATAGCACCCATGGAATCTTCTACATTTAGCCTTGATGGCAGATGGTCCAACAGTTTATAGTCTCGCCCAATGCCACAGTTTACCATCTTGTCCAAAAGACCACAACTCCAAAGATGCTGCACCCGCTTAGTATGGCCACTGAAAACACCAATCTGGACGACAGGCTCAAGTCTTTTTTCATTCATTTGTGGGACATCAGCGTCATTGGTTGGTCAACATTTATTGCACAACCTTAGTTGTCCTCGAGAAACACAGAAAAGAGCAAGAGGCCATTTGGCCCTTTGAACATGCTCCACCATTCATCACGATCATGGCTGATCATCTAACTCAATCACCTAATCCTGCTTTCTCACCATAACCTGTGATCCTGTTTGCCCCAGGTGCTACATCTAGCTGCCTCTTCAATACATACAATATTTTGGCATCAAGTACTTCCTGTGGTAATGAATTCCATAGGCTCACTATTCTTTGGGTAAAGAAATGGCTCTTCATTTCCGTTCTAAACTGCCTACCCTGAATCCTCAGACTGTGACCCCTGGTTCTGGATTCCCCTACCATTGGGAGCATCCTCCCTGCATCTACCCTGTATAGTCCTGAAGATGGTGGAGAGCTGCTTTCTTGAATTGCTACAATATTGACTCACAATGGAAGAGAACTGCAGGATTTTGACACAGCAACCGCGAAGGAACGGCAATATATTTCCAAGTCAGGATAGACAGCAACTTGGTGGGGAACTTGCAGGTGGTAGCATTTTTATGTATTTGCTGCTCCTGCCCTTCTATTCGACTCTCACTAATTTTTACAGAAGCGCCATATAAATCTTTTTTTTTGGTTATAACACATCTTGGTATAGTTCCTACCCTGGCCAAGACTGCAAGAAATGACAAACGGTCATAAATGAAGCCCTGTTCATCATAGAAACCAGCCTCTCAACCATTGACTCTGTCTAAACTTCCTGCTGCCTCAGGAAAGCAGCCAGCATAATTAAGGACCCCACACACCCCAGACATTCTCTCTTTCACCTTCTTCCATCAGAAAAAAGATACAAAAGTTTGAGAACATGTACCAACCTACCCAAGAACAGCTTCTTCCCCGCTACTATCAGATTTTTGACTGGGCCTACCTTGCATTCTGATCTTTCTCTACACCCTAGCAACGACTGTAATACTATATTCTGCACTCTCTCCTTTCCTTCTCTATGAACGGTATGCTTTGTCTGTATAGCACTTAAGCAACAGTACTTTTCAATGTATACTAATACATGTGACAATAACAAATCAAAATCAAATCAAGTTAGGGAGGGATTTCCAAGATTTTGACCCAGGGGCTGCAAAGGAAAAGCAATATATTTCCAAGTAGGGATGGTGAGTGTCTTGGAAAGGAACTTGCAGGTGACGGTGCCCCACGTATCTGTTGCCTTTGTCGTCTAGATGGAAGTCATTGTGATGCATGACTGTTTAGATGTAGGCGGACGGGACAACCAATTTGCACACAGCAAGGTCCCACAAAAAGGCAATGAGATGAATAACTAGTTAGCTCATCTGCCTTGACAACGGGGGATGGGGTACAAACCTCACTGCCTTTCGGGATGGAGTTTGTTGTGGTCGTTCAGCTTTGTTTTGTGTCTCCAATGTGCTGGGACGTGATGGATTTACAAGTCAAAGCTGCAGTTTCAGTGTAATTGGGTGCTTTAAAACATTTTCAAAAAGCGTAGATTCCCTTCATAGTGAAACTGCATCAAACTTAAACAAAACGGGAGGGGAGTAGGAAATCAAGAGAAGATTTGAGCAGGAATGTTTGATTGTTTAAAGAAAACTCAGTACCCGGAATATCTTAACTTAACAGTCTCTTTCAGCACAAAGAATTAAGACTTAGATCCTTCCAATTGTGGAAGTTAAAGCAAAAACCCACAGAATTTTGAAAACTAGAGATTTTGGCAGAAAGAAGGACATTTCAATGTAAGTCACAACGTTTTTTTTTAAGAGTTCTGAAGCCAATCTCTCCATCCTTGTGTCTGTGGCTGCACGTTATTGGGGATAAGAACACTGAAATACATTTGAAACTCCTGAAACTCAAGAACACTGAAGCTTCACTTTCCGAATGAAAAAATGCCAGGGAAAAAAAATTTAAAAAAACCTGGAAGAAATTAATATAAAATTGAGCGAGAGAGAAAAAAAAATGAGGAAAAAAATTACCTCAGGAATAAAAATCCATTAAATTCATCAAACATTTGCCACAACGTTAAAGGGGAGTGTATAAGATAAGGATAAAAACTTACATTTAATGATTTTTCGCCTTCCTTTCCTCTCCGAAGCCGGCTGGAAAATCTCAGATTTTTTCTCTCTCTCTCACTTTTTTTTCGCGCCCGCCTCTTTCGGCACAGCGACGTCATCGCCCGTGACTGACAACGGCCCCGTCCAATAGTGACTAGGGTGGCCGGCGGCCCTCAGCCAATCGACGGGCGGTCCGGAGAGTGGGGCGGGGCTGGGCGACTGATGGGCGGGGCTGGTGACTGATGGGCGGGGCGGGCGCTTCTCCGCCCTCCAACCGCGAGGCTGTCAGTCAGGGGCCGCGCGTGCGCCGCGGTGCGGGGAAGCCGGGGCGGGACTGGTGGAATTGACACCTTTGTCCCCGCCCCCTTTCATCGGCCTGTCAGTCATCAGCGACAGCGCGTGCGCAACTGGCATGGAGGGCGTGGTCAGAGCTGGTGATCGATGGGCAGGGCTGACGCCTTGTCCCTGCGCCGCTCTCTACGGGAATTGTCAGTCAGACGCTGCGCGTGCGCAGAGGCGGAGTAGGCGGGGCTTCCACGTTCCTTTTGTCTCTGTTCCGCGCGCGCTTGTGTCACGTCACCGTCGGTGGGTGGGGCATCCCTTATTCCATGACGTCAGCTTTGAATGTAATTGTATCAAACTTTGGACCTGAGTATATCTAAGTCTGGAGCACAGGTGAGGAAGTTCATTTTCTCTTTCTCCATTTAATATATATCTTTATAAAAGAATAACTTGGACACTTGTAACCTTAAGTAATTTTTTGCAGTGTTACTTATTTGCTTATAACTTCCACCAAAAGTTGTATGAAAAGCATCTTTGTGCACAATATGCTATAACAAAAACGTGCATTTATTTAGTACCTTTTCATCTAGTTTATT
Source organism: Sphyrna mokarran (assembly GCA_024679065.1). Classification (NCBI taxonomy): domain Eukaryota; kingdom Metazoa; phylum Chordata; class Chondrichthyes; order Carcharhiniformes; family Carcharhinidae; genus Sphyrna; species Sphyrna mokarran. The sequence continues at coordinate 5,628,082 of JAGIQG010000023.1, read as the reverse complement.
AAATTTATTGTGCATACAATTTGGTGGTTGTATGAAATGCACAAATCTCTTTTTTTTCATGCAACTTTCTAAAGTATTTCTTAAAGGAGTTCCTCGGGGAATGAAATTTGGATGATGTTATTTTAAAAGTGTGTTCTTCCCCCCTCCCTCTCAGAAGGATCACTTCAAAGACCAGCACCAAGCTGGGACGATAGAGGCGGTTTAGAATATCGGTGGTAGAGAGTAAGGGTATTTGTAAAAGGTTTACCTACTGACCAGTGGTAAAGTAGCAGGTGGTAAAGTAACAGGATTCTAAGCTTGCTGTTTACTTTCTTATTAAATGCATTTCATTTAATTTGAAAGGAAAGATGTAAACAGCATAGGTAAAGATAGCCCAGACTTTATAAACTAAATGACCTAAGAATGAAAATTTTGAGATATTGTACTGGGAAAAAAAAGGCTGAAAAAAAAGGAATGTTAGGTTAAAATTAATTTTTAAGTAAACTCACAGTAAAACATATTTTAACAGGAGTCCAAACTATCTTGCACAACAATTTGGTTAACTCCCTTAACAACAATGTGAATTCATCAACGAAAGATATGACTTTAAAAAAAATGGTATTGTATGATTCTTGCTGTTCCTGATAATTAAACAGAAGTTTAAACAGAAATCAAGTTTAAACAGAAATCAGATAAAAGAATGCTCAGCCTCAAGTCGTATTATCTTTGTGAACTTTGACTAGATGAAATTGACCAACATGATCGTTAGCGAGCTCTGGTTTTTGGGAATTAATTCAAATTAACGTTTCTTAGAAATTGAATAAGAACCCTCATTGTATTAGATGGTCCTTTTATCAAGAATGGGTTATTAATTAATTTTAATAACCGTTTGCATGAGACATTTATGCGATATTTAATGTATGCAGTAAAAAAAATTCTCCTGGCAGAAATCCTATAAAACGCTTTACGTTTCTCATCACTGGGGTGACCTTTGAGTTATTGGGTCACCTTCACCTATAAGAACACACAAGCAGGATTTGATGACCTCCCTACAATGTATTGCTTATTTATCCCACAAGACAGCAAGCTTGTAAATTGACCCTATTAATAGGAGTGTGTAAATCCCAAAGGCAGCATTTTACTATTTTCCACAGTGCACACTGTGATAGATGAAGATGTATTGCCACTTAAACGGGCAGGTTGAGTTTCTGGAAAAGAAGCGTTGCAACACCTGCTTTGCAAACTACGCTGCTAATCTGCCATGCAACAGAGGTAAAACATCTTTCAAGCCTTTTAAAGCAATCCTTAAAACCTATCTCTTTGACCAACCTTTGATCACCTGTCCCAATAGCTCTTGTAGTTTGTTTCCAGACACAACTATGAAGTGCCTCAGGAAATTTTATTATCGTAGAGTCTGTGTAGTACAGAAGAGGTTCATTGAGTCTGTGCTGACTCTGACAGTATTTTAACCAGGCACCCTCCCCTGCCCTATCACTGTAACCCCACACGTTTATCTTGGCGCTAATACAACTAACCTATCCTCCCCTGGATATTTGAAGCAAAGGACTTGTATTTATATTGTGCCTGTCACAATGGGCCGAAGGGCCTGTTTCCCGTGCTGTGTTGCTTAAAAAAAAATCTAAGGTCCTCAAGCTAGATAATCAATATCTTTTCTTAAAGGTAGGGAAGTCTAAAACTAGAGGGCCTAAGTTTTAAAGTGAGTGGGGAGAGATACAAAAGGATCCAGAGGAGCAATTTTTTTCACATAGAGGATGGTGTGTGTTTGGAACAAGCTGCCAGGGTAGTATTAGAAGGCGGGTATAATATTGTCTTTTAAAAAGCGTTTCGACAGTAAGATGGGTATGGGCCAAACGCAGGCAATTGGGACTAACTTTGAGGTTTAAAAATAAGGACAGCATGGACATGTTGGGCCAAAAGGCCTGTTTCTATGCTGTAAACCTCTATGAATCCCCAAAGTCTTTGCTACCAATTTTGGACTGTAGTTACTGTTATAATGTAGCGAAACATGGGTGGCCGTCTTGTGCACTGCAAGCTCCCACAAACATTTCGCTCATCGAGTCTGCACCAACTCTCTGACAGAGTATCTTCTGAGATAATGATGGATAATCCTGAATTGGTGACATTGGTTGAGGAATAAATATTGGCCAGGACACTCAGGACAATTCCTCTACTAATCTGGGAGTAGCGCTAAATGATCTGATATGTCCAGCTGAGAGGGAAAACAGTTTAATATCTCATCCAAGTGTGTTGTACCTCTGAATATGCAGGACTCCCACAGTACTACACTAGGGAGTGTCAGCAACAATTATGTGCTCAAGTCTCAAGCCTTGCATTAAGTTGATCTTTCTCTGCACCCTAGCTATGACTGTAACATTACATTCTGCACTCTCTCATTTCTTTCTCTATGAACGGTATATTTTGTCTGTATAGGGTGCAAGAAACAATACTTTTCACTTTGTTAATACGTGTGACAACAATAAATCAAATCAAGTCTTTGGTGTAGGATTTGAATCCATGACCTTTGGACTTGCAAGTGAGGGTGTTACTCTCACTCAAGTGCGTGGGGATGTGGACACAGCACCCCAAAGGATCACTAAGCAGGCAATCAGCCAGGTGGACAGTAGGCTAATTTAGAAGCAAAATACTGCAGTAGCTGGAATCTGAGACAAAGTCCGAGAACGTTCCAAAGACTCAGCAGATCTGGCAGTGTTTGCTGGGTGGGAAAGAAGTTAATGATTCAATTTCAAATGATTCTTCTTCTCTCTCTCTAAAGAGAGAGAAGGGATTGCTGGGTTATGTATTGTATGAGAGGGGCATCGAACAGAGTAGAGCTGGGAGAGTTTGCAACAAAACTGCAGCAAAATTGAGGAATAAATGACAGATGGCCCATTGGAGGAGGGGAGATATTTTGCACAGGATCAAAAACATTTGGGATATAGAAGAAGGTTCAGACGGAAGGGAAAGGCCACCGTCTACATTTGTTGAATTCATTGTTGAGTCCCAAGGGCCAGATTGATTCCGGGGATGAAGGGGTTGACGTACGAGGAGTGATTTAAACAGTTTGGGCTTGTACTCTCTCTGCAGTGTAGAAAGATGAGAGGGGATTTCATCAAGGTATGTAACATTTTAAAAGGGATCGATAAAATAAATGTAAGACCAAATGTTTCCCCTTGTGGGGCAATCTCGAGCGAGAAATCACCCATACAGATTGAGAGATGGCAGATTTAAAATGCGATGAGGAGGAACTACTTCTCGCAGAGGGTGGTGAAGTTGTAGCACTCGTGGCCCCATAGCGCGGCGGAGTCTGAATCATTGAATGGTTTCAAGAAGGTGATCGATATATTTCTAAATAAAAAGAAAGGATTTGGGGAACGGGTGGGGGAGATGGATTGGAGACCAGAGAGAGATCAGCCAAGATCTGATTGAATACCGGAGCAGGCTGAATTTGCCTCCTCCTGCTTCTTATTCCAATGTAACATGAGACTGGGACGAGGCCTCAAAATAAGGGAGAGCAGATTTAGGACGGAGTTGAGGAGGAACTTCTTCACTCAAAGGGTTGTGAGTTCCCTCCCTGCCCAGTGAAGCAGTTGAGGCTACCTCTTTGAATGTTTTTAAGGTGAGGATAGATAAATTTTTGAACAGTAATGGAATGGTGAGCGGGTGGGTAAATGGAGCTGAGTCCACGAAAAATCAGCTGTGATCGTATTAAATGGCAGAATAGGCTCGGGGGGGACCAGATGGCCTACTCCTGCTCTTTGTTCTTATGTTTGTATCTAGCTTCTCCCAGCGCTGACGCAGACTGGCTGAGCTGAAACACGAGATCCGTTCCGTCGTCCACAGCTGCCCCCCCAGATCTGCTGAGTATTTCCAGCGTTTTCTGTTTTTTTTATTTCAGTTTTCCTTTCCCTGGTGGATCTTACTGGTAGAGACAAGAGTGCTTTGCAGCTTACCTGTGTGTTACCTTTTGCCCGTGAGACTGTTGTCTTTAAACCTGGAGTTTGAGAAAGACAAAAATTATACACAGATGCTGAGTCCACAAGTGAAGTGTGGGGAGCCATTGCCCTCTACTGGAGAAGTTCAGCAAACCGCCATGTGTATTGAAATCAGAAAAGCTACAGCACAGAAACAGGAATCATAAAATAGAATCCCTACAGTGCAGAAGGAGGCCATTGGGCCCATTGAGTCTGCACCAGTCAGGCCCTATCCTCTTAACCCCCTGTATTTATCCCAGCAGGTCCCCCTTACACTAAGGTGCATTGGCCATACTAAATTGCTCCTAACTTGTACACCTTTGGAGTGTGAGAGGAAACTCACACGGACAAGAATGGACAGAATAAGGCTGGAGAAAGCTGGTGGACATCCTTAGGAATAAACAAATTGCATTTGTAGTCTTACTGTAACTTGGGTTGAATTAATTCAATGGTTATGCCATCCTCCATCCCTGGCAGTCTCCCCCTTCCCCATTGCCCTGCTCTCAGTATTTAGCTGCCTTGCTGCTTATCACTTTATTCCATTTTCCTTTCTGACGACTGCATGAAAGTTCACCAATTCTGCTCCCAAGCTTCAGAAATGCTGAAAAATGTAAAAATTTAAGCACAGTGTCACTTGGGGCATGAGATAGAGTTGTATATGAGCGGCACGGTGGTTAGCAGTGCTGCCTCACAATGCCAGGGACCCGGATTCAATTCCCAGCTTGCGTCACTGTCTGTGCAGAGATGCACGTTCTCCCCATGTCCGTATGGGTTTCCCTCCCACTGCCTTAAGACGTGCTGGTTAGCGTTGGCCGTGCTAAATTCTGCCTCCTTGTACCCGAGCAGGCATCGAAGTGTGGCGACTGGGGGATTTTCAAAGTAACTTCACTGCAGTGTTAATGTGACACTATTAAATGAACTTTAAGTTGCAGTTTGTGATTTCAGCAACGCTGGTTAATTAACCTTCTCAACAACAACAGCTTTGAGTAAGATAAATATATGGCAGATTCAGCAACTCTTAAACCATAATAAAAGCTGCTGGAAAAGCTCAGTAGGTCTGGCAGCGTCTGTGGAGTGAGCAGCAGAATTAACACTTTGAGCTGAAAATGACCCTTCAGAACGTTTTTAATTGCAGGTTCCAGGCAGATGCCTCTTTCTCCCAAGTTATTTATTTTTGTTGAACTCTGACTGGATTGAGGAACTGTTCCTTCTTCTGACTGGGTGTGACTTAAATGAAAAATGTTTAACTCGTTTGTGTCTCTTTGGTAAATCTTTTGAAATGATTATTTTCCCGTTTCCCTCGCACTCCCTGCCCCCCCTGCTGCTCCCTGTTTAACCAAATTAATGAGCGTCTATTCTTTTCCAGTTAAAATTTTGCCAAGATGAAATCAGCCTCTGTCGAAGTTACCACCGTCAACAAGAGTAAGGTTCTATCTCTCACCGATCCCAGGTGGGTACAGTCAGGCTCTGAGGCTGAGCGGACTCAGTGGGCTGAAAGGCCCCATTCTGGTCACAGGTTTCATTAGTTTTTCTGCAATGTCTGGGATGTTTGTTTTGTGGCTGACTCCCTTTTAGTCCCCATTTTGTCCAACAAGTTGGGTTGGGCGAAGGGGGGCACATTGTGACAAAAATGTCTGTTTGTTTCGGCAGCTTTTTGCCACCCTGTCCAGCCCTTTCCTTTTCTCGCTCGCTACCCCCTTTTTCCTTATTGCCCCCCTCTATTTTTCACTTGCCTCTCCTCCCTCATTTTCCTCATGACCCCACCTCCATTTTTCTATGTTGTGCCCTCCCTATCTCCTTTTACCCTCTTGACTCCTTACACATTAAAGTTTATTTATTATTATCACAAATACTCTTACATCGACACTGCAATGAAGTTATCGTGAAAATCCCCTAGTCGCCACACTCGGGCGCCTGTTCGGGTACTCTGAGGGAGAACTTCACATGGCCAATTTGCCTAACCTGCACACCTTTCAAACTATGGGAGGAAATCAGAGCACCCGGGAGGAAACCCACGCAGACACATGGAGAACATGCAAATTCCACACAGACATGACCCAAACCGGGAATCGAACCTGGATCCCTAGCACTGTGAGGCAACAGTGCTAACCGTTGTGCCACCGAGTTGTCCCACCCCGTTGTGCTAATACCCAAAACAGACCTTGACGTTATAGTTAAGAAAGCCCATCAACGCTTCTACTTTCTCAGACTAAGGAAGTTTAGCGTGTTAGCTACGACTCTCAATACACCATAGAAACCATTCTTTCTGGTTGTGTCACAACTTGCTATGGCTCCTGCTCTGCCTAATACCACAAAAAACTACAAAAGGTCATGAATGCAGCCCAATCCGTCACGCAAACCAGCCTTTCATCCATTGACTCTGTCTACACTTCACGCTTCCTCGGCAAAGCAGTCAGCATAATTAAGGACCTTGCGCACCCCGGGTACTCTCTCTCTTCCACCTTCTTCCTTTTGGGGAAATAAAATATACAAAAGCCTGAGATCATGTACCATGAACAGCTTCTTTCCTGCTGTCAGTCTTTTGAATGGACTTACCTTGTATTAAGTTGACCTTTCTCTACACCTAGCTATGACTGTAACACTACATTCTGCATTCTGTCCTTTCCTCCTGTATGAACAGTATGCTTTGTCTGTATAACGCGCAAGAAACAATACTTTTCACTGTTAATACACAGGACAATAATAAGTCAAGTTGAATCAAAATGACAGCCGCCTCAAATAGGATGAGTGGTATCTTGGTTCAACTCTCAGAATTTACAAACTGTATTTTTTTTTGATTTATTATTGTCACCTGGAGGAAACCCATGCAGACACGAGGAAAATGTGCAAACTCCACACAGACTCAAGCTGGGAATCGAACCCAGGTCCCTGAAGCTATGAAGCAGCGGTGCTAACCACTGTGCCATTATGCTGCCCAAATGATCAGTCATGATCTAATTGAATGACCGAGCAGTCTTGATGGGCGGAACGGCCTCCTCCTTTATTGGATTAATAGTTTTCATTAATTACTGTTTATTTCCCAGAGTGTTTCTTGATGGTAATTCTACAGCCCGGAAGCCGGAAGCTCTTCTCCCGAATGCAGAAGGTGTGAGCTTGTACAGCACCAACCCTGGTGAGATTCTGTGTGTCGGAGTCCTGAGCTACCAGCTGGGGTCCTGTTATTTTGGGGTAATGTTTGAGAACCCTGTGGCAGTTGGGGAGCTGAGTCAGATGCTTGGCTTGTACGTGACAACGGATCCCGCAGAGAGGGATGAATTCTATGGCATCATCAAAAGCAGGGACCCATCTGCAGTTCTCCAACGCTTGGCGCTTTTTGGACCAGATCAGGAGCAAGGCATCTCGGTCAACCTCAACAATGTGACAGTCTCGGCAACAATGACCCAAGGCACCGACTGCCGCGTTCGTGTTACCGTCAATGATGCTGCTGCTTAATGTGCTCTTCACGCGATGCTTTTCCACCAGCTTCCTTTCCGTATCGGTGGAAAAGTTCCACCAAAAGTCCAAATGCTTGCTGCTTTTATAATTTCCCATTGTTTTAATGTCCACTCTCATGGTGCATTGACAACTCACAACATGTCCCTCTTCCCCCACCACTCACGAACAGCTAAGGACCAGATCAGAAACTGCAACGTATCTTATGCAGTTAGCCCAGACCCTAAGTTTTGTTTGATTTTGGCATCAGGGAGCATAAGGTGTTTCATTCTAGGTATGATGCAATTTTAAAGTTTATTATTGTCACAAGTAGGCTTACATTAAAGTGAAGTTATTATGAAAATCCCCAAGTCGCCATACTCCAGCACCTGTTTGCATATGCTGAGGGAGAATTTAGCATGTCCAGTGCACTTAAACCAACACATCTTTCAGACTATGGGGGGAAACTGGAGCACCTGAGGAAACCCACTCAGACACGGGGAGAGAGTGCAGACTTCACACAGACAGTGACCCAAACTGGGAATCGAACCTGAATCTCTGGCGCTGTGAGATGGCAGTGCTGCCCAGTTGACCTATTCAGAAGCTTTTATAAAACAAACTTTATTTAAGAACACCGTTCATTAGAGTCTAACAAAAAGAACTACCATATATTATAATTAGAATACTTAAACATGCCAATGTGTGATTCTTAACAGCTAGCTATCTCTGTTGTTCCAATTGGCAGCATTCCCCATGGACATGAATCCCTTCTTTAGAAGCATTTGACACAGAAACCAAGGACACTTACGTAGACCCTAGATTTGCAACCTTTTGGAGAGTGATCCAGATAGAGATCTGTCTTCTAATTCTCATGCTGCAACTTCCAGAGAGAGCTCCAGCACCCACCCCCCGCAGACGTTAGAATCCAGAGGAGGAAAAGGCTTATTTCTTGATAAAATCCTGCCTGAGTTCATTTGCACAGCGTTTAGCACCATCTTACTCTTTGATTATTTGTAATTATCTCTCTGCCTTAAATGCTTGTTTCCTTCGGTCATCTTTTCACTTGTTTTACAGCCTATTGACACTTTACACTTACTGATTATACTCAACTGCTTGATTTATCTGTAAAGACTTGTTATTCAGCTGGCCTATACTGCACTACTTTGTCTAAACTTAAGCACTGACACTCTTTGTTAACTGTTAGTGTCGGGCTATCATCACTCCGCTTATACATTCAATGCCTACGTGCCTCATTCCATTTCACCTGACGATGGAGCAATGCTCGGAAAGATTGTGATTTCAAATAAACATGTCGGACTTTAACCTGGTGTTGTGTGACCTCTCATCCGATACTAGCATCTCCGCATCATGAACATCGATCTTTTTGTTTTGTTTGGTGACCACTTGTCTTTCAAAGCAACGGGAGAGCTCGTCGTCAAAGGAATTCTTCAGCCCGGAAGCCGGAAGCCGTTCTCCCGAATGCAGAAGGTGTGAGCTTGTACAACACCAACTCCGGTGAGATTCTGTGTGTGAGAGTCCTGACCTGCCTGTCTGAGAGGAAATGCAACAGAAGTTTACTAGACCAATTCCTGGGATTGATGGGCAGACATGGGATAGACCAGCTTTATGTTGAGAGGAGTTTGGGAACAAAGAATACACAGGAACAGGCCTTTCGGCCCAACAAGCCAGCACTAACACATGACACCTTCTTAAACTAAAGAACTTTTGCCTCGAAAGAGTTCATGTCCCTCTACTCCCTCCCTGTCATATATCAAGGTGCCTCTTAAAGGTTGCTATTGTATCTGATTCTACCACCCCATCTGGCACTGCGTCACAGGCACTTATCATCCTCTGGGTTAAAAAAAGACTTGCCTCTCACATCTCCTTCAAACTTCCCCATTTTACCTTAAACTTGTGTGTCCCCTAGTAATTGACGTTTCTGCCCCGGGCAAAAGGACTTGGACTATCCATTCTATCCGTGCTTCTCATCATTTTGTAAACTTCTATCAGGCCACCCTCCAGCCTCTGACTTTCAAATGAAAACAAACCAAGTTTGTCCAATCTCTCCTTACGGGGAACTGTACTGAGTAGGGGATATGTTAGAGGGTTTGCCCTCTGAATCTATATGAGTAGAACTGAGAAATAAAAAGGGGGAGATTGCTTTGATAGCATTGTACTATAGGCTTCCAAATAGTCAGTGAGAAATTGAGGAACAAATGTGTAAGGAGAGATAGTGTCAAGAAAAGTAGGATGGTAAAAGTAAGGGACTTTAACTTTCCCAACATTGACTAGGACAGCCACGGTGCTTGGATGGAGAGAAAAAATTTGCTGTTTTGCTGATTTCAGTGAGTGGGGAGTATTTACTGAATGGGGTTTGATATTCCATGCTTTTTAAATCCTTCCCTCTCTTGATTGCATTTCTATGGGCTGGCAGCTACACAACTGGTGATCCTCTATTCTCCCACATTGGGTTTCGCTACTACCTCATCCACTGACTTAGGATGCCAGTGAATACTTTCCGTATAATTACCATAAGGTGTGCACCAAAGCTTTGTCCTTTTTCCCATTACCTCATCTATACCTTTCCTCTTTAGCAGAAATACCTGTGCAGCTTCCAACCGTACAGCGACAGCAGTGGGGGAATACATGTACCACCTTATTTTTTTGAGAGTAAAATAAATTTACGGCATAACAATCAGCATTGCACATTTACCACACCTGTCTCCAATTCTTATTTTGCACTGATAGCGGCACGGTGGTTAATAATTTCACATTGGGAAAAGATGGGAAAGCATGGTTATTGACATCCTGGAGATTACCATTGACCAGAAACTGAACTGACTAGCCCAATAATTACAGTGTCTACCAGCGCAGATCAAAGGCTGGGAATTCTGCAGCCAGAAACTCGCCACCTGACTCCCCAAAGCCTGCCCACCATCTACAAGGCACAAGTCAGGAGTTTGATGGGATACTCCTCACTTGCCTGGATGGGTGCATCTCCAACAATACTCAGAAAGCTCAACACCATCCAGGACAAAGTAGCCCTGGCTGATTGGCACCACATTCGCCACCTTAAATCTTCATTCCCTGCACCATCAATACCCAGTGTGTACTATCTACACGATGCACTCAGCAAGGCTGCTTTGATGGCATCTTCCAAACACACAATCTCTAATTCCTCAGGATAAGGATAGCAGAGACCACCATCTGCAAGTTCCCCTCTGAGTCTCTGATCTGGAGCCATATTACTGTTCCTTCAATCCCTTCACTGATGCTGGGTCAAAATGCCGGAAATTCCTCCCTAAGAACATCAAGAATATATTTCCACTGTCTGGGAATGCAAGAGGTTCAAGAAGGCAGCTTGCCACTACCTTCTTAAAGGCTAGTTAGGGATGGGAATTAAATGCTGGTCTAACCTGCTATACCCACATCATGGGAAAGAATAAATCATTTTTAACAAACACTGAAAACTGAATTCAGGGTTAATTCTAATTGCCTGTGCTCTGATTTGAACCTTCTGCTGTAGTACATTTCTCAAGAATTTCTGGAGGTTTTTGTACATAATAAAAATGTACAGGGAGATCTAGCCAGGGAGTTGGAGCATTACGTTTGTCATAGTGTCTGTGACAAGAGACCACATTAATCTGTTAGCTTAATGGGAGCTAGTTGAATAATAAATGTTTTGATTGCTGTTGGATATTCCCAGTGGGTACAATATTGTGCATTGAAGTTAAGCCGCACTCCCTTGTTTACTGTAAAAATATGACATTTTCCAGGGTCAAATAATCTAAGGGCACCTTTCAAATGGCTCAGTCTCTCACGTTGGCACTCGGTAATTTTCAGGTGAAACCAAATTATCAACATAATGGTTTGTTTTGTTATTTTTATAGTTCCATTGTTACATGTTCCAAAGTTCAGGTTTCTAATGGAAACTGCCTAATTTACTTGTCAAATTGTAGTCACGGTTACTGTGAACCCTATGTCCCAGCTGGGAACGTGGCATTAACCCTGTTTACTGATGAAGGTGACATACTACAGCACTTGTGTATTTTGCAAATAACAAGGCTTTTGTGTGAGTTGATCTGCTTTGTGATTTTTTCATGGCATCATCTAATGGATCCCAGTATCGACCAGGATTATTGGAACGTAAGTGTAGGATATGAAAGCTAATCTTGTCATTATATTGTTGGATGTTCCAATGTGTAACCTGTTATTAGAAAAGTTCAATCTCTCCCTTCCCTTTTCATATATGGCAGAGGGTAGATTAAGATTTTATGTCCAAAGACCCTGAGTTCCAATAAAGCTCCAGTTTATAGATCAAAATCATTGAATCCTCACAATGTAGAAGGAGGCCATTCAGCCCATCAAGTCTGCACTAACAATCCCATCCAAACCCTATCCCCACAACCCCAAGAATTTACCGTAGCTAGTCCGGCTGACCCTAAGGAGCAATTTAGCATGGCCAATCCACCTAACTCGCATATCTTTTGGAGTGTGGGAGGAAACCCACACAGACATGGTGTGAATGTGAAATCTCCGCACAGACAATGATCCAAGCTGGGAATCAAACCCTGGCGTTGTGAGGCAGCACAACTAACCACTGTGCCACCCCCTATACCACCATGTGTCCTCATCCAGATTACGTTGCGAATTAACCAGTTAACTCAATGCCATAGTATAAGTGGCAATAGTTCCTCCTAGTCAGTATCATCTAACTGAAGTACATTAGCTAATTGTTCTTGCCACTTTCAGCATTGTCATTAAAGTTAGGGTGTTAAAATAATTTGATGTTTAATGAGATTTAAATCTTGGGCCCAATGCTAATTTAAATAGCGCTGTCACTATACTAATTGATAGTTGGGAACTCATGACCCAAACAACAGGGTGGTTTAACAACTCTGGGTTTAGTTCTATATTCCATTTTGCAATGACCAACATTGCACATTCTTCCCTGTGTCTGTGCGCATTTCCTCCGGGTACTCCGGTGTCCACCCACAATCTGAAAGATGTGCTGGTTAAGTGCGCTGGCCATTGGAATTTGAATTCAATAAAAAAAAATCTGGAATTAAAAATCTGTTGATGACCGTGAAGCCATTGTTGATTGTCAGAAAAACCCATCTGGTTCACTAATGTCCTTTAGGGAAGGAAATCTGCCGTCCTTACCTGGTCTGGCCCACATCTGACTCCAGAGCCAGACAATGTGGTTGACTCTCAACTGCCTTCCGAAATGGCCGAGCAAGCCCCTACAAAGTCTCAATAAAGAAATGAAATCAGATGGACCATTTGGCATTGACCTTGGCACCCAAAAAGACAACAGCAAAACAAACAGCCCTGTCGACCCTTGCAAAGTCCTCCTTATTGATATCTGGGGGCTAGTGCCAAAATTGGGAAAGCTATCTCACAGATTAATCAAGCAACAGCCTGACACAGTCATTCTCATGGAATCACACTTTACAGATAATACCCTGGACACCACCATTACCATCCCTGGATATGTCCTGTCCCACCGGCAAGACTGACCCAGCAGAGGTGGGGGGCACAGTCGGGAGAGAGTTGCCTGGGAGTCTTTAACATTGACTCTGGACCCCATGAAGTCAGGATAAAGATGGGCAAGGGAGAACGTGCAAACTCTGCATAGTCACCCAAGGCTAGAATTGATCCTGGATCCCTGGAGCTGTGAGGCAGCAATGCTAATCACTGTGCCACTGTGCCGAATAAATAAATAAGGATGTCATTTCAGGTTAATGGTCAGCAAGCTGAAACTGTCAATGCAAAGCTCTTTAGAAAGATCTTGGCAGTGGGAAGCACACTGGCTGGAATTATCCGGCATTTCTTGTAGGTGGGATCTTTTGGCCTTGCTGATGGTAAATGCCCGCTGTGGGTTTAGTGTCCTTATCTGAGGAAGGATGTTCCTGCTACAGAGGGAGTACAGCAAAGGTTTACCAGGCTGATTCCTGACGTGGCAGACCTGACATATGAGGAGAGACCGAGTTGGGTTGGATTATATTCACTGGAGTTTAGAAGAGTGAGGGGATCTCATAGAAAATTACAAATTCTAACAGGGTTTAGACAGGGTAGATTCAGGAAGAATGTTCCCAATGGTAGTCCAGAACTAGAGGTCATAGTTTGAGGATAAGGGGTAAATCTTTAAGAATTCAGATGAGGAGAAATTTCTCCACCTAGAGGTGGCAAATGTGTGGAATGCACTACCAAAGAAAGTAGTTGAGGCCAAAACATTGTGTGATTTCAAGAAGAAATTAGATATAACACTTGGGACTAAAGGAATCGAGGAATATGGGAGGAAGACAGAATCAGCCATGATCAAAACGAATGGTGGAGCAGGCTAGAAGGGCCAAATGGCCGCCTTCTGCTTCATGTTTCTGATTATTAGTACAGCCCTCTGGATTGCTAGTTTAATAATATAACCATTATACTTCCATGTAATCGAATACCAACCTTAACTAGTGATGATCTGGCTTGCTGAGTACAAAAGCCAGCTCCAGTAAACTACAGTCTGTGAAGAAAGTTTGTAGAACTGTTGCTGCGTGGCAAATAATTTAGATACTTATCTGCGGCAATACTGTAATATCGAGAGCCCCAGCCCAGGATATTTGTCTAGTATTTTAGATAAGATTATAATGTTAATAAAAATAAATTTCCCATTTAATTAATGACCCGTAGAATAACTTTATCATCATGGTCAGTAACATATCAGCAACTGTGCACATGTTCAGAGATTCCATGATATGGTCAGAATTATCTCTATACACATATTCTCCAAGATAGCAACTTTTATCTTTCATCTTTGTTGTAAAATATCTCAATATCCGTCACCAAATGTCAAAGAAAGTTTAACACAAAACCACATGAGCAAAGACTGGGTTAATGAGATAGTATTCATTGAAGGTATTATAGGAGAAAGAGTGAGATGGAGAGGGTTAGGGAAAGAATTTGACAAAATATTTTTTTCACTCAGCGGATAGTGGGAATCTGGAATACTCTGCCTGGGAAATTAGGGGAGGCTGGAAAGCTTCAACTTCTAAAAAGTCTTTGGATGAGCACTGGAAATGACATAACGTTCAAGGATGTAGGGCAAGTGTGGGCGGCACAGTATGGTTCGCGCGCTGCCTTCCAGCCCCAGGGATCTGGGTTTGATTCCTGGCTTGTGTCACTGTCTGTGAAGAGTTTGCACATTCTCCCCATGTCTTAGTGGGTTTCATCTGGTTTCCACCCACAGTCCAAAGATGTGCAGGTCAGGCTGATTGGCCATGATAAGTTGCCCCCTCAGTGTTCCAGAATGTTTATGTTAGAGGGATTAGCAAGTGGACTTTTGGAGATGGGACCTGGGTGGGATTGTTACCCATGCAGGCTCAATAGGCCAAATGGCCTCCTTCTGCACTGTAGGGTTTCTGTGATTCTATGTTGAGTGCAGGAAAATGGGATTAGCATGCCTTTTAGTGGTATTTGCTGTTGGTGCAGACTCAACGGGCTGAAGGGTTTTTGCTGAATAACTCTCTGGGTAGTTCAATAAAGTCCTTCACTACCTGATGAGGGCAATTAGGAATTGCTCATACTTACAGCTCTGTGAGTAAGCAAAATGTGTTTAACCTGTCCTTCATATTTGGTGGCAGGGGGATACCCGTGAATTGTGGAATGGCACAGTTACTGATAATATTGAGGAAGCAGGGAGACTGCTGAGGGACTTGGACAGGTTAGGAGAGTGGGCAAAGAAGTGGCGGATGGAATACAAAGTGGAAAAGTGTGAGGTTATGCACTTTTGAAGGAGGAATGGAGGCATAGACTATTTTCTAAATGGGAAAATGCTTAAGAAATCAGAAACACGAAGGGACATGTTCAAGCTTCTCTTAAGGTTAATGTGCAGATTCAGTTGGCAGTTACGAAGGCAAATGCAGTGTTAACATTCATGTTTGAGAGAGCTAGAATACAAGAGCAGGGATGTACTTCTGAGGCTGTATAAGGCTTTGGTCAGACCCTATTTGGAGTATTGTGAGAAGTTTCTGGCCCCATATCTAAGGAAGGATGTGCTGGCCTTGGAAAGGGTCGAGAGGAAGTTCACAAGAATGATCCCTGGAATTAAGAGCTTGTCATATGAGGAACAGTTGAGGACTCTGGGTCTGTACTCGTTGGAATTTAGAAGGATAAGGAGGGATCTTATTAAAACTCACAGGAGACTGCGAGGCCTGAATGGAGTGGACATAGAGAGGATGTTTCCACTGGTAGGAAAAACTAGAACCAGAGGGCACAACCTCAGGCTAAAGGGATGATCCTTTAAAACAGAGGTAAAGAGGAATTTCTTCAGCCAGAGATTGATGAATCTATGGAACTCTTTGCTATAGAGGCTGGGTCATTGAATGTCTTTAAGACAGAGATAGATAGGTTCTTGATTATTAAGGAGATCAGGGGTTATGGAGAAAAGGCAGGAGAAAGGGGATGAGAGAAATATCAGCCATAATTGAATAGCAGAGCAGACTCGATAGGCCAAATAGCCTAACTCTGCTCCAATGTCTTATGGTCTAATGGACAATTTGTGCCAGTCTGCCATGAACCTAGACAAAAGTATCAGCTCAAAATTAACCTCTCCATGAGATTCATGAAGTTGTTATATTTCTAAGCTATTTAACCTGTAAAACTGCTTCAGAAAGTCAGGGCTAATATTTAACAGCAGTTGTAGTTTTTTTTTAACTTTAATGAGGTTTACCTTCTCGCAATGCTACTCAGTCTCTCCCTCAGTAGAGGAACAATTGGAACTGTGGACTCTCATTCCTACAGATAGTAAATTGTTGTTTGAGAATTTCTTACAATTTGAAATGTAGCTCTAGTTTCCTAATTTTCTTTTCCTCCGTTCTCCTCCCCACCTCTACACAATCTTTCTTTCTGTCTCTTTCTTTCTTTTTCAACTCCTGATTTCATTCTAATTCCCACCTCTCAATCATTCCTTTCTCACATCATCAATCCCTAAAAATCACAGTTGGAGACTGTTGGTGCTGTCACGAACTGAGGTCCCAGACACCGCAGTAGTCTGTTTAGACATTCAAACTGAGAGAGAAGTGTGAGATGTCACGATGGCACAGTGGCTAGCACAGCTGCTTCACAACGTCAGCACAGGCTCTGGTTCAATTCTGGTCTTGGGTGACTGCGTGGAGTCTGCATGTTCTTCCTGTGCCTCTGTGGGTTTCCTCTGGGTGCTCTGGCTTCCTCCACGGCCCAAAGATTTGCAGGTTGGGTGGACTGGCCATGCTAAATTGCCCCTTAGTCATGATGTAGAGATGCCGGCGTTGGACTGGGGTACACTCAGTAAGAGGTCTGACAACACCAATTTTAAATCCAACCAATTTATTTGATAGTAAATCTGCTAGCTTTCAGCCTTTGTAGCCTTCGTCAGGCGAATAAGGTGTTCTGGTCAACAGACAGTTTACAGATTGCTGATATGTGTGCTATTGCAGACTAGAACACCTCATTCACCTGACGAAGGTTACAAAGGCCGAAAGCTTGCAAGGTTACTATCAAATAAATTGGTTGGATTTAAAATTGGTGTTGTCAGACCTCTTAATGAGTTTGCCCCTTAGTGTCAGAGAGATTAGCGTCTAAATACATAGGGTTATGGGGATAGGACCTAGGTGGGTTTTTTTTTGTTTCGATGGGCCAGACAGCCTCCTTCTGCACTGTAGGGATTCTATCAGCCAAATTCTGCACCAATGTGAAAGATTCTGTGAAGCCCTCCAAAGTTGAGGAAATGGAGACTGGTGACTTTAAACTGCATTACCGCACTAGAACCAGCAGAGTGCAGTATAATCTGAAGTTTGAATCACCACAAACAACATCAAAGATCGTCAAGGTCCAAACTGGAGTCAGAGTGAGAAGCAAAGCACTAAGTGCTGTGTGCACAGCAGTGATTTCCACTTAGACTTTCTGTATCCACAGACGCCTGCTGCACTCAGGTTTCCATGGTTACAAGGTTATGGGGCTGGGCCTGGAATAAATTGCCCCTTTAATTTCCTTTCCAACTGTGTGTATCTGTGTAGCTCCTTTGACCTCTCTTCCCCTACTTCTGGCCCACTCGCTGTCCTCCCATCAAACATCCCCCCAATCTGACAAGGGGTTGGACCACCATCCCTCCATGTTGCTGGTCTAAAGAAAACAAATGTAAAACACAACTTTCCCCCCAAAAAATGACTAACCGACATAACGACGGGGAAATCGGAGCGATAGACCAGCAGGGACCGGGCTGCAATCGTCCCACGCTTGGCCGATTATTGGGAGACGGGGGTAGTTGCATGCTGGTTCTGGAGTGTGCGGGGCCTAAACTTGCTGGTCAGCTCAACTGCAAAGTGATCGGGCTCCATTTTTAAAGGGTGCGCTAACCTCACAATACACTGGGAGACCCCCCCCTCCCCACCCAATGGAAATCAGGACCTCTCCCCCACATTGGCGGCATGTTTTCCCAATACTTCCCACACGGGAGTGCTGGCAATGGGCCCTTTAAATAAGTCCCCCTTCATGACCCCATTCCTCCCCCCCCTCTTCAGGGCCCCTGACACATGCTGCCTTCATGATGCCCAATAATTCCCCCCCATGACACACCCCCTTCATGGCTCCCCTTTAGGTCACACTCTGCAAACCACCCCCCCCCACAACCCCCACTTACCTCCGCACCCCCGTCAGAACCCCCATCAAGCTCTGCTCAGGTCTCACCTCCGCTCAGTTCTCACTCCCTTGGCCCTGCCCCAGCACAGCGACAGTGTGTAACTGGCAGTGTCAGGGTGCCGGGGGGGGGGGGGCACTGCCGGGTGGGTACTGCCCGATGAGCATTGCCCCGTCATGTTGTTGATAACCCAAAGCCTTCAATGGCCTCTGAGCCCTTTGGCATGGCTGTCATCCTTGGACTCTGCTAGTGGCAGTAACCTCCTGACAGTACCTATGTGCAGTGCCCTCCTGGCACTCTGGCACTGATAAGTGTGCACTGCCACTGTACTGGGGCAGGGCCAGGGGAGTGGAAACTGAGTAGAGGTGGGCCTGAGCAAAGAGCTGTAATGTGGATGGGGAGGGGGTGCGAGAAATCATAATTCTCACAGGTCTCACATTGCAGCTGGGGGTTGGAGGATTCCAGGAACTGGGAGAATCCAGTGTCTAACAGGTTGAACACATTTAAATGCTCCTTCAAATATGTTCACTGACCTCGTGCCATTTCTGAATGAGATTTGGTTGGTGTCAGTAGGAAAGGACTGCGGTGAATGCAAACCATTGGGCCCCAGGCACAAAGCCCGTTTGGCACCAGTGTGCAATTTTCCAAGATTGGTGCGATTTGCATCGGGCACGACGAGGTTGGAAAATCGCCCTCCTACACCTCCGCTGGTCTGAGTATGCAGCAAGTAATAAAGCAGGACTGGGTTATCTCTTCACGTGGGTCTTAAGCCCATAATCTTCTGACTTCATCAACCAAAAAAATACAAATCAAAGCACATCAAATTCATAAGGCGCTTGACAGGTTAGATAATCAGAAAATGCATCCCCTGGTGAGGAAAGCTGGAACATGAGGTCAGAGTCTCAGAATAATGGGTCAGCTATTTAAGACTGAGATAAGAAAATTCTTCACTAAAAGATTTGTGAATCTTTCAAGTTCTCTAGCCCAGAGAGCTGTGGGTTTATTCAAGACAGATACGATTAGATTATTGATTATTAGATTATTAGACTAATGGAATTCAGGGATAGGAAATCAGTGAGGGAAGGTGGAGTTGAGATAGAAGGTCAGCCACGAATGCTGGAGTAACATTGAAGGGCCAAATGGCCTTCATCAGCTGCTGTTTCTTGTATCCTTGTAGGTAGGAAAAGTACTTCACAGCAAGAGGACGGCAAATAAGAGTGAGGGGAATGACCAATTTATCTCTTGATTGACAATTTATGAAAGTCATTCTTGAGATGTGGGCATTGTTGGCCACCCCACCTGCCCAGTTTTTTTCTTCCTCCCAGCAATGATATCATGAATTAAAAAAAAAACTTTTTAAACATACACTAACATCATAGGACGATGAGTGACTTGGGTGTGGTGATGTTCCCACACGTCTGCTTCCCTTGTCCGTCTAGACAGTGGGTTTGAAAGGTGCTGCCTAAGGAATCTTGGTGCATTCCTGCAATACATGGTACACACGGCTGCCACTATTATCAGGGGTGGAGGGAGTGAATGATCGTGGCAATGGTAGCAATCAAACAAACTGTTTTGTCCTGGATGGTGTCAAACTTCTTGAGTGTTGTTGGAGCTCCACCCATCCAGGCAAGTGGGGAGTATTCCATCACACTCCTGACTTGTGCCTTGTAGATGGTGGACAGGCTTTAGGGAATCAGGAGGTGAGTTACTTGTTGTAGGATTCCTACCTTTTGACTCTACTATTGTAGCCACAATAGTTATGTGGCTAGTACAGTTGAGTTTCTAGTCAGTGATAACCACAGGACATTGATTGCAGGAGATTGCAATGATGACTTGAATGTGAAGGAGCAATGGTTAGATTCTTCCTTGCTGGAGATGGTGATTGTCTGGCAATTGTGTGGCATGAATGTTACTTGTCACTTACCAGCCCAAGCCTGGATATTGTCCAGGTCTTGCTGCATTTGGCATGGACTGCTTCAGTATCTGAGGAGCCATGTATGCTGCTTATCATTGTGCAATCATCAGTGAACGTTCCCACTTCTGACCTTATGATGGAAGGAAGGTGTTTGTTGAACCAGGTGAAGCTGGCTGGGCCCAGGACACTTCCTTGAGGACTCAGCAGACATTTTGAGATGATCTTCAGGAGATTTTCAGATGGTGGCCATGTGATGTTTAATTTCCACCAGTGACAATGGAACAAGTAGTCAGGTCCTTGGTTTGATGTGTCTGGATTAATGCAGTTCTGATCATACAGCAGTATCTGAACACTGCCTGAATGGACTGTAAACTCTCCATGCCTGGTCTGGACCTGTTTTTAAAAAGTTGTCTCTTTTAGCTGCTTGATTCTACGCCGCTTAATGCGCAGAACCACAAGAAGGTGCTTATCCACCACTGACTTTACAAACTAGGACAGCTGGTTCTGACAGTGACCTTCCTGACTGACGTCAATACGAGGATTCATGAGCTACACAGAGGAAATGTTACCATTGATAGAGAAATCTAGAATAAGTGGACACAATAAATCTGCAGCCTGGTTGTTAGAAATGGGTTAAAAATTTAAAGTTTATTTATTAGTATCACAAAGAAGGCTTACATTAACACTGCAATGAAGTTACTGTGAAATTCCCCCAGCCACCACACTCCAGTGCCTGTTGGGGTCAATGCATCTAACCAGCATTCTTTCAGATTGCGGGAGGAAACCAGACCACCCAGAGGAAACCCACAGAGACATGGGGACAGTGTGCAAGTAGTGATGCAGCCAAGAATCGAACCTGGATCCCTGGTGCAGAACTTCTAATTAAGTCCTAATTTGACGTCAATTGTAGAGTCAAAGCCACGATGTATAAGGGGGTCACAGGTGGCACTGGGCGTTGGTGGAGAATTGTAAGTGGAGTTGGATCAGAGAAGTAAAGGTGGTTTATGAAGAAATAGAACTCATGTCTCCTTTACTGAACAACAGAGAGGCTCAAACACAGGTTGCTCAAGTGCTTTTAAATACAAAGGGTAATACAAATTGGGATCCCTCTCCTCCTTAGAAGATAATTTTGGGAATTAATAAAGCTTCCCAGGAGTTGGATTTGGGCAGAAAAGGTCATCAATGAATGTGGAAGAAAGGCAAGCCAGTTATGTTAAGATACACATCAGTCCAAATCTATTTGAATAGTGGAACAAGCTCAAGGAGCTCAATATTTTCTTTACTATCATAAACCCCTAGCCTCTAGGCAGCTAAAGATTTGAGACCTGGCTTTCCAGATGTACTTGCTGCAGCTGTCGAGCTGCCTCACTCTAAACTCTACTGATCATTCGGCCAATAGTCAATGTCCAATCTTGTGTGAAATGTGGGAGAAGTCAATCATTGACAGGGTGAAACCTGGAGAATAGACCTTAGTGCCTATGGCGATTGACAGCAGGAGATTAAATTCTGTGTTCTTGGCGATGAATCATATTTGGGCATTTGAAAGTCTCCTTGGGGTTGTGGAAGTTACCAGGTTATGCAAACATGGATTTGGTCTTAGCAACCTGCTGTTGGAGAGAACATTGGGTATGCGTGGCACCAGAAGGCCAACCAAATCAATAAAAGGTGTCGCAGTATTAGAAGTGGACATGAACCCTTGGTCATTGGACTCAAAAGTGGTGGTGAGATGGCTCAACCAAGCTGACATCTGGTGGTAACAAGTCAGACATCTTTGCAGTTGATGAGGACTTCCAGTGTGGAGCAGTAAAAGCAAAGACAGCACCTTTGGCACAATGAGAAGGGGAGAGAACCAGTCAAATCGACAGCCCTGAAGCTTTTCTCAAAGAAGAGGGTTACTTGGTTATCCCTGATTTGAATAATGTTGAAAGGGGAGCCAATTAGCATCCATCAATCTGCAACCCTTCCCACCCGTAGTATGAATTATCAACATTTGAAATTTGATATTCCTGCATTTATTCTGATGAGTTCAAAGTGAAAAATTTTGACAATATGCTCTTCTCAAAACCAAATGATAAGAAATGGTAAGGCCACATTTGGAATACTGTGTGTAGTTCTGATCATCTTATTGTAGAAAGGATATTATTAAACAAGGAAGAGATTTATTAGGATGCTACTGGGATTTGATGCTTTGAGTTATAAGGAGAGGTTGAGTAGACTGGGACATTTTATTTGGAGCTGGAAAGCTGAGGGGTGATCTTTTGGAGGTCTATAAAATAATGAGGGGCACAGATCAGCGAGATAATCAATATCTTTTCCCAAAGGCAGGGGATATAAAATTAGAGGACCTAGGTTTAAAGTGAGAGGGGAGAAATATAAAAGTCTCTAGAGGGGCAATCTTTTCACACAGTGGGTGGTGAGTGTCTGGAACGAGCTGTCAAAGGTAGTAGTAGAGGCGGGTACAATTTGATTTTTAAGAAGCATTTAGATAGTTAGATGGGTATAGAGGGATAAGGGCCTAATGCAGGCAATTGGGATTAGAGTTATGATTAAAAGAAAAGGGGCTGCTTGGATAAATTGGGCCAAAGGGCCTGTTTCCATGCTATAAACCTCTATGAATCTAAATGAAAAATTAAGGTCGGAATTTTATTGGCCTTGCGCTCCCACCCCCGATTCCAGAGGCAGCCAAGGCTCGGAGAATGACATTCTCCATTGGCCTCAGTCAGGATTGTACGAACCTCAGGCGGATGTGCAGATAGAATTCCGTCCTAAGTTTCAAATAGAAGGAATAATGATCTTTCTGGTTGCAATGAATTCGACGGTTTGTTAAGTTAAACCTTGTGCGTGATAACCGGTGAATTCTCCAGTATGTTCACTTTTATTGGACAAATGAAACAAATGGAATGTTTGTAAATGTTTTGTTGAGGCCGGTGTAATCTCTTCATTGGATTGATAACTCTTTTGTCGGAAAATGTTCCTTTAATGCTTCCTCACAGCTCCTTGTGCACATCCACCTGCTATACACAGCAACTGTTCGTTGAGAGCTTCCCACATTGCTGTGGTGAAGTAGCAAATGGAAGCAAGCCAATAAAAAGGTATTAGCAAACCCAAGAATAAGAGACTCGAAGGTCTCAGCCATGCCTCAGCACCCAGCACTCGTGTCCCTGGACCAGAAACAACATTCCCAACGCTTCAGCACAAAAATCCCAGGTTTCTCCTCATCTGTCGGAGACTCCATCTGCTCGGGTAAATGATCCCGCAACACCATTTGAAGAAGCTCAAGGGAGTTCTTGTTAACACTTCCCCCTCAAATCAGCATCGTCTAAAATAGATGATCTGGTCACAACCTCGTTGCTTGTAGTTGTGGGATCTTGCTGTGCGGAAATTGACTACCTTGTTTCTTACACTTCAACTGTCGCGTAACAACACTAAAAATCTAAATGATTTTCACAGTAGCTTCATTGCAGTGTTAAAAATGGTCAGTCTTTGGCTGTAAATCAAATGTTGTGAAAGTTGCTAAATAAATAAAAGATGTTATTACACCTCAGTGACTGCTTTGTGTGCGTACATATGTGTGTGTGTGTGTGCGTATATATGTGTGTGTGTGTGTCTGTCTGTTACCATGAGTGTATGTTTATGTGTGTGTATTACTGAGAATGTATATGTGTGTGTGTTTATGTGTGTTACTCAGAGTGTACGTTTGTATGTGTGTGTGTGCATATGTATTTGTGAGTGTTACTGAGAGTGTGTGTTTGTGTGTGTGTATGTTTCTGTACAAGGTGAAAAACAGGATGCCCCTACAGTTCTAATGAATGAGGGGAATCTCATAGAAAGGTTTCTAAAATTCTAACAGAACTTGACAAAGTAGATACAAGAAGGATGTTCCTGATGGTGGGGATGTCCAGAATCAGGGGTCACTGACTGAGGATAAGGGGCAGATAGTTGAGACCACAGATGAAGAGACACTTATTTGCCCAGAGAGTGATCAGCCTTTGGAATTTGCTGCCGCAGAAAATAGTTGAGGCCAAAACATTGAATATTTTCAAGAAGCAGTTAGATACAACACTCGAGGCAAAGGGGCTCAGAGAATATGGGGGGGATCAGGCTATTGAGTTGGATGATCAGCAATGATCAGAATGAACAATGGAGGAGGTTCGAAGGACCAAATTTCCTCTTCCTGCTCCTTTACTCGATGTGTATGTCGATGTTCACCCACCAACCTATGAGCAAGTAGGGAATGGAATGACTGTATCTTTAAATGAAACATTTGGACTCTTTCATTCCTCTTTTGACAAATATCTAATGGTGAACCTCCCTCTTCAAAGAGATTGCAATTCCTTCTCCTTATCTACGAGAACAGGGGAATGATATAGGAACAAGAGGCTATTTAGCTCTCGGTGATGTTTCACACACATTGACTGATCTGCAACGTAACTCCATATAGACCTGACTCTGCCCAATACCCCTTTGGATAATAAAAGACTCTTGTCACAACTACCATAGAGATTGTTAATGTTTAAAGATAAGTCGAACAATCAGGAATCAATTGAAATAAATCACATCACAAGATTTCACACTTCTAAGTAAAAACAACCTTTACTGTATATTGAAAGAATAAACAAACCAAATTTATTATTAATTTACCATTGTCTAAGGTAATTATTTATGACTTACATTAAAAAGCGCAATAAAACATAACCATAGATACTTTAGACTAAAATCCTTAACTCAACTTTCCTTCTTCCACTACATAGCAACCCCCCCCACCACCCCCCAGTGAGTCTTTGGCTGCTTTATCACATTCTGTTCCTGAAATAATGGAAGTTTCGAACTCTATTTCACAAATGGCAAATAATGCTCGTTCAATTATTAATTTTAAATCTGAGATTGAGTGTTCAAATACCTGATTTCATAAATGATACATTTTAGATGTATAGCCTTTAGTTTTAGGAGTTGAATTTAAATGTAGAAAAATTGAAACACTCGGTTCACGGAATAGTAATCAAACTTGAATTTATTTAATAAGGTTGGAATTGGAAATGAGAAAATATAAATGGCAGTTGACCGATCTTAGGGATTTTGGTAGGAAAGGGATGTCTACAGTTATTTCAATGAGGGATTTGGATCAGTTTCTCGATCTGAGAAGCCAAAAGCACATTTGTAAACATGTGGGTTGCTTGGTGGAACCAGTAAGTCTGGAGAGAAAGTTATTAGCCCCATTAGAGATATAAGTTATTCATGTAAGGTCTGAAAATCAAACGGTTGTTTTGAAGGTAGAATATATCTGATCCATATTTCTGTTTAGGAGTATTCTAAGTATGTAACATTGCCATGGAGATGGGCTGTGGGGATTCCTGTATTTTGATTGATCTCATTTTGCTGACAGAAGCAAGCAGTTCAGTTCAAAAACAGAAAAAAAGATGCAGCAAAATACATGAATGTTTGCCAGACCTGCACCTTAAGTAGAGAAAACATGAGCATTATTGTTTGCCGCACAGAATGCGGGTGGGAATTCATCCTCAGTATGGAGGCAAGGGTGTTAGGGGAAAAAGAGGCTGGGAGATCTGGCCACAAGGCCAAGTAATTACAGCGCCATTGATTAGAGAAAGTCTGAAAGACTTTAACACATTGTCAGGAAAAAAATGTTTAAATTGCTGAAGAAAATGTGGACTTACTTTCAGACAAGCTGCAGTGGAAATAATAATGGAATAAAAATCTATTCCTCCGGGCACTTTGTAAATAGGAGGTGAACATATATCGGCCTTGTCTACGTTTAGCATGGAATTGTTTTAAAGGAATTAGAAAGTGTCAGAATGATTACTTTGCAGCACCAAATTATAACATTTAGCACCTCAGGCCCTGAATTGTTTAGATTAAGGCACTAAATCTTGGTGGAGCATAAGAGCCTTCAATGTGCAGTGCTGACAATAAACATACAAAGCAGATTGACAGCGCTATTGCACTCTCTGACAGAGTCCACTGCGGGGAGTTGATCATCTTCCTTCTTTTCCAGTGTCACACTGTCACACTCTGAAGCCATCTCTTTCAAGGCTGTTTTCCCCACCAACATCGCCCCCCCCGCCTCCTTTTATTCACTCACCTCACAGAGTCAGAGAGGTTTACAGGATGAAAACAGGCCCTTCAGCCCAACTTGCTCATGCCGCCCCTTTTTTTTAAACACCCTATGCTAGTCCCAATTGCCCATGTTTGGCCTATATCACTCGATACCTATCTTACCCACGTAAACACTTTTTTAAAACCCTCTACTGCTGCCTCTGGCAGTTTGTTCCGGACATTCACCACCCCCTGTGTGGAAAAATTGCCCCTCTGGACACTTTTGTATCTCTCCCCTCTCACCTTAAACCTATGCCGTCTAGTTTTAGACACCCCTACCTTTGGGAAAAGATATTGACTGTCTATGATTTATGCTCCTCATTATTTTATAGACCTCAATAAGATCACCCCTCAGCCTTCTACATTCCAGAGAAAGAAGTCCAAGTCTATCCAGCCTCTCCTTATAACTCAAACCATCAAGTTCTGGGAGCATCCTAGTAAATCTTTTCTGCATCCTTTCTACTTTAATAATATCCCTCCTATAATAGTGACCAGAATTGCACACCATATTCCAAATGTGGTCTTAACAATGTCCTGTATAACTTCAACAAGACTTCCCAACTTCTGTATTCAATGTTCTGACCAATGAAAGCAAGCATGTTGAATGCCTTCTTCACCACTCTGTCCACTTGTGACTCCACTTTCAAGGAGCTATGAACCTAAAGACGTAGACTTAGAGAAGATCTAATAGAGGGGTACAAGATTATGAGGGGTATAGATAGAGTAAACAGGGTTAAGCTTTTTCCTAGGATGGACTCGAATAGCATGAGGGGTCATGGGCTTAGGGTGAGGGGGGTAAGGTATAATTTGGATGCTAGAGGGAGTTTTTTCACACAGAGGGTGGTGGGGGTATGGAATGCGCTGCCAAGTAAAGTGGTGGAGGCAGGTACTCTGGAGTTATTTAAGAAATACTTAGATGGGCACATGAACAGAATGGGAATGGAGGGGTATAGAAAACTGATTTAAAATAGGGATCATGAGCCTTGGGAGTCCCTGGGAAGTGTGTAAATAGATGATGATATTGATGTACTTGTTTTTATCCTATAGGTGCTTTGGTCCACCTTGTTGTCTAACGAGGGGCATACACGCGATGGGTCGTGAGAGGGCTGCTCTTGGATTTTTTTCGAGAGTATCCTAGTGCTTCACGTCGTTAGTGTACGCTTGACCTGGACCATTTGATGGGCAACACGACAGCTCAGTGACTATCGCTGTGCTGTGCAGATACATGGATTTGGGCCTGTGTCTGTGGGAGTTTGCGCATTCTCCCCGTGCTTGCGTGGGTTTTCTCCGGGTGCTCCGGTTTCCTCCCACATCCCAAAGATGTGCTCTTAGGCTAATTGGCAAAACAAATTCTCCCTAAATTGTGTCAAATTTGGTTTTTAATCCATGGATCTATAAACATGGACAGGGATCACGGGTAGAGACAGGACCATCGGGGTGGCGACGCGGGCTTGTTGGGCTGAAGGGCCTGTTTCCCGTGCTGTTTTGTTCTTTGTTCTTTGTTCTTTATACCCATATATCTCTTTGCTCTGTAACTCTCCCCAACACCTACCATTAACTGAGTAAATCCTTCTCTGGTTCAATCTACCAAAATGCATTACCTTCATTTGTCTAAATTAAACTCCAACTGCCATTCATCAGCCCACTGGCCCAATTGATCAAGATCCCGTTGCAATTGGAGTTAACTTTCTTTACTATCCCCTATGCCATCAATCTTGGTGTCATCATCTGCAAACTTACTAATCATGCTCCCTATATTCTCATCCAAATCATAAACATAAATACAAATAACAGTGTCTCCAGCACTGATCTCTGAGGTACACCACTGGTCATAGGCCTCTAGTTTGAAAAACTGTCTACAATCACCCTCTGGCTTCTGTCAAGGAGCCAATTTTGCATCCATTTAGCTACTTCACCCTGGATCCCGTGAGATTTAACCTTATGCAACAACCTACCATGTTGTACCTTGTCAAAGATCTTGTTATGTCCATGAAGACAACATCAACTGCACTGCCCTCATCTACCTTCTTAGTCAGTACAATGTCTGTACTCCCACAGTGCTGTCAAATGAGAAACACCAGGAATTTGAGCTAGTGACAATGAAGGAATGGAAAATAAGGATGGGCTATGTTTGAAGAAGCACTGGGGCTGTTCCTATGTATGTGCTACTCTTGGTGCTAGAGATCAAGACCGGGATTTTACGAACTTGCTTAGGTGAGGCTCTTAAATCCTGCCCGAACCCAAGAAGAATTTCATTCTGGAAGTCCCACCAATCCGGATTCCAGGGTGGGGCTGCCAGTAAAGTTCCAGCCCAACTCTGTGGAAGGTGCTGCTGTTGACATTTTACTGTAATGCCCTTGGTAAATGGTACATGTTGCTGCCATTGTGCACCAGCTCTGGAGGAAGTGGATGTTTAGCATGGTGGATTGGGTTCTAGTCACGTGGACTTCTTTGTCCGAGACAGTGTGAGCTTCTTTAGTATTTTAGGGGCTGCACTCATCTATTTAAGTGGAGGGTATTCTATCACATGGCTGGGAATTTTCACCCTGGATTATTTTGATCGAATGTGTGTCAGAGATGGGGTTAAAGTTGAAGGGTGGTAAGATGGATGAAGCAGAGAGACAATGCTATTTCCCCTTGCTACTCAGATCAGACTCAAAACAGCAGCAGCATTGTTATCGGGAATAGTTTTACCGAATTTTCAACAGTTAGAGAACATTGGTTGAGTCCAAGGATGGGATTTTTCACCCTCACTGGCCCCAAGCCAGGAAATCCTGCCCGAGGTCAATGGTCTTTATCCCATCCTGTTACCATTCCAGTTGTGGCTAGGACAGGAAAATTCCACCCCTAATGAACAAAATTACCCAACCTTGTTGTAATTGGGAATAGGTCATGACCCCTGACCCTCTCCCCTTCCACCAGATCCGCCATTGTGGCTAAGAATTAATGATTCCCATTGGTTAATACACGTAGGTTGCTACAACCACAGTCAGAGGGAGAAGGTTGATTGGAAGCCCAATCGGGTTATTTAAAATTATGAAGAGCAGATAGGGAGAAACCATTTTTTCCAGTAAGTGGACCAGTTACCAGTAAGAATGGTGTGGTGGTAATGCCACTGGACAGTAATCCAGAAGCTCAGGGTGATAATCTAGAGATATGGGTTTAAATTCACACATGATAGTCAGCGAACACAATAACTATCATTGATTGTCATAAGAACTCATCTCATTCACAAAGGCAAGGAAATATGGCATCCTTACCTGGTCTGGCCTGGTGACTCCAGACCCATGGCAATGTGGTCAACTCTTAACTGTCCTCAGGTATGGTCGAGCAAACTACTCAATTCAGAGACAATTAAAATCAAGCAATGAATGCTGACCTTTCCAGTGATGTCCACATCCCATCAAAGAATGAGAAAAGTATTCACCAATTTAAAATAAAGGCTGGGAGAGCCAGAGCCCATAGCACATACTTGAAAAGTTTTAATGTTTATTTATCAGTGTCACAAGTAGGCTTACATTAACACTGAAATGAAGTTACCACGAAAATCCTCAAAGATGTGCAGGTTAGATGAACTGGCCATGATAAATTGCCCTTTAGTATCCCAAGATGGGGAGATTAGTGGGGAAATATGTGGGTGTTATGTGTGTTGGGTACAGCCTCTTCATGGGAACAGGTCAGTACATACTCAATGGGCTGAATGGCTTCTTTCCGTTCTTTAGGGATTCTATGAGTTATCGGGTGACCCTAGGTGTGGGGTGATCTGTCCAGGAACCACACTGAGAGAGCAGTTGTAGTTTGGAGTGTGGAGTGAGTAAAACCTACAAATACCTGTGTTCCTTGCAGCTTATCTGTGGAGTGAGCTCTTGAGGGTACCCTTTAGTAGTAGAGAATTTAACGGTGAGGTTACAGGGATAGGACCTGGGTAAGATGCTCTGTCTGCAAGTCAGTGCAGATTCAGTGGTCCCCTTTTGCACTGTAAGGAAGCTAAGATTCAGTGACTCACTGACAGACCAATGGGAACAAACACTTCCAATGAGCTAGCATGGATGAATGGCCTCCTTCCATTCTCAGCGTTTGTGATGCCAGGAACAGCAGTCGGGTGAAGTATTATCTGTGGAAAGAGTTCTAAGCAGACAAGTTAATCTTCTGGATGTGGCCTCTGAACTAAAACTCTGGTGGCTTCATTTTGCTTTTACTAGATATTTTTTGTTGCAGTTGCACATATTCAGCGAGATTCTTTATCAAACTGGTAAGAGTTCGTATGTTTTGCTGTGTTCTTTGATCTCAGTAAAAAACTCAGCACTATTCATTTTCCTGGGGTTAACTTCTGTGCATCTGTATGAAATAAGTATTGTTTCAGTGTTGTAATCTGTCTCGCTGTAATAAGACCAACATTAGTCATTTTGATGGGCTTGAAAACTGTCCTATTATGTAAAATAAACAACTCCATTATTTCAATGGTTTTGTAATCTCTCTCATTATAATGAACGCCATTCGTTTTGATAGCCTAGTAATCACTCTCGGTATAAAATAAAGAGCCCTGCATAATATCTGCATAACACTGTGGATGCTGGATATAAAAAGCAGGAAGTGCTGAAAGTGTTCTGCTTATCTGAAAGCATCTTTGGAGGAAGCGAGAGAACGAGAAACTGAGTTAGTGTTTTAGGTCAACAACCTTTCACCAGAATGTGCAACTCGGAACCGCAGCACAAAGCAGAAACCCTTACCCTCCTGATAAAATTGGTTAGGTGCATTGACCTGAACCGGTGCCAGAGTGTGGCGACAGCGGGTATTTGACAGTAACTTCATTGCAGTGTTAATGTAAGCCTCGCTTGTGACTCATAAGTAAACTTTTAAAGCGAGGGAGAAATAAGGTTAATAGGTGGAATTCTCTGACCTAGCTGGAGTGAGATTGTAAAATCCGACCAATGGAGGCCACCAGAGATTTCCATCCTGTGAGCCCTGCCTGCCCCTGATGGGCGACCAATGTTTCAGTTTGGTGCCTTTCACCAGAGACTCGGAACTATAGCACAAAGCAGAAACTCTTACCCTCCTGGTAAAAAGTCTCAATAGGTAATAGGTGAAACCATGACCGAACGAGGCACGTGGCTATCCCATTGCACTGGGGAGGGAGTTGCTGATGCCTGGAATAGTGATTTGCCCACTAGGGTAGAATATAGGGTCAGGGTAGCCAATGTGCTTAAACCGAGGCTTTACCTGAAATAATTTTTCAAAACCATCAAAGCCTTTTAGAATCCTACAGTGCAGAAGGAGGCCATTTGGCCCATTGAGTCTGCACTGGCCACAACCCCACCCAAGCCCTATCCCCATAACCCCATGCACTTACTCTAGTTAATCCCCCTAATGCTAAGGGTCAATTTACCATGGCCAATCCACCTAAACTGTACACCTTTGGACTGCAGGAGATAATTGGAGCATTCAGAGGAAATCCACGCAGACATGGGGAGAACATGCAGGCATCGCACAGACAGTGATCTGACCAAAGCTGGGAATTAAACTTGGGTCTCTGGGGCTGTGAGGCAGCAGTGCTAACCACTGTCCCACTGTGCTGCCTCTTCAGGCTAAGATGGAACTCAGATCAAGCCCGGGAGGAGGTTGCAATGCTTCATCCTGTCAACTGTTGATTGAGTCCAAGATAGAATGTCTTGTCAGTTTGGATCCCACTTGTCCCTCATGTGGGGACCATGATTGGACTTAATTTGATTTGGCTTCTTTGATTAGGGATAAAGAACCAAAAAGTAACAAAAAAAATTTAGATGATTAGAGAAAAGAGATCAGGTGACGGAGGATGATAACTTGACGGGTACTTTCACACATAGACAAGACAGAATTGTGTTTTTAGTTCAAAGATCAAATCTCAAAGGTTAGCCCATCTGCTAAGACCAAAGTTCATCAACCTGAAGAATGCAGAATAAAATGGGCCAATGTGTAAAACGGGCATCGTGCTCACAACCCTCTCCATCCCAACCCCGAATCCTCTTATCTTTATTGTCCTGGTTGGGTTAGAATTAGGGCTTTATTGTGAGCTACCAGAGGGGGTGATATATGAAAATCAGCAAAGAGTAGAAGGAAAAAGTTGCTAGAAATCAGCCAAAACTAGTTATTTGTATGGCGTCTCCACAGTAAAACAATCCAGGAAGCATAGAATCCGTACAGTGCAGAAGGAGCCCATCCAACCCATCGAGCCTGCACTGCCATTAACATCCATCCCAGGCCCCATTCCCACAACACAATGCATTTACGCTAGCTAGTCCTCCTGACACTAAGGGGAAATTAGCATGGCCAATCCACCTAATCCTGGACTGTTGGCGGAAAATGGGACATTCTGAAGAGAGAAGAACATGAAAACTCCACACAAACAGTGATTCAAGGCCGGAACTGATCCCGGGTCTCTGGAGCTGTGAGGCTAACCGCTATGTCACCCTGCCAACTGCAGCAATTAACTTTCCTGGACTCCACCTCAGAGATAGGGGGACATTAGAAGCGGAATTCATAAACCGGTTGCTCACAGAAATATCCAGAGAAAATGACTGAAGGGTTGACAGGGAGAGCAATCTGATGGACAGCAGGATCACCACACATGATGCAGTGAAGGGCTTTTTCATTCTCTCTGAGGAGGCATTATTTGAGAAGGTGCCATTCCCTGTTGCATGCTTCTCACTAAAAGGAACAAACCCCTTCAGCGTATTTTGATGCAAAGTGGATTTTTCCTTGGTGCAGTCTGAATGGATGCAGTGTAGGTCCAATTAATAAATGCTGTTGTATTTCAGGATATCAAAGCCAAGCTGCCTTTATTCCTCTCTCCTGCTCCTTGGCACTTAAGCTTGTTCGGTCTGGTGTTCACATATTAAGAGGTTGCAGGAGAATCAGTAAATAAAATGTTTACAGCTCTCTCCTGCCAGGAGCAGACTGGATGTGCCGTGTATAAATAAATGTGGACTAGAGGGGAAAGAATTCAGTTCTCCATGATTTACATAAAGCCGCTTAAACTGACACCCTGTTGGGGAGGTAGCAATGGTCCCTCACATGCACCTGTGTCATATCCCCTTCAGAGAGTGGGATTGAGCTCCTAAATAATTCTCCTTCACTCCCTGTGAAATCATACATGTGTGCTGTTCGCCTCAGTCAGAGGTCAATTGCAATAAAAGTAAGTTAAATAATTGATTTATATTTCTTCCCCTTTGATATCCTGAAATGCAAGAGCATTTATTATTTGGACCTTGCTCTATAAAATGGACCTGTGTGTAAAACTATACTCTCCACAAGGAATATCCTGTTCAATTCTGGTCGCCACTCAACCAGAAAGATGTGGAGGTTTTGGAGAGGGTACAGAAAAGATTTACCAGAGTGTCACCTGGTATGGAGGACATTAGCTCTGAGATGTGGTTAGAGAAACTTGTTTGTTCTCACTGGAACAATGGAGGTTGAGGGGACGTCCTGATCAAAGTCGACAAGATTATGAGGGGCATTGACAGAATGGATAGTCAGAAGCTTTTTCCAAGGGTGGAAGAGTCAATTCGAGGGGGCGATTAGGTTTAAGGTGCGAGGGGCAAGGTTTAAAGGAGATGTACGAGGCAAATCTTTTTTACAGAGAGGGTGGTGATTGCCTGGAACTCATTGCTGGGGTAGGTAGTGGAAGCAGGTACAATAGTGACTTTTAATACGCTTCTAGACAAATACATGAATAGGATGGGAAGAGAGGGATATGGTACCCAGAAGGATAGCGGGATTTAGTTCAGATGGGCAGCCTGGTCAATGCAGGCTTGGAGGGCCAAAGGGTCTGTTCCTGTGCTGTAATTTTCTTGTTCTTAGAACAGAATCATGGAATCATTTAGCACAGAAGGTGGCCATTCAGCCCATTGAGTCCGCATTGACCACAACCCCATCCAGGCCCTATCGCCTTTGTTCTTTCTTTGCTCTTTGTTATGTCTCCACGCACCCCTCAGCTCCCCAGTCTCCTGCATTTATCTCTGTCTCCAGCTTCTGTTGGTGATGTTTCCACAATTGCCATTTGAACCTCCATTTTTTATTTGGTGACAGTGAGATAATGGTTTGTGCCCTAGTGGCCAACTCAATATTAAACATTGCTTGGTGTGGTGAGGAGCCTCACGCTGGCAGGGAATTCTCTCTTACATTTGCGGATGCGAAAGTGCATGACTCTGCTCTCTGTTTTACCTGGCTCCATTTCTCGGCTGCTGATCATCTCTTCCCATGCCCTTCCAAACAGTCAACGCCAGGGAGCACGGCTGTCAATGACTGTCTCCCAGTTGGCAGTGTTAAATGTCCATTGGGGTGGCATGGTAGCACAGTGGTTGGCACTGCTACCTCACAGCACCAGGCACTGGGGTTAAATTCCAGCCTCGGATCACTGTCTGCGTGGAGTTTGCATGTTCTCCCCATGTTTGCATGGGTTTCCTCTGGGTGCTCTGGTTTCCTCCCACAGTCCAAAAATGTGCCAGTTAGATATGTTGCTAAATTGTCCCTTAGTGTCAGAAGTATTAGTAAGGTAAATATGTATGGTTACGGAGATAGGGCCTGGGTGGAATTATTCTATGTGCAGCCTCGATGGGCCGAATGGTCTCCCTCTGCATTGTACAAATTCTATGATGCTATCTTGCATGCAGGTGGCAGAGATATGTGCACCCAAGAGGTTGTGACCTGATGGCTCACTGTACAGGAAATCCAGCTATCATCGTCCAGCGAATGTGACCGAGTTGCAGATGTTATTGGCTTACCAATGGGTGTATGCTGACAATCCAGGATCTCTGAGTTAGTGACCTTGTCCTGCCAGGAGATGCTGATGATATGGCTGTGACAGTGAATGTGAAAACTGTTCTGGTGTTTCTCCTGCCTAGCACATGTTGCCCAGCTTTCACTATTCCAGAGCAGTGGACTGAGGGTGCCGACTGGGTTAGTTCCCAGATTGCTCCACAGTCTCTTACTCAGCTTAGATGTAACAGCTGCAGCTTTTGCGATGTCTGTGTGAATCTCAGCATCAAGTGACAGATTGCTGATGGTCGTGGAGCCCATTAAGTGAAGCTGTCAACAAGCTGCAGGGTCACATTGTCAATGTTGATAGATGCCAGCATGGCCACTTCCTGCAACATGACATTTCTTGTCCTGACGCGGATGGTCAAACCAACAGAGAAAGTCTGTCCGTTCACCAATTGATGGTGTATCTTGGAAAGCTAGTGTGGCATCATCAGCATGGAACAACTGTTTGAGGGAGGACATGGTGTACCTTTGTCTGGGATCTCATGTCAGCAGGCTGATACAGGTTCCTATCAGTTCTGGTATGTAAGGCAACACCCTCGTTAGATGATCTGACCACATAAGACATCAGCAAAAAGAAGAATGTGCTATGGAGTGTCAAGTGTCACAACGCCACGCTGTTTGACTTAACTGTATATCTTATATTGTTCTGACGTCCTGTCAAAACTGACCTGATCCATTATGTTCTCTCCCTCAATGTCAGTAAAATGAAAGAAATAGTCATTGATTTCAGGAAGCGTAGTGGAGGAGATGCCTCTATCTGCATCAACTGGGATGAAGAGGAAATGGTCGAGAGCTTCAACTCTCTACATGTTCAAATCACCAACAACCTGTCCTGGTCCTTCCAGGCTGTTCAATTCTTGGGTGGAGTTTGCATGTTCTCCCACGTCTACGTAGATTTCCTCCGGGTGCTCTGGTTTCCTCCCACAGTCCAAAGATGTGCATGTTAGGTGGACTAGCCAAACGAACTTGCCCTTTAGACTGTCAAGATATATAGGCTTAGGTGGATTAGCGAGGTAAATGCGTTTACGGGGAGAAGGCCTGGGTAAGGTGCTCCTTTGGAGAGTTGGTGAGGACTCCTTCTGTGCTGCAGGAACTTTTTGATTCTATAATTCTAAAGTAATTCGGGAAGCCTTGAGTTTATGAAAGGTGCTATATAAATACAATTCTTTCAGTTTGAAAACAAACTACGAGCACAGATTGAATGACACTACTCTTGCTCTGGAAGATTGTAGATTAGAAAAGGAACAAAAGGCTGAGCAACTTCAGGAGTTTGATTGTAGGATTTTACAGCCCTACCGCAGAGTGTTCCCTCCCTGGAAGGATGCAGCAAGCTATTTCAATCTGTACAGTTCAGCGGGACCCTCATATATTCCACCAACAGGGAGCGGGGAGGTGTGTAAAATTCTGGTCTATGTTACAATACAAGGTAGAGGACTTGTGAGTAATAAATAAACATTACTTTATAATGAAATTGCTGTATCAAACAAGAACAGAAAATGATCGAAAATCTCAGCAGATCTGACAGGGGTATGTAGAAAGAGAACAATCTAACGCTTTGAGTCTGGATGACTATTCATCAGAGCTGGAGACAACTGGAAATAGATTGAAATTTATGCTGTAGTGAGGAGGGGATTAGAATTATGGGGGCTGGATAGATGGCTGACGATGGGTGGAGGCAAGTAGGGCAAAGGTCATGTATCAACTTATGAATCCTTGCAACATACACCAATGGTGAGTAGTTTAGAGTATTTCCAGCATTTTTTCTCCTGAGATCAGAAGTGCTGCCCTGGATTGCACAAGGAACCCTCAACCAGTAAACCTCTGCTCTCACCTCCAACCTCCTCCTTTGACCACAGTCCTTATTCATTATGTTTCTTTTCTTGAGGAGTGGGGACCACTCGTTCAGGTCCCTGCTAATGACCCCAAACTGACCAGAATCTAGTCCCCACCCAGATCCCAATTCCAGCAAGGTCCAGATGTTTTGCCACGGACACAGCTTGGGGCCAGAACCGAGGGTAATGCTCCGGGGACCAAGCTTCAAATCCCTCCACAGCGGATGGAGAAATTAAAATTCAATTAAAAATTCTGGAATAAAAACCTAATGTTGGTCAGGAACCCATTTTGATTGTCATGAAAAGAAAAATCTGGTTCACGAGGGGCGACACAATGGCACAGTAGTTATCACTGCTGCTTCACAGCACCAGGAACCCTGGTTCGATCCCCGGTTTGGGTCATTGTCTGTGTGGAGTTTGCATGTTCTCCCCATGTCTGTATGGTTTTCCTCCCACAGTCCAAAAATGTGCAGGTTAGATAGATTGGCTGTGATAAATTAGTGTCAGGGAAACTAGCTGGGATAAATGCATGGGATTTATGGGGATAGGGCATGGGTGGAATTATGGTTGGTGCAAACTTGATGGGCCAAATGGCCTCCATTTGGCCCATCAAGAATTCTGTAATTCTTAATTCATAATCACAGAATTCTGTGTATCTAATGACTTTTAGAGAAGGAAATCCACATTCCATGAATGAATTAAAATAAAACTCATACCCACAATTAAAATCATTCTTTGTAATCTTGATTTAAAAATATTATTTACAGAATTATTAACCATTAAACATTTACTCACAGAGTACGATACGCTGGAAATCTGAAATCCAAACTAAAAAGGCTGGGAATGTTCTATACATCAGGAAATATCTCTTGGAGATAGGAAAACAGTTAACCTTTCGGATCAGTAAGCTCTCATCAGAAGTGGAAAAGTTAGAGATGTTAAAGACTTTAAAGAGATAAAGAAGATAGGGAAGGAAGGAGGGTGGAAGAAACAAAAGGAAAGATGACATGATGGAGAGCAGGAGAGGTAGATGGAGATGGTAATGACTTCCAATAACGTTACATTGATTTGATTTAATTTATTATTGTCACATACATTTGGAATAGGGCAAAAAGTATTGTCTCTTTTGAGCTGTTACAGACAAAACCGCTCATACAATATGTAGAGGAGAAGGAAAGGAGAGGGTGCAGAATGTAGCATTGCAGTTACAGAGAGGGCAAAAAGAAAGATCAGCTTAATGTAAGGTAGGTCCATTCAGAAGTCTAATGGCAGCAGTGAAGAAGCTGTTCTTGTGTTGGTTGGTACAGGACCTTGGACTTTTATACCTTTTTCCGATGGAAGAAAGTAGAAGAGAGAATGTCTGGGGTGTGTGGTGTCCTTGATTGTGCTGACTGCTTTTCTGAGGCAGCAGGAAATGTAGATGGAGTCAGTGGTTGGGAGGCTGTGGACTGGGCTTCATTCACAACCTTTGTAGTTTCTTGTGGTTTATTTGGGCAGAGTGGGAGCCATGCCAAGCTGTGATAGAAGGAGAAAGGATGCTTTCGGTAGAAATTGGTGACAGTTGTAGGGGACATACCAAATTTCCTTGGCCTTTTCAGAAAGTTGAGGCATTGGTGGGTTTTTTTTAACTATAGCATCAGGGATGGAAGGAAGAAGCAAGCAGGACAAGTTGTTGGTGATTTGAACGCTTGGAAGTTTATAAGATTTAGATGGCAAAGGCCACTTTGTTGCCTCACAGTGCCACGGATACAGGCTGGATTTTTAAGTGTAAAGAACATGATAGAGAGCAGGTGATCTGTTTTTGTGAAGTTGATTGAGGAATAAATGCCAGCGCATCCTAGAAATCTCCATCACTCTTCTTTGAAATGGTTCCATAGGATCTTTCACAAATGCCTTTGCAGGACCTTGGAAGCCTTGGCTTCACATTTCACTCAAGAGATGCCACCTTGGGTAGTGCAACAGCCCCTTGGTACTGATTAGGTTTTGTTCTCAAGTCTCCAGCCATGTGTAATGATCCTTTCCCATTTTTATATCTTGCTCTTCACACAGTCTTATCAAGGCCTTCACCGGCTGAGAGTAGATTCTTTGTAACATCTAATGAAATAAGCACTGTTACAATTGATAGCTTCCTTAGCCATAACTTCTGTTTGTCTCCCTTATCGATTTATTTTAACTTCTGCTTCCCAGCATTTTACAGTTTGGAATTGGTGACAAGGTGGTGCAGTGGGTGGCACTGCTACCTCACAGCACTACGGACCCTGGGTTCAATTCCAGCCTTGGGTTACTATCTGTGTGGAATTTCTCCCCGTGTCTGCGTGCGTTTGGTGCGAGTGCTCCAGTTTCCTCCCACAGTCCAAAGATTTGCGGATTTAGATGGCTGCTTGGCCATGCTAAATTGATCCTAGTGTCAGGGGATTAGTGGAGTAAATATATGGGGTTATGGGCATTGGGCCTGTATGGGATTGTTGCTGGTGCAGACTCGATGGGCTGAAAGGCCTCCTTCTGCATTGTAGGGATTTTATGCATTAGCAATTTCTCGCTTTCCCCTTTATAATTATGAGAGAAAATCTGAATTTGTGAAGTTTCTTTCCTGTCCTCTGGGCATCCAAAAGTATTTTACAGTCTGTCATGTGCTTTGAAGTGCACTCACTGTTGTAATGAGGAAACAAGGCAGCCAATTTGTACATAGCAAGATCCCACAGACTGCAAATATCCCATTAGTAGAGGATCTGCTTTACTGTTGGTCAAAGGCATGAATGTTGGTTCGGATACTTGAGATAACACCTCATTCTTTCTTCAAAATGAAGCCATGGGTCCTTTTGACCTGAGAAGGTTGACAAGGACATGGTTCAGCATCTCATCTCAAAGTCAGCATGTCTGACAGTGCAGCACTCCTCCAGAACTGCTCTGGAGTGCGAGCATAGATTGCGCCCTTCGAAACGGGACTCGAACCTGCAACTTTTAGAAGTTCTAAAGCTTATCTATTAGTGTCACAAGTGGGCTTGCATTAACACTGCAATGAAGTTACTGTAAAAATCTGCTGTTTGCCACACTCCAGTGCCTGTTCGGGGACATTGAGGGAGAATTTAGCACAGCCAATGCACTTAACCACCATGTCTTTCGGACTGTTCTGTGGCAAGGGTAGACTGAGCCACATCTGGCACCACTGAGGCTTTCTGCCTCTTTCACTGACATCCTTCTACCCTATTTACATTACCCTTTTAAATTCATAGAATTGTACAATCGCTACAATGCAGACAAAGGCCATTTGGCCCCTCAAGCATGTATAACAATCCCACCCAAACCCTATCCCAGTAACCCCATGCATTAACCGTACTAATCCCTCTGGCACAAAACAGCATGGCCAATCAACCTAGGGGGGCAATGGAATGGTCATATTATCGCTAGACTATTAACCCAGAAAATCAGCTAATGTTCTGGGGGATTCAGGTCCGAATCCCCGCCACAGCAGATGGTGGGATTTGAATTGAATAAACAAGTATCTGGGTTTAAGAATCTGCTGACGACCATGAAGCCATTTTGCTGGAAAAACTCATCAAGGTCACTAACGTCCTTTAGAGAAGGAAGTCTGCCATCCTTACCTGGTCTGGTCTAGAGTCACATCAGTGTGATTGACTCTCAAATGCCCTCAGAACGAGGGCAACCAGAGAGTGGGCAATAAATGCTGGTCAGGCAGTGATGCCCATGTTTCATGAATGAATAAAAAAAAAATTCCACATCACTGGAGTATACGAGGAAATTTGGAAGAAACCCAGGCAGGCAGAAGGAAAACCTGCAAACTCCACACAGGCAGTGACCCGAGGCTGCAATTGAATCCTGCTCCCTGGCGCTGTGAGGCAGCAATGCTGAATACTTGAGTTAGGCTGATATTGATGGAGCTCATATTATCAATATCCTGTTCCTGGTATCCTTTAACTACTTTGAAGTAATTGCAGTTAAATCAGTCAATGATTAAGTTTGAGTGGTGTTAACAAGACAAGGCGAAGTAAAATATTCTCTCATCAAACCCTAATGATTCTGGTTAGTGGCTGTGATTGACAGTTGGTTGGATGGCGAGGGAAGCTGTGTTAGTCCCTTGAATGTACCGCTGGTGGTTTAGTTAATAATTCTGACTCATCGTAAGCTGTTGAAGGGAAAATATTATTCCCTCTAGAAGATGCACTTGAAACAAATTAGTGACTCAGATTCATTAGAAGCGTATTGGAGGAAGAGCTGCTTGCCAATACTTAATGTGGTTAGAAGGCCCTGACAGTCCCAATGAATATTAAAGCAGCAGTGACATCTGGTGACGATTTCCCACAACCACTTGTAGGTTTTAAGCAAACATAGAACGTAGAACATAGAACATTACAGCGCAGTACAGGCCCTTCGGCCCTTGATGTTGCGCCGGCCAGTGGACCCTCTAACCTAAACTATTCCAATATCATCCATATGCCTATCCACCGAACATTTGAATGCCTTCAAAGTAGGCATGTACTTGTAAACAGTACGTGTAACAAGGAAATAGCCTTGCAACGTGCAAAAATGCCACAAAGATACACTTATAGATGGCAAGCATGGCAGGACATTATTTTTTACCCTGAATTAGATACAGAATAACGCTTAGAAATTTTTTTACATAGAACATAGAACATAGAACACTACAGCACAGAACAGGCCCCTCGGCCCTCGATGTTGTGCCGACCAAAATAAAAAGCAATGCCCCTCCAAACTAAACCATTCCCTTCTCTTCCATATACTTATCAATTAACCTCTTAAACGCCACCAAACTTGGCGCATCTACAACAGCTGCAGGCAGGGCATTCCACTCCCTAATCACTCTTTGAGTAAAGAACCTACCTCTGATATCCGTCCTATAACTCATACCCCTTAATTTAAAGCTGTGTCCCCTCGTGCTAGCTTTCTCCATCCTAGGAAAAAGGCTATCACTGTCCACCCTATCTAAACCTCTAATCATCTTATATGCTTCAATAAGATCCCCTCTTAGCCGCCTCCTTTCTAACGAAAACAACCTCAAATCCTTCAACCTCTCTTCATAGGACCTGCCCTCCATACCAGGCAACATCCTGGTAAACCTCCTCTGTACCCTCTCCAATGCCTCCACATCTTTCTTATAATGTGGGGACCAGAACTGCACACAATACTCCAAGTGCGGCCGCACTAGAGTTTTGTACAGTTGCAACATGATGCTGCGGCTCCTAAATTCAATCCCCTACCAATAAAAGCTAAGACTCCATATGCCTTCTTAACAACTTTATCCACTTGACTGCCTACTTTCAGGGATCTATTGACACATACACCAAGATCCTTCTGTTCCTCAACACTATTAAGAGCCCTACCATTAGCCCTATACTCTACACATTTATTGTTCCTGCCAAAGTGCATTACCTCACACTTTTCCACATTAAACTCCATTTGCCACCTCTCGGCCCAGCTCTGCAACTTGTCCAAGTCCCTCTGCAAACTATAACACCCCTCTTCACTATCTACCACTCCACCGACTTTAGTGTCATCTGCAAATTTACTAATCCATCCTTCAATACCCTCATCCAGATCATTTATAAAAATTACAAACAGCAGGGGCCCCAAAACAGACCCCTGAGGCACACCACTTGTCACCGAACTCCACGATGAATATCTCCCATCAACCACCACCCTCTGTCTTCTATCTGTCAGCCAATTCCTAATCCAATTAGCTAAATCACCCTCTATTCCACACATCTGCATTTTCTGTAGAAGTCTTCCACGGGCCACCTTATCAAACGCCTTACTAAAGTCCATATATACTACATCAACCGCCTTACCCCCATCCACCTCTCTGGTCACTTTCTCAAAAAACTCAATGAGGTTAGTAAGGCATGACCTACCCTTCACGAAACCATGCTGACTATCCCCAATCAATTCATTTCTCTCTAAATAACTATAAATCCTATCCCTAATAATTCTCTCCAATACCTTGCCCACAACAGAAGTAAGACTCACTGGCCTATAATTCCCTGGAAGGTCTCTCTTCCCCTTCTTAAACAATGGGACCACATTCGCTATCCTCCAGTCCTCCGGAACCACACCCGTAACCAACGAGGACCTGAAGATCAGAGCCAGAGGCTCTGCAATCTCCTCTCTTGCCTCCCAGAGAATCCTAGGGTAAATCCCGTCCGGCCCAGGGGACTTATCCAACTTCAAACCCTCGAGAATTTCTAGCACATCCTCCCTATCTACTACAATACTTCCCAATTTGCAACCCTGTACCTCAGTGTTCTCCATAGCTACATTTCCAGCACTCTGCGTGAATACCGAAGAGAAATATTTATTCAGTGCCTCACCAATCTCTTCAGGCTCCACGCACAACTTCCCACTGCTGTCTATGACTGGCCCATAGTGGTCTTTTGGGGGAGAATTGCTCCCCAATGCGTACCATCTATAAATTTGTCTTGGGTGGCACAGTGATTAGCATTGCTGCCTCTCAGAGGCAGGGATCCTGATTCGATTCCAACTTGGGTGACTGTCTACAAGTTCTCTCTGTGTCTGTGTGGGTTTGTTCCTCAAAGTGCTGGTTAGGTGGATTGGCCATGCTGAATGAGGTTATAGGATTGCGGGGAGGGGTTCGGCATGGGTTAGATATTTTTTCGGGGACACGCTTGAGGCTCATTGGGCCAAATGGCCTCCTTTTGCACTGTACGGATTCTATGGTTCAATGGTCTTCGAGACATGTTTTGAACATTGCAAGACCATCATTTCATTGCACAATTCACAAAGAACTTCAATTCTCCATCTTGATAAAACACAACATTGTGACAGTCTTTGAGGCACCCTGAGTAAGGGTTGGAGATCTGAGTGGATTTTCCTCTATTATTTCACAGCCCTCACCTCAGCTGCTCTGCAAATCTAGATTATTGATCATCTCAATTGGAGGCCAATTGTCCAGCCAATGGAACACTGCCCTACCCCCTAGATTCTCCAAAAGCTGCCTTAAATTCTCACCTCCTTCGAATGCTGCCTAAAGTTCCAACTCTTTGAATGTTCCTCTAGTTTCAGCCTTCTTCTTGTTTCTCTCTATTCCGTGTTCATCAATATTCTTCACAGCTTCTAAACGTATCCCGACACCACCTTTTAAGTCGAGAAGTCTTATTGAAATACTCAATCTTCCAGCATGAGGGTGGCTGTGAAGAATAAGCTAGTCTAGCTGGAAGATGGTACAAAGTAAAATACTGTTGCCATAATAAAAGTTTAAAGAAATGTTAATGAGTTACTATTATGAATCTATATGATTATTTTTCGATATGTATAATGTAATCCCTGGTCTCGACATTGATTCCCCCCCCAGTGTATTAAGCAATCGTTTCTTTGGCACTGGATCAGTTGAACTGGTTTGAGTTATTGCTTGGTGATTTTTATTATTTTATTTTACAACAACTACCACAGCTGCTAAATAATGAAAGATACTTCAGAGAAATAAAACCAATCTGATAAATATGTATGATCTCATGGATGGAATGAGAGAGGCTGAATGTCTGAAAGTGAAACAGAATTGTCTGGAAAGATCTGTGTAGTCCTTTACTCTCGGCAACAGAAAGTTACGGGTGAAAGCGGGGAGATCTGTCATTGTACGTGATCTGTACTGAGGAACAAAGTGAAGATACCACTCACAAAAATTTTGTTTTTCTTTACACTCGCAATGATTTTATCACCTATCTCTGACACCAAAGGACTAGGGTCTCTCTCTGAAATGCCGCAGTAGACGTACTAGGAGAATAATACAACGCAGAAAGGAAGCCCGTTAGCCCTCAAATCTGTGTTCACTTTTTGAAAGAGAATCCAATA
This sequence comes from Sphyrna mokarran, assembly GCA_024679065.1. Taxonomy (NCBI): domain Eukaryota; kingdom Metazoa; phylum Chordata; class Chondrichthyes; order Carcharhiniformes; family Carcharhinidae; genus Sphyrna; species Sphyrna mokarran. The sequence continues at coordinate 5,583,517 of JAGIQG010000023.1, read as the reverse complement.
GAATTGAATCACCATAGTGCAAAAGGAGGCCATTTGGCCCATCAGGTCTGCACTAACAACAATCCCGCCCAAGCCCCAACCCCGTAACCTCACATATTTACCCCACTAATTCCCCCTTTACACTAAGTATCAATTTAGCATGGCCAATCTGCACATCTTTGGAGTGTGGCAGGAAACTGGAGCATTTGGAGAAACCCACGTAGACACAAGGAGAACATGCAAACTCCACATAGACAGTGACCCAAACTGGGAATTGAATCTGGGTCCCAGGCACTGTGAGGCAACAGTACTAACCACTGCGTCACTATCCCCTACTCTTTCTTCATTTCATTGCAGGTGCTACCTTTTCAAGTGTTTATCCAATTTCCATTTGAAAGTTCTTGCTGAACTTGCTTTGATCAGTCTATCACTCATAATGTTCCAGATCACAGCAATACTCTAGCAAAGATACTTCCCCTCTGGATCTTTTGCCATTCATCTTAACTTCGCAGCCTCTGGTCACTGAACTTCTCCTAAGGAAAACAACCCCTCTCTATCCACACCCCCTTATCATCTTGAAACACCTCTCTGCCACCTTGAGTGGATGACTGGAGTCGCAGGTTCCCTGCCTCAAGGCCGAAGCTCTGGTTCCCACTGCAGGATGTGACGGCCACGGACAAAATATCCATAATGCCGCCGAACAAGTTCAGCGTCACCATTCAAATTCTTTCAGCGCATGCCAATGGTCAGCAGTGAGAGTGGGAGAGAATCCTGGTCAGCCTGGGATAGAAAGAAAATTGGACTATCTGTTGAGGATTAATCAGAGTGCTTCCTTTTGCTCTGTAGGAGTCTATATTACAAAACAACACATTATGTGTCTATTGCCACCTTGCTGTAGGTTGGATATGGTTTTCTACCATTTGGCTGCATTGCAACAGCACCTGCACTTCAAAAAGCACTGCATTGTCAAAAGTCCAAAGATCTTGCAGGACAAAGTGAATTAAATATTTGGCCACTGCTGGAATTACAGCTTAATTTCCACTGTCCCATCATTGTTATTCGAAGCTCTGGATAGCAACAATGTGGACTCCTTGGGGGGAGGGAAGATGGGGGTTGGCGAGGGGCTCAGTTAGCTGGGCAGCAGGTTGGTACCTTTGAGATTTCCTGAGGCTGTGAAAGGCACTATATAAATGCAAGACTTTTACTTGCAGAGATTACATGCACTTGCGTGTCAACTTGCTGTGATTTATCCATGCGGGCACTTAGATTCCTCTAAATACCAAAGTGCGGTGGATGCTGGGATAGTGAGTACATTTAAGGAAGAGTTAGACAGATTTTTAATTGGTAATGGGTTTAATGGTTTGGGGAGAAGGCAGGAAAATGGGAATGAGGAGCACATCAGCCATGATCGAATGGCATAGAGGACTTGATGAGCTGAATGGCCTAATTCTGCTCCTATACCTTATGAACTTATTTACTGATCCTTCACCTTTTAAAAAAGTTGCACATGCTAATGTGGATAATTTCACAATTCCCCATGTTATACTTCATTTATCACCTTCTGGCCCAGTCACTTAACTGCTTATCAGAGTTTTGCACCTCACTTTACATTGTCAACAAACCTGCATATAATACACCTGGCTCCTTTACCTAAGGCATTGATTTAACAGCAACTGGCTTCCTGGCTTAGGTCACTGTCTGCATGGAGTTTGCACATTCTCCCCGTAACTGCATCGGTTTCCTTCAGGTGCTCCAGTTTCCTCCCACAGTCTGAAAGACATGCTAGTTAGGTTGCGTTGACCCAAACAATGGGTGCTAGAACGTGGCGACCAGGGGAATTTCACAGTAATTTCACTGCGGTGTTAATGTAAACCCTACTTGCGACGAATAAATAAACTTCACTTTCGGGATTCACAAAATCCCAATTTTGAGAAATGTATTTATTTGTTCACAAGATTTGGCCATCACTGGTTAGGCCAACATTTATTGCCCATGAGTAGGTGGTGGTAAGCAACCTTCATGAATTCCTGCGACGCAGGTACTCCCAAAGTGCTGTAAGGAATGGAGTTCCAGGATTTTGACCAAGCCATAGTGAAGGAACATTAATACATTTCCAAGTCAGGATGATTTGTGACTTGGAAGGGAACTTGCTGATGAAGGTGTCCCCATGAACTTGTTGCTACTGTTCTTCTACCCGGCAGTGATCATTGCTTGGAAGATACTATCGAAGGAACATTGGTGAGTTGCTGCAGTACATTTTCTTAATGTACATACTACTGACACTGTGCCTAGGTGGTGGAGGGAATGAAGGTTTAAGGGGGTGCCAATCACATAGGCTGCTTTGTTCTGGATAGTGTCAAGCTTCTTGAATGTGGTTGGAGCTTTACTCATTCAAGCAAGTAGACAGTATTCCATACTCCTCTAACTTTTGCCTTCTGGATGGACTTTGGGGAGTCAGGAGGTGAGCTACCCTTGACAGAATCCCCACTCCCTGCCCTGCTCTTACAACACAGTATTTAATTGGTGGGTCCAGTTCAGATTCCTTGGTTAACCAGGGAATGAGAAGCAGGAACACAAAATTGACCCTGCATACTGGACTGGGGTTGAAGGCCTGAAAGGCACTCAATATAGAGAATTAAACATAGAATCCCGACAATGCACAAGGAGGCCATTCAGCCCCTTAAGTTTGCACCGACTCACCGAAACAGCATCTTCCCCAGGCCTATCCAGCTCGCAACCGTCCATCTTTATCATGGCCAATTCAACTAACCTGCAGATCTTTGGATTGTGAGAGGAAACCGGAACACTCGTTGGGAACCCAGGCAGACATGAGGAGAACTTGTAACCTCTGCACAGACAGTGACCCAAGTTGGGAAGTGGACCTCGGTCGCTGGCACTGTGAGGCAGCAGCGCTAAACGCCATATCACTGTGCTGTACAGACAAGAACATCCATCTGGAAAAGTTATCAGAAGTGATTCTGAATCTTGGAATTGTGGCTCAAGAGGATAGCAAGTTGTGGACAAACCTACAGAGTTAGCCAACCCAATTCAGCAGCTTATCTTTTAATGTTCTTTCATTTACTTTAACTTTATAAAACCGACCTTGACAGTGACCTACAATATAATTATCAATCTTCCAATCCACGCAAAGAAAACTAAAATAAATAAATCATAACTGAGGAATTTTGAATTTTTCTTTTTGATTTTAGGTGAGGAAAAATAAATTATTGATTGACAGAAGTTCTCATTAGTGGCTATACAGAAGTCCCTAACAGATTCTTCATTGTCCTACAGATACCTCCTACACAATTTGTTTCAATCAATAACCTCTCATGACAGCTTATTTACTGTTGTCTCTGCAAGCAGGAGTAAATTAAAACCATCTCTGGCAAGATGCCTAGACAAGTCCAATAATGTAACTGGCACACATGAAAAAAAATTATGATTGAACTTCAGGTTTACAAATGTATTCCAGTGCTGTAAATAATGTTTCCATTAGGACCTTTTGAGGGACTGTCTGTGGTCTTTCGGTGAACTGAAGCTCATAATGGCTCTGTGTTTCCATTTTGACGTAGCAAACTCATGTTGTGACTGCGGTTATTGGGATTGTTGATTTGCTAATGGATGTTCTGCTGATCAATAATGGATTCTATTGAATTCTGACATTGTTAAGATTGAAAAGTCTTGATTCCGAGATATACAAGCCTGGCGGACGCTCCTGTAACTGATTTAGATTTTTCACTATCCAACGGGACAATCCAGTCATCATTTGTTACTTGCTGCTTAATCTAGCCATCAAAGGTCAGTTCCTTTTAAAGGCTTAGGTTGGCATTTGATAAAGGACTGGGAACAGTTCAGGTTCAGAATAAATAACTGGAGGAAAGTCAACTTCAATGGGATAGGAATGGATCGGAGCTGAAAAGATTGGAATCAAAGGTTGGCAGGCAAGGAATTAAAGAAGAGATGGTTCAGCATAGTCAAGATATATTGGCACAAAGGAGAAAGGACAACAAATTCAAAGAGTTAGAGATTAAGATGATGAAGAAGAAGTGTTTATGTCAGGTGGATGATACAACTAAGAATCAGGTTGACTGTAGAAGGCTGAGAGAGGAATTGAGAAAGCAAATAAAAGAAGCAAAGAGCGAGATTGGCAGACAACATGGCTGTATGGAGTTTTCACATTCTATCTGCGTCTGCATGGTTTTCCTCTGGGTACTCCAGTTTCCTCCTATAACTCAAAGGTGTGCGGGTTAGATTGATTGGCAATGCTAAATTAGCCCTAGTGTCAAAGGGATTAGCGGGATAAATGTGCGGGGTTATGGAAATAGTGCCTGGGTGGCATTGTGATTGGTTCAGACCTGATAGGCCAAATGGCTTCATTCTGTATTGTACAGATTGTATGATTCTAATTAATCCATAAATAGGAATCCAAAAGTCTTTTATAAGGCATTTAATAAAAATGAGCGATAAAGTGGAGGAGGGCAGCATGGTGACACAGTGGTTGGCACTGCTGCCTCACAACACCAGGGACCCTGGTTCATTTCTGACCTTGGATTATTGTCTGTGTAGAGTTTACACATTCTCCCTGTGTCTGTATTGGATTCTTCTGGGTGCTCTGATTTCCTCCCACAGTCCAAAGATGTGAAGATTAGGTGGATTGGCCATGCTACATTGCCCCTTAGTGCCCCAAAATGTACAGGATAATTATGTGGAGTTACAGGGATAGAGTCTGGATAAGATGCTCTTTGGAGAATCGGTACAGATTCAATGGGCTAAATAGCCTCTTTCTGCACACAGGAATTCTATGATTCTAGTGTTGATTAATTTTGATTTGATTCATTATTGTTCTATGTATTGGTATAGAGGGAAAAGTATTATTTTTTGTGCACTATATAAAGTATACCATTCATAGAGAAGGAAAGGAGAGAGTGCAGAATGTAGTGTTACAGTAATAGCTAGGGTATGGAGAAAGATCAACTTAATGCAAGGTAAGTCCATTCAAAAGTCTGACAGCAGCAGAGAAGAAGCTGCTCTTGAATCACTTGGTACATGACCTCAGACTTTTGTATCTTTTTCCCAACCGAAGAAGGTGGAAGAGAGAATGTCTGGGGTGTGTGGGGTCCTTAATTATGCTGGCTGCTCTTCTGAGACAGCAGGAAGTGTAAAAGAAGTCAATGGATGGGAGGCTGGAGTTTGAGTGATGGACTGGGCTTTGTTCACAACCCTTTTGTAGTTTCTTGCAATCTTGGGCAGAGCAGGAGGCATACCAAGCTGTGACACAATAAGAAAGAATGTTTTTTATGGTGCATTCATAAAAGTTGGTGAGAGTTGTAGCTGACTTGCCAAATTCCCTTAGTCATCTGAGAAAGTAGAGGCATTGGTGGGCTTTCTTAACTCTAGTGTTGGAATGGGGAGACCAAGACAAGTTGTTGGTGATATGGACACCTAAAAACTTGAAGCTCTCAACCATTTCTACTTTAGCTTCATTGATGTATTATCTGAAGAGGGAGAATGTGCAGGGTTATGGGGAGAAAGTGGCAAGAGATATCGGGCAAATTGCTCCTTCAGAAAGCTGTGTTTGCCTTCCATGGCTGGGACTTTCCAACCCCCACACAATATGTTTTCCAGCGGTTGAGGCAGCTGGCAGTTGGCCGTGTTGTGGGGGGTGGTGGGTGATGGTGGTGGGAGGAGTGGGGGTGGTGTCACCTTTGGAGGTACTGGAAGATTCTGCCAGTGGGAAGAACTGGAAAATCCTGGCCCATGCCTCCAGGAGTTATATGGTTATTGAAGAATTGAAAAGGCGTCGTCCATGTCTGGACAATTATTCTCTTTACAAGATTACAAACAGGATTTTCTGGCCCATCCCACCCATGGGGTTTTCTAGTCACCGAAAGCAAATCACATGACCCTAAGACATTGGAGCAGAATTAGTCCACTCGACCCATTGAGTCTGCTCCCTCATTCAATCATGGCTGATATTTTCCTCATCTCCATTCTCCTGCCTTTTCCCCGAAACCCCTGATCGCCTTATTGATGATGAACCTATCGATCTCTGTCTTAAAGACACTAAATGGCCTGGCCTCCACAGCCTTCTGTGGTAAAGAATTCCAAGATTCACTACTCTCTGGCTGAAGAAATTCCTCCTCATCTCTGTTTTAAAGGATCATTCCTTTAATCCGAGATTGTGCCCTCTGGTTCTAATTTTTCCTACTATTGGAAACATCCTCTTCATGTCCATTCTATCCAAGCCTCTCAGTATCCTATAAGTTTCGGTAAGATTCACTCCCCGCCCGATTCTTCTAAGTTCCAATGAGTACAGATCCAGCCTACTTAACCATTCCTCATATGATAAGCTCTTCATTCCAGGGATCATTCTTGTGAACCTCCTCTGGACCCTTTCCAATGCCGACACATCCTTCCTTAGATATGGGGCCAGAAACTGCTCACAATATTCCAAATGGGGCCTGACCAGAAACTTATACAACCCTGTGGCAGGTTCCCTAGTGGCCGGGTGAATAAGCCATGTAAAATTCCATTGGCTTTGGTGGGATTAGATGATCCTGCCAGTGGCCAATGGGGAGAGGGGGTGAGGGTGAGGATTGGGGGAGATAGTGTGTGGAGGAGGAGGTGGGGTTGGAAAATTCCGGCCTACAAGTCTGTGAACAAGCTGTTCTTTTTTCAAAATATCGTACGATTTGAGCTAGATAACAAGTAAGATAGCTGGTGAGCCAAGGATTAGCTTGCTAAAGTTGAGTTAACATCAAAAACTGCTGTTACTGAATTTGGATCATTGCTGATTGGATAGAAGGTCTTGGACAAGAAGATGTTCTCTCTGAACATTTTATTTGGAATTCAGTGTGCGAGTGTGTGCCTTGGCAGCACACTGTGAAGGAAGACTGTAAAATTTTAAAAGAGGTAAGTTGTTACAGGTCTGGATTACAAGTTTCACGTTAACTAGTTTCACAACTTGTCATTTTTTAAGAAAAGTTTTGCTTCAGAAAAATGAATTATTCTGAGTTTATTGAAACAAGTCTGACTAGAGTTTCTTTATTTCTGAGTCTCCTCAAAGAGAGGGTAAACAATTGTCCATTTTGGTGAGCAAATTGAACTTAAAAGTAAAGTTTATTTATTAATCACAAGTAGGCTTACTTTAACGCTGCAATGAAGTAATGGTGAAAATTCCCTTGTTGCCACACTCTGGTGCCTGTTCAGTTACATTGAGGGAGAATTTAGCATGGCCCATACACCTAACAAGCGTGTCTTTTAGTTTGCAGGGGGAAACTGGAGCACCCGGAGGAAACACATGCTGACATGACGAGAACACACAAACTCCACACAGATAGTGACCCAAGCTGGGAATCAAACCCAGATCCCTGGCACTGTGAGGCAGCATTGCTAACCACTGCACCACTCAAATATTTACACTTTCACAGTGGCTTGTGGAGTCATGGCCCTGGAGAATCTCTGCACTCCTCAAATCTCAGTGCTGTGAAAACAAACCATTTGTGATGGGAAGTCAGAACAACTGACCTGACTTATAAGAGCAGAGTGTTATGGATCAGGGCAGAAGGTCCAAAGTGCTTTATGAAGACCGCCCAAACCATAAGTATTTTACGTTGAATTTGGCTAGGATGAGCATGATATTTTCACTTCAGATATAATTCAATAACACACCAGGGAGCTTTTATCAAACAAAATTTATTTAAGAATATAGTTAACATGTATAATAAGAAAATTAGCAACAACTTTTTATCAAGTACAACAAGAAATAGAAAGAAAATAACCAAAATGATATATTAACCCTTAATTGAATATTAAAGCTGTTCTAATATGCCCAAACCTTTTCATTATCAAAACTCTTTTCACAGGTTGAATACAGAATAGATTAAAGATTGATTGGAATTGAATCTTTTTGAAGGCTGCACTTTCTTTCCAGAAGCCAAAACATTGTCCTGAGATAACCAGTAGATTTCCAAATGGAACAGAGAGACAGAGAGAGAGAAAGAGACTTCATCTTCAGCATCACTTGCTGCCCCTGCTAAAACTAAAGACTAAAGTGTAGTTCCAAAACCCTTAAACTCACTGAGGAAAAACACTGTTCAAGAACGCATGACCTTTTCTCCTAAAAAAGCAGGATTGTAAAACTAATTCCAGAGGAAATATGAACAATCCCATTTAAACTGCTTAAGAAGCAGTAAAAGGGTTCATCATGGTCAAGCCTGCAACAAAAACATCACTGAAGCTGTGAGTTAAGAACCTACTGAAACTCAGAGTTGCAGAAATCATGCTTAAAAAAAAGCCCTTTCTTAAACGAGCACTAATGTCACCAGAAATATGTAGTCAGACAGTGTACCCACTTCTTTGCACAATACCATGCCCCTAGTTGCTCAGTTAGAAGGTTGTGGGTTTGAGGTGTATGCTGAAGATTTGACCACCTGACCGAGAGATAGTTTTTTGGGCACTGTTCCTTTTCAAAAAACAGTATTACATCTCTTCCCTGCCTTGACTCATCTGCCCTCTTACCCCTGCCATTTCCAAAAATTGCAAAATCAAGGACGCTAGATTTTTGTTCAGCAAGTGGATGGCATCAAGGTGGGTTAGATAGAGTGAAGAGACGGATCAGCCCTAATCGAGTTGAATACTGGAACTGGCTCGAGGGGCTGAATGGCTGTCTCCAATTCATATGTTTTTATGCGATTAAATGGAAGTATGAATAACTGTCAAATGTATTTTTCTGCTGTGGATTTCATTTCCTTTACCTTGGGGTTATTACTCTTTGATCAGTGTATTTGATACAACCTCCTTGGTAATTGGATATTGTCTACAAAAGGAAGCTGCAGTGATCTGGGAGCTGAGTTAAAATCCATGACAAATGGAAGGTTCACCAGGATTAATTAAAATATAAAAATGTAAATGGGTGATGGCTAAATTAGTGGCAGTTGAATATTCAGTGGCTGGTTTTCTCATCAAGGTTGGAGAGTTTTTTTTTTGTCTTTTGCGAGCACCTGCACAACTGATGTTGACTTCCAACCTAAAAACCTCAGCGTTTACTCAGGTCAGGGCTGACGTGATCCATTTTTAATTGATTATCCCAACCTCAGGCTTTTGTGTGATACCATAAATCATAGACTCAGGTTGTAGCTGGCTTTGTGAGACCTGTTCATCAGAAGTTAATGATAGCGATATGGGCCTTGGAATCACTGACTGGTGCAGTAGAGAAGGCCCTTTGGCCCATCATGCCCGTATTGGCTCTGCAAAAGGACTATCCAATTCATTCAGTTCTCTCCACTCTTTCCACATTGAAATTCCTCATGTATTTTCCTTTTACTACAATTCAAATGTACACTATTGGCTATAAAATGGGCTCTCTCTTTGCTCCTACTCTCGCCCTGCTCCTGCTGTCTCTGTGCTCCTGCTCCCCCTCCCGCTCCTGCCCTCCCCCTGCTCTGCCCTACTCCTGCTCTTTCCTTGCTTTCTCTGTGCTCCTGCTCTCCCTCTGCTCCTGCTCTCCTCCTGCTTCTCTGTGCTCCTGCTGTCTCCATGTTCCCGCTCTCCCTCTCTGTTTCCCCTCTCTTTCTCTCTCCCTGTACTCCTGCTTGCTTCTTCAGAAGGAACTCTTCAAAATGCAATGAAAATACAATAACATTTACTCCAATTGATAAGTCAAAGAAAGGGTTTAATAAAGAAACATCATTGTTCCAAACTTGGGGCCTCACCTTGGGCCACTCCAAGCTTCCCACAATTCTACCTAGTTCCATATTTATTGTGAATCAGCTGGTTAGCTGACTATTACATCACTCTGTATTTGGTTCCAGGTTTTACTGGATGAACTGACTCTAACATCTTGTTCCCATTGGTCACACTACATATTATACAAAGTTGTCGCTGGTTACATTCTAACACTGCTCTCTCATGCTCCTGCTCTCTCTGCGTTCCCGCTCTCTCTATCTCTCTATCTGTACTCCTTCTCTTTCTGTCAGTGCTTCTCTCTCTCTCTCTCTCTCTCTCTGTGCACCTGTTCTCTCTCTGTGCTTCCGCTCTTTCTGTCTGTACTTCTCTCTCTCTCTCCCTCTCTCTCTGTGCTCCTTCTGTCTGCAGGTTTGAGTTTTCTCTCCCTTGCTATTGCCCTCCCCCTTCTCTGCTAGTACTATCTTCATGTTCCACTCTCCCTGGGCCCACGTTAAGGGTGCAGTGAGAGGCAGATACTGTAATCTCTATCTGTAAGGAAATGCCTGTTTTCTTAAAAAAAAACATTGTTAAAACACTTTATTCTTCCACTGAATGTGATCTTCTCTAATTAGGCCATCCCTAACTGTTCTGTCTTTTTGAACCACTGCAGTCTATGGGGTGTAGGTACACGCACAGTGCTGTTAGGGAGGGAATTCCAGAATTTTGATCTAACAACAGTGAAGGAATGGCGATATATTTCCAAGCTGGGGGTCTTAATGACTTTTGAGGAAGCTTCCAGGTGTTGGTTCCCATGTATCTGCTGCACTAGTCCTTCTAGATGGTAATGAGTTTGGAAGGTATTGCCCAAGGAGCCTTGGTGAGTTGTTTCTGTTCTCTCTCTGTGTTGACGGTTCACACAGCAACTACAGTGCATCAGTGGTAGAGGGAGTGAATGTTTGTTGATAGGCTGCCAATTAAGCAAGATGTTTTGCCAGGAGAGTGTTGAGCTTCTTGAGTGTTGTTGGAGCTGCACCCACCCAGGCAAGTGAAGAGTATTCCATCACACGCCTCGACCTTTTTGATGGTGGACAAAATTTGGAGAGTCAGGAAGTGAGTTACTTGCCACAATATTTCTAATCTCTGACCTGCTCTTGTAGCCATGATGTAGAGATGCCAGTGTTAGACTGGGTAAACACAGTAAGAGGTCTGACAACACCAGGTTTAAGGCCAACCGGTTTATTTGAAAGTAAACTCACAAGCTTTCGAGGTGTTTCGATCTCTTCGTCATGTGAATGAGGTGTTCTGGTGTCAGACAGCACATATGACAGCAAACAACAAACTCTGATAAACAGTCAATGTGATGATGATCAGATAAATTGCTTGTGTGACATTAATTATGGAATAAAAATTTACCAGGATAGTGGGAAGAACTCTCCGTCTTTCTTTGACGCTACCATGGGGTTTTACTATATCCACCTGAAAGAAAAGACGGGGCCCTGGTTTAATGTCTCGTCTGAAAGATGGCACTTTTGACAGTGCAGCACTCCCTCAGTACTGCGTGTAAACGTCAATCTTAGATTTCTATGTTCAAGCCATTGGTGTAGGAGTTGAAGCAAAAACCTTATCATTCAGAGACAAGAGGGCCATCAATTGGACTATAGTATTAACCCTTAACTTCAGATTAATATCCAACAGGTTTATTTGGAGTCACAAGGTTTCAGACCTCCAAAAACTGATGATTCCAAAAGAACCTGTTGGACTTTAACCTGATGTTGTGAGACGTCTCACTGTGCCCACTTCAATCCAATGCCAGCATCTCCACACCACAATCCTTAATGGCCCTTAGATTCTAACCTACAACTAACTCCTGGGGTTCTATTAGATAGGAACAACTCAAACCTCTTGATTAAATTCTAGTCCATAGCGTAGTCCTGGGTGTCGGCTATTCATTTTGGAATTACATTTTATTTGTTGAAAATATTTAATCAACATAGATGCTATAAGATGTTCTAAATTAATTTTCACAGCTTGTTTGGGAGGTGTCAAGGAGTGTGACTATTTACAATAACCTCACAAAGAGGATTGATGTTACTGGGTCACTGTGTGATGTCCGCATTGATTTTGAGATTGTCAAAGTGAATGAGCTGTGAGATATCACTGCCCAGGTTCTGAGATAGCAAATATATTTTGTTGCACATTTAAAGATGCACGCAGTAGACACTTTCTTTGGCCAATTGTAATGACTTCAATCAGGCCATTGAAGTTGGCCTATTGGAGTATGAGCTCTCTGTCTAAGGATCAAATTGATAGGCTAATTGGGGAGTCTTTGCCTGACACTTAACCGGGAGTGTCAGTTCCTCTGGCGCTCCCGGATGGTAGACTGCTGACTGCGAGCACTCAGTATACTGCTGTTAGAGTTTGTAAATTAGGGGGCTTTGGTGAAGGGTCTTCAATCTCTGCAGATATATTACACCAATGGAGGGTCTATCTGGGGAATGCAATTTCATCAGAACCTTTATATGATTCCTTGCAATGTCACTGAGGGATCATTGTAATGTGCAATATTGGTGCATGTTACAAGATTAGGCTTGTATCTTGAGTTTTTTTTCTGAGTGCTTTAGTGTTGCTAATGTCTGTAAGCTTTATGATAGCCTTATACTGAGCTCAGTCCCCAGTATGTCAGCTTTACAATAATCAGGGCGAAAGGCAGTGGAATATAATGATCTGCTAATGTGTTAATGAATTGGATTTTTGTGCCCTCTAACTTGTCCCCATCTGCTCATCTAGTCTTCTCCGGGGCAGAGCGAGAATATGTTCAAAAAGACAAGAGTTGTAAAGCTGCTTTGCAAACTACTGAGTCAACATACAATGCAATTATAAACAGGCTCAATTCGGTCATACAACTTGTCTTTGCATAACAATGCACAAATAATCCCCCAGTCTGTGCTCCCCACATCACTACATAGTCAACTAAACTCAATTAACAGTTATCTGCTTTATCCTTCTGCGCCCTGCCAAAGCTAGCACTCATAAATTCCTGATTATAGACTCATCTGACCTTGTGTCTCTGTGTCTCTGTGTCTCTGTCTGGTTCTAGTCAGTAGGAAAAGACTGCCAGACCACTCCTGAAGGTCCCAGACCAGACGTAAAGAGGGGTGGAGATGATATTTCTCCTTGTTTGTGATAAATAAATTAAATAAAAGAATCTGGCAAAGAAAGTCAGCTGCAGACACTTCACATTAACGCTGATTGCAATTTGGAACAAATACTACTGAATTTTAAATCCAATTATTGAGTCTATATTTTGTTGTAATATGCCTTTAAGGGATGGCAGCATGACGTCACTAGAAGGAGAATCTGTCATGTGATTCAGTCTTGGTTTCACTTTTGCTTCGAACAGAGCACATGCGCACAGCCATTTTGATGCCTTTGAGTTTTCTACATGCATAAAACTCTTCCCCTGTGCCTAGTCTCCCAGGCTATTGACAGTGAGGGCTTCAGCGATTGTAATTGTAGACCATTTTGTCCTTATACCATCATAAGACATAGAAGCAGAATTAGGCTGCTCGGCCCATCAAGTCTGTCATTCAATCATGGCTGATTTTTTATTCCCATTCTCTTGCTTTTCCCCATATCACCTGATCCCCTTATTAATGAAGAACTTATCTTTCTCTGTCTTAGAGACATTCAACGACCTGGTCTCCACAATCTTCTGTGGCAAAGAGTTCCAAGATTCACTACTGTCTGGCTTATCAGAATGTGCCTAGCATCTCCCTGTGTGTCATATTAAAATGTAGACAGGTCATCGTACTGGAATCTTTGAGACCTGATATTTTGCAGCATCTTCATCGCTCATGCATGGACGTAGCTGGGATGAGAAGACCCACTGGAGAGACAGTCTATTGTGCAGGTATGGACAATGACATTGAAGTCATCATCAAAAGTACAAGATAAGCATGTGCCAAGTCGACACAAAGCATCATTGCTTATACATGAAGATCCTGCCTACCCCGGCCCCATCTCAACCATGTGCATGTCACTGACTTAGTTGTCATCTTCAACTTTACCAAGTACCCCATTATTCGACGATTCCACAATACATCAAGTGCAAATTCTATTCCACTTTTTAAGAAGAAGGGAGAGAGAACACAGGCAGGCCTGTTAGTGTTACATCAGTAGATGGGAATATGCTGGAATCTATTATGAAAAATATGATAAATGGATGCTCAGACCTGATTGAGTATTTCCAACATGGAGTTACAGATGGGATATCACACTTGCTATTCTCATTTATTTGGTGTGGGTGCAGAGATCATGATGGTTAATGGTCTGCAATCTATTGATAAGCTATTTCAAAACGTGTGAGAAGTCGAATATCAATCACATGATTTCTTCCCTTCATTACCCGAGATCAAACAATCTAGCTGATTGGATGATTCACACAGTGAAATCCCCCCAATTCTCAAATGTATATAAATGAAGCAAAATCGACATGTTTCAATGTTACACCTAAGAAGTCTCACAACACCAGGTTAAAGTCCAACAGGTTTATTTGGAATCATGAGCTTTTAGAATCTGCTCTTTCAAGTGAGTAGAGGTTAGTTCATAAGCACAGCATTTATAGGCAAAGACACAAATGCAAGATAATTATAGATTGGAATGTGAAGAATGGTTGGAATGCAAGTCCTTGCAGGTAATCAAATCTTTACAATTACAGACAGTGCGAATGGAAAGATGGATAATCACAGGTTAAGGAGGTGTGAATTGTTTCGGGCCAGGATAATTGGTAGGATTTTGCAAACCCAGGCAGTATGATGGGGGATACAGATAGTGTGACATGAATCCAAAGTCCTTGTTGAGGCCATCCTCTTGTCTGTGGAATTTGGTTATCAGGTTTTGCTCGGTGATCCTGCATTGTCGTGTGTATTGACGTCGCCTTGGAGAACACTTACCCGAAAATCAGAGACTGAATGCCTTGACTGAATGGGAACATTCCAATGTTACATCTGATAATGACTCCTTTGAGTGCAAATGTTCCAAAATCCAATGATGCCGTTTTATGCAAGCCGCAATGATGAACTGTAACTGAGGACAAGTCAGATCCATTCTGACTCTTCAACGACCGTACAGTTCTATTGCATCCAGGGCAACATCTCGAATATAATCAGATTACCATGAGTAATTAATGGAACATCCAGACAAGATTGTCATTATAAGATCTAGATGATCAGCAGACAGATTACCTTCACTCTTTACGAGACTCATAGATTCATCAATTCTATGCACTTTTTTTTTATTCATACGTGAAGCATGACTGCCGCTGGCTGGTCAGCATTTATTGTCCATCCATAGTTGCCCTTGGAGGGCAGTTGAGAGTCAACCACTTTGCTGTGGTTCTGGAGTCACATGTAGACCAGACAGGTAAGAATGGCAGATTTCCTTCCCTAAAGGACAGTAGTGAAACAAATGGGTTTTTCCAACAATCAACATTGGTTTCATGATGATCAGTAGATTCTTAATTCCAGATTTTTTTTTATTGAATTCAAATTCCACCACCTGCCATGGCAGGATTTGAACCTGGGTTCCCAGGACATTAGCTGAGTTTTTGGATTAATACTCAAGTGATAATACCACTAGCCCATTGCCTTTCTCCTCCTGTCTTCCTGGTAACTAAACATGAAAATGTGTTGTAAATAGTTATGCTTCTTTGGAAGGAGAGAACACATCTTTAAGAAGAAAAGAGAATGTTGGTACTTTGCCTTTAAGAGCTAGCAGCATGATATCACTAAAAAGGAAATGTGTCATGTGATCTAGTCTTAATTTTACTTTTGCTTTGAGAACAGCACTTTATTTTATTCATTTGTGGGACATGGACACCACTGGCTGGTTCTAGAGCCACATATCGGCCAGACCAGGTCAGGATGGTAGATTTCCTTCCCTATAAGACGTTAATGAATCAAATGACAATCAACAATGGTTTCATAGTCATCAGTAGATTCTTAATTAAAGATTTTTTTCAAAATTGAATTCAAATTCCACCATCTGCTATGGTGGGATTCAAACAGAGGTCCCCAGAACACTGGCTGAGTTCCTTGGTTAATAGCTCAGCAATAACACCGCTAGGCCCAGGTACCACAACCACAATTAATAAAAGCAAACTGATCAAAGCCAGGCTGCTAATGGCAGCAGGACAAGAAGATGCCCTTAAATGGCTAAGCTATTAGCCATTATTTAGGACAATAACCTAAATAACCAATAGCCAATATTAAATCCCTGAAAAATGACACGCAAGGAGTGTCTAAGGAGGAAGATACACAACAACAGGAAGAATCCAGATGAACCAAGTAGGAAAATCTCAGTCAAGATCAGTCCTTGGTGGCAATTAGTCATCTCAGAATTGACCACCCGAGGGGTAACTGTATGACTGAATTGAAACTGTTTAAAATTCTCAATAAAAGTGTTGGGTTTAGTGTGTGATTCTGTCAATCATACTTCTTCATATCTGAACTTAGGAGATTCCATACCAAGCTGTGATGTAACTATACGCTTAATTATTATTGTCGAATGAAGAGATGTGCTGTAAGGAAATGCAGGTAGGCATGGAAATAGTTAATACACCAGTGAGCTTTGAGGCTGTGTAGTAATGGGATACACGTGCATGGGATACATTTGTTCCATAAATACCGTTTGTAGATCTTAATCCTGCTATGGATCCGATGGTGTGATCCATAAACAGTTAAACTGCTGAGTAAGAAACTTCCACATCTCAATCCTACTCCTGTGATTTCAATGATTGCTGGTCTCATCTGTGCTTTGCTTCCATCTTAAATGGCAAGATGACATCTTTTTCATTAGAGTTACATATTTTACACAGCTGTTGGGCGCCTGGTCGTGACAGACTACAACTGTTCTCACTGAATCTCATTGCGTTCAACAAGAAAACAGGAACTGTGGAGAATAAACAAATTAATTTACTGTCTACACCCACTCCAGTGACATGCTTCTTCGATATAAATATATATGGCAACATGAACAGACACACTTGCAAATCCCCCATGTTGTGGCTCATAGTGAGTCACACGGTACATGATTAGTGACTTGGAGAGTGCGGAGTAAGGTGTGACAGGAAGTAAGTGTGACAGGACATGTGACAGACAGGGCGAAAATAGATAAGTGTGAACAGAAATAAGTATGACAGAATGTAAGTGTGACAGGGAGTACACGCAATACACAAACCTTTGATGGATAACCCTTTGATTTTCTTTACATGGTAGTACATTGATTTCTTGTGATAGAGTACAGAGCAAATTAAGGCCAAGTCGGTGAGTTGGAGAGGGGGTGAGAGGGAAAATATTGGGGTGGGGCTTTGGCAAGGTTAGGGTACAGATATAATTGGACTTGGGTTCTAGCTTTCTAGACAGCAGAACAGACCAGTAAGGACGTTTCAGGCCAGGACAGGTGTGGGGGATGCGAGGGGAGACTTGCAAACAGTGAAGTGAGGGAGGTTAGTTTGGGATTAGGAGAGTTAAAAGAAAGAGTTGCATTTATAAAGAATCTTTCATAACCTCAGGATGCTCCACGCACTTTACATTCCAAGGAAGTACTTTTTGAAGTGTAGTTTAAGTTTAATTATTAGTGTCACAAGTAGACTTGCATTAGCACTGCAATGAAGTTACTATAAATATCACCAAGTTGCTACAATCCAATGCCTGTTCGGGTACATTGAGGGAGAATTTAGCACAGGCAAATTTAGCACGGGCAATGCATCTAGCATGTTTGTCGGACTGTGAGAGGAAGACCTGCAGGAAACCCACAAAGACATGGGAGAACATGCAGACTCCATACAGTGACCCAAACCAGCAGTCAAACCTTGGGTATGCCATCACTCCACCACTCAGTTCACTATTCCAGTTCAACTTTAACGTTAAACTTTAACACAACTTGATTTACCATTTTTTATATTACAGTACAGGGGCATAGTGGTTAACACTGCTGCCTTACAATGATGGGTTTGATTCCTGGTTTGGTTCACTGTATGGAGTCTGCATGTTCTCCATGTCTTTGTGGGTTTCCTGCACATTAGAGGGTAGCTAATGTCTCTCTGATATTCAAAAAGGAGAAAGAAAATGGAATTATAGTCCAGCAAGCTTAATATCGGTAGTGGGGAAAATTCTCAAATCCATTATCAAGGGCTTTATAGCGGAGCATTTAGAGATCAGTGGTAGGATCAGATAGAATCAGCATGGGTTTATAAAGGGGAAATCATGCCTGACAAATCATTTGGAATTCTTTGAAGATGTAATGAGTAGAGTTGACAAAGAGGGAACCAGTCAATGTGATATACTTGGACTTTCAGAAAGTGTTTGACAAAGTCCCGCTCAAGAGATTGCCATGCAAGATTAAAGTGCATAGGACTGAGGGAAATTATTGAGTTGGATTAAAAACTGGTTTGCAGAAAGGAAGCAAAGAATAGGAATTAATAGGTCCTTTCAAATTGATAAGCAATAATGGTGTACTACAGGGATCGGTGCTGGGACCCCAGTTATTCTCAATATATATTAATGAGGGAACAAAATGTAACACCTCAAAGTTTACAGATGGGTGAATTGTGATGAGGTTGCAGAGATCTTTCAGAATGATGTTGCCAGGTTGGGTAAGTAGAACACCAATGGCATGCAGTATGATTTGGATAAGTGTGAAGTTATTCACTTTGGAAGTAAAAACAAGAAGCAGATTACTACCTGAATGGCTGTAAATTGGGAGAGGGGAGTGTGCAGAGGGACCTGGATGTCCTTGTGCACCAGTCACTATTGTCAAGTGTGCGGGTGCAGCAGGTGGTAAGGAAGGCAAATTGCGTGTTAACCTTCATTGCAAAAGGTTTCTGGTACAGGAATAGGGATGTGTTGCTTCAATTATACGGGGCCTTGGTGAGTCCACTCATCAAATATTGTGTGCAGTTTTGGTCTCCTTTTCTCAGGAAGAATGTTCATGCTCTTGAGGGAGTGCAGTGAAGTTTTACCAAGCTGATTCCAGGGATGGCAGGATTGCTGTATGAGGAGAGATTGAGAAGGTTAGGATTGTTTTCACTGGAGTTCAGACAAATGTGGGGGGAGATCTCATAGAGTCTTATAAAATTCTAATAGGTCTGGACAGGATAGATGCAGGGAGGATGGTCCTGAAGGTGGGGGAGTCCAGAACCAGTGGTCACAGCCTGAGGATTCAGCATAGACTTTTAGGACGGAGCTGAGGAGACATTTCTTCACTCTGGGAATCCTGCATGTTGATCGATACATGAACTATACCACAGCTCTGGGCAAATAACAATAATTAGGAGTGGCCAACGCAAGTTTATTTGTTAGCGAATTGAAATGTCAATCACAATAGACTCTTTTTAATTAAACTATTTTCTCTCACTCAATAAAGCAGGAGAAGAACCACACCACAGACTGAACAAATATTTAGAAGCACTCTCTCTCATCACTAAATTGCAACTTGAATGGAAGAGTAGCTGTTTCCTGCAAGTAGGGTACATGTAGGAAAGTGACGGAAACTAGAAGAGTGAAGAAGATACTGATGGGGTAGCTGGGGACAAAAGATCACAATATCATAAGACCATAAAACATAGGAACAGAATTAGACCAGTCAGCCCGTTGAGTCTGCTCTGCCATTCAATCACTGCTGTGTTTATCTCATCCCCATTCTCCTGTCTTTTCCCCATAACTCCTAATCCCTTTATTAATTAAGAACCTGTCTCTATCTGTCTTAAAGACATTCAATGACTTGGCCTTCACAGCCTTCTGCGGCAAAGAGATTCACCACTCTCTGGCTGAAGAAATCCCTCCTTATCTCTGTTTAAAGGATTGTCTCTTTAACCTGAGGTTGTGCTCTCTGGTTCTAGTTTTTCCCACCAGTGGAAACATCCACTTTCACTTTATCCAGGCCTCGCAGTGTCCTGTAAGTTTCCTGTAAGAAGTCTCACAACATCAAGTTCCAGTCCAACAGGTTTATTTGGAATCATAACTTTTGGAGCGTTGCTCTTTCATCAGATGAGTCTGAAGGAGCAGTGCTCCAAAAGTTCGTGATTCCAAATAAACCTGCTGGATTTTAACCTGGTGTTGTGAGATTTCTTACTGTGCCCACCCCAGTCCAATGCAAGCATTTCCATGTCATGGACAGAAAAGAGATAGACACAAGGCAGAGATGCAATGCTAGACACAGATACAGACACTGTGAGACAGGGAAAATGGGAAATAGAGGTCTAGATAGACAGAGAAGAAAAGAAACACATGTTTAATGGGGAGCATTCTTAACTCTGAGTGAGAAAGTTGTGAATTCAAATTCCACTCCAGAGACTTGAGCATAAAATTGAGGCCAACATTTCAGTGCAGTACTAATTGTGATTTGGCATGATTTGAATTATTATTGTTATTCGTATTGAGTTACAGTGTAAAGTATTGTTTCTTGCACGCTATACAGACAAAGTATACTATTCATAGAGTACATAGGGGAGAAGAAAAGGAATGGATGAAGAATGTAGTGTTACAGTCATAGTTAGGGTGTAGAGAAAGATCAGCTTAAATAAAGTAGGTCCATTCAAAAGTCTGATAGCAGCAGGGAAGAAGCTGTTTTTGATCTGGTTGGTAAGTGATTTAGACTTTTGTATCATTTTCCCAATTGAGGAAGGTGGAAGAGAGAATGTCTGGGGTGCGTGGGTTTCTTGATTATGTTGGCTGCTTTTCTGAGGCAGCGAGAATTGTAGACAGAGTCAATGGCTGGAAGGCTGGCTTGAGTGATGGACTGGGCTATGTTCACAACCCTTTGTAATTTCTTGTGGTCTTGGTCATACCAACTGTGATTCATCTAGAAAAGATGCTTTCAATGGTGTATCTATAAAGATTGTTAAGTGTTGTAGTCAAATTTCCTTAGCCTCCTGAGAAAGTAGAGATGTTGGTAGACTTCCTATGGGATGTTGCATTGTTGCATGTGCTGTCTTTGGATAAGATGCTAAACTAAATCCCTGTCTGCTTTCAATGAGACATAAAAGATCCCATTGATTTGAAGAAGGGCAGGGCACTTCTCCCTTTTGTTCTGGCCAATCCCTCCACCAGCATCAATAGATTATCCAGCCATCATCATGTAGCAGTCTCTGGCAGCTTGCTGAATGTAAATTGGCTGCAACATTTCCTGTAACAGTCCTGCACATCAAAAGTAATTACTACAGTGCAGTAGGAGGCCATTCAGCCCATCAAGTCTGCACTCTTTGGCAGAGTATCTTACCCAGGCCTTCTTGTCTACCCTAGCTCCGTAACCCAACAAATTCACCATGGCTGATCCATCTAACCTATACACCTTGAGACACTAAGGGGCAATTTACCATGGCCAATCCACCTAATTTATGCAGATCTTTGGACTGTTCATATCATTGGCAATGAAGCATTTTCATACATCCTGAAATTGCAAAAGGCAATTTATAAATGTAAGTCATTTAATCTTTTTTTTAAAATGGAGACACCATAACTTATAGTCAGGGACAGAAAGAGCGAGGCAGATACAAATAGAAGGTGAATTATAGACAAAGAATGAATTAGAGATCGATGGAGATCGAGAAGGAAAAAACAGAATCTGTGTTATAAGCAAGTGAAAGACTGTTATATTGTTAATCAGAATTGTTTCAATAAACAGTAATTAAAACAATAGGAAGCTAATAGAAAATTTTTAAAAATGATGTTTTAGGTTGTTGACATTGATGTGGAAGTTAAAGACTCTTTGACCCACTGTGACCCTTTGAGCAAAAAAGGTAAGTAAAAGATTTGTTTTCATATAGTCTTTCTTGACCTCAAGATGTCTGAACTGGATTTGTGGTCAATGACGTACTTTGAAGTGGACTCCAAATAGCAAGCAGGCAACCAATTTGTGCACAGTAAGATTCCATAACCTGCCATGTGATAATGTTCAGACAATTTGTTTTTTTCAAGTGATTTTGGTCAAGGGATAAATATTGGCCAGGACAAGAGGGAGAAAAGGGGATTGACCATGGTAAATCTCCCTTTAGTGTCCCAAAGAGTGCAGGTTAAATGGTTTAGCCGTGGGAAAGAGCTGGGGTTACGGGGCTAGGGTAGACGAGAGGGCTTGGGCAAGATGCTGCGACAGAGAGTTGATGGGTTATTGTCCCCGTCTGTTCTGTAGGGATTCTATGATTCTATTTCAACTCCTCTGTCCTTCCTCAAATCGGCAAAGACAAATTAAGGACAGGTAAATTATACAGGGTGTGATTAGATATTCTGCCCAGGCTGGCTGAGATCTCTGACATAATGTTGATTAAGGAGACAGTTACAGGCTGTACCATTAAGGTAGTAAAGATGTAAGAATATCTCAGTTGAGATTAATTGGACTCAAGAGGCTTCTCCTTCTGAGCAGTTTGTGTGATCTTGTAACTACCACACCATGGAGCATAACTGCAGGCACTTGTGATGGAAATAGATTGTGAGAAATGAAGATGATTAGTATGATAAATGCACAGGGGTTAATTTTCCAATGATTCAGTGTCTAACAAAACACTGGTCACATCTGCACAAAGCTTGTACTCACTTGCCCTAAATGAGGAACAGAAGACCACATAATAGAGTAAGCTAGTATATTTTACATTAATATAGCACTGACCATCGCTTGATGTTCTACAGGAGGATAATACAATTTGGAGGAGACAAGAGTTATGTTTATCGAGGATTAATTAGCAATGATTTATCTATGAACCACAACCACTGGACATGCTGAGTTAAATTTAGTCTTGGGATATTGCAAAGCCAGCATTTATTGCCCAATTTTGAAAAAAAAACATTTGTGGGACATGGCCATCGCTGGCTAGCCAGCATTTATTGCCCATTCTTAATTGCCTGAGGATAGTTGAGAGTCAACCACCTTTCTGTGGTTCTAGAATGACATGTAGGGAAGATAAGGATGGCACAAGTGCAAGGTGATCCCAGAGTAGAATGGCCCCAGCGTAGGATGGTCCAAGTGTAGGGTTATCCCAGTGTAGAATGGTCCCAGTGTAAGATGGTCCCAGCATAAGGTGGTCCCAGTGTAGGAAAAATCCCAGTATGGAAGGTCGCAGTATAGGAAGATCCCAGTGTAGGAATGTCCCAGTGTAGTTCGATCCCAGTGTAAGATAGTCCCATGGTAGGATAGTCTCAGTGTAGAAAGATCCCAGTATAGGATGGTCCCAGTGTAAGATTGTCCCAATGAAGGATGGTTCCGAATGCAGCATGGTCCAGTGTAGGAAGATCCCAGTATGGGAAAGTCCCAGTATAGGGTGATCTCAGTGTAGGATGGCATAAGATTTTACTTGTAGCCTCATTAAAATGAACAGATTTGAAACTCTTCTGTTTTTACACTGGTTCGGAAGATTTGAATTTTTGTTGGGTAAAATCACCTGCCCAAATTGGGAATTAGAGTTTAATGGTGTGTAAATGTTTGTCTGCCATGCAGACTCGGGAGGTACAAACTTGAAGGTTGCAATTACAGCCTAACAAGTTTACTTTGGCAGTTCCCATTATAAATGTTGACAGAGAAATTCATAAGTGGAGCCTGTGATAATGTAAGGTTTTTAATATGGATATATTTGGAATGTTGGTGTTAAACTGGCTCACAGGGCATTTAGCGTTACCCAACTACACAGAAGAACACAGCGCGACTTTGCACCGAGTTCAGGATTGGCTTTTCGTCAGCATCAAACCTAAATAAAAAATGAAATGAGGAAGATGAAAGGAAAATTGTACATACAACCAAATTACTTTCTGAGTAAACAGCCTTGAAAGAACATAGAACATAGAACATTACAGCGCAGAATAGGCCCTTCGGCCTTCGATGTTGTGCCGACCATTATAAAAAGCAATGACCCTCCAAACTAAACCATTCCCTTCTCTTCCATAAACTTATCAACTAACCTCTTAAACGCCACCAAACTTGGCGCATCTACAACTGCTGCAGGCAGGGCATTCCACTCCCTAACCACCCTCTGGGTAAAGAACCTACCTCTGATATCCGTCCTATAACTATCACCCCTTAATTTAAAGCTGTGTCCCCTCGTGCTAGCTTTCTCCATCCTAGGAAAAAGGCTATCACTGTCCACCCTATCTAAACCTCTAATCATCTTATATGTTTCGATAAGGTCTCCTCTTAGCCGCCTCCTTTCTAACGAAAACAACCTCAAATCCCTCAGCCTCTCTTCATAAGACCTGCCCTCCATACCAGGCAACATCCTGGTAAACCTCCTCTGTACCCTCTCCAATGCCTCCACATCTTTCTTATAATGTGGGGACCAGAACTGCACACAATACTCCAAGTGCGGCCGCACTAGAGTTTTGTACAGTTGCAACATGACGTTGCGGCTCCGAAATTCAATCCCCCTACCAATAAAAGCTAAGACTCCATATGCCTTCTTAACAACCTTATCGACTTGACTGCCTACTTTCAGGGATCTATGCACAAATACACCAAGATCCCTCTGTTCATCAACACTATTAAGAATCCTACCATTAGCCCTATACTCTACACATTTATTATTCCTGCCAAAGTGCATTACCTCACACTTTTCCACATTAAACTCCATTTGCCACCTCTGGCCCAGCTCTGCAACTTGTCCAAGTCTCTCTGCAAACTATAACACCCCTCTTCACTATCTACCACTCCACCGACTTTAGTGTCATCTGCAAATTTACTAATCCATCCTTCAATACCCTCATCCAGATCATTTATAAAAATTACAAACAGCAGGGGCCCCAAAACAGACCCCTGAGGTACACCACTTGTCACCGAACTCCACGATGAATATCTCCCATCAACCACCACCCTCTGTCTTCTATCTGCTAGCCAATTCCTAACCCAATTAGCTAAATCACCCTCTATCCCATACATCTGCATTTTCTGCAGAAGCCTTCCATGGGCCACCTTATCGAACGCCTTACTAAAGTCCATATATACCACATCAACCGCCTTACCCCCATCCACCTCTTTAGTCACTTTTTCAAAAAACTCAATGAGGTTAGTAAGGCACGACCTACCCTTCACAAAACCATGCTGACTATCCCCAATCAATTCATTTCTCTCTAAATAACTATAAATCCTATCCCTAATAATTCTCTCCAATACTTTGCCCACAACAGAAGTAAGACTCACTGGCCTATAATTCCCTGGAAGGTCTCTCTTCCCCTTCTTGAACAATGGGACCACATTCGCTATCCTCCAGTCTTCCGGAACCATACCCATAACCAACGACGACCTGAAGATCAGAGCCAGAGGCTCTGCAATCGCCTCTCTTGCCTCCCAGAGAATCCTAGGGTAAATCCCGTCCGGCCCAGGGGACTTATCCAACTTCAAACCCTCCAGAATATCTAGCATATCCTCCCTATCTACTTCAATAAGTAGAAAGGAGCTGGTTTTTCATAGAATCGTAGAAACTCTATAGTGCAGAAGGAGGTCGTTCGGCCCATTGGGTCTGCGCTGGCAACAATCCCAGCCATGCCCTATCTCCGTCACCCCACAGGTTTGTCCACTGATCCTTCTAACTTATGCAACCCAGAACACTAAGGGACAATTTATCACAACCAATCCACCTACTTTTTTGAACACTAAGGGGCAATTTAGCATGGCTAATCCCCCTAATCCAGGCATCTTTGGATGTAAAGGGCAATTTAGTGTGGCTAATCCATCTGACCCATACACCTTTGGACACTAAGAGCAAGTTACCAAAGCTAATCCACCAGATCCTGACATCTTTGGATACTAAGGGTTAATTTACCATGTCTAGTCTACCTAACCTATGCAACTTGGAACAGTAAAGAGCAATTCAGCATGGCTTTAACTTGGACATCTTTGGATTGTGTTTGAAAACCGGAGCACCCGGAGGAAACCCATGCAGACATCGGGAGAATGTGCAGACTCCACACTGACATTGACCCAAGCTGGGGACTGAACCCAAGTCCCTGGAGCTGTAAGATAGCCGTGCTAAGCACTGTGCCACCCAGCCACCCATTTTGGGATCATGTTGCTGTTTATCAGCTGAAGTGTTCATCCTCATTTTCAAATTTCTCCATCATCCTGTACCCACTCTGTTCTTGTAACCTCTTCCTGACTCTACATCCCTCCTGGTGACCCTTCAACTCTCCCCTCTTGAGCACCCTGCCCTTAAAAAGGGGAAAATGTTGGACTCAGTGTTAGTGTCACTGGAGGAATAATCCATCAGCACAGGATGATGCTCTGAGGACATAGATTCAAATCCCACTG
Organism: Sphyrna mokarran; assembly: GCA_024679065.1. Classification (NCBI taxonomy): domain Eukaryota; kingdom Metazoa; phylum Chordata; class Chondrichthyes; order Carcharhiniformes; family Carcharhinidae; genus Sphyrna; species Sphyrna mokarran. The sequence goes on along the minus strand of JAGIQG010000023.1, from coordinate 5,557,588 downwards.
CGGGAGCTGATGGCAGTTAAATTCCATTGATAAGTCTGGAACTATTAATAATGGTGGCCATTGCTGTTGTGAAAACTCATGTGGCTCACCAAGGAAATCTACCAGATTTAACTGGTCTGGTCACATGTGACTCCAGACCACTCATTTGTAATAACCCTCTGATATTGCTTGGCAAGTTACAGAGTCATAGATAGAGTCATACAGCAATACAGCACTGAATCAGGCCCTTCAGCCCAACTCAAGTTATTAGAATTAGCTTAAATGGTATTACGCTCCTTTTGCATGTGAGAGGTGCTGGGATCAACATCCATACTTTCCACTTTGATTTGAGGGTGGCACATGGAACAGTTGTTAGCATTGCTGCCTCACAGCGCCATGGACCCAGGTTTAATTCTAGCCTCGCATCACTATCTGTGTGGAGTTTGCACTTCCTTCCTGTGTCTGCATGGGTTTCCTCCGGGTGCTGCGGTCTCCTCTTGCGCTCCGAAGATGTGTGGGTTAGGTTGATTGGCCATGCTATATTGAACCGAGTGTCAAGGAGATTAGCAAGGTAAGTGTGTGGGATTATGGGAATAGGACCTGGGTAGGATTGTGGTCAATATAGACTAGATGGGCTGACTGGCCTTCTTTGGGATTCCATGGTCCACACTAAGCAATTTATGCAGAGAAAATATGTGGGGTTATGGGGGAAAAGCTGAAGCACCCGGAAGAAACAACCACAGACACAGGGAGAAATGCAGACTCTATACTGACAGTGACCCAAGCTGGAAGTCGAACCTGAACCCCTGGCGCCGTGAGGCAGCAGTACCAACCACTGTGCCATATCTGTGGTGAGAAAAACAGCTAACATTTTCAGTCGAATAGCAGGGTCAATTTGGACTAGAAACATTAACTCTGTTCCTCTTTCCTCAGATGCTGCCAGACCTGCTGAGTTTTTTATTTCAGATTACAAGAATCTGCAGCTTTTTGCTTTTTTGATATCCTTCTATGAACTGGTGTCAAACTGTGTTCAGTACACCTGTTACATTATTTAAAAGTGCTATAGAATGCAAATTTTTGTTGAGTGCAGTTAAACCCAATACAGCATCATCTAAGATGGAAGTTGAGGATTAAATGGTAAGAAGGATGAGTGATGGTCCAGTGGTATTATTGCTACACTATTAATCCAGAAAGTCAACTAACATTCTGGGGACATGTGTTCCCAGGTGGGGGAAGATGGCAGAATTTGAATTCAATAAGAAATATTTGGAATTAAGAATCTACTGATGACCATGAAGTCATTGTTGGAAAAACCCAAAACTAATGTCCTTTGGGGAAGGAAATCTGCTGTCCTTACCTGATCTGACCTCGATGTTAATCCAGAGCCATAGCAACGTGATTGACTCCACTGCACTCCGAGGGCAACTAGAGATGGGCAATAAATGCTGGCCAGCCAGTGATGCCCATGATCCAGGAATGAATTAATTTTAAAATGTTGACATTATTTATTTATTTCAACAATTTTTTTTTATTCCTATTTATAGGGAAGTAGAAGTCATTAAATAGATCACTATGTCAATAAGATATGGAGGAAATCAAAAGTGTGAAAATCAGACTTTATTCTTTTTTATAAGCTACATTTATTAATTAATTAAATGTAAGTATCTCCAGCAGCCATGGAATTTGTGTGCTCCTGTCTAACCAGGCCTCTGGCTTTCTTGTGCCGATCCACTATGATAACTATTATATGCTACCCCTATTGGACAAAAGAATGTAGAATGATAGCATCTGGGTTTGGATGAAATCAACAGCACATGTTTATTAATCAGCTGTTGGTTCTACAAAGACTTGATCTAGACTAGAAGAAAACACACAAAGCAGCCAATGATATCGTGAATGTAGAGATGCCGGCGTTGGATTGGGGTAAACATAGCAGGAAGTCTCACAACACCAGCTTTAGGTTCAACCAGTTTATTTGATACTAGTCCACAAGCTTTCAAAAACAAGTTTCCTGGTGTTGTGAGACTTCTTATTGTGATCACGAATGAGACACATGACTAGACTCTTTTTTCATTCATTCATGGGACATGGAGCGCCGCTGGCTGGCCAGTATTTATTGCTCATCCCTAGTTGCTGGAGAGCAGTTGAGAGTCAACCACATTGCTGTTACTCTGGAGTCACACGTAGGCTAGACCAGGTAAGGGTAGCAGATTTCCTTCCCTAAAAGGGCATCAGTGAACCAGGTGGGTCTTTGCAACAATTGACAACGGTTTAATGGTCATCAGTAGATTCTTAATTCCAGAAATTTTTAATTGAATTTGAATTTCACCATCTGCTGTGGTGGGCTTTGAACCTGGGTTCCCAGAACATTAGCTGAGTTTCTGGATTAACAGTGTAGCAATAATGCCACTAGACCATCACCTCCCCTCTCTCTTAAACTGACAACACGGCAACTCAACAACAGCCCCAAATATATAATAATATCCTTTCTCCGGGATGGAAAAATAACTGCACCATTATCTACAATTTGGTTAGATGCAGGGATTGATGAAAATTGGGCAATTTGAAGCACTCTGCCAACTGTATCGCCTAAGTGGTTTAAATAAAAATTGCACCCATAAACATTGTCAAGAGTGCAATAAAGAAACAGGAAGAAGCATTTGTCCCTTTGAGCCAATTCTACCATTAGATGAGATCATTGCTGATCGATAATCTAACTCCATATACTGAGCCTAAGAACAAAGAACAAAGAAAATTACAGCACAAGAACAGATTCTTTGGCCCTCCAAGTCTGCACTGCCCATGCTGCCTGACTTAATTACAATCCCCTATCCTTCAGGGGCCAATATCCCTTTATTCCCATCCTACTTATATATTTAGAACATAGAACACTACAGCACAAACAGGCCCTTTGGCCCACAAGTTGTGCCAATCATATCCATACCTACCAGGCCTATCTATAACTCTCAGTCCCATTATATCCCATGTACTCATCCAGAAGTCTCTTAAAAGACCCCAGCGAGTTCACCTCCAGCACCACCGACGGCAGCCGATTCCACTCACTCACCACCCTCTGAGTGAAAAACTTATCCCCGACATCTCCTCTGTTTCTTACACACAAACCAGCCTCCTATCCATTGACTCTGTCTACAATTTCCGCTACCTCAGCAAAGCCGCCAGCATAACTAAGGACTCCAGACATTCTCTCTTCCACCTTCTTCTATTGCAGAAAAATACAGAAGTCTGAGGTCACGTACCAATCGACTCAAGAACAGCTTCTTCCCTGCTGCCATTAGACTTTTTGAATGGACCTACCTCGCATTAAATTGATCTTTTTTTACACCCTAGCTAACTTAACACTACATCCTGCACTCTCTTGTTTCCTTCTCAATGAATGGTATGCTTTGTCTGTAGAGTGTGTGAGAAATAATACTTTTCACTGTATGTTAAACCATGTGACAAAATAAAATATCAGATTCGCATACTTGTCGAGACTCCCCTTAAAAGTCACTATTGAATCTGTTTCCACTACCTCCCCCGGCAGCGAGTTCCAGGAACTGATCACCCTCTGTGTAAAAAACTTGCCTTGTACATCTCCTTTAAATCTTGCCCCTTGCACCTTAAACCTATGCTCCCTAGTAATTGACTCTTCCATCATGGGAAAAAGCTTCTGATTATCCACTCAGTCCATGCCACTCAATCTTGTAGACTTCTATCAGGTCACCTGTCAGTCTCCATCATTCCAGTGAGAACAAATAGAGTTTCTCCAACCTCTCCTCATAGCTAATGCCTTCCATACCAGGCAGCGTCCTAGTAAATCTTTTGTGTACCCTCTCCAAAGCTTCCACATCCTTCCAGTAGTGTGGCAACCAGAATTGAACCCTATATTCCAAGTGCGGCTTAATTAAGGTTTCCTTTCGTACCTTTTTTATTCCTAGTTATACCTTTTGTTAATAAATAATTATCAACCTCATATCTGAGATTAGCAATTGATCTCGAATCAATTACTATTGATGGAACAGAGTTCCAAACATCCACTCCTCTTTCTGCATGGAAATGTTTCCTAATTTCACTCCTGACTCTAATTTTTCTGGCTCTGTCTCATTATTTTAGACACCCCAGTCAGTGGAAATAGTTTCAATCCGCCTACGGCACGGTGGCACAGTGGTTAGCACGGCTGCCTCACAACATCAGGGATCTGGGTTCCATTCCTAGCTTGGGTCACTGTCTGTGCGTAGTCTGCACGTTCTCCTTGTGTCTGCGTGGGTTTCTGCTGAGTGCTGTGGTTTCCTCCCACAGTCTGAAAGACATGCTGGTTAGGTGCATTGACCCAAACAGGTTCCAGAGTTTGGCAACAAGGGGAATTTCACAGTGACTTCATTGCAGTGTTAATGCAAGCCTTACTTATGGCTAATAAATCACCGATTCTAGAATGCTCATTCAATACTCACCTAACAATGTACACTCTGGTTTATTTTAATCCTATTAATATTTTAAGTAAAGCAAAATACTCCAGATGCTGGAATCTGATACCAAAACAGAAAATGTTGGAAAATCTCAACAGGTCTGACTGCATCTGTGAAGAGAGAATAGAACCAACATTTCAAATCTGAGCTCTTTGTCATTCATTCAAGGAACTGTTCTGACTGTGTAAGACAAACTCCAGTTTTCTGAGTCTCATCTGGATGACCGTGATGGAAGATGCTGGCGTTGAACACCATAAGAAGTCTCACAACACCAGGTTAAAATCCAACAGGTTTATTTGGTAACATGAACCGCTAGCTTTCAGAACGCTACACCTTCATGTCAACTGACGAAGGAACAGTGCTCTGAAAGCAAATGGCTTGTGCCATCAAATAAACCTGCTGTTGGATGACCGTGCCAGAGAAAGCAGCAGGAAGATTATACAGTCTAAAGATGTGTGAGTTAGGCAGATTGGCCATGCTAAATTGCCCCTGGTGTCAGGGGGATTAGCAGGGTAAATATGTGGTGTTTTGGGAATAGGGCCTGGGCAGGATTGTGGTTAGTGCAGAGATGATGGGCAGAATGGCCTCGTCCTGCACTGTAGAGGTTCTATGATTCTATTCATGTAGTGAATGGTTTCCAGTGATGTGCTCATGGAATTGGTGATGGTTGAATATTTTTGGTGTATTGCAGTTCCTGCCTTCTGTACAATATTTTTTGATTTAGATGGCATCTTTAAATGTAGTAAATGCACCTAAGTAGTATGGCACTTCACGGGATTGAGGTTGAGGATACTTAAGACTAGTGTGCATGGTGGTACAATAATTAGCATTGCCTGCCTCACAAAGTCAGGGTCTTGGGTTCAATTCCAGCCTTGGGTCACTCTCTGCGTGGAGTTTGCACATTCTCTCTTGTCTGCGTGGGTTTCCTCTGAATACTTCAGTTTCATCCCATACTCCAAAGCTGTTCAGGCTAACTGGATTGGTCATGGTAAATTGCCCCTTAGTGTTCCAATATGTGTAGATATTGGATTAGTCATGGTAAGTGTATGGGATTAACGGGATAGGGTGGGGTACATCTGTTCTAGGTGCTTCATTAGAGAGTTGGTGCAGGGTTGATGGGCCAAATGGCCTCCTTCTGCAGTGTCAGGATTGTATGATTCTATGATTAAAAGCTTGGGGTGTGATTTTCTGGCCCTTTCTATAGCAGGATTTTCAAGTGGGATCGCAGTGAACCACACAAACCCCATAGATGCCAGCGGGACTGGAAGATCCTGTCATTAGCCAATGGCGCTCTGTCTCTGTCACTGGAAAACCTGCCATGGAGGAGCTGGAAAATCATCCCTTGGTCAATGAGGATGGTTTTAAGGAATGTCTTGAGGAGAAAGAGGTTTCGGCAGGGAAATCTAGAGCTTAGATAGCTGAAGGCGCAACACCAATAGGGGAATAATAAAAATTAGGAATGTACGCAAGGTCAGAATTGCAGTAGAGACCTTGGAAGGTTGCAGTGCTGGAGGAATTAGTGATAATGAGGACAAGAGCTTTGAAAACAGGGATTAGATGATATTATCGCAACAAGGACGTATATCAGAGGCTTTCAAGGCACTGTTTTCTTCTGTGATTCTCAATGAGAAAGTTTACAATTTGAACAGTCTTTGTCTGATCTCAATATTTCAGAATCACCATGGTGATATGCATTAAGCAATAAATAATATGATGAGTAGTCATGTGCTCCAAATTTATCATTGATATTTTGTCATTGAAACAATGCATTTGTCCTCTGATGGCTTAGTAGGAATCTGAATGTTACTAGGAGTAATTTTGAGCCACACAAATTTGGAAAGTTTTTGGGATTGATTGTTCCTTAGTTTATGTCAAACTCTCTGGTCTCAGCTGGCTTTTTAAAAAATTTATTCGTGGGACACGGTCCAAGGTCATTGGAAATTTCCATTGTCGGACCTTTGCCTGTTCCCATCCTATGGCAGGTAATGTGATAAATTTCCAGCGACTGTAAAGAAAGAGAGAATATTCTAGAGAAAACAAATCTGCAGTTCATAGAATCCCTACAGTGCAGAAAGAGGCTGTTCGGCCCATCGAGTCTGCACCGATCACAATCCCACCCAGGACCTACCTCATATCCCTATATATTTACCTACTAATCCCTCTGACCGATGTATCTCAGGACACTAAGGACAATTTTAGCATGGTCAATCAACCTAACCCGCACATCTTTGGACTGTGGGAGGAAACCGGAGCACCTGGAGAAAACTCATGCAGACATGAGGAGAATGTGCAAACTCCGCACAAACAGTGACCCAAGCCAGGAATCGAACCCAGGTCCCTGGAGCTGTGAAGCAGCAGTGCTAATCACTGTGTGCCACCGTGCCGCCCCAAGTTGTGTTAAAGACGACAGGTGGATAATGAAGCAACAGGCTTTGGAAAACATTCCCAACGTGACAGGTCTAATGAAAGAGCCAGGTTCTTTCTTTGATGAGTCATTAAGCTGAATGGAAAAAGGATTTGATCGTATTTTTCAGGATGTTCCAGAGTGTTTTATCAAAGCGTAGACTGTGCTGTAATATAGAAATCACCATCCCAATTTTGCAAATTATCATGAATGCAATCCAATCCATCACGCAAACCAGCCTCCCATCCATTGACTCTGTTTACATTTCCCACTGCCTCAGCAAAACAGCCAGCATAACTAAGGACATCACGCACCCTGGACATTCTCTCTTCCACCTTCTTCCATCGGGAAAAAGACACAAAAGTCTGAGGTCACGTACCAACTGACTCAAGAACAACTTCTTCCCTGCTGCCATCAGACTTTTGAATAGACCTACCTTGCGTTAAGTTAATTTTTCTCTACACCTAGCTATGACTGTAACACTACATTCTGCACTCTCTCCTTTCCTTCTCTATGAAGTTCAGAAGAAGTTGAGGCTACCTCATTGAATTTTTTAAGGCAAGGGTAGATACATTTTTGAACAGTAAAGGAATTAAGGGTTATGGTGAGGGAGTGGTTAAGTGGAGTTAAGTCCATGAAAAGATCAGCCATGATCTCCTGCTCATAGTTCTTATGTTCTTAAGTTCAGTAATGGATTCTAATTTGCGCCTATGTTCGCCATGAGTATGAACAATGATGTAGGTGCAAAACCTCATGAGAGAAAATGAGGTTCTTACCTGCAGGATCACAAATTCTAATTTTTAGTTGATAAGTATATGGAAGAGAAGGGAATGGTTTAGTTTGGAGGGGCATTGCTTTTTATATTGGTCGGCGCAACATCGAAGGCCGAAAGGCCTGTTCTGTGCTGTAATGTTTTATGTTCTATGTTCTATGAATGATATGCTTGTCTGTAAAGCACGCAAGAAACAATACTTTTCACTGTATACTAATACATTTAACAATACTAAATCAAATCAAATCAAAATAACAACTTCCCTTAAACAACACCCAGATCATGAAATTATGGTGGCGTTATTTAAAGGATAGATAAATATTATCCTTCTCAGGTTGGAGAACTGCGCCCCCCCACCTTGTCCTCATTGAAAATATGGCAGTAGGATCTTTAATGACCACATGAGGGAACGGTTGGGATCTCTGTTTAACATATCTTCTGAAAAACAGGACCGCTGACAGTGCAGCATTCTCTCAGTATTGCATTGAGGATGCCTATCCAGATTTTGTGCTCAATTATCTGGACTGACACTTGACCCTGTGACCTCCTAACTCAGAGGTGAGTTCACTACCCATTGAGCCAGGGGAGGAAACAAAAGCTGCAGAAAAGGGGTCGCAGGAATCAATGTTTTTTTCCACTGGGCTAACTAGGAAGGGAATGTTTCATGTACATTTTTCAGGAGATTTGACAGGTAATTTCAACATGCCCTTTGAGAACAAATGTTCATTTGCACCCACTGACAGATGAAATATATTTTTGTTCCATTATCCTGTATCAGTGCCAAGTCCTTTTCTTTCACGTTGACAATGATTTTTATTTTGTATTAAAATATGTCAAAAGAAGAAACTAATACTCCTGGCCGGCAAAGAACTTGCCTCTCAGGAAACAGAGCAAGTTAGACATTTCCGAGTAATTTAGCCACAATCATTCTACTTCGGGCAGGGACCTGAGCAAGCAATTCATACTCACACTTCGATGTGCCACCTAGAAAGTGCTGTATTGTTGGAGGTGCTGAATTTTAAACATGTCTTCAGTCTGTCAGTTGTGGAAATGAACCATCCCAATTGTATTTCTTCGGAAAAGAGAGGGGGAATTTCACCTTGGTGTCTTGGCCAACATTCCTACTTCAGAGCAGTCAAATAATTAATGAAACTGAAGCAAATAAACTGAGGGGCAAATTAAAAGGGGCATCCTTAAAGGGATACTGTCAGAAACAAAAAAAAACAAATCATAAATCAAATTGAATGTGATTAAAAGGGTCCCCACAATGGACACAGAAAGGCTTGGCCAACATTCATCCCTCAGCCAATAGCATTCACCTCATTAGTTATTTGGGGACATTTGTCATGTGACTACACTTTAGATGTGCAGGGGAGCACAGTCTCAAAATAAGAGGGAACAGATTTAGGACTGATTTGAGGAGGACCTTCTTCACTCAAAGACTACTGACTCTGTCGAATTCCCTGCCGAGTGAAGAAGTTGAGGCTACCTCATTGAATTTTTTAAGGCAAAGATAGATACATTTTTGAACAGTAAAGGAATTAAGGGTTATGGTGAGGGAATGGTTAAGTGGAGTTGAGTCCATGAAAAGATCAGCCATGATCTCCTGCTCATAACTATGAACTTATGTTCTTAAGTTCAGTAATGGATTCTAATTTGCGCCTATGTTCGCCATGAGTATGAACAATGATGTAGGTGCAAAACCTCATGAGAGAAAATGAGGTTCTTACCTGCAGGATCACAAATTCTAATTTTCCCCACCCCTCGCCAGTGATGTAACAAGGTTCCCATCCAGAATTCTCATTCCAAAGCATTTTAATAAATCTGAATTCAATTAGTGGGCTTCTTTACCATATTGTCCGTCCATGTTTAAAATTCTCCACTAGTTCACCACTGCTTTACAAACCTGTGAAGGAAACCCTGCCAGGAATGCACAGGTAAGTATAGCCCCCAGCGGGGAAAGGGACATGCCTGGGCAATATCCAAGGGTGGCATTGCCAGGGGGCAGTGCCTGGAGGGGCGGGCTGTCTGGGGCACTCCATTTGGAGGAGGATGTTCTGGTTATGTGTAGGAGGGGAGGTGTTGGTTTGCCCAAATGTTTGTGGGGGAGAAAGTTCTATATGTCCACTGTGGGAAGAAGGGTATACATTTTGTAAAATGTGCAGATTAGGGCACCCTTTAAAATATGCCCTGATCTCCATGGAGCTGTGATCATTGACTATCAGGTCCTGCCCCATCACTGTGACAGCAGAGGTCATTCTTCAGAAATATCAGCGCGCAGTGTGCCTGAGTCTCTGGGGAGAAAACTCAGCCAGGCAGCTGAGAGCCGCATGCCAATTTTCTCACCTCAGCCAACATTCTACCCAATAAATTGATTTGAAGCATTTTGGGATGTCCTGTGGATGTGCAGGGTGCTATTCAAATGAAAGATTTTTCTCTTTTTTCTCTTGGTATGTCACAGAAAATCTTCAAATTGCAAGAGGCCTTTTGTGCCAATGTAACGAATCGTAATGCGATGTAATGGCCTCTTCAATCACAAGTTTCAGACATAAGGAATGATATTGGATGGCTTGTTTGGAGGTATTTAAGTCCTGTTTCAAATTTGCCTCTTGGCATACAGTATAAAAAAACGAACAATGTCAGCTCTGCCATTAATAACAACAAGCTTGCTCACTGATAACTGCTGATATTCATTTTGTACGATTAATGTCATTGCCGCAAACCCATCTGAAAATTTGTGCAGTCGGTTTGCAGGGAAGGCTACCACCATCGATGGGTTCCGAGTGTCCCATGAACTGTTCAGATTCTGATTCTGGAGTTCATATAGCCGCTCTGCCCATCTCCTGCCACTATCCAGCCCATTCCCCGCCCTCACCCTGACTTAATTGACTATATCCTCCAGCTAAAGTTTATTGTTTATTTATTAGAGTCACAAATAGGCTTACATTAACATTGCAATGAAGTTGCTGTGACAATCCCCTAGTCGCCACATTCCGACACCTGTTCAGGTACACTGAGAGAGAATTTAGCATGGCCAATGCACCATGTGGAGATGCCATTGTTGGACAGGGGTTGGCACAGTGAGAAGTCTCACAATGCCAGGTAAAAGTCCAACAGGTTTATTTGGGTGTAATGATGTTTCAGAGCGCTGCTCTTTCATCAGTTGGGTGAGGAGTTGGGTTCACAAACAGGCCATATATAGACACTGCTTGACAATCATGAGGCAGCAGTGTTCTCTTTCTGTCAGGGGACACTTCAGCAGTCATGGGCATTCAGCCTCTGATCTTCAGGTAAGCATTCTCCAAGGCAGCCTTCAAAACATACAACAACGCAGAATTGCTGAGCAGAGACTGATAGCCAGGTTCCACACGCATGAGGACAGCCTCAACTGGGATTGTGGATTCATGTCACACTATTTGTAATCCCCATGACTTGTCTAGGCTCGCAAGATCTCACTAACTGTCCTAGCTTGAGACAATTCACATCTTTTTAACCTGTGCTTAACCTTCTCTCCACTCACATTGTCTGCACATGTAAAGATTTGAATATCTGTTAAGACTCACATTCTAATCATTATTTTGTAATTGAGTCTGGGTCGATATATGCCCTGTTTGTGAACCCAGCTTCTCAATGCACCTAACCAGCACGTCTTTCAGACAGTGGGAGGAAACTAGACCACCTGGAAAAAAAAAACCCACCTAGACACGGGAAGAAAGTGCAAAACTCCACACAGACCTGAGGCTGGAATCAAACCCCAGTCCCTGACGCTGTGAGGCAGCAGTGCTAATCACTGTATGCCACCCTTAATTTAGAAAATAATTGTGAGTTTGGATAGAGTCAACATGATATACGAAAGGGAAATCATGTTTGACAAAACTGTCAGTGTTTTTCGAGAATGTTATTTAGCAGAATAGATAAGGACAATCAATGGATGTGATGTATTTAGGTTTTTAGAAGGTACAACACAGGAGGTTAGTCTGCAAAATTGGAACTCAAATCACTGGGGGAAATATACTGGCATGGACTGAGAGTTGGTTAATGGACAGAAAACAGAGTAAGGTTAAACACATTATTGTTAAGATGGCAAGCTGTAACTCGTGGTCTACCAGAAGGATGAATGCTTGGTCTCCAGCTATTCACAATCTCCAACAGTGGTTTGGATGTCAGAACCAAATGTAATGCTTCCAAATTTGGTGATGACACGAAAGGGAATGGGAATGTGAGTTGTGAGGAAGGTGCAAAGAGGCCTCAGGGGGATTTAGATAGACCAAGTGAATGGACAAGAACATGGCTGATGGGATATAACACAGAAAAATGTGAAGCTATCCACTATGGAGGAAAAGCAGAAACGCAGAATGTTTTGGTTCATGAATCACTGAAAGCTGACATGTTGGTGCAACACGCAAATAGAAAGGCAAATGGTATGTTAACTTTTATTACAAGAGGATTTTGAGTACAGGAATATGGAAATCTTGCTGTAACCAAAAGACAAAATGCTAGAAAATCTCAGCATCTGTAGAAAAACGATTTGAGTTCAGATGCCTCCCTTGTCTACCCAAAGTCTTGATGTAGTTATATATTGGAGAATCAATGGATATGATGTATTTAGATTTTTGGGAGGTTCAACACAGGAGGTTAGTCGGCAAAATTGGAGCTCAAGTCACTGGGGGAAATATATTATATATTGGAGCCTTGGTGAGATGATACCTCGTGTGTTGCGTACAGCTTTGTTCTCCTTAACTGGTCATAGACAGAGTAAAAGGAAGGTTCAGTAGACTAATTGCTGGGATGGAAGGATTGTCCGGTGAGGGAAGATTGAGGATACTGTGTCTGTATTCTCTAGAGTTTAGAGGAATGAGAGGTGATCTCATTGAAACATACAAAAGAGTTTGCGAGGATAAGGAAGGATGCTTTCTCTGGTTGAGAAGTCTGGAATTAAGTGGCACAGTCTCAGAACAAGAGTAAGTCATTTAGGACTGAGACGCGGAATTTCATCATTCAGAGGATGGTGAATTTTTACAATCCTTTACTTCAGAGGGCTGCGGAGATTCAGTCGATGAGTATGTTTCTAGGTACCAGTGACATCAAGGGATACCGGGATAGTGCAGGAAGATGGCATTGAGCTGGAAGATCAGTTAGTTAAATGGCTGAGCAGGCTCAAGGGTCTACTTCTGCATCTATGTTTCTATCCATGTTGTGGAGATGCCAGCGTTGGACATGTGATGAGCACTGTATGAAGTCTCACAACACCAGGTTCAAGTCCAGCAGGATTGTTTGGAATCATGAGCTTTCAGAGCACTGCTCCTTCATCAGGACTCACCTGATGAAGGAGCAGTGCTCTGAAAGCTTGAGATTCCATATAAATCTGTTGGACTTTATCCTAGTGTTGTGAGACTTCATACTGTGTTTCTATCAGTTTGCAAAAAAAAGTGTTCCAACCTTTTGCAGTGGGACCAGAGAATCCCAATTGCAGGTAAGGTTAGAGAATTCAACTCATAATTATCTAAAGAGTTGGACTGATGCCTATGAAAGTCAAAAAAGTTCAGATTGTCAGAGCAACAACGATTAATTAAAAATCATCGCCTTGATACCATATTCTTCCTGGGTGTGATAATTAATTGATGATGGAAACTATTTATTACCTTGGCATAGAGCACAAACAGCGATAAAGTGGATTAACTGCCTCGCAAACATTCCAACGTCACTTTCCGTGATAAAACACACAATCCTTCACTGAGCTTGTAAAGAATCTCGACCTTTAACATGTCAAGCTAGTAATAACAGTGATCAATACGGCCCATTAGTTTTATGAGCTGATCATGTCTTTTGAATCTGATGGGGAAACTGCGAAACAGCAAGGTGGCTGTATGCAATGTCACTATGTGGAGAACTTTCTACTGCTACAAAAGAAGGAGGCATAGAAGGAGAAACCAAACCAAAGCAAGGTGATTTAACATGTTCAATTGTGTTCATGCTAACAAGGGGTGAGGGTTTTTAAAATCAGGGCTTTGCTGGACTCAGCTATTCCCGATCAGAAGTGCAGAGCGTGATGGGTGAATAGGGGTGCCATGGTGACACAGTGACACTGCTGCCTCTCAGCACCAGGGGCCCAAGTTCGATTTCTGGCCTCAGATCTGTCTGCATGGAGTCTGCATGTTCTCCCCGTGTCTGTGTGGGTTTCCTCCAGGTGCTCTGGTTTCCTCCCACAGTCTGAAAGATGTACTGCTTAGGGTCATGCTAAATCCTCCCTCAGTGTACCCAAACAGGTGCTGGAATGTGGGGATTTTCACAGTAACTTCGTTGCAATGCTATTGGATGCTGAACTGAGGAAAAGATCAGAGTAGGTCACTGATCATTCAGCCCAGAGACGATTTTTTATCCCTGTTCTTTCTCCAGAGCTCCAGCATTTATCCAATTCATTGTTGGAAGTTACAATTATAAATCAACTTCCAATGCAGTCTCAGGCATGGTATTCCAGAATACCATTCACTGTGTAAAATAAAAATAAACCATTTTACTTCATCACAGCCTCCCACAATGCCACCCCCACAACGCTGCTCCTGCCCCCCCACCTCCCCACCATTCCCCCCCCCCCCCCCCCCCACACCCCCCACACCCCTCTGATTGCTTGAATTTTGATGTTGGCCTGTGCATTTAGCAACTAAAACTCTGAGAGAGGCTGCATCTTTTGACCATTACAAAAAGTGGGGAGCGAAATGTGAGTGCCTGTTACTCAGCATGCCCTCACATGGCATTGACCAAAAGCTGGTACTGCTCGTGTCTGCCTCGAGCTGTCAGTGGACACGCTCCCTTCTGAATGTTTATCAACGGCATAAACAAGGCAAAATGCTGCAGCATTTGGCAGAAATTTGTTCTACCTTGCTTAATCCTTCCTAACACAGCCTCCAGTAGGAGCCAGTTACCTTGAGGGAGAGTGGAACTGGCATGAAAGGCACATTTAATCATGGAGGATTAATCTGGAATAAACCCTATCAGTCAGCGCACATTTTTGCAATTATTCCAAAATGGAATCCAACGTGATTGTTTTTTGTTGTTCGTCCATGGAATGTGGGCGTCGTTGGCAAGGCCAGCATTTGTTGTCCACCTTGGTGTGTTCTTGAGAAGGTGAGCTGCCTTCTTTGCTGTTATATTTCATGTAGTCTAGGCACGCAGTGCCATTAAGGAGAGAGTTCCAGCGACAATGCAAGAACACTAATGTATTTCCAAGTCAGGATGGTGTGGGGTTTGGAGGGAAACCTGCAGATGGTGGTGTTCCCATGCCTCTGCTGTCCTTGTCCTTGGTGCTCGAGGTCCGTATCTTTGGATGGTGTTGTCAAAGAAACCTTGGTGTGTTGTTGATTCCTGTAGGTGGCATCTTCTGTTGCCTCTGTGCACTGGATGGTGGACAGAGTGAGTATTTAATGATGACTTCAGCAAGGTCCATGAGTTGGAATATGAGCTCCTTGGTTGAGTCTTATTAAGTCTGCTCAGACAAGGGGCTCTGAAGGGATGTGAAATGTGGGATGTCAAGACCCCTCAGAAGTTAATACAATTCTGGTGGATGGGAAGCCACTCAAGGTTTATCTTGGCTGGTGTCAAACTCCTTGAGTTTTGTTATCCTGTCTACATTGCAGATAGTTACCCAAATCCATTGGAACAAAGTGACATATATATGTATTCCCAGAATTCTAGCTGAGGCCAGCCTTGTCATGAGACAGGAAGTCCCTTCAGCTTGTCTGGGAGATCACATTGGATATCAAAGATCCCAGGACATTGTCTGAAGAGATTCCTAAAAGTTGTGGTCTGTACCTCGGCCGACATCATCAGAAAAGATGAACTGACCATTAACTTGCATAATTTAATATTCTCACCCATGCATTCAAATCCCTCCATAGCCTCACACCTCTCCTCTGTAACCTGCTCCAGACATACAATCATCGCAGAATTCTGCATCCTCATTCTCTCCTCTTGCTCCTTCCCCCAACTTCTGCCCTTCCTATCGCCATGCCTTCAGCTGTCTGGCCCCTATGCTCTGAAATTTCCAAAGAAAACAGGCCTATCGTTAAGCCCTAAAAACTGAAGTCTTTTTCTAACCAGCTCCCACAGTGCAATATCACCCCCAAATTGATTAAGATCCTGGAAAACGTGGACTATTTTCCATATCTTGAGAATCTCCCCTACATGAAGGCAAATATTGATGACAAAATTCACCCATGTCTCCCAGCTCAGTCTTCACCCAACTGAGGAATAGAGCGAATGACCTTCAAATGTGAGATTAAGATTATGGCTCACCAGGCAGCAGTGATCCCTGTGTTCTGATACACCGACCTGAGCAAGCTACAACAACTACCTCAAAGCACTGAAGAAATGGAGTCATGGAGTCATAGAGGTTTTACAGCATGGAAATAGGCCTAACTTGTCCATACCGCCCTTTTATTGAATCTCGATCCCTCTACACCAGAGCACCCCAAAATCTCTACCCATTTAGATAATAAGAAACCTTTCCATTTTTCCGGCGACATGGATAACGCTTACCCATGTTAAGTTCCCACATTTCGGCCCACTCTCTTAACCTATCCATATCCATAAGATTCTTATTTCCTCATTGCAACTTACCTATTTGTCTACCTTCTTCACATGATGCTGTGTCTTTGTTTGTGTTAAATCTGACCATGATATTATCTGCACTGGCCTAGAGTAAGGTAATAATCTGATCTTTGTTAGTCTTTTCTCTGAGTCCGATTGTTATTCTGCACCTGCCCTTCTTGGCTTGACTGGACTTTTGACGTGATTGAAGCATTCTGGCAGATGTAGGGTAGGACTTTTTTCTGTCTCTTCTTTTTACTTTTGTTTATTTTCTGGAGCACAGTTGAAGACTTTCCCGCCTTGTCCTTTTCCTGTGGTTGTTTTCCTCACCATTTACTGCCCAATCATTAGGCTTTTCACTGGCTGCGTGGCACGGTGGCACAGTGGTTAGCACAGCTGCCTCACTGCGCCAGGAACCCAGGTTCGATTCCCGGCTTGGGTCGCTGTCTGTGCCGAGATTGCACATTCTCCCCGTGTCTATGCGGGTTTCCTCTGGGTTGTCCGGTTTCCTCCCACATCCCAAAGATGCACAGGTTAAGTCCAGTGGCCATGCTAAATAGCCACTTGGTGTCAAGGAGATTATTAAGGTAAATGCGTGGGGTTACGTGGATAGGACCTGGGTGAGATTGTCATCAGCACAGGCTCGATGGGCAGAATGGCCCCCTGTTACACTGGAGAGGTTCTATGATTTTGTTCTTTTTGTCATTTTTATCCATTGTCACATCTGTTGTTGTTGGTTTTGGTCTGGTATATGGTAATTATGGTCTTGGATTTGCTGTTAAGTGTGGTGGTGAAACTGCTGACATAATGTTAGGTAAAAGATGGAGTTTACTAACGATTTACAAAGTCGAGTCAGCATGAGGCTTTACATTGTATTATCCCTTCCAATGCTCTGGGATCTTATATCACTGATGGTGTAAACTGTATATTTACAAATTAATGACTAACTATTTATACGACAAATACCATCAATTGTTCTTTCCGAAGATCCTCCAAATGTAGTGGTGAGAAAGGACACGGCACAGTCCTTTCTCAAACCAAGCCTTGTGTCATACAATTTTAGTTTGAACACCTTCCAAGTATTTCAGTTTAATGAGACAAACAAAGACAGTTGTTCAATTATTTATTTAACACTTCTAGTACCAACAATTCAATAACTCTACTGAATTTTAACTCTAACTGAACATCAAATTTCAACTGAACTTAAATTCTTAAGCTGCATATTCACTTTAATTGAACATCAACTTTAACTATTTAACTGAAAGTAGATACTACCAAGTTTAGGGAAATCTTGGCCAAGAAATATCTTTGAAGTAGAATCTACCTTCTCCTTCTCTGAAGCATCCTTCAGGGCAAAAGCTTCTTCTTGCTGTGGTTGGTCTCTTTTGGCTATTACTGCCAAACAAAGAGTCATATGTCTCTTTATTCACAATTCTCCTGTCAATTCCGGAAGATTCTCTGTCATCCAGCCAATGGTGTAACTAGAAACTGATCATGTGGCTTGAACATCCAATGGAATTATTTTTGAATGATGCCATTACTCAGTTCATTCGATATGTCCCATACATAGCAGCCATCTAAATCAAAAATACCTCAAAAATCAAAAATGTCTCAGTTAATATAAACAACTTCCCTTATCTGGGAAGTTTCAGGTCACAGCTCCCAAGCCAGAGCTTCTTTGAGATCAGCATCTGGTTCTAATCTACAAGTTGCTCAAAAATCCCAGCATACTTAGCTCTCAGCCAGAATAGCCATTTTGAAGCCACTATTGCCATTATTGTGATAGCCGTTCTTTCTCTGTCCACAATTTGAGATGTGAGTCACTCAAAACCAATTCCAACAGGCTTGACATTTGTCATTTATACGATTGACACCAGCCTGTCAAAGCAACTGCTGGATCAGCTGGATTTAAATCTTCCAGCTGCCCGGATGGGATTTGAACTCATGCCATTGGTTGTCAGTCCAGGTGCCAGGATTACCAGTCCAGAAGCTTAACCACCATGCAACCACAGCTGACTCAGCAGTCTGTGTGACACCAATTGACTTATTGACGAGAGGGAGGCCGTGTGCCAAGGCTGGCACCATAACTATTGTAAACTGCCTGGTGTGTGGCCAGTTACTAACTCTGGGATGGTTCACCACATCACCATCTGTTTACCATTAGTGACTTCTCTAATATGAGAAACCTCCAGTGAAGTGACTTTGAGCAGCTGGATCCGTTTGCTGTTTCTATTCCAAGTGAAAAGTGCTACGGCTGGATGCTGGTGATACTGACATGTGTTTATATGCAGGAACAGGGGAATGGTTTGGACTAGCAGTGCAGTAGATGCCTATCATAGTCCAGGAGGAGGCCAGCCCATTACGCTAAGGGTGTGTTGCCACCTCCGATCGTGGTTTGCCCTGGCTAGGACAGAGTAAAGGGTCAGGGTAGCTAATGAGATTAAACCGAGGCTTTACCTGATGCGATTTTTCAAAGCCACTTTTGGCTCAGATTTTGATTTGATTTGATTTATTATTGTCACATGTATTAGCATATCATGAAAAGTAATGTTTCTTGTGCACTGTACAGACAAAGCATACCATTCATAGAAAAGGAAAGGAGACAGTGCAGAATTTAGTGTTATTGTCATAATGAGGGTGTAGAGAAAAATCAACTTAATGTGAGGTAGGTCCATTCAAATGTCTGACAACAGCAGGGAAGAAACTGTTCTTGAATCGGCTAGTACGTCACCTCAGACTTTTGTATCTTTTTCCTGACAGAGAGGGGAGAGAGAATGTCCAGGGTGCGTGGGGTTCTCAATTATGCTGACTGCTTTTCTGAGGCAGCAGGAAGTGTAGACAGGGCCAATAGATGGGAGGCTGGTTTGTGTGAACATTCATGATCTTATGTAGTTTCTTGTGGTCTTGGGCAGAGCAGGAGCCCATATCAAACTATGTTACAACCAGAAAAGATGCTTTCTATGTTGCATCTGTAAAAGTTGGTGAGAGTCGTGACTGACATGCCAAATTTCCTTAGTCTTCTGAGGAAGTAGAGACATTGGTGGTGACCTGAGCTGTCTCGTTCAGTGTTATCGCCATGGCTACAGCTGATATCAAATTACCCTCATCTGACTCTTTGCTGTCTTTGCCTCAACAGAACTGGTATTCCATCTTCACAGTGCCAAGTGGGGAGAATGTGGAACTCTTTACCACATACTCTTTCCATACCTTTCTACTTTATCAGCAATGCCATAAACAGGGGCATGTTCTCCAATATCAAGTTGATGACTATCTCCTTCATTTTGCTGACATTGAGGAAGGAATTATTGCCATTGTACCAGGTCACCAGATTCTCTATTTCTTTCCTGACACCATCTCATTATTGTTTGGATCCAGCTCACTATGATCATCAGCAAACTTAATAATAGAGCTGCAGGGGAATTTGGCCACAGAGTCATAAGCGTATAAGAAGTAGAGTGAGGGGCTGTGAACACAATCTAGCAGGGCACTGGTGTTGAGGATGAGGCACTGTTGCCTATCCTTACTGATTGTGGGTTAGGAAGTCTAGGATCCACTCACAAACCCTCGGCCCACCGAGTTTGGACTTCAGTTTTTGTTGCGATAACGGTGTCAAAGGACGAGCAATACTCAACATTTGGAGGCTGACGTAAGTGTCATTGTTATCTAAGTATTCCAGAGTTGAGTGCAGGACCGGGGAAATGGTGTCTGCTGTGGACCTGTTATGCCAGTAGGCAAACTGTAGTGGATCCAGGCAATCTGGGAGCCGGAATTGATTCATTCCATGACTAATCTTTCAAAACACTTCATAATGATGGATGTCAGGGCCACTGGGCGTTAGTCATTAAGGCGCGCTGCCTGGCCTTTCTTTGGTACAGGTATGATGATCATCTTCTTGAAGCACTCCACAAAAACTAATCCTTGAAGGGTGAAGATGGATTTCCTTCTCCAAGAACTGGAGCGTCACCACCTTGTTGTTCCACTTGTCTAAGAAGTGGGTAGGTATGAGGGCAGAATGACAAACAGAAGGAGAAAGAAATGAAATAATATACTGCTAAGGGAACTGGGTTCAATTCCAGCCTCGAGTCACTTTCTGTGTAGAGTCTGCACACTCTCCCCATGTCTGCACGGGTTTCCTCCTGGTGCTCCAGTTTCCTCCCACAGTCCAAAGATGTATAGATTAAGGGGATTAACCATGATAAATACATGGAGATGTGGTGGGAGGGTGGGTGCTGGGCCGTGGTGAGATATTGTTTTGGAGAGTCAGTGCAGACTCGATGTGCTGAATGGTCTCCTTGTGCACTGCAAGGACTCTATGGTCTACGATTAGAAGAAGAGAGAGGGAAGGAAGTCAAGGTGGAACATGGACATGGAACAGTTGACCTGAATGGTTTGTTTCTTTGTTGAAAATTTTATGCAACAATAACATTGTTATTGTTGAGATAACAAATGATCGAACTAGTCAAAGTAAAAGCTGCCTGAAGGCTTTAATCTGCTCTTGGTCTGTCATCCCTGTGTTAAAAGCTATGGGATGTTTGCCCCTTCTCATTATAGAAGCAGATTGCAGTGGCCTCTCATTGTGTATAATCAGCGTGATAGTACCATTACTCTTACTTATCATTACAGCTGTCTTCCTTCTGCTGAGGTCATGTCATATATTATAACAAATGACACAGAATGAGTAATCAGACTATAATTTAAGCTCTGGGGGTCTTGAGCTGCGTTCTCGTGTTTTATGGTTTCATCAAGACCCCTGCAATTGAATTAGCTTCCAATTATTCACACCCCAATCCCCCGCTTATGCATATAATCACATCCTCTGACAGCAACTTTCTGACAAAATACAGAGTCTTTATTCCAGAATTGGCAGCAAAGAAAATTGGGATTGTCTCTCTCTGTCTCTTTCTCTCTGTCATTTTGTCTCTCTCAACCTCCACTCTTCCTTTTGTCTTTCTCTCCCTCTCTCCTTTGTCTTTTGTCTCACTCCATTTCTCACCCTGTTTATCTCTCACTTTCTTTGTCTGTTTCTCTCCATGCCTTTGTCTCTCTCTCTCTCTCTCACACACTCTCCATCTCTTTGTCTCTCCTTCTTTCCCTCTGTGTCACTCCATTACTGTGGAGATGCCGGTGTTGGACTGAGGTAGACACAGTAAGAAGTCTCACAACACCAGGTTAAAGTCCAACAGGTTTATTTAATTGTAAATGCCACTAGCTTTTGGAGCGTTGCTCCTTCGTCAGGTGAGTGGGGAGTTCACTCTATTGCTCCCACTGTCTACCACTCTCTCTTCCTCCCTTTCTTTTTCTGTCTTTCTCTTTGTCCTCTATCTTTCTGTTTGATTGTGTATGTGCCTCTCTCTGTCTGTGTCTCTGTCACCCTGTCTTACTATTTGTAACTTGCACTTGCTTTGCCTCTCAGTCATTCCTCACTCTGTCATGCTTTGTGTTTTCTCTCTCTCTTTCTCTCTCTCTTTCTCTCTCTCCCTCTCCCCCTCTCTCTCATTATAACAAGATTTGAACTTCTGGTGGTACATTCAAACTGATGCCTGCGGTGAGGAAGATCAGAAACATACTTCAACGACTAAGGTCATTATTTATTCCCAGTGGGGAGCTTTATAAAGCAATGTTAGTCTCCTGCACATAGCATCCATCAGAGGGCCAGCCCCAAGGGTTATGGGAGATCTTTACGTGTGCTAAATAGTATCGGTGATGCATAAGCACCTACAGTCGGACAGTGAGTTGCAAATTTCTGTTTTCTCCTCTGCTAGAGATTAACTCAAACACAAAATCAAAACACTGCCAATGCTGGAAATCTGAAATCGGATAAAAATATTTCTGGAGGTACTAAAGTTTCATCTGAATTAAAGTTTCATCATTAAACTTCAAAGGAATGTTCGAGGTTTAATGCAGGAAGTTAACTGCTGGCTGCAAAAGATGCAACTAACTGTTCCTCGTCATCCTCATTGACCAATCACGTCAATGCTCTTCCAATGTCTCTTCACCACTGGCCAACCAAGAATTCAGTAAGAATTTAGCAACACCAATTTATAATCCAACCGATTTATTTGACAGTAAAAACGCGAGCTTTCAACACTCTGTGTCTTCCTCAGGCAAATGCAGTGTTCTGCATTTGCCTGAGGAAGACACAGAGTGTTGAAAGCTCGCGTTTTTACTATCAAATAAATCGGTTGGATTATAAATTGGTGTTGCTAAATTCTTACTGAGTTCTTACCACCCCAATCCAACGCCGGCATCTGTATATAACAACCAAGAATTGGCAGCAAGGGAGGGTGGCACAGTGGTTAGCGCTGCTGCCTCACAGCGCCAGGGACCCAGTTCAATTCCCAGCTTGGGTCACTGTCTGTGCAGACTTTGCACATTCTCCCCATGTCTCTGTGGGTTTTCTCCAGGTGTCCTGGTTTCATAGAATCATAGAACCCTTCAGTTCATCGAGTCTGCACCAACCACAATCCCACCCAGGCCCTACCCCCATATCTTATCGGCTAATCCCTCTAACCTACGCATCTCAGGACACTAAGGGGAAATTTTAGCATGGCTGATCCCTCTAACCTGCACACCTTTGGACTGTGGGAGGAAACTGGAACACCTGCAGGAAACCCACTCAGACATGAGGAGAATGTGCAAACTCCACACAGCCAGTAACACAAGCCTCCCACAGTCTGAAAGATGAGCTGATTAGCTATGTTGGCAATGGTAAATTTTCCCTCAGTGTAGCCAAACAAGCACCACAATGTGGCGACCAGGGTATTTTCAGGGTAACTTCATTGCAGTGTTAATGTAAGCCTTACTTGTGACACTAATAAATAAACTTTAAAACTTTAATTTCTGTCTGGGGCAAATCACTTTGGACAAGGTACAGGGAGGCGAAGTGGTGGGGTATGATGGGAAGTGTATAACACACCTGTCCAACCAAATGACCTCCTGCTATGCTGAAGACGTGCCATGAATCATCCACCTGGGTTTGCTTGATGTGCCCACAACAAATTGTGAGCATCTTGCCTGCCACTGGTTTAATAAAGGTGGGTAGGGTTTGAGTCCCTAAAAAAGTGGGCAATAATTGTCCAGGTAATGGTCTTGGTTGGCAGTAGGTGGGAAAGACGTCCATTGACCTACCAACCACTGTCATACCTGGAGTGCAGACAGGAAGGAGGAGCAATCACCAACCAAGCTTCAATCTAATTCCATGCCTCGTCATTGCCAGGTTCATCATGGGGACAGGACAGTAAATTCCACCCCGGGAGCAGATGTTAAATATATTTGTGCCATCTCTCTGTTAGATTACTCTCCCTTTGTTGTAGGATCTTTCTCTGTTGTGTTGGGACCGTGTTAGATACAAAATCAATACGGTGGCAGGGACCAGAGTTCAATTCCCAGCTTGGGTCACTGTCAGTGTGGAATCTACATGTTCTCCCCGTGTCTGCATGGATTTCCTCTGGATGCTCTGGTTTCCTCCCACACTCCAAAAGATGTTAGGTTGATTGACCACGATAAATTTCCCCTTAGTGTCAGAGTGTTTAGCTAGGGTAAACGCACGGGGTTATGGGCATAGGGCTTAGGAGAGATTGGTCAGTGTAGACTTGATGGGCCGAATGGTCTCCTTCTGCACTGTCGAGATTCTATATGTCACCACAATCAAGAGGGGAGGAAAACTGCCAAGAAACTTATCAGCAACTGGGAAGAAATCCTTGGCACCTGAAGCGTTGAGCTGTCAGGATTAAATCTGATCTAACAAGGTTCCATTAAGAGATTTCATTCCATTGTCAGTGTGTGAGACTAGTTAGCAATCTTCGTGTGATAAAGAATTAGGATTGGGGTATGATAGAGGCAGGGGAGGGGTTTTGAAGTAATTAGTGGTTTGTTCCTCACTGCTTAGCTTCAGGCCATTAACATTTTCTAAATTGAAGAATCCAGTTTGATGGATTATGTGAGAAGCCTGCGTGTGTAATGTTTGCAAACTTATAACTTAATGTTGAAATTTGAGCTGTGATTGATGATCTCCCACCTGCCTCCAACGTTGAGTTCATTAATAACCAGAGACGTAACAGATTACCAAAACACTTCAACCAAACTTCTGATTTACAAACTCAATGATTAAAATAAGTGGAAACTTAAAGAAAAGGAGAGAAAATGCATCGCAAGATATCATTTGTTTCTTCAAGTGTCAGGTGGAGCTGGTACAGCCAATGAACTGTGCACGTAGAGATGGAATTAATCACAGCCGAAATTCACTCAACCAATCTCACCCGACAACCATATGGATGTTCCTCCAATAAGAATCAACAATGTTCAATAAGAATCTGGTGAATGGTGTGACAACAATAATCTCTCCCTCAATGTCAACAGAACAAAGGAGATTGTTATTAACTTCAGGAAGTGTTGTGGAGAAGATGTCCCTGTCTACATCAACAGGGACAAAGTAGGAATGGTCGACAGCTTCAAGTTTTTAGGTATCCGGATTACCAACCACATATCCTGGTCCCCCAATCCGACACTTTAGTTAATAAAGCCCACCAACGCCTCTACTTCCTTAGAAGACAAAGGAAATTTGGCATGCCAAATACAACTCCCAAAACTTTTTATAGATGACCATAGAAAGTATTCTTTCTGGTTTGATATGGCTCCTGCTCTGACCAAGACTGCAAGGAAATACAAAAAGTTGTGAATGTAGCCCAGTCCATCACCCAAACTCCAGCCTCCCATCCATTGACTCTGTCTACACTTCTCACTGCCTTGGAAAAACAGTCAGCATAATTAAGGACCCCATGCACCGCAGATATTCTCTCTTCCACCTTCTTCCATCAGGAAAAAGGTACAAATATCTGTATTTGTCACAACTTACTCAAGAATAGCTTTTTCCCTGCTACCGTCAGACTTTTGAATGGACTTACCTTGCATTATGTTGCTCTTTCTCTACACCCTAGCTGTGAGTGTAACACTGCGTTCTGTACTCTCTTGTTTTCTTCTCCATGAATGGTATGCTTTGTCTGTATAGCGCCCAAGAAACAATACTTTTCACTGTATGTTAATACATGTGACAATAATAAATCAAATCAAAACTCAAATCAACAGAATTCCGTTGATGCCTTTCCAATGAGGAGAGAGTGAGCAAAACAATATTTCTTGGAGTTCAGAAGAAGGAGATGGTCAAACTGAAACATCAAAATACATCAGGGGCTTCACAGGGTAGAAATTGAGGAAGTGTTTCTCCTGATTGGAGAATCCAGAACATGGAATCACAGTTTGATTTGATTTGGTTTGATTTATTATTGTCACATGTATTGGGATACAGCGAAAAATATTGTTTCTTGCACATTATATAGACAAAGCATGCCATTTATAGAGTACATAGGGGAGAAGGAAAGGAGAGGGTGCAGGATATAGTGAAACAGTCATAGCTAGGTTGTGGAGAAAGATCAGCTTAGTATAAGATACATCCATTCAAAAGCCTGATGGTAGCAGGGAAGAAGTTGTTCTTGAGTCGGTTGGTATGTGATCCGAGGCTATTGTATTATTTTCCTGATAGAAGAAGGTGGAAGTGAGAATAGCCTATGGCTCATGGGATCCTTAATTATGCTGGATGTCCTTCTGAGCCAGTGGGAAATGTAGGCAGAATCAATGGATGAAAGGTTGGTCTGTGTGATGGACTGGGCTTCCTTCACGACCCTTTGTTGTCTCCTTGTTAAAGAGATGGGATCAATGGAGTTTGTTAAGGGAGAAAAGGGAGGTAGAAAAGCAAAGATGTTTTGGGAGGGAATTCCAGAGCTTAGAGTTCAGGCAGCTGAAAGTTGCCAAGGTGAAGCAATTGGAGTGGGAGAATTAGAGGAACACAGATATCCCACAGAGTTGAAGGATTGAAGGAAATTACAGAGACAGAAAGACCAAGGAGAAATTTGAAAACAATAATGAGAATTTTAATTTTGATTTGTCAATTGGGAGCCAGAAGTTTGTTAGACAGTTGGGGACATGAGGAAATTCTCAGATTTGAGGAGTTGGAAAAGAATGAGTTCAAGTTGGCGACAGGGTAGAGCTCTACCCTGAACCAAAATCAACTAATGCGCCTTGCAGATAAGGGACTAGTGTCAGCCCTAGTGGCTGACACTAATGTGCATTGGATAATAACCAGTATAACCTCTCGCTCATAGACATCCAGGCATTTTTGACATCAAGGAACTAACACACGCAAAAAGAAGACTCACAACACCCAAGTTAAAATCCAACAGGTTTATTTGGAATCATGAGATTTTGGAGCACTGCTCCTTCAACAGGTGATGAAGGAGATTATGTAATGAAGAAGCAGTGTTCCGAAAGCTTGTGATTCCAAATAAACCTTTTGGACTTTTACATGATATTGTGAGCTTTCTTACTCTGCCCACCCCAATCCAATGCTGGGATCTCCGCATCATGGACACACAAGGTACTGGTCGATTGCTGGTGATTTTGTATCTTTTGCATGATTCCACTGGAGAGCAATGGAAGGACATATGAGATAATGAAACCTAACAGGCCATAATGCAAACACACCTTTCAAAACCGTAACCATCCCTATCCTAGCCAGAAAATGAGTCTCTTTTGGGTGTGAGGATGGTTTAATGACTATCACAACGTTCAAGGTGAGGGGAAAATTCTCTGTGTAAACCTGCATTTCGGAGCAAGCATGACTGTCTCCAAAATACCTAAAGTATCATCCCAACCACAGTGCTAGCATTAAGCTGAAGGCTTCTTCTGGACGTAGAATAATGCTAATAGTAATCCAGGTAAAATAGGACAATGACTCAAACTGTTGATCAGTCAATTTGTGTGATTTATCTTGTCCCTGTACCAATGACTATGTGGTGCTTGAGATTAATGCGAGCGTCCTGAAGGCATCCTGTCTTAGAATGTAACCAATGATAACATCAGATCTGCTGTAGGTGACCAATGGAACCTGCTGTATGGGTCAGCTGACCCGGTAAACTCTGTAACCAATGACAAAATGATGAGGTAGTCAGCTGACCAGCTAGCTCAGTATAAATAGACTTGGGGTGACCCAGGGTGAGACCTCAAGTGTGTGAATAATGAACTTTTTCTATTAATACAATTGATTTATAAGTTGGAGTCAGTCTTATTGGCAGCACAGTGGTTTGCACTTCTGATTCATAGCATCAGGGATCCAGGTTTGATTTCCGACTTAGGTCACTGTCTGTGTGGAGTCTGCACATTCCCCCCGTGTCTGTGTGGATTTCCTCCTATGGTCCAAAAAACGTACTGGTTGGGTGCATTGGCTGTGCTAAATTCTCCCTCGGTGCACCCAAACAGGCACCAGATTGTGGCGACTAGGGGGATTTTCACAGTAACTTCATTGCGGTGTGAACATAAGCCTACTTGTGACTAATAAATAAGTAAACTTCATAAACTTATAAACTTAATTTTATTGCCTACAACTGAAGATTTCCTTCTGGTGAATCAACATCCTGCACTATTTGTTGAACACATAGCAGCTTGTTTATGCTGCGAAAATTAATTGCAATGACAAGAAGGAGCAAGCCTTGTAGAGAAGGTTAGGGCCATTATGAAACACATTAACTACGGTGCAATCGACTGCTGGAAGCCTTCTCCATTTTTCATTCAACCAGCAATAAATGTGATTAATCGTACATTCCGATTCTAAATACTACTTTCCTTTTCACCTGAGCTCCCCTTGACCCACCTGCACCGTACACGATTCCCAAGTGAAGGGATAACAGCAAACATTTATACAGCCTCTTGAACATAGCAAGGCCTAAGGTATTATGAGCTTTCAGCAACAGGTTCCCAGTCAGACAGGCAACAAGGTATGAGAGGATAGCATGATGGCACAATGATTAGCACTGCTGCCTCACAGAGACCCGGGTTCGATTCCTGGCTTGGGTAACTGTCTGTGTGGAGTTTGCACATTCTCTCTGTGGGTTTCCTCCTGGTGCTCCAGTTTGATCCAAAGATGGGCAGGTTGGATAGATTGACCTTGCTAAATTGACCCTTAGTTTCAGGGGGATAAGTAGGATAAATGCATGAGGTTACAGGGATAGTGCCTGGGTGGGATTGTGGTCAGTGCAGACTCGATGGGCTGAATGGCTTCTTCTTGCACTGCAGGATTCTATGACCAGCAGTGAGGATAAAAGCATTAGGTTTTAGGGAGGAATTTTATGGAAAAGAGAGGGGAAAAGAGATGGAAAGTGTCGTTGAAAGAAAAACTTTCAGAGTTCAAGGTCTCAGCTACAGAAAGCTAGAACCACGAATGATGGCAAAGAACATCAGAGACTCAGAGTGAGATAGGTTTTGTTTATTCTTTCAGGGGAAGTGGGCATCTGAGACTGGGCCAGCATTAATTGCCCATTCTTAATTGTCATTGAACTGAACATATTTCAGAGACATCCAAGAGTCAACCACATTATTGTGCTCCAGAGTCACATGTGGGTCAGACTGGGTAAGGATGGCAGATTTCCTTCCCTAAAGGACATTAACAATGCAAATTTTTTTTTCCAATGGTCAGCAGTGGTTTCATGGTCATCAGTAAGTTCTTAATTCTAGATAGCACGGACTTTGTGCAATAGAATAAAGCAGGTGAAAGTGCATTGTCATCTATTTTCCATCTAGAAACTTAGAAATTAGAAGCAGGAGTAGGCCATCCGGCCCTTTGAGCCTGCTCCACCATTCATCTTGAACATGGCTGATCATCAAATTCAATATCCTGATCCCTCCCTTCCTCCCATATCCCTTGATCCCTTTAGCACCAAGAGCTACATCTAATTTCTTCCTGAAATCAGACTTGAAATAGTGTGTATAGTTCTGGTGACCCTTTATAGAAAGGATTGATTAAACTAGAAAGAGTGCAGAACAAATTTACTAGGATGCTACCAGGGCTAAATGGTTTGAGTTATAAGGAGAGGCTGGATAGACAGTGACCTTTTTCCTCTGGAGCGTAGGAGACTAAGGGATGATCTTATAGCGGTCTGTAAAATAATGACAGGGATAGATCAGCTAGTCAATATCTTTTCCCAAAAGTAGCAGAGTCTAAAACTAATGGGCATTGGTTTAAGGTGAGAGGGGAGAGATACAAAAGGGTCCAGAGGGGCAGTTTTTTCACACAGAGGGTGATGAGCATCTGGAACAAGGTGCCAAAGGCAGTAGTAGAGGTTGGTACAATTTTGTTTTTTATAAAGCATTTAAACAGTTAATGGATAAGATGGGTATAGGGGGATGTGGGCCAAATGCGGGTAACTGGGACTAGCTTAAATGCATTAAAAAAAACACTTTTTTTAAACACGTAAGCTAATGTTTAATGGTGTGGACAAGTTGGATCGAAGGGTCTGTTTCCAACTTGTAAACCTCTAAACCTCTATAATTCCCATTTGGAATACTGAACAGAACGCTGATCTCTGTCACCTGTTCCACACTATTGCAGTGTTGAGACCCATGCCAGCCTGCACGAAACCTGTTTCCATGTTTTTGATCTTACAATAACTCCTTTGTCACATCAGATGTAACTATGTCCCTGACGCATGTTCATGTTAAAGACAAGAGACCTCACCTTACATTCGTGAAGCAAAGGATTGCCATCCTGCGGCAACGTTTCGGCACCCGAACCAATCAAGGGAATGATGAGAGTGCAGCTGGCTGAATGCATTTTAAGCAGCTTTGTACTTCAAAAGGGCTTTGTCATGATGCAAACTAGGGAAGACAGGATTGCAGTAACATAGCCCATATTCCCTGCACTTCAATGAGGGGAGCTGTAAGATGGATTTGTTTTACAAAGCGGGACAAAGTGATTACTGCAGTGTGTGTGTGTGCAAAACTGAAAGAAACTATTGAATGCTTAGGTTTTTTGGCAGAATTCTGAACCTCCAGCACTGTAATAGAATGGCTGGTTAGAATTTTTTTTATTCATTCATGGGATTGCTGACTGGTTATCATTAATTGCCCATCTCTAGTTGCCCTTGGATAAACAATCACTTTGCTGTGGATCTGGAGCCATATGTAGGTCAGACCAGATAAGGACAGCAGATTTCCTTCTCTAAAGAACATTAGTGAACCAGATGAGTTTTTCCAACAATCGACAGTGGTTTCATGGCCACCAGTAGATTCTTAATTGCAGATATATTTTTATTGAATTCAAATTCCACCATCTGCCATGATGGAATTTGAACCCAGGGCCCCAGAACATTAGTTGAGTTTCTGGATTAATGATCTAGTGATAATACCACTTGGCCATCGCCTGCTGTATTGGGGTTTCATGCTGTAGTGGTAATATCAAGGTTAATACTCAAGGAACCAGTGTAGCTGGCAGTATTTATTTTTAATTGTTCCTTTAAAGGGTAATGGGCGGAATTTTCCAGTCCTCTCTGCCATGGGAATCGTATTAGGTGGAACACGGACCATCATTGAGCTCAGGTGGGATTTTCCGTCTTGGGGCGAGGATGGGTCAGAAGATCCCACCCAATGAGTTAATCTCAGCGGGTGTATTGTGTACAGTTCTGGACACCATAGTGTAGGAAGGGTGTGAACACAATGAAGTGAGTGCAGAAGCGGTTTACAAAAATAATTCCAGGAATAGGAAACTTCAGATTTGAGGATAGATTGGAGAGGCTGGGACTGTTGTCCTTGCAGAGAAGAAGGCTGAGAGGAAATTTGATAGAGATTTTTTTTTTAAAAGAGCAACACAGCACGGGAAACAGGCCCTTTGGCCCAACGAGCCCGCGCCGCCGTCATAACTATATAGTAGCAAATCCATTATCCTATTTTATTATTCCTATATAATAATATATATTATTCCTAATATGGAAAATTCTCACTATAGGGACAATTTGTTTCCCATCAGCCTAAGAGCGAATTTTTGGGTTGTGGGAGGAAACCGGAGCGCCCGGAGAAAACCCACACAACCACAGGGAGAACGCACAAACTCCCGCAGACACCGGCCCAATTCCAAGTGTCTGCACAGCCACATCGATAGTCTCTGAGCTTTCATGGTGCCCTTCAGGTGGTCCACATAAAGCACTCATATACGACATGAGGTACCAGGCAACCCATGAATCAACATCCAAGAGCTGTACCCGCACCACCTGCCGAATGCGTGCTCAAATTATGGACCGAATTACCTGTGGAAAAAAGCCGTACTTAAACAGTCCTAATATATCCCTCTATCTGCATACCGCTCATGTGGCTGTCCAAGAGACCCTTAAACAGCCCCAGCGTGCCTGCTCTCACCACCTTACTCGGCAGTGCATTCCACACCCCCACTACCCTTTGTGTGAAAAACTGCCCTCTAATATTCGTCCTATACATGGCCCCCCTCACCCTATGGCCATGACCCCTCATCCTATCCATTTCTAAAGGCGGAAAAAGTTTACCTCCATTTACTCTATCTATACCCCTTATAATCTTATACACCTCTATGAGATCCCCTCTAAGCCGACGTCTTTCAAGGGAAAACAACCCCTGTCTATCTAATCGTTCCTCATAAGACAGTCCTTCCATGATGTTCAAAGTCATGAGGAGACTTGACAGAGGAGACAGGGAGAAACTGTTCCCCTTCGTAAAAGGATCAAGAACAAGAGGATAGAGATTAAAAGTGATTTGCAAAAGATGCAAATGCAAATTGAGAAACAACTTCTTCACATATCAACTAACTTGATTATTTTATTATATTTATTTATGTAACAAGAAGGCTTACATGAAGTAACTGTGAAAATTTCCTAGTCGCCCATTCTGGCCTTTGTTCAGGTACACTGAGGAAAAATTTAACATGGTCAATGCACCTAATCAGCACATCTTTCAGGAGGAAACCCTTGCAGACAAAGGGAAAATGTGCAGAGTCCACACAGTCACCCAAACTGGGATTCGAGCCTGGGTCCCTGGCACTGTGAGGCAGTACTGCTAACCACTGTGCCACCATGTCACTGTTACCACTGAAAACATCCCCTGGAAATGTGGTGGAGGCAGGGTAAGAGGGCATTCATTTTTTTTAGTTTATTTATTCGTGTCGTAGGTAGGCTTACATTTACACTGCAATAAGATTACTGATGATTACTTGAATGGAGCCGATGTATAGGGGTCTGGGGAACAAGTAGGGAAATGGAACTAACTGATGATTCTTGCTTGGAGACTTAGTGCAGACAGGATGGGCCAAATGGCCTCCTTCTATTCTGTAACAATTCTGCAATTTCAAAGGAATAGAATAACAACAATTATGTTCAATTTGTTTCGAACGTTGGCTAAACTACACAGAGAACCATGTGCACAGCTCTGATGTCCAATCCATAAAAAGATTCCAGAGACAGTGGGGAGGTTGTAAAACAAAATTATCAGATTGAAAGCAGAACTGTACAAATATACTTATCAAGAAAGAATAAACAGTCTTCTCTGGAAAAGAGAACACCAAGGGGTGACCCGATAGATGTCTTTCAGTTAATGTAAGAGTTCACTAGGGGAGACATTGAGACGATGTTTACACTTGTAGAGAAGTCCAAACT
The DNA here is from genome assembly GCA_024679065.1 of Sphyrna mokarran. NCBI lineage: Eukaryota > Metazoa > Chordata > Chondrichthyes > Carcharhiniformes > Carcharhinidae > Sphyrna > Sphyrna mokarran. The sequence goes on along the minus strand of JAGIQG010000023.1, from coordinate 5,524,882 downwards.
TACAGGTTATAAAACTAAGATCGTCACTAAAATGTCCAATAGGAAATTTAGGATAAACTTCTTTGTTTAGAAACAGCCGAGAATAGTAGAAATGTAAAGATAAGCTAGACAAACACAAGTGAGAAAGGATAGATGAAGTAAGTAAGGCAGGAGGAGGCTTGAATGCTAACACTGTCAGCTAGGCCGAATGGCATGTTTTGATGTGGTCCAGAACTTCTGATCTCTGAGAGACACGCTGGAGGATCCCTGCAGGATCACTCAGATGTCTGTATGCACAGCCAATGCAGGAATTTGCCTGGAAGGTTGGATTTCTGATGGGAAATTACTTGGAAAGTTTCTGACTTACTGAAGAGAATAGTTACCAGGAAAAAAACATTTCTAACTCCTGGGTCGCTATACTACTTAGCATCCCTCCCCAATTTTCCATTGAACCCCCAACTAAAACCCTGTGACTCTCTGAAACAATCTCACCCCCAAACCCCCAACTACCCCCCTTGATCACCCACTAACCCTCAGACCCTCAACTACCACCTGACATCCCCAAATGCCCCTAAGCCAACTACCCACCTATGCACCAAACCCACCTATCTCCTCACACTTACTAGTCACCCTTCATTCATCTGCCACCATATCCCCTTACCCATTTTACTGTCACCCAAAAAATTCAACCACCCACTTGCCAGACTGCTTCCTTCACCCAGTCACTGCCACACTGTCCCCTCACCCAGTCACTGCCACACTGTCCCCTCACCCAGTCACTGCCAAACTGCCTCTTCACCCAGTCACTGCCACACTGCCCCTTCACCAGTCACTGCCACACTGCCTCTTCACCCAGTCACTGCCACTGTCCCTTCACCCAGTCACTGCCACACTGTCCCCTCACCCAGTCACTGCCACAACTGCCTCTTCACCCAGTCACTGCCACACTGTCCCTTCACCCAGTCACTGCCACACTGCCTCTTCACCCAGTCACTGCCACACTGTCCCCTCACCCAGTCACTGCCACACTGCCTCTTCACCCAGTCACTGCCACACTGTCCCTTCACCCAGTCACTGCCACACTGTCCCTTCACCCAGTCACTGCCACACTGTCCCTTCACCCAGTCACTGCCACACTGTCCCTTCACCCAGTCACTGCCACACTGTCCCTTCACCCAGTCACTGCCACACTGTCTCTTCACCCAGTCACTGCCACACTGTCCCCTCACCCAGTCACTGCCACACTGTCCCTTCACCCAGTCACTGCCACACTGCCCCTTCACCCAGTCACTGCCACACTGTTGTGTGTTTGACCTGCCTCTTCACCCGTCACTGCCACACTGCCTCTTCACCCGTCACTGCCACACTGTCCCCTCACCAAGTCACTGCCACACTGTTGTGACTGTCCCCTTCACCCAGTCACTGCCACACGTGTCCCCCACCCAGTCACTGCCACACTGTCCCTTCACCCAGTCACTGCCACATGTCCCTTCACCCAGTCACTGCCACACTGTCCCTTCACCGAGTTGCCACACTGCCCTACCCAGTCACTGCCACAGTGCCCTTCACCCAGTCACTGCCACACTGTCCCTTCACCCAGCACGCCACACTGTCCCTTCACCCAGTCACTGCCACACTGTCTCTTCACCCAGTCACTGCCACACTGTCCCTTCACCCAGTCACTGCCACACTGCCTCTTCACCCAGTCACTGCCACACTGTCCCTTCACCCAGTCACTGCCACACTGTCCCTTCACCCAGTCACTGCCACACTGTCCCTTCACCCAGTCACTGCCACACTGTCCCTTCACCCAGTCACTGCCACACTGCCTCTTCACCCAGTCACTGCCACACTGTCCCTTCACCCAGTCACTGCCACACTGTCCCTTCACCCAGTCACTGCCACACTGTCCCTTCACCCAGTCACTGCCACACTGTCCCTTCACCCAGTCACTGCCACAC